>OZ025299.1:129244109-129926609 GCA_964019185.1 Maratus speculifer | reverse complement strand
AAAATAAGAACATCGTAATTATGTAGGAAAATATGTTTTGTATGACAAATAATGGAAAGTTCCCATTTGGGAACATTGCGTTTAAACGGTTAAAGCTGTTGAATTACATTTTTAATTACATTTTATTTCACTTATCTTTTGGAATTTTATGTGCTTATCTAAAACTGCTGCTGAAATATGTCAAACATTCTAACATTTTCAACCCCTCCTTAACCTTCCTACCCTGTTCAAATTCTGCTCAACCTTGATAAAAACATTTCACGCCAGAATTGTTATTCAAAACCTTTTAATATATTTAATTGACTTATTTCTCTGAATCTCTTATTTAACTTTCTTTAAGAAAAAAGTTCTGGTTCGAATCGTATAAAACAAATCATAGTTATGGGTCGATTAAACCCATTCAGGGTAGGAAGGTTAAATTTTACCTTTTTAGGGCGGATATTTCTAAAATTTCTGAAGTATGAGTTTATTTTTTTATTAGATTTTTTTTTTGTAAAATTTCATGCGCCTTTCTAAATCCACTGCTGAATTATGCCGGTATATTCTGAATTTTTGGACCCTCCCTTTATCTCCCTTTCGAATGGAAAATATCTAAAATCACTGAAATCCGTGATTAATTATTTTTTAGTAGATTTTTTTTTCTGCAATTTCATTGAGCACTCCTAAAAACGGTGTCGGTGAATGTCAAATATTCTGAAATTTTTGACCCCTCCGATTTAACCCCTTTAACACGTGAAATTGTAAAATCGTTTAAATAAATGTGTAATTATTTTTTAACAGATTTATTTTATGGAATTTTACGCTCCTACCTAAAATGACTCTTGAGATAAGGCAAAATGTTCTATAATATCCGACTCTCCCTTTACGCCCTTTAGTGGGGAAAAAGGGGTTTTCAAAAATCAGGTTTAAGTGCACGCTTATGGCATAAGAATTATTTATCCCCCAGTTTTTCATGCTTCGTAACACAGTATTTTGGGCTGCTTGTTGATTATCACTCTGTAAAGACAAACTCTTACATATAGGGGAAAACAATCAAATTTTGACGAATGAAAATGCTTAAGAAAGAACTGTTTGATTGATTTAAATAATAAATCTACAAAATCAGATTATTGAACAATGAAACATTAATCTTGTACTTAGTCAGTTAAATGTTATAAATATCAGTTATTTTGATGATGTTTTCAATTGAGGCTCCTATGCTTGGTATTCCGGAATGAAGGAAACAGCAAAGTTTATCCCACTTTGCCACGATCATCGATTTTTCCCCCATGAAATCTAATCCTGACATCATTTTTACCTTCTCAAATTTTAATTACACACCTCCCATATCTGCATTCACCATTTACAAAAAAAATGACATTTTAATTTCATCATTTTAAAATCATAACTCCTATTTTGAAAGCACTTTTGTCAGCTACACCTTTGCATGCGAACAGTCGTACTTGATATTCTAATTTCACAAGGAAAGTCACCTTACTGAGCATGTTGACGCCAGCTTCGTATTTATTATTGCTTGGTGATAAGACTAGTAATGATTGTTAACTTTTGTTTGTTTTATCGTCTGCTTGCAAAGCAATTATTGTTGTTGTTCATTTTCGTTTGGAACGATTGTCTCTATGGTGAACTCCGTAAGAATTATTTTATTGTGAAATTAAAAAAAAAAGTCTATCTTTATTTATTCGTCAAATTATATTTTAAAAAATAGTTACAGTCCATTCATTTGAGCTGCTCAACATTTGGATCCGCTCGCCCGCAATGGAACTTGTGAACAATGGATAGAATTTGTTTATATTGTTAGAAGAAAAAAAAGAAGTTTACAATGGATGTAAAGATTTTAAATCGCCGAAAGAGTAATATAAAGGCCCCACTAACAAAGTTATCAAGCTTCACAGATGAATATTCGGATGAATTGATATTCAGAATAAACCAGAAAATTTGATCAAGTTGGAAGAGAAACTCGAAGAATTGAAGATTGAATATTACAAGATTCTGAAAGATGAAGACGTGGATAATTGTGATTCGGAGTTTGTAGAAATCAACCAAGAACTCCAAAGGCTTAAGGTAAGCTTTAAACGTTTTCTAGATCTTAAGAAAAATTAAAAAGTTGATATAATAAATGGAAACAACATTGTTGCACAAAATGTTCAAAAATTAAATCTTAAACTACCCGAAATTCCATTATCAAAATTTGACGATTCTTATGAAAATTGGAATAATTTTAAGACCCAATTTTGCAGTATTATAGTTTCTAGTAAAATGTTATCGAATGATCAAAATATTTTTTATTTGCAGTCTTCTCTCGTGGGTACTGCAAAACAAATACAAAGTGCGGATGATACTTATGAGTCATTATTTGACACACTTAAGATTAGATTTGACAATAAAAGTTTAATCGTTAATAGTCATATAAAATCCTTATTAATGTTAGAAAATGTCGAATCAGCTGAAAAATTAAGAATTCTGCTGGATTGTACTTTAAAACATGTAAGAACTTTAAAGGTTTTGAATGTTGAAATGAATAATTTTAGTGATAATTTATTGATTAACATTATTTTGATGAAATTGGGTAGGACAACATGCAAAGAATTTGAAATGAGTTTAACTTCTACATATTTACCCAAATGGGACACTTGCGTCAAATTTTTGCAAAATCGTGTTCAAATCCTGGAAAATTTATAGGGAACACAAATAAATTCCCCAAAATTTAAAGGTCAAATGAAAAACAAAACCTTTATTCTAAAATCAAATCAATGTGCAATTTGCGAGAAATCGCACGCTATACATTCTTATCCAATTTTCTTAAAAATTACTCCAATTCAAAGATTTAATAAAGTTAAAAAGAATAAACTTTGCATAAACTGTTTTTCAAATTTACGACTTCTCTTAAAATGTGTTTCTAAATATAACTGCCAAATTTGTAACTTAAAACATAACGTATTGCTTCATAGAGATTTAAAAAGAATTTCCAAATTTTTGATAAGTTAACATAAAAAATAAGCTTTAAAAAAAATATCTACTGACTTAAAAAAGAGCTAAAAAGAATTAAATAATTCATTCAAATTTTCTAATGACAAAACGTTATCCAAAAATTAAACATCGGATGTCAGGTACCAGCACAAAAGCGGTTAAATTTAATATATACAATTTAATATCCACCAAACATGGATTTTAGAGCGAATATTTTTTACAAGTGATGAATTTGCATATTTATGATTTAATTTATGAATATATTCATATAAAAAGTAATGAATTACTTTTTGAAGTCGGTGCCAAACAATCACAATCGAAAATGATCATCACCATTTTAATTATGGTACAAGGCGCAATATTAGATAGCTTTCGTTACAAAAAGTAAAAAGCTACCTATTGCAGCCGTCCGGAGGAAAGCACTTCCAAAAAATTTTGGTATATTTTCACCGATCATGACCTCCAGACCCCAAAACCACCCTCCGTTCAAATGTTGATATATATATATATATATATATATATATGTATGTATGTATGTATATATATATATATATATATATATATATATATATATATATATATATATATATATATATATAAATATAACCATATATATATATATATCTGATTTTTGTCATGCGATAATTAACGTATTTATGAACCGATTTGAATGAAACTTGGTATGTACATAGTACATATAAATATCTCGACCGAGTTCGTTGGCCAGCATCATTCGCTATCTTGTTTAAAAATGGCGGCCATTTAAAGTTTTTTTTAAAAATTAAAAATATAAAATGAAATGTGAAAAAATTAAAAATTGAAAAATATTTTTATTTTATGTGTTAGATTTTAAAACACCAATTCCGGAATACATTTTATTTTGTCTATATCTTAAAAAATTATTGAGTTATAGCACTTTGAATTTTTCTTATGGCTGACATTTTGAAAAGATCAAATTTTTGTCCTGCTATAACTAACGAATTTATGAACCGATTTGAATGAAACTTGGTATGTATATAGTACATACAAATATCTCGACTGAGTTCGTTGGCCAGCATCATCCGCCATATTGTTTCAAAATGGCGGCTATTTAAAAAATTTAAAAAATTTTAAAATTTTAAAATATATGCGAAATTTAAAAGTTGGAAAATATTTTTATTTTATGTGTTAGAGCATAAAACACCGATTCTAGAACACTTTTTACTTTGTCTGTATCTTAAAAAATGATTGAGTTATAGCACTTTGAATTTTTCTTATGGCTGACATTTTGAAACGATCTGATTTTTGTCACGTGATAACACTCGTATTTATAAATCGATTTGGATGTAACTTGGTGTGTACATAGTACTTAATAAAGCCTGTACCGAGTTCGTTAACCACTTCCATCCGCCATCTTGTTCGAAAATGGCGGCCATTTAAATTAAAAAAAAAAAATTAAATTTGGAATTAGGTACAAAAAAGTGAGAAATTGAAAAGAAAATTGCTTTTATGCATTTGACCTTGATACAAAGATTCAAAAGCATTTTTTTTTCGTCTGTATCTTAAAAAATGTCTGAGTTATAGTACTTTTAATTTCTAGTGTTGCTCACATTTTGAAATGATCTGGTTTTCGTCACGTGATAACACGGTATTTATACACCGATTTGGATGAAACTTGGTGCGTAGATAGGGCTGATGTCTGGACCGAGTTCTTTGGCCAGTTCCAACTGCCGATTTGTTTCAAAATGACGGAATATTATTATTTTTTTAATTTTAATTTTAAAATTAGGTGCAAAAAAGTAAGAAATTGAAAAAGATTTTTCTTTTGTGTTTTGACCTTGATACAAAGATTCCAGAGTATTTTTTGTTTCATTTGTATCTTGAAAAATGGCTGAGTTTTAGCACTTTCAATTTCCAGTATTGTTGACATTTTGAAATGGACTGAAATTTGTCAGGGATAATGCGCATATTTATAAACTGATTTGGATGTAACTCCGTGTGCACATAGTGCATAGAAATGCCATGACCACGCTCACTGGCCAACTTTATCCGTCCTCTTGTTTCAATTGGTTCTTGGCAGCCATTTTAGTTTGTCAAAAATCTTTTAAATGTATAATGATGTACAAACAAAAAATTAGAAATTGAAAAAAGGTTCTTTTTAAAGTATTTATCTTAATAATGAATTCCGGAATATTTTTTGCTTTGTCTTTTATTTAAAAAACGCCTGAGATATAGCAATTTGAATTTCTAACGTGGATGACATTTTATAAAAAATCATTTTGCCCGCGACAGCACTCGCATATAATAATCGATTTCAATATGAGTGTGTATGTGCACATGAATTAAGATTTCGACCAACTCATTGGTTTGTTTTATCCATCATGTTGCTTTAAAATGGCATACACTTCATGATATCGTGGAATTCGGCGACTCTCTAAATCGCTTAAAATAAAACCAGGTTGAATAAAAGATGACTAATTTCAAAAAATTCCTATAAATATTCAATATTGACGAAAACTTGTATTCAATATTATAAAATCGGGTTCCACTAATTTGAGCTTCGTATGTTTGACTAACATAACTTTATTTAAAATAAATAAAACAATAAATAAATATATGAAAGCTACCTTTTCCTCCCGGGACTGCCGGAAGGACTTTATTCACAATTCTTATTATATTTAAAATAGTTTAAAGGGGCCATTTGAAAGGGTCCACTTTAAAAAAAATTAAATCTAAAAATATGGTGGATATTTGAGTGTTAATGAATCGCTTAAAGACTGAAAGAAATTTGTATGCAAGGTGAAAAACAAAAAAAAATTGTGCGACCTTAGTCTTCTGAATCAAAATTTTAATGATGAATTATTAAATATAATTCACTTCGATTTGTGTGAATCTATGCTACTCCCATTCCATGCAAGCTCCCGAAATTTTGTTATGTTTATTCATGAAAAATCACACTTTATTGAAACTTTTTAAAATCAAAGATGAGTTTGAGAGTATATTCATTAAATAAATGGCAGAAGACTAAATTGTTTATCTAGGAAAAATATAAAAATCCTTTATGATGATTGCTTCATAAAATTGCTACCAGACTTCTTTGAGAGCGAGATTATTCTGTTTATTAAGGCACATGTCAACACTAAGTTCAATATCTACTCTGTAAATTTGGTATTAAAATGTGTCGTGTATTAAAATAATTATCTGCTTATTCTGAAAGTTTCATAAGCTCTGCGTGCTATTGCTTAGTAAGACTAAAATGCCATAAGTCTTTCTCTTCTTTAAAGAAGAAGTGCTAACACCAATTCTTGCAGCTGAAATAAACATATATTAAATGGTGTTATGTACATCCAATGGAGTTATGTTCAATGATAAATTACTTAGTAATAACGAAAAATAGAGAATTTAATAAAAATTTCCCATGTTTTTAAAGTTACTTGTAATTTTTTATTGCATTAGGGTATCGTTCATCTGGGCGAAACCCAATTATTCTGTGTCCTTTGTGTGCCTGTCTGTCACACAGTCCATGCACAAAAAATGCATAAGTCAGAGACTTCAAATTTTGTGTACTTACATTTGAATACGACGTATCACATGACAAATCTTAAATTTTTTAAAGAAGTCTATTAATCTAATTAAATTAATATTTTCAATGTCATCCGCTCATTTTTGAGATCTAAATTTTAAAAGAGAACCTTAATTTTGAACGCTTTGCGTGTGGACATCATAACTTGGAGATAGAGAGGTTTGCTAGTAAACAAAAACTTTTTAGTTCGTGCCCCAGTGCTTCAAGTTAAAATTTTCGTATTAAGTTGAATTTAATTAAAAGGAATTTCGAATTTTTTGCCAATTTAAGAGTTTATATTATTAGGGTTTCGTGCATCTGACAATCATAGTATATTTTGGAAAGGGTTTTCTTTCTATTTTAAAAACTATTGTGATTTATTAATGATTCAGCATTTTAAATTTCATTTACACCAATTTTTTCGGTTTTTGAAGTTAAAAATTTTATTTATGTCTCCGATACATTTTTTAATTTCAGATTTTGAAAAAAATTGGAATTTTGGATTTTATTTAAATAACTTGGTTTAAACGTTTTTAAGTTGATTAAAATATATAACTTCCCTTTTATAATTATTTTACAATCAAACGTTTTGGTGCTATCACCCATGTAAGAAATTAAAAATTTTAAATTAAAAATCTGGATTTATAAATTAAAGCATGAATTGTTTTGAAAGAAATGTTACATGGAACCATCTCTGCTATCAGCGATCACATTTACTCACTTGTTACTACTTCCTTATTGAATACACATAGTTGTTTTAAATTAAAAAATATTAAACAAAACTCTCTGTGCTATCTGCGATCACACCCTCATAGCATGCATGGTCACAGTGACGTCACAATGACGTCACTGTGAGTCACTTTGGTCACATCATATCTGTGACGAAAATGCCACCACTCAGGGTCGTCACATTGTGACTAAGATGTGACTTTCTGAAAAAATTTTCACAGTTCGTCACAATGTTAATGTCAAAGTAGTCACAAATGACACACTTTTCACAAATTGGTCACATTGTGACGTCACAAAGTGGTCACAATGTGACGTCACAAAAAAGCTCTAAAACGGTCATAACGACTTCACATTTTAGTCACTGTGACTTCACATCGTCGTCACGTGACGTCACATCGACAATCGCTGGTCACAAAGTCACAATGTGACTTCACAACGACGATGCAGTGGCGTCACCATGTCTTACGGGCACTTACCCACTTTTTTATGTTATTGTCATAGCTCTTGCTGTTTAACTAATTACTGTCAATTAAAGGATTGATATATCAATGGTTCTATAACGATGGATTTGAAAATATGTTTTCTGCCATCTAATTTCAAAAGAATTTCCGTGCAATGGCTGTTTTACTGGTGTTTAACTAAATGGCTAATAAAATTTGAAAAAACACGCATATACAATAATTTAGCAGCAAATCAGGTACAAATAGTACTCCGAAAGGTTCCTTATAAGCCACGTAAAATATGTTTTTGATTCTCAGATATTCAGTAGAAAATCTATTAATTGAATCTTTCGCAGCTCGTCAAATAAAGTTGCTAGAACACTGTAAAAAAGTAATATTTTTTTATTAGAATATTGTTGTTTGAAGCAAGCCGTACTTAATGATCGAGAATTTTCATAGTTGCAACTCGAAACATTAATACAGCAACTACAAAATTGTATTCAAGTATAAATGATTTACTTTAACATATGAAGCAAAATTAAATAAAATGCCAAATCGAGTTTCTCTTTTTCCGTGGACTATGACATTTTTCTGTTTCTTTTTCGAAATATTGTTTATTTAAAGACCAATGTCGAATATTCATAAATTTTCAAAATTACTGCATGTTTAATTAACGTAGAAAATATAAAACTGTATTTAATTTAAAATGTATCATGCAACGTATTTCCCAAAACTAAGTGAGTGCAAATAAAATTTATATGGCGTTTTTGACAAAATCTAGATAGATTTTGTTTCTTTATTGTAACGTTTTTGTTTTAAAAAATCGTTCTTCATTTTCTATATTTTCACATTTGCTACATAAATAGTTATGCATAAAACTATATAGAATTTTAAATGCATTACTTTAACATATTAACCAAATCTAAGTTAGTGATAATGTTGCTTTAATGTATATTTTTCTACTATAAAAATAGGTAAAAAAATATCCTTAGTAACGCAAATAACATGCAATTACGATTCACTTTGGGTCTAAAAGGGCATAAAGTTTCGATTTTGAACGTTTGTATCTCTACTTCGCATTTGCAATAAATATCTCCGATAGTATAATCACGCGATTTTCGCATTTAGAAATGCCATCAAAGTACATGTATACATATCTCAATCAAACATATACTAATCCATAATGTCAAAATATATAACAATGTAAACATTTTTCGTCATTCGCTTAAAAAATTCAAAAGGATTTTTTTTAAACCACTTAATAAATGCTTTGATTTAAGTCATCAATATTTTCTTTGTAACGCAAAAATGAAGTAGAAAATTTATTGAAGTAATAAAGCTCTTATTTAATGAAACTACATTTTGTAAAGTGTTCATAAAATGATTTAAAATAATATCACGCAACTTGATACTTTTTAGATTTGACATTTTATTTATATCAGTGTTATTAAAAACTAAATATTTTGAATTGACAATAAAAAAATTGCTTTTACAATTTTTTATATATATTTGATAATTTTCAAATAATATTTAATATTATCTAAGTGGTGGAAAAAATGTGGATTATTCAAAAATTACTTGTTACTTTTTTCTTTCTTTAACTGAAGAAAATAATGCATTCGTGAAAATTTTTGATTTCTGGTTTTCAACAAATTTACACGTTTTAAGTCCTGAACACGATTTGGCCGTTTTTATAAAATGTCTTTCCGTGAGACAGAATGTGAGCCTGTATGTCATCTTATGTGCAAATTTTGAGGTTCCAGATCTCAAAAACTAATGCACGGAATTTAATAATACTTTAAATTCGGATTTAGTTATACCGTGACATGCATTCGTACTAATGAAATTGGTGTAAATAGCTCAACACGTAGATCTGCTATGCTGGATTCTTCACGGTTTGCGCGATAGCTATACACTGTTAAAAATAAAGGTGACAAACCAGTTGCATTTGGCGCCAATGGGTCATAAAGGTGTTACCTTTTGACACCAGCTGGCTTGAAAATGTGTTTGGGGTGCCTTTGATCCCTCACTGGGTGATTGATTCACGCTAATTAGGGTGCCGCGCAATGCATACCATAGGAAGATTTACACCCCTTAGTCATTTGCACATCTCTGTGACGTGTGTCCTTCCTCTTCAACTCACCGTCACTGGTGGATCAAAACAGCAATTTCTACGAAGACTATCACCGCGTGTACGCTATTCCAATTTCGTTTAGAACTTTGAATTTCTAAATTTTGGCGAGCTTTTTCGCGATATTGGAAGATGGATTTTTTTTCATTAATCAAGGCAAACTTCAATTTACTAAATTTATAATAAAATATCCTTGAAATTACTTGAAGCATACAAACCCTGTATAAATTTTGACTGGGGTGTTAAAATATAGCCCGTGAGATTGTAATGGCACTAGTATTTTCAGATATTAATCTTAGCCTGATTTAATGGTCAAAATTTTGGGATAAAAAAGCGAAGAATACAATTAGAAAATGGTGGTGCCTTTGAGATGCACAGGCCATAGATTGACAACCTTGCCTTATTTTAAAAGGAACTACATACAAGTATATTGAACTTTTTCTTGGATTATGGAGATATTTTTCTCTTTTTACATTGGTTCGAACTACAGTTGCATGTAATGTTTGTTTCTCACTTTTATTTTTAGTTTTGTTGTGTGTATTCTATACTGATTTATTTTTTATGTCTGAATCACTATAAAAAAATGAACCGTAAAGTAGGAACAGTTACTTCGAATCAAGAGGATTATAAAAATTCTTACTTACACGAAATGTATTTTTCTTCGTGATAAGGAATACATCATACGTTTCTTATCAAAATAACTGCTTGGAAACCTCCCCTGGGAAATTTTCGTAGTTTCTCAGTCTGATGGCTATCTGCATTTCTAAGATAAATAATAACAAAAAAAGAAACAAAAACACCTCTTATAACTTTCATTCTAAATGTATTTATTTTTACTATTCCAGATATCGAAAGTTTGGTGCATTAAATGTAAATCTCAAAATTTTATTTCTACGCTAAATACATTTTAAGGTATTTATCGATGAGATACATGCTGAGTAATTTTTTATTACGCGATACTACACGTTGTTATTACACGAGTCACGCAAAGGAAATAAAGAAACATACATAAATATATTTTTTTAGCTGGGATTTTAAAACCAAACCAACCAAAATTTATGTAAGCAAAAGTTTATTAAATTTTTGATTGAATGTCTATTATACGGACTTCGAAATTCGATGTTATTTTATTTAAAAAAAAATTCTTATTTTATCAGTATTTACATACGAAGCATTCAGATCTGAAATGGATCAAATCCATTTTTTAAACTTTCGAGATACATGGAGTCAGAGTTTTTCCTTGATTGTAATTTTTTCATTTGAATAATTTTAAGTTTTATGAAAAATTCAACTATAATATTAGTGTTGAATCAAAAAAAAAAAAAAAAAAAAAAAATGGAAACAAAAAACCAATTTGATTCTAATTATAAAGTTGTGGACTTGTTCCACTACAGTTCTGATCGCATCATAAGTATTTTTCCGAGTTATTCTTTTAGTCTATATGCGAAAGTATATCATATCTACAGGGTGATCAGGAAATAAGTTGTCTAATTTAGAGAGCTCCAGAATGCGTTCAATTGGTTCAACAGAGATCAAATTTCAACTACAGATAGTTTATGTGATGCGCTTGACATTAAAATAAATAAATAAAAATGTAAATTTCGTCACTAGGGGGCGCTGTAATGCATCTAAAACGTTTAATTCGATTTATAAATAATAAATATCTAAAAAGCGAAACTGGTCAATAAAAATGCTAAATCCACTGTAAGATCTTCAGTGAAATATGGCATATTCAGCACTCGGGAAACAACTGGCACACATACATAACCATGCGGAAACTATAGGAAATAAATTGCCCATTTTAGGGGGTTCTAGAGTGCAATCTATACGTCCAAATGAGATACAAATTGAACAACAGATAGTTCAAATGATGTTCAATGATAGTTCAGTTTTGTAATTTTTTTAAATAACTGTCAAGCGCGTCAGTTGAATTATCAAGAGTTCCAATTTAATCTTATCTAGAAAAATAGAACAAATTCTATAGCCTTCTGAAGTGGGCAACATATTTCTTGATCTCTCTGTATAGTAACAACATTTTAATAATCAAAAATCATTTTCACTGATTATACTATTATAAGTGATCTGCAATAAATATTTTTGTTCATTAAAATATTATTGACATTGATCATTTTAAAGTTTTGCTAACTCAGATCATTCTTTGAAGTAGAATCTATTAAAAATGATTAATTACAGCAATATATTTGCATTATTTTTTCTGTAAGCCTTCTTTTCGTTGTTGTTGTATTATTTATTTATTTGTGGGAATTTACGGAATTTTGCAGTCGCTAAATCTTCTGAATAAAATCCGTAGGCATAGTACGAAGTTATGTTTTTATTTTAAATACGCAGTTAATTGCATTTTTTGTTTAAAGGGAATTTTTTTTAAAAATGTATTGAAGTAAATCTAAAGTTTTTTGTTTTGTTGTATTTTTTTAATATGATACCATCAGTATCATTTTTTGTTATTACATGAACCACGTAAATGGAATAAAGTTACACACCTGAAATATTTTTTAGTCATTTCTTTATTTTTTTAATTTATCAAAGGTCCTACACAGATAACCTTAACAAAATGGCCCTCACGGTCGACGTTTGAAATAACATGCGTCTTAATAAGTCTCACTATAAGAGTACAATATAGAGTATTTTTAGAGCCTGACCTTGAACTGTATTTGAGATAATTGGGAAGGCATGGGCGGTAATATTTTTGAAATACACTTTTCTTAACGAAAAAAAAAGTTTTTGTGGACGACATCTAACTTGTAAAATAAAATCTAGTGAGAAAGAATTTATGACAACTTATAACTGAATCTGAAGTTTGATCAAAATCCTATTGCAAAATCTTAAAAAAATTGCAAAACAGTGCCACATGGTGGGCAATATACACCAAAAACTAACCATTATCAATTTTTTATCAGGTACTAACTGAATCAGAAGTTTTGTGAAAATCCATGCATTAGTTCTTGAGATACAGCTATTAAGAAATCGTTAAAAAAGGGAAGCATAGCAGCGCCATCTGTGGGGTGATTTGCACCAAAAACTAAACAACACTTATGTGTATGAGGGATTAACAGAATCTGAAGTTTTTGAAAAATTCGTGCATTTGTTCTTCAGATAGAGCTATTACGATAATCACGAATAATACAAGATTACAGCGCCAGCTGTTGAGCGATTTGCAGCGAAACGTAACCAAGCTGTATGTTATATCAAGCACTAACTAAATTTAAAATCCAATGAAAATCCAAATTCTAGTTCTTGAGCTATGGCTATTGTGGAAATTGTAAATGATACAACATGGCAGCACCACCTGTTGAGCTATGTACACCAAAAACTAATTAAATCTATTTTATATTAAGGTCTAACAGAATCTAATGTTTTGTGAAATTCTATGTATTACTTCTTGAGATAGAGCTATTTCAATATTCGCGAATAATGCACCATGACAGCGCCATCTGTTTTGCGCTTGCACCGAAACGTAATACCATATTACATCAAGAACTAACTAAATATGAAGTTTCATAAAAATCCACGCATTAGTTTTTCAGGTATGGCTAATGTAGAAAGTGTAAAGAATGCAGCATGGCATTGCCATTTTTGAGCGATTTGCAACAATACTTAATCAGCATCATATTATATTAAGTACTAACTATGTATAAAGTTTTATGAAAATCCGTGCATTAGTATTTGAGATATGGCAATTGTGGAAATTTTAAATAATGTAGCATAGCAGCGCCTCCTGTTGAGCGATGCACACCAAAAGCTAATCAGATCTAGTTCATATCAAGATCTAACAGAATCTAAAATTCTGTGAAATTCCGTGCAATAGTTTTTGAGATAGAGCGTCCATAAAAGTTTTATCACATACACCACTTCCAAACTCGATTTTTCCCCTTCCTTATACGGCCTTCATAATCACCCCTTAGTTTCGTAATCTTAAAACGACTACAGCCGCCGGTAGATGGCGTGAATACAGACTGTAAATAATGATTATTAAAAGTTACCTTTGCACACAAAAATACGAAAAACGTCGCTGTATATGCGTTATAAAAGGTGTAGATAAGATACGTATATTTTGTCTCTGTGTTTTGTATGCTAAAAACAGAAAAACTGAAAGATTTGAAGATTAAATAAATAAATACAATGCTTATTTAAGCACAAGTAACTAAAAATATATTAAATAACACGCTAATGTAACACGGAAAATAAAGATTATAAATAAATTTCCCCATTTAATTACATTTAAATTCTTGATTGCTTGAAACATTGAGAATTCTGACGATAAAATATACAGTATTTTTTTTTAAATAATATTTATTTGTTTCAAAATTATTAAGAATATTAAAAAAGATTTTTAAAAACCAACCTTTTCTCAAATCAGGATAACTTTTTAAATATATGAATAATTTTTGCACCAGACTTCAGATGGAAAAAATAGGTGCATAAAGCTGGAGCGGACAACTTTCGAACAACGAAAATGAAATGTAGAAGGAAATAAAAAACAATAATAATCATAAATTTTTATCATGATTAGAAAAAAAAAATGAAAAACAAGAGAAAAACATTCCCAAAATATGGGAAAAAAAGTTTTAAATAAATACGTTCGCGAAAATTATCAGCATGCTAGCGGACCCGACAGACGTTGTCCTGGCACCGAACCCAAAAAGTCAAATAAATGTACATAAATATAATAATACGCATGATAAATACTACGCGCTTAATTTTATTTCTTATTATGTAAGGAAATTATTTTTCACTTTGCAGTGGTTTTTGAAGTAGGTTCAATTTTTTATAGAAAACTTTATTTTTCTCTTTTTATTAAAAAGTTAACGATATTCTGAAGTCGGTTGATTAAAATTACAATACACGAAAAATTTATTATAAATCATACGCGTATGCAAGTCGTGGGGTTCGAACACGCTATCTCTTTTTTCGAGAACCAAAGCTTAAACCGAGCACCTTAGACCACTCAGCCATACTGTCCGCACTCTGTTCAACGACCTTATTCAACAGTTTTAATTAGCTAAAAATAACAAACTTTATTAGTTTTTGCCTAGTAACTAAAAAAGTACTGAATCAATTCCGATGAATTGTGAATCTAAACAATTCTCGAATCCACTGGAATACACACCAAAAATTTCATTAAAATCGGTCCAGTCGTTTAGGAGGAGTTCAGTGACATACACACGCACAAAAGAGTTATATATATAAAGATTTGCATTGGATACTTAATTTTGAAATTGGTTTGGCTGGCACAGACTCCAAAAAATCAAATAAATGTACATAAATATAATAATACACATAATAAATACTACGCTCTTAATTTAATTTCTTATTACAATTATGTAAGGAAATTATTTTTCACTTTGCAGTGGTTTTTGAAGCAAGTTAAATTTTTTATAGAAAAGTTTATTTTTCTCTCTTTAGTTAAAAGTTAACTATAGTCTGAAGTCAGTTAATTAAAATTATAACTTAGGAAAAATTTATTATAAATCATACACGTATGTCAGGAGTGGGGTTCGAACACACTATCTCTTTTTTCGAGAACCGGAGCTTAAACCGAGCACCTTTGACCACTCAGATATACTGTCCGCACCCTGTTCAGCGAACTTATTCAACAATTTTAATTAGCTAAAAATCACAAACTTTATTAGTTTTTGCCTAATAACTAAAAAAGTACTGAATGAATTTCGATGAAATGTGAATCTAAACCATTCTCGAATCCATTGGAACGCACACAAAAATTTAATTAAAATCGGTCCAGTCGTTTAGCAGGAGTTCAGTGACATATACACACACAGAAGATTTATATATATAAAGATGAAAATAGTGCGAAACTAAAATCAAGCAATTTTAAGTTTTTCCTAAAAACAGAGAAATAGTAAAGTAGCGAAATTTTAAATTATAATAATTTCCTGCTAAATAACGGAATAAAAAGTTTTAAGAAAACATGAGACAATTATCTTCACATCAATCATTTTTTAGCAAATGATCATGTCAGGTAATGATTAAAAAGTGAAACATTATTCATGCAAATAAGCATTTTCTTTTAAATATGTTCGCACAATATTTCTGGAATATTATTTATGAAAATAGTTTTTTTTATGAAAAAATAACTTTTCAAATAATGTCAGTTGATCAGCGTCATCAGTATTGTGAAGGAAATCATTTGATTGTAAATGGAAGACACTGGAAATATTTCATTATTATGATACAAGATTGGAAGTCTAAATTTCACATTTAACAAAGATTGAATTATTATTATCAGAGATTTAATTATTTTACAATCGAATTATTTCAGATGATAAATACATTTTGCAATGAAAACTGTCATTTGAAGGTAATAAATCAAGAAAAATTCGACACGAAGTAAAAAAGACAGACAAAACAATGAAAAAAACGAAGTAAAAAACGACAGAAAATGTAGAATTGTTATTATGTGGTGCAGTGGTAATGTAGCGGCTTTTTGAAACAGATGTCTGGTGATTAAACCCTTAAAATTCAAATTTTCTGAAATGTTTAATGTGAAATTTATACTTCCAATTTTGTATCATAATAATGAAATATTACCAGTGTGTTCCATTTACAATCAAACAATTTCCCTCACAATACTGATGACCGTGATCGACTGCGATTATTTGAAAAATTACTTTACCTAAAAAACAGTCTTTACAAATAATATTCAAGAAATATTATGCAAATACATTAAAAAAACTGTTTATCTGCGTGAATAATGTTTCACTTTTTTAATCATTACCTGACATGATCATTTGCTAAAGAATGATTGATGTGAAGAGAATTTTGTCATATTTTTTATACTTTTTATTTCATTATTTAGTAGGAAATTATTATAATTTAAAATTTCGTTACTTTTCTATTTTTCTGTCTTTGGGAGAAAATTATCGATTAAAAATGCTTAATATGAGTTTCGCATCATTTTGATACGTTGTTTATTTTCGCGAACGTATTTATTTAAAACTGTTTTCCATATTTTGGCCAAAAGATCATCCATTTTCATAATGCTAAGTATATAAAAAAATACTTTGTGAAGAAAATCAATTTTGTGACTCTTAAACATTCCAAAATAGCCCATACATAATAGTTACTACTACAAATGTTTTAAATTATCAAATAAAGAAGTGAACACTTTCACACAACAAAATTTTAATTTAAACAAATTTGGATTTTTATTATTTGAGGCGTCTTCTTTATCATGAATTTGTGCTGAATCCAAGTTGAAATTCAGATGAACAGTATACAATGACACTGAAAATAATTTTAATGCATTTATAAAATGCATAAATAAATACTCCAATAAAAATGTACACATAAATTTTAATGCATTTATAAAATAATTTCTTAGTTATACCCTGACCTTGTTTTCTTTTGAATTTGTTTATTGCAGAACGTAGCATTAATTTTTAAGTGAGACACTGTTCACTAAAAGCATTCCTGTATGAATAGCTAATCAAAACCAGCAACTCTTTACTAGTAAGCAGTCAACTTCATAACCATTCGACAAACAAGCTTAATTTATCTAAGAAAGACTGAAAACAAGGCCATTTTTAAATAGAGGTGTAAAAGTATCAACGTTAAAATCGTCAATTATATTAACTAATAAACATACCGGTTTCGGCAGCATGAAGCATATCGTTGGGGAGACCGGGGCACATTGGTACATGGGGTACATTGGTACAATGTAGATATTTTTAGTTGATTTATTTAAAAGTTTTTAATTTCTCTCCTAAAAGTTGGCAACAGTGAAGACTTTCTTCAGGTGAAAGTTTGCTGGGATTGGATTTACAGTTTCTTGGAAATGGTAACTTTATCTGTTTTACTGCAATTTTGTAATCTTTTGGAAGTCTATTTGTAACAGTATGGTGCAAATTCCATTTAATCTATCACTTTAAGTATAATAGCACATTATAACCTATGTTAATGACATTTATTTTCACACAGTCTTGAACTACAGTGTAAACAATAAATGTCAGCCATGACACTTTTTCAAAAAATCTGCTTCTGGGGCAGTTTGGTACAGTCCTATTGGGGCACATTGGTACATGTACCAATCTGCCCCATAATAGCAGAGTGTAAATTAGTATAACATTCTTGTTCAAAGTATGTTAATCCTTAAATGCATGATTTTTTATTTTATTTTAAAAAATGATATGTGGTTCCAAGGAATGTTTATTACACAGGAAAAAATAATGAAAAAATTCAAAGATGTATTTTTTTACAGAATATGATGTATAATATGTACAGAATATGTATTGTTATGTATAGGCAAGACATCCAAGAATTGAGAACATCAGATGTTCTATGTCACTTTCCGCCAAATTTAATAAAAACAACCATCAATACTGCCATTTATTGGAGGAAAGGTTCAATGATCCTTCTGAAAACTTAATGTAGCAGGTAATAAACATAGATTAGTTAATAAAAACTCCACCAGATGACTCCAAAATACATTTTTGTACATGTTGCAGATATGCTACACTATGCTTTTAAGGGTTAAAGCAAGTGTAACTGTAGTTTCTGTACAGATGCAGTATATTTACTAGACACAATTAAATAAGTGTATACATCTTTTTTTTTTAATAGGCTGCACACATTATTTATTTCTTAAATATTTCGATTTCTTTGCAGTTACCATGAGGAATTACAAGAAAAAAACTAATCGCACAGAAATTTGTGAGGAGACTATGGCAAAAGCTGTATCTGATGTCCTTAATGGCAGCAAAATACGAACAACAGCTCGAATATATGGACTAAAAGTAATGACACTGGCAAACAGAGTGAAAAAGTACAAAGAATCTCATCCAAATATACATACAGCAAGTGTCGATAATCCAGAAAATGAACATAAAGTTGAAGTAGCCAAGTATCAGTTTAGCTCAAAGTACACTGTCAAGCAAGTGTTTACAAAAGAACAAGAAGATATGCTAGTAGAGTATCTAGTAAAAAGTTCAAAAATTCAGTATGGATTATCATATAAACAAATCAGTGTTTTTGCCTATGATTATGCAAAAAAACTTGGTGCTAATTTAAAAGGGCCTATGCCAGAAAAATGGCTTAGTAATAAAATGGCCGGTGAAGAATGGATGCTAGAATTTATGAAGCGACATCCAAATTTGAGTTTAAGAAAACCAGAAAATACAAGTCTTTCACGGGCCACAGCATTTAATCGCACTAATGTCACTGAATTTTTTAACAATTTTGAAGAAGCTTTGACTACATATAACATTCGTGCAGAAAGGCTTTACAATATTGATGAAACAGGAATTCACACAGTGCTACCAACACCTAAGGTTGTGGCAGAAACTGGAACGAAACAAGTGGGTCAAGCAGTATCAGCAGAAAGGGGAGAATTGGTTACTTTTTGTGCAATTATCAGTGCAACTAGGAACACCATTCCTCCTGCATTTGTGTTTCCAAGGGTGCGGAACAAGGAAGCTTTCTTGGATGGAGCTCCAATAGGTAGTTTAGGTCTTGCTGCTCCAAGTGGTTATATGAATGGACAACTTTTTTTGCAAGTTATGAAGCATGTGCAAAAATTTACAAGAGCAACAAAGGATGATCCAATTTTAATCCTACTGGATAATCATGAGTCTCATGCATCACTGGAAGTAATAGATTTCTGCAGAGAAAATGGGATTCATTTTGTCACATTTCCACCGCACTGCACCCATCGACTGCAACCTCTAGACGTTGGGCTTTATGGACCATTGAAAGTACATCTAAAGACAGCATTTAATGACTGGCACTTGTCCCATCCAGGAAAGACCATCTCAATATATAACATTGCTCAATTGGCAAACACAGCTTATATGGCAGCATTCAGCCTAAAAAATATAACATCATCATTCCGAAAAACAGGAATTTGGCCAGTTAATCGAAACATTTTTACAGATGACGATTTTTTCAGCTCCTATGTAACTGATCAGCCAGAACCTAGTACTTCAAGTGATATAAGCCTATGTCAAACAGAATTTTCTTCAACCTTAACCAATGCAGTTACCACTCTAAGTTTAACCAATAATGAAATGAATACACAGAATCCAGGATCATCTTCAACTAGCTATTTGCAAAATTGTGAACAACCTGTTACACCAGAAAGTGTTCGCGCATACCCAAAAGCTGTAAGATGTAAGTCAAATAATGCACGTAGGCAAAGAAAAGGAAAGTCAAGAATACTGACTTTAACTCCCGAGAAGAACAGGCTAGTGGAGGAAGCTTTGAGAAGGTCAAAAAAGATAAAACCAAAAGGGTTAATTGAAAATTCTACTAAGCGTATGAAACAAGCTCCAAAACTACCTGCACATGTTTCAGAAACAGAGAGCGAAACAGATGACTTCAATTATAGTCTCCATAGCTCAGAAGATAGCATCAGTGACGGCCCTCATGAAGAAGAATACCAACTTATCCCACCTAAAATATATGAGTCTGGTAGATCCAATATCTCAGTTAGTGATTATGTATTAGTAAAATTTGCTGGAAAGAAGAGCTTTATTTATTATGTTGGCCAAATTGAAATTAAGAATACAGAATCGGAGTTCTCCGTAAAGTATTTAAGAAAGAAAGCTGACTGCTCAAAATTTTATTTTCCTGAAGAGGTTGATAGTAGCATAATTGATATTTCAGACATATGTTTTATCCTTCCACAGCCTACATTTAATGGCGGTACTGCTAGAGCTGCAACCTTATTATCTTTTCCTGTTGAGTTAAGTGAATACTATGTCCACTAATTGTATAAAATTCTACAACTATTCATTTTCCTATGTTTTTTTCTTGTGGTTTCTATATATTATTCATGTATTTTTAAGTATATTTCCTTTTTTGTATCCTAATTAGTGTTATTAATAAAAGAATTAAGTTCACTATGCATATTTCTTGTCAATGTACCAAAGTACCCCATCCTTGTACCAATCTACCCCATCATGGGGTACATTGGTACAAAAATCATTATTTCCTAAACTACATGTTACTGACTTTAACATACCAAAATTTTTCAAAATTATTCATGACACTGCAACAATAGAAAACACTCTTCAAGTAAATGGTTTGAAATTTCAAAAAATTTGGATGTTCATCATAAAAAAGACAATTTTTTGTAATATGTACCTACTCAGTGCTAATGATGGCAAAAATTTGCTCAAATACATAAGAGAAATGGGGGATTCAAATTAAGGTTTAATTACCAAAAGGAAAACGGAGGAATGCAAGTAATAGCCAAAAAAGGAAATGGATGGAAAATGGAACCGAAGTAGTGAGAAATGGGCAGAGGTGAAAACAAATTAAGAAAAAGAGGTTTTTATGTATTATTTAGAGCAATCTGATAATGGGGGAATGCGAATTCTCAATTGAAAATATTAACAACATTTTTATAAATATGAAATGATCCAAAGAATTAAATTCGTGAGTGAAAGTAGGTTTAGAGATTATTTTAACCAAACTGAAGTCAAAAGTATCATTCATCTCCCAGCAATGTTTTGCGATAGAGAATTTATTGTTTTTTTAGTTTCTTAATATATTGTTGATGTTCTTTAAAACGAAATTTTAAGAAAAGTTTGGTTTGTCCAATATAGGAAAGACTGCACTAGCAATTGATATTGTAATCACTCCATGAATTGAATAAATCTATATAATCTTTGAGTTAGGAGAGGGTGAGTTTTTTCATGTGGTAAAAATTATTTTGAATTCATATTTTCTAAGTATTTTAGCAATCCTTTCATTTGAATTCAAAACCTTCAATTTGAATCCTTCATCTGTCCCTTATATGTAACCAAATTTCTGCCATCCTTAGCGCTAAGGACGGTGTGCATGCTATCAAAACCGGTATGCGTATAAGTTAATACAATTGGTGCTTTTTAAGTTGATACTTTTTCATTTCTATTATATTGCACCAACCTTCATTTCAATAACTATTAAGGCCACTATTTGTCACCCATTTGATATTTCATCTGTTTCACAATAATTTATAAAAATAGCACACCTTCGGATGTTTGAAATGTAGTTTCATGTTAATATTCATAACTTATGTTGCAATAAAAAAATTGTAAGTTGTAATGAAAAATTAATTTAGAATATTTAAAATCACATAAAAGTTCATCCATAAATTCTTTTGCTTGAAACAATTTACTGTCCCAGCAAAATAAACCATTATTTGTCTTTGTATAAGTATACTCATTAACTGGTGGGGAAACAATCATTATACTTCCATGAATGAATTAAGAATTTGAAAGCTACGCATATTAAGGTCCATGTGATAAAAGAATCAGGCAGTGAAACTATTGTAAACAACTCTTTTTAGTATTCTGGCAAAGTATGCTATGTGGCTGTCAGAAATATTTCGGTGAAAAATTACCAAAAAAACAGCAAATGTTCATTTTTCTTTTCGCAATTTTTTTATTGTTTAGTTAATAATCCAGTCTATTAAATATTTACAATTTTATTTTAAGTTTGAAATTGGGAATATAATTTACTGCATTATTGTCTTGGAAGAAGCTTGAACAATTTTGTAATTTCTTGAAATATAAATGTTTCAATTTTGAAGGGAAAATGCATAAAGAAAATCATAAAAAGAGTCTTTTCTCCATGGTGCAAATTACATATTTAAATATTATATAAAGAATATTGCGAAAAGATCCAGAAGCTAATAAAATAGATAGAAAAATTTAACCCTATCGTGTCCACATTTATTTTTCAATCTCTAGAAGAAATTACTCTTACGGTAGTAACATTTACACGAGCAAGCCAAAAAGATTAATTAGAGTTTAAATATTATTTCATTGCCTGAACCATAACGAATGTATTGCCTACAATTCAATTAAATTTCATATGACAATAGGCTAAGGAAAAGTTTTTGGAAATGTTCAGAAAATATTGTAGTACAACATTGAGATTTAACTGGTATTACAACTTTCTAATTTTTTTGCGCTTTATTAATCACGATTCTTTCAGAAAAATAACCTTTATTTTAAATTTAAATAAAGTTTATTAAAATATATGTTTAAAATAAAAGAATTGCAAACAGTGAAAAGAGAATCAAGCAAATATTTATTATTAATAATATTACTAAATGCTTAAGCATAAATCAAGTCATGTAATGAATATATACACATATACTAACATTACTACATGCAAATTGCAACAAAAGTATTTGTTTAAAAAAAACGCAATTAAATGACATGTACTAGTAATAGCATTCCAGACCCGAAAAGATAAAAGTGATGCGCATTTTTTAAACAATAAAATGTATAATAGCATTCATAATTTTTTTTATATATATTCTTAAATTCATAGTTTCAATGGGAAAATAAATCTTATAAATATAGGTAAATCACAAAAACATGTATAAAATTCCTTTGTTTTCATTTAAATGATTGATATCTCGTAAATAAAATGTTTAAAAACGAAATAACAAAAACAAAACGAATTATCCTTTGATGTAAATGTGACCTGCAAAGAATTTAAAGACATACTTCATTATAAGTTTTATCATATCCACGTTAGATGTTATTTAACAATTTTTTTTATCTTATTTTCGCCATCTTTTTATAGTCAATTCTTATTTGTTATAGCTTCTTTAAATCTCTTTATTTTGTAATTACACGAACCACGAAATAAAAGTAATATTTTGCAGTATAGCTTTTGTATATTATCATTTTACAAAAGTTTGCTTGATTATTGACTTCAAATACTGTAAAACCTTATATTCCGCTTCTACTGAAATTCAAGTAAGATTATTTAAAGCGTTTTAAGCATAGTATATGAAAAATGCTTTTGAATATATGCATACCACACACACAATTCTTTATTAAACTGCGAAATTTCATTAAACCCACCATAATAGGCATCTGTGTAAATGAATAGCATTATCTGGCTTCCAAAGATGTCAACACTGAAGATATTTTTCTGGCCTTAATAAATACTGAAGTCTTAGTATTCACAGTAAAGTAGATGCAAATTTCTAAAATTATTTATAGAAATATTGAAATACACCTAAAACTAAAATAGTTAGAATGCCATTCATGTTTTAAAACTCCATTATGAATTTTAAAAAAATCCATTATAGTGTTTGCAATGTATGACTTTAAAATTCGCGGATTTTTGTGGCGTAAGAAAAAACATGCTTCAAATTTTCTTTGAATTATTTTTGTCACAACATTCTCAACCATTTGAATAGTCTTATGATGTATACCATACTCTGTATAAATATTTGCTAATTTTTTGTAGATAAATTCTCGTAAAGTGAAAAAAAATTATGGGACTACTTGAGCATTTTTTTTTCGTTTGCTATGATAAATCAAAGTCATTGGACATTTGGGGTGGAAATTGAATTCTAATCCGACAGTTTGATACTTTTTATGAATGTTTTGAAAGGTGAATGCCCTTATGGATCGCCAAGAATTATCATAGGGGATTGCATATCTGTTAAGAGAAAAATAAGCATACAAACTCGACATTTTTGGTTATTTCAATATTTGTATCTTGAAAAGGTTGCACATATACAACAAAAATATGCAATAAACTGTATTTTAATGCATGCGTTTTTCTAAAATGTATTTTGTTTGCTAAAATAAAGTATGGTTTATGAACAGGCATCTTTAATTACTCAAATAATACTTATCTGTGTTTAAGAGATAAAAAGAAATAGCGTTATAGAATATAGTTATATATAGAATATAGCGTTATAGAATAGCGCGTAGAAATATTATTTTTTAATAAAAGTGACGTAGACATATACACACATGATTTCTCAAAATTTCTTCAATTTAATAGAAAATCTTTGTTTTCTCAACATATTTCAGATGTCCTAGCAATTTGTCAATCTAAAATTTTAATGAGTTTCAAAATTTGCTGTTTAAAAAAAATAATAATTTAAAATGTATTACATACTTTTTCCAAATATAATTTGAGTTTATCGATTCAAATTTTTGTGTGTGTGTACGTGAAGCATTATTCCTTTGTTGTACTTGGTTTTAATCTCTGGAAGGGTGGTGGGGTACATTATAATCCGTGTAATTTTAATCAAAGTTTGCATTAGAAACTTTTATGTAAATTTTACTTTTATGATTTTGATGGGGGAAAAGTGAAATTGATATTCTTTACTTTGAAAGAAAATTTTTTGAAACTTTTGCCGTAGGCGTTGAAGAAGCACGATTATTTTTCCCTGAAGGGGTTAAAATATATGTAATGCATAATTTTAGAAGTTTCATTTAAAATATTAAGTGCTGTTCGAGATATAATGAGAGAAGTCTTTTAAAATAGAATACTTTACAAAAAAGTCAACTTTATTTTCTATCAATGTTTACCAAATAACGTGATATATATTTTTTTTCATAAAAAATACAGAAAAATGACCAGAAAAAAAATTATTTATCATACTTTTTCTGAAAAATGGAATTTCAAGATTTAATATATTAATTTCTTAAATAAAGATAAAAAATCTCGGGTTACAAACCAGGATCACTGTCTAGCAATATATTATTTAAACGTTAAAAGACATTCACAAGAAAAAAAATATCAGAAAAATCAATACTACCTTTCACAAATAAATCTCTATAATATATGATTAATAAGTCACAAAACTTTTCCCTAACAAAATTTCTGTAAGCGTGATAAATCCTTGAAATTAGAAACATTTATATTTGGAAACGAAAGCACGAACATAATCGATTAGGTTAATCGATAATTCACCTGTCCTAACGCAACATGAAGGACGCAGGTTTTCAGAGAAAAAAAATAAAATACCATTAGATTTCTTTTCCTTTGTTTTTATATAAAATATTGGGTGTCTCTGTAATTAAAATAACTAGACCGTCTCGGATATTAAAATAATTGTCTTTTTCTCGAAAGCTTTCATTAGATCAACGGAGGATTAATATTTCTTTGAAATAAAACCATACAGATATTCTCAAAATAATGTTTTTACAAAGAACGCATTTTAAAATAACAATATCTATTTAAAAACTCAAATATGTTATTTATTTCAGTAATTAAATTTCTTCAACGAATATTAAAATGTTAGTATTTTTATGATGCAACTGTTAAGTGTTGAAAGCTGCTTCAACCAAATATTTAAATAATCATCCACTTTCGTATTTTTTTTCTTCTCTTGAATATACAAAATGCAATGCTTTTTTTCTTTGCCCATTACATCAATCTTTTTTTTAAGCTTCAGGAGTGAATTACAATTGGATTAAATTCTACAAAAAATGTATACCAGTAAAATAGTGAAAAAAAACTTTCAAAAACAATTGAAGTTTCCTTGAAATTTTCATTTAGCAAATTTTAAATGAAAGATTGATTCGATAACTTAGCCCAATAGATTAAAAACGCTCAAAGGTCATGTTTTTATGGAGATGGGAGTTTGCAGTCAGTTTCATAATGGAATTCATATAATGTGAGATAAATACAGAAATTGTATTAAAAGTAAGAATCTAATCAATAAGGCATATAAACAAGAAACATTTCTTTAAATATTTTTTCTGGTTTTAATTGTAATTATTTCATTTTAAAAAGCGATGTTTGGCAGGTGTGATATCGATATTTAGTTGTTTTCTATGTTCTAATGTTTGAAACGATTACACAGGCCTACAAAAAAATTTTTTTTTTTGGTGCCTGAGATTTTACAACTGATTTTGGATATTTTTGGGACGCTGATTCCAAATATGCAATCAGTTTTTCTCTATCAGCTCTACTTTTTTAGATATGCAAAGCGAACTAAAGATTTTTTGAACTAAAGTGACCTTGAACACTTAAACTGACCTTATGATACATAGCCCTGTAACGACGCTCAAGGCGATTAGAAGGGCGTTGAAATACCACAAGATCTTGAAAAAAAGAAATGTGCAAGCAAAACTGAAGATCTGTGCATCCTTATGATTTCGCGCAGCTCATCCATAAAGCCAAATGTAAAAGCCTCCAAGAGATAAGGTTAGTTTCAGAGTTCGCTCCATGGAAACAAAACTAGCTTTCTTTGACTTTCTAAAGTTTTTGAACTTCCATGATATTTCTGTTTAAGGTAGAATGCGTATCAGTTTAACGTAAAACTCGAAGTGTTGTAGATTGTTGTGTTTGCGTTGTAGAATGGAATTTAAATGAGTTCAAGTAGAAAAAGTTGTATAAATCATCCAGATAAGTTTTGCTACATATGCGGAGAATAAAAGTTGAAAGAACACAGAAAATATGTTACTGACTTTGTAAAGAGAGAGCTTATCTTGGATAATTTGGGGTTAGACTTGGTGATCAGGATAAAATCTGCGCACCGCAACAGGAACTTGTACAGAGCATTTATGACAGTGAGCTGACGGAAGAGAATAAGTCTCAAATTCGGTTTACCAATGATTTGAAGAGAACTCCAAAACCATTTCTATGACTATTATTTCTACCTAACACTGGAATACTATTTGAATTAATCGAAACAATTGTAATAAGAAAACTTATCCTGATTTAGTGTCTTCAAGACCCCCACTTCCTCATTCAGAGGAACTACCGATTCCAACGTTTCATCAGCTACCAGAGCTTAGTGAGGATGAATATTGTCCTTCTGATCATCTTTTAGATAGCTGTGAAGGTAACAGTGATTATGAGGAGACGTCATCAATGCCTAAATTTTTCAACCAGGTTGATTTAAATGATTTAAATGTTTTAAAAGAAGCTTCTGAATTACTGGTTGGTTTCAAGATTAAAAGACAAAAATTTATTAGAACAAAGAGCCAAACTTACATTTTATCACACAAGACAAAATTGTCTACTACCCTACTTCTCTTAAAAAAACAATCTTGTATTTTGTCATGAATTTAGAGGACTGTTAGAAAAATTGGTTCTTCCTAAATATTCTCCAGATGATTGTCCTTGGACAGCAAAGAAGTTACACAAAAGACTATTGTTTTTCTATTTTTGGGATAGCAGGGATAAAACACACCACTAGATTAGAAAAGAGAGGCCTAAGAAAGAAAACATGGATGTTGGAGAAAGGAATGTCATTAATAACACTTTAGTTGAAAATCATACTTTCTGCACTGCAAAACAAGCTCTGTCCTATGAAGCAGTTTGTGTAAATTCTCCATAAGAACGGGTCATGATTTGCATACATAAGGTAAAAACACCCGAATTGGGTTATGAAGATATTAAAGCAGGAATGTTTAACGGACAACAAATAAGACAACTGATTAAGGATCCTGCTTTCGTAAATTCAACGAATGAGGCTGAATAAAAAGCCTGGACTTTTTTTGTGGCAGTTCACAAAAACATTCCGCGCAAATGCAAAGGAGAAATCTATGTAGAACTGGTAAATGAAAAGCATAATAGTTTTAAATCTCTTGGGTGTACTAGAAGCATTAAAGTGCACTATTTACATTGCCACCTAGAGAATTTCCTTGAAAATAAAGAAGGCACAAGTGATAAACATCCCGAAAGATTTCACCACAATATTAAGACTATGAGGGACAGCTACCAAAAAAGATGAGATATGCAAAGGGTTTCAGATTGCAGTTTGAGTTTAAAAAGACACTGTTCTAAAATATATTTCAGAATGTCACGGAAAAGAAGCTTCCAAAGCATTCAATGAGTATTAGTTTCATCAGTGACGTTTTTCTCTATTTTTGTGAGTAAAAATATTTGTACAATATAATTAAAAAGTTATTATTTCAATATGTGTACATCATAATAATAAAAACTAACATTTGTGTATTATAAAAAATAAAAATCCTGTATTTTATTTTTACATACATTTTTTAATACATGGATTTACCTTAAAATAATGAAACATATATTTCACAAAAAGTTGTTTATCTTAAAAAACTGAGCTGATAGAGAAAAACTAATGCCATATTTGAATTCAGGAGATCAAATTCATATAAAATCAACTAAAAATACCCCGGCACCAAAACAGCTGTTGACCAGTGTTATCAATCAAAATTTAATCTTTCTTGGGTGCATTTACGTACAAAATTTTAGTTTGTTCTTATTACAACCATTACATTTTTCTCAATAATTATTATGTATTATATTGTATATAATATACGAGTTGATCTTTTGCAGATAATGGAGAAGGGTGCAGATAGTCCAGAAGTCATTCTCAAAAGGTAATCTGAGTGACCTGTCTCCACTGGATTTCTCGGAATAGGTCAGCTGATACAGCGTCGTCAGCTAAAGTCAATCTCTTTGGTAATCATGGCCTCGACTTTTTTCACTTACTTGGGAAATTACAACTAGGATTGTTTTTTCACCAATCTTAATTGTGTTAAATTAATGAATTGTAGATGACATTTAGGCTGTCATCGAAGCGGAGTACCCTTGAGATTAGGATTTTAGGCCCTAAATGTGAATTTCCATGATCAAGTTGCAGAAAGCCATAACTAAGAAATGGGAATTTGTGACTAAAAGTTTTTGGCTTTAGTTAAAATTAACCACTAACTTCTGTGACAAAATTTGTGGCATAACTACTGCCAGCAAACCGATGTATTGATTGCCTCATAAGATACAGTTTCAGTGCCAAACCTTATTTACAAAATTGTTATAATTTAAATTAATCTACTTAGACGTCCTTAAATCAGATTGTCGAAAACATTAGTTCATTTTGCGTATTTTAGATTTGCCCCCAACTAATGTCATCATCATTTAGTATATGCAATAATTGCACAAATATTTATTAATATTATTTTTTTCTTCGTTAAATTTTAGAAATAACTTTGGATTGTTTAACACCTTTTCTTAATTATACATAAAAATTTCTTTATGAACGTTTGCGTTTAGACGTTTAGATGAAATAACGTTAGTTTTTTTCTATCTAGAATTCCCTAAAAGGGCTCAACAAAGGCAAATTTTATCATGCCGTCTTCCACACATAACGAAACTGGATATTTTCCCTGTATTTTGGAAAAAAGAACAAAATGTAAGAAAGCATATGCATGGATCAATGAAAACATAGTATTCGCAATTTCTGATTTAAATTATTTGGGGCTCAAGGCGCCATATTTTACCAACCACACACATACACACACACACCGCTAATTTAAACATATTTTTTCTCAATTCTTCTTTGACTATTAAAAGTAAATTTTGCCTTAAAACGTGCCATCTGGAAGTTTCTTCGCATATTTCTATTAAAAAGTTAAAAACACACAAAGCTTAAAATTTTCGTTCTTAAATATAATAATGTATACATTAATTTCACATAAAATATTATACGTTCTTCAAAGTATTTCTCTGTGATTTTAATAAATATTTCCTTAATTATTACATATAAAACGGCATATTTCCAACTAGTCCAGTCACTTTAGCATTTTCCTTCGGAAAAATTTTAATAAAGGTTTTTTTTTTTTTTTTTTTTTTTTTTTTTTTTTTTTCACAGATCTATTTATTATGTCATTATAAATGATATCTCAAAAGTCCTCAGTATTCTGATGTAGGATTCCCCCCTATAGGGAGGCATTTAGGGGGAAAAGGGGGCAAAATATTAATTAGACTATATAGGCAAGTGAGATATCATTTCCATGTATTTTTTAACGCTGAATCGAATGAAACTAGAATCAAGTTGATACGACTAATAGTTTCTGAATTATTAAAGTTTTTTTATATTTAAAAAAAAATCAAGTTTTTCATGCACGTATTTTTTATGAGTTTTTTTCCCTTTCATTTTAAATCTAAACATTCATTATTAACGTTACATTTCTATTATAGATCTATTACTCTATTATAGAACTATTACTCTATTATAGAACTAACTCTATTATAGAACTATTTATACGTTCTATTATAGAACATATAAAACATTACTTTATAAAGAAAATGTTTGTAACGGTTGGGTGGTCGTGGTGGGAGTTAAATGCAGACATACTCAGTAATTAAGATAAAAAAAAACACAGTTTATTAAAATGATAAGGGCTCAAGGGAAGTGGAGCAAGTCTAAATTTTCACAACTGAGAATACTACGAAAAAGCTAAACGCATACTCACAGGCTCCAGACTAGCTCAATCGTGGCACCTTCTAATACTTCTCAACTATCTCTTGGCTGAGCTGCTAGATAAAACTTAGACAGCCCGTGGCTGTGTGTAATTCTTTATTCACTTTCAAATACTCGAAATGTAATTACTATGAAACTTCTTACCACGGCCAACTCTCAAGTCGAATACCGAATCTCCTTTACAACTCACTGGAGGCTCGCTGCTACTTTCAATCTGCTAGCACTTCGCTGACTAAAATCCCCAGAACACTCGGCTGGTTAATCGCCAGTGATTCACTCGCTGGCTAATGCTAGAGATCCTCTCACTCGCTGGCTAACGCCAGAGATACTCACACGCTGGCTAATGCCAGAGATACTCTCCACACACTCAAACTCCAAGCTTTTATATGCTGCAAACTGAGATACTTCACATTAACATATTACTAATAACCGCGAGCTAACTGCAGAACCCGAAAGAGACACACACATTCTAGAAAGTTAAAGTAAAAGAGAGGATAGATGTCGCTTTTACGCTTACACATGTTAAATTATTGACGTCACAATCTCAGAAATACTAGAGTGCCTTTATGACAAAGGTCACTCCCTCACATGTTTATTATATTTACCTTCTTCTACTCTAAAATATAGATATTTCTTCATAATTGTTCTTGATCATGAATATCTGTCACGTCTAATTCTTTGCTGCCAATTATGATACCCCTATCAGAGATCCCCTCTACTGGTGCAATATTTAAACAAGACTTTCCATGACAATTTCCGCATGCTATAGAACAGTGCAGAGCCAAATTTCGGTATCCGCACTAACTGCCGCAATCTTTGAAACAAGAACAAAAAATTATGTTCAAAAGCGAATCTGGGGCAGGTGGTTGGGTTGTTCGTATGGGAACCAGAAAATTATCCTTTATAACCCAACTCCATTCTTGAGAATGCAGTTCATTACCAAGCCATGTCTGTACGTGGTAATATACCCGAAATAAATGTTGTTCTGCTGCACTTGAAATAGGAGGTAAGGTAATTAAATTGACCACTTTATTATTTGTGACTGATTTGGTGAAGTGTACATACCAGTAATCATCTGGAGATTTTTCCTTAGAAGAGGCACCATAAATGCCCAGAAAAATTTTGATGCCATTCTCAGCAATTAGTACACGAGAAACGTTATTTTGATTGAAAATATTTATTGCATCTTGTAAATCTGGACGCTTTTGTAAAATTTTATCGCTGCTGATTTTCCTTTCTGAAAAATAGCAGATGTTCCATCGCAGCCAGAAAAAGTATGGAGAAATAAAATGTATTCCCTGTATCTTTCTTCCAAACTTCTTGAAGAGTAAATTTTTTCTTCCACCTGGTCTTTACATGGCTTGAGGAAAAAAAATTCCAAGTTTTGGTGGAGTTCGAGCAGCCAGGATTATCAATAAATCAATATCATCTCTAATAATAACAGTGGCATATTTGCTAGTTTTTGCGGTCTTGAGTGCTGTTTCAACAATGAGGACATCTGCATAATCTTTTGCATGCTTGACACACACACTGATGGATTTAAATTTTTCAGAGAGCAAATAAATCAACCTACTTTTGTTTTTTGCGTGGAAGAGGAATTTTTCTTCACTAACTGTCGCAGTCATGTTGTCATTAGAAAGAATCTCTCTTGATGTCGTTTTCGAGCAACGACGAAATTGCTCATGGCTTTGACACTTTTCTGAAGATTACTATAACCATCAAATACGAGGACAGTGTTTCGACTGTAGTGTTTTTCAACATACTTCACATATTTATCACAAATAACCCCGAAAGAATTACTTTGATGCCAGACTACTTGATGAAGCAGATATCCTCCATAAACAATGTAGTTCGCTCTTTGAAAATCAGGATGGCCATCTATGGGACTGAAGCTATTGAATAAGGATGACTTTTTTGTTTTTCTCATTCCAATTTCATTGAAAAGGACTACTGGGTAAGGAGCCAGTTCAAATTTCAAACATTCACGGAGCTCGTCGTAGGATCTCTTCATGATACAAAGTCTTTGAAACTGGAAATTATTAAACTGGAAATAAGGAATGGATCTACAGGTACGGTAACATCATGCACTGTTATGTGACTGTTCACTATTTGAAGAGAAAGAACTCGTTCGGCACGTGAATTTTTCATCTCGTGAAAATTACCACCGACCTTTTTTGCCATTATAGTTACACCAACGTTCAGTGCATCATAGCCGTTTATTTTTTCCACATCACCTGTAACACCTGTTGCAATGGACATAATCACATGTTACTTTGGAAAGGATTGTGGGCATAAAACCACCTAGAAACTCTGTTTACGTCTTCTTGGTTCCGCTTTATTCAAGATTCCCGTGCATCCACATTTCTTCTCCACTTTCAAAGCAAACATCACAGAACTTTTTAATTCCTTGAGAAATGTTGTTTGCACTTACTAACCCAACAACAAACTTTGTTAAAACACTTTCTTTTGTGCTCCTTCCACGCACAAAGCCTCCTTGCATCTTCGAGGACTTCATGAGGGACTCTTCAACTACTATATCACTTGAAATCTCACAAAAAAAAAACTTGTCAGACCTTTTAATAGTGAAAAAGTCCGAAATAAATCTTTTCAAGGTGTCCTTATTCATTGAATTTTCCAATTTTTCCATGTCTTTTATGAACAACTGGGCACTTTTAGCGTACAAAAAGTGTCCTGCAGCATAGAAATATGGAATCATTCTTTTTATATGTGTTATATATGCCCTCCAATCTCCCATCCTCTCTGCTCTAATAAATTCTTTGAAAATTAAAACCATGTCCAAATACTGAATCCATAATTTTGAAGTTGGAACATTTATCTTGAAATTTACTTTTGACATAATTGAGAATCCTCAATCCTACCACCTCCAAAAATGAATGTTTTGTTCCATAAATGTCTTCGAGGTAGGCGCCCATGAATTGTTGCTCGTCACTGGATAATGACAGTTCATTAAAAATTATTTCAGACAAAGCTGTTGGTAAAAGTGTATGAGCTCTGACAGATCTAGAGTAAGAGTGGCCTGATAACATTTTCTCAACCGAATTGGAAGCGTAAATAGTGCTGATCACTTCTTTAAGACCACTTCCAGCCATGATGAAACCAATCGAACCGACAAAGGACATGCACATATGAAAACCTCCAAGTATCATAATTATTTTGGAAACTGGGGAATTTTCTTCTCTTGAAGCAACGATTTCCCTTGCTTTAATATAAAGAGATTGGTCAAACGTTATTACACAAGTAGTATGACCATATTTGAGACCACCTTCGAGAACATACAGCAACGTGCTGTAAATTGTGTCATAATTACTTGCAGGGTGGTGTTATGATGATTTATGAGGTACATATATATCACGTGATTTGTAATGTTCCTCGTGTTGTGTCAACCGTTCCATAAATCCACTCCACTCAGGAATTTGTTGTATTTTCTTATAAAGAATTAGTTCAACAGTCATGTTTTCTGCTAAAACGTTATAAATATTTGTTTAAAAATAAAAATGTATACAAACGCCGCCGGGGGGGACCCTCTTCCCTCTTTCTCCTTGCCCATACGTATGGACGCCATGCAACTGGGAACTACTAGTCATATCGAACGTGATATTTGGCTTATGAGATTCTAACTGAAAAAAAATGTGTAGATAAAATATTTGAATTTTTCAAAATATAAAAAATTGTTATAAATCAGAAATTATTGGTCGTATCAACTTGATTCTAGTTTCATTCGATGCAGCTTTAAAAATACATTGGAAATGATATATTACTTGCTCATACAGCTAAATATATATTTTGCCCCCTTTTACCCCCCCAAAAGGCGGGGAGCGTACAGAAAAATGTCGGTGATTTTTAAGATATCGTTTAAAATGGCATAACAAAACTTTCTTTGAGAAAAAAAACTTTTATTAAAAATTTTTCCGAAGAAAGACCCTTTTTTGGCTAAAATTACTGGACTAAACCGTAACATAGGATATTTTACCGAATTTCTTAACTTTTACCAATAAGCATGTTTTTCATTCAAAACACCAATTAACGATATTTCATTCGAGGTTTGTCCTTTAAATTGAGGAAAACCATACATTGCATAAAATCATATGTATATCAAGATTCTCATCGTCAAATCTATCGATGCAGGTGTGACACTACTACATTTATATTATTGGTGTAAATAAAGTATTTAAGGATCAATATTTACTTGCAAAAATTTTCTTGAGAGTAGTTGCGAGTATTTCTTTTTCAAAGTGGTATAAAAAATTTGTTATTTTTATCGTATGAAAAAAGAAAAATTATCTATATGTTATGGATGTGACATAAAACGACATGCATTTTTAATTTTGCAACGCATAACTCTATCTACTTGCATTAGGAACAATTACTATTAGGAACAATTCGGATAATTCAATACATTTCTCATTAAAATATAACCTAACACACATCGTTATAAAAAGACTGATTATCATATGATTTTATGTATTATTACAAATATTTATGCGTTGCAAATGTGACCAATAAGGATATACGTATGCAAAAAATAGATTGAAATAGATCTTTGTCATACAATATAATTCTAAAACTGTATAAAAATATTAAACTATATAATATAATTCCATTAATTAAATTAATTTCATTTCTCGTCTTTAATTTTCTTATGCTTAGCGATACCACTCTCCTAATTATATACCCTATTGATTTCCATGAACTATCGCGTTTCTATAGGCAAACATACACATTCCCTGAGTTTTTTTATAAGTATTTTAATTTCATGTCCTGATCATGGAATGCCCCATCAAAAACCGAGGGGTTCTGCTCTCAAAGCTGGTAGACGAGAGATTTTGGCTTTGAACACAATCGTGCTCTTCGGATAAATCGTTCGGAGTTTTATAGTTTTCTTCAAACCTTAGGTTTCTTTTCAGAAATATCTTTTTTCGATTATCTTAGAAAGATCCCCACGAAGGGCACTCTTTTTCTTCAGGATCATACTTCGTGTAGGTAATTGGCCATTATAAAGAACAACAACACCTAATCATCTATCTTCAACATTTAACATTGGAAAGGCTTTACAACACACAGTCTCACAATATTCTTATATTAGTAAAAAAAAAGATGTGTGTCTACCTGTTTGCAGTGGCGAGGAAAAACTATCGAGCGTAGAGTTTTGAGGATAGTCCAAGTCAGGCTCTGAAGCAACTGAGGCTCACAGTTATCATTCTATGCTACTTAACCGTGGTATTGATTTAAAACCGAACCAAAACTCACCCAAGAAGGATTCAAGAATGCATCTCCCTTTGCAGTTAAGACTTTTCCACAAATCTCCCAATACAGAAGAAAGTAAACCCTAGCGGCTTCTTTTTTCCGCCGCTTTTTCTAAATTGATATCGACCGAATCCTTCAAAAAGTGGATAGATGAAAATCGTACTTTTTTAAAAAATTGTATTTTTTACATTTGAATGCCATGAACTACACGTAAAAATTTAAATTATTTTCAAATGTTAGTTTTGTCTTTAAATGTCTTTTTAAATGTTAGTTTAGTTTTTTAGATGTTTAAAGAGGAAATTAATCTATTTAATTTATCTGAAATTATTAAGAACGATTGGCAATATTATTGACAGTGGAATAATTGCTACAAACAAAATCAATTGAGAATTGACTGGTGATTTCCCTGAATTTCATTAAAAATGACAATTGATTACTAAAATTTAAAAAAATATTTCTTTTGATTCTATATAAACAATATTAGTTTCATTATACAAAAAATGCGTACATTAATCATCCTCTATGTGGTAATTTTTTACTGATACTTTACTTAGTGTTTCCAGTGTGATATTTAATCAATGTAACGCTTGGAAAAATTCAAACTTGATATATGTAATATCCGCAACGTAAAATAGCAATATTTTTATGTTCTTGAGAATTAACTGGTAATTTCACTGGATTTCATTCTAAATGACAATTGAGTACTAAAATTTCAAAAATATTTCTTTGTCAACAATGTTAGTTTCATTATACAAAAAATGCGTATATTACCCTTCCTTTATGTGGTATTTTTTTATGGATACTTTACTTAATGTTTCCATTGTGATATTTAATCAGTGTAACGCTTGGAAAAATTCATACTTGAAATATGTAATATCTGCAACGTAAAATAGCAATTTTTTATGTAGGTGATTGCATCTTATTAAATAATTTTTAGACCAGAAGTGTCATTTTAAATTATTGTGGTGTTCCTTCGATGAGATATGTAGATACCCCTTTTCTGTTTTGAGTGTGAAACGAATTTATATAAATTAAATATGCTTATTTTTTGGTAACGAAGATGCAGTGAAATGTTCTTTATAGCCTAAATTTTCTTCATTTTTAATTATAGATTATGTGTATAAAAGCGAAGTTTTTTATACCAAATATGTAGCTGTACCCAATCTTGTCATTTTATAGACTTCATAAGATATGTTTTCGTTAATGTATTAACACTTTATTAATTAAAAAAGTACAATTTTATTAAAGATATTTTATTTATCTGAATGCAAAATAATATCAGTTGTACTTTTAAAAGTTATATGTAATCAATAGCGAAATCTTTGAGGAATTTAAAATTTCTAATGAGACATCCACTTTCCATTGCATAAGCAAATGAAAATTTAATTGATTATTTCATCGCGATTTTATTCAGAGAACTATTAATAGTTTTCCGTAAAATATTCTTAAACAATTTGATTCTTATTCCTTGTATATATGGAAAAGGTTTTAGATTGAAACTCAGCAATTTCTTTGGGGATGACCCAGAAGCTAACCTACTATGATTTGACCATAATGAAACCTTATTTTTATCAATTAATGGACTCATCTAAAGTACAGGGTGGTTATGATTAAAGATACCCTATTTAGACCTATGTCCGATGTGGTTGACAGATATTGATGAAACTTGGAATATAAGTCTTATGGATCACTGGAAAATGAAATCTGCCAAAATAATAAAAATAATAAAAATAATAATTAGTTCAAATTTTCGACGGATAGTAGCAGTTTTCATCTATGAGAAGGAACTTTATGCAATTTTGCGGCAGTATAAAACGCCTGTAGTCGCTACTATAAAGTCATTTCTCACCATGCCATTAGAGAAGAACGATCGAGCGTTGCTGGTGAAGTTGATTTATCAGAACAGCAGTAATTTCTCAATTGCACTGCGAGAATATCGACGCTTACAAGATCCAACGAATAATAATTATGCTTTTTTTTAAAAAATAGTAACCGACTTCAAAAAAGAATCAAGCTTGGCGACAACCTGGCGCTAACGCATATGAATGCATAATTTTAATATGCTTATGATTTGAAAACGGTTGCAACAATGAAAGATTATTTGCGACAAATCATTATTTTTTTAAATCAAATTTACATCTTTTAATCTAAAAAATATTCTAATCTTCAGAAATTAATGAAATTAAAATGGGGCGGGCATCTTATACTTTCAAACGAAAAATGAATTATCAAAATATCGGTACATTCTTAGGGAAATTATGAGTGAACAAGAAATACATACAGATCGAAATCATAACCTAATCCTTGAAGTCGGTTAGAAAGATCTCCTATCGGTGTAAGAGTGATAGCCTGAAATTTTATTTTTTTATTGTACACACACATCTGACTTGTGTGCTCGACATGAAAGCCTGCGATTACATGAAAAATGAACGCTTTTAATTGGATGACTGCTTCAAAAAAATTGGAATTTTAATGTTTTTATTTTTTAAAAGTTCTAATCGCAAGAATTTGATGAAATTGAAATGGGAACATGTGAGTATCTTACACTTTCTAACAAAAAAAGAATTATCAAAATCGGTTCATATTTACGAAAGTTATGCGTGAACAACAAATACATACAGGTCGAAATCATAACCTCCTTCTTGAAGTCGGTTAAAAAGACCAATGTCGAAGTGGGCTTTGCGAAAGATGTCTAAATTCGAAAAGATTGGTGAATTGAATATGCAGCAAAAAAGAGGGAGAAAAAAGATTTCAAATGGAACTGCCGAAGAACTTGCTCTTGCAGTGGTCAACAAGCGTCCAGTTCCCAATATTCTTCGACAAGGGCTAGAGCGGTGTCACGTGATTTGTTTCTCTCTTAATTTACGGTACAAAAGGTACTTTGATCCATTTTAAAGTGCTATCTATACTAGATTCACATTGTGCAAGCACTGAACTCTACAGACCCGGACAGACAAACTCAGTTTGCGAGGATGTATTCGGGCAGAATAGCCGTTGACAATGCATACCCTTAAAACATTTTGTGATAGGAAAAGGCGAATTTCACTCAAGATGGAGTTGTTAATATCCAGAACTGTCGCGTTTGGGATATTTAAAGTACTAATATTGTGCATGAACAGTCTTTGCACACTGATTACATTGCTCTAACAAGGAAGGTCTCCATACGGGCATACTCAGAAAAATCTGAAAAAAATACAGAATGTTCTTCTCATATAGTTATACATGTTTATAAAAATCATTTCGGCGGAATCTCCTTATAACGTCCGTAAAAAAATAATAAAAATTTCGTTTATTTGGCGATTTATCTCCGGTTGGCGAAAAAACGAAATTTTGAAAAATACGCTTTTACGCTTCGAATACTTTTTAAAGAAAAAACTTTCTATGTTCAATTTATTTAAATAAGTTTAGTTTAAGTAATTTTAGTTTTGCATTTTTACTTTACTTTAAGTGTAATTTTGTCACATACGTTTATACGTACTTAAACAAAATGAAATTAATATATTTTATCATTTAAAACACAATTTAAATTGATTAAAATTGTTCCAAATTGAAAAATACACTGTTAAAAATCTGCTGCATTTTGTTGCAACGCACTCCCTTGCTTGTATAGAAAACGGTTACTTGGCCGTGAAATGGAGCTTTCTCATTGGTTGGAATAGAGATATTATCTACAAGCGGAGGAGTGCGTTGCAACAAAATGCAGCAGATTTTTAACAGTGTATGACACGGCCAATTCACGGTGCTATGGAGCATTCTCATTGGTCAGAAGAGAGATATTCTTTAAAAGTAGTGGAGTGACGTTGCAGTAAATGCTGCAGATTTTTAACAGTGAAGTCAATTGAAATCAATTTTCAGATTCGTTAAAATCGTCTGCTTTTGGCGAGGAAATGCACTGTACGCCAAATCCCGCGTCGCTTTCAGTTTTTCACGCCAATTATTCCAAACTATTTTATTTTTTTACATATCTAATAATGTAATTCCGCCGCTAATTTTCACTGATCCTTTATTACCTACATGAGTAGTTTAATTCGTATTTTTTTCAAAAAATTCTGAGTATGCCCCCAATGGAGACCTTCCTTGTAAGATGTGTCTTTACCGCTAATTTCATTCATGGTCCCATTCTTCTGAGAGGAACACTTCTCAGGGTCCTAAAAGGTGATTTTACTGGTACCATTTCCGTGACCTTCTTTAGTAGCAGTTTATTCCATCCTTATAAGAGAGTATTTATTGACTAACTTAATCATACATAATGATGCACCACCTGACATAGTCCGAGCAGTGGATGACATTACTTCGTGCCCAATTTAGAAATGATCGAGTAATTTCAAGAAATTTTTGACAACCTAGCATTCTAGTTCTAGGGACTTGAATCCCTGTGATTTGTGTGTGAGGATTCCTGAAATATTGTGTGTATGGAGGAAGCAACGGACTCATATTGATTTGAAAACAAGCATAAGTCGTCATGTTGCTGCAAGTGATAGACGAACCCATCGCACTAGTATTGAATACGCTATACTACACTTTGAACATATGTTTGACGCAAATGTAATGCACATTCAACACATGCCATAAATAAAAAAATTTTATGTTTCTAGTTTGGAATTTTTGGACATTTTTCTCAAAAAATGGAAAATTTCTCGAAATTAGTTCGAAATTTGAACAAACTTTTTTTATTGCAGATTTCATTTTCCCATAGTCCAAGTAACGTATATTCCAAGTTTCATCGATTTCTGTCAACCAGAGCGGACTCTAAGTAGGTTTAAATAGAGTATCTTTAATTATAACCACTCTGTATTTAATTAACATACCAGTTACTAACTGTAGAATAGTTCGGAAAGCAATTTTTACAAATTAAAAAATAAGGTTATATTATTTTATAGCAGTAACTCTATGGCTACTCCATACTATATAAAGTATATACTACCTATGACAAAAAAGTTCGGTGAATGAATTCAGAACGGCTGATCTGGCAACACTGGGGTAAAAAAACGCTGCACCTGAATGGAGGCAATTGTTGACCATCTTCCGCCACCGTTGTTAAATCGAGTGTCGTTTATGTTCTGTTTAAGACGTGCTTTACAAAGTGCTTATTTAGTGTGTTGGTTCTTAATTGAGAACAGGAAAATGAACGAACCAAAGAAGAGTTTAAAGTTTGTTTTTAAGCTTTGCAAGAAATTTATCAGGGGTGGTGCAAATTCAACATTCACATTATTTGCCAGATCTCAATCCTCCAGACTTCTTCTTATTTCCATGACTCAAACTCTCTTTGAAAGAGATTTGACCCTATTGCTACCATACAACGAAACGTGGCGAAGCTTTTGAACTCCATCCCAAAAGAAGACTTTTTGCGAATTTCCCAGGACGTGTATAGTAGATTTCTGCGATGCATAGTCACAGAAGATGACTATTTCAAAAGATGGTGTGATAACTTTTGTTAATATTTCATCTACATTAATGTTACAGGACTATTCACCGAACTTTATAGTCAGAGGTAGTAATTAAAAATAAAATTTATTTTTAATATAATTCTTAGATGCAATCATAAGTATTTTTTAAATAATATTCTCATTAGAATGGAATTGTTGGGATTGTTGGAAATTGTTGCAAAGCTGATATTTTCAGCTCCATTTGCATCAAATGTATGTCATAAAATCACCAATGAGTTGATATCACTATTCAATGGTGACTTTACTTCAACTTTACGCCTGTGACTTTACTTCAACTTATAGCAAAAGTTTAAAATTGTTCTTTAACTTTGTATATTCCATAAAAGATAAAATATGCAGATATATAAAAAAAGTAAAATTAAAAGCCTATATGTTTTCTATTTAAAATAAGCTGTTTATTTAGAATTAATTTTCTTATACAAATTTTCTTTTATGAAATGATCAGTCTACAAAGCTATTAAATTTTTATATTATGTTGTTTGCTTATACATTTACTGTGATTTTTCTTTTTGGAAAATGGTATTAGAAGGAAAAAATCTTTTTATCTCATTGAAAAAAATACAGTTTCGTTTTAAATTTATAAAATTAAAAACATTGAATTGTGATAAATAAAAATAGTACTTTTTTATTGAGATTTCTAAATAATTGTGCATTATGCATTATTATTATTATACTTTTCTTTTTTTCATATTAAGCACAAGGAAAGCATGAAAAGTAAGAAACAAATTGAATAAAAGCGTCTACAAAAAAGAGAAGCAAAAAAGAAAAGAAGGCAGCTAATTAAGAATGATATTTTATTCTATGAGGTAGTTCACATTTGTAGATTTCTTATGACTTTTTAATTCAAAAAGGATAATGTGATTTACTTTCAATGAAACTTTTTTTTGTAAACGGGTAAAAATTTTACTTGTTAGAATGGCATTTGAAGTAAGTGTTATCAAAAGCATGGGACATATCTGCTGATAGTAATTTTATATTTATCTTGTGTATATTTACTTATTTATTCCCAACGTGGGGCAGAATCACCAGAACTTAAGGATCCGATATAGATTCTATTTGCCTCACCCGTAGTGCTTCCCTTACGCGTTGATTCGTTAAAAATATGAAATAATAATAATAAAAATATATACAAAACAAGCTCTGACCGCCGGAGCACAGGCTGTCCCCTCGTGACAAGGAGCGGATGTGTAGAGCAGGTGATAATACTGGTATGAGGTTGGGTAGGAGAAGTAGCCACAAGGTTGGTGCGTAGTGAAGTGGGTTGCAGCACCACGCAGGCCTATGAGGTAAGGTTAATTACATCCATTTGATAATTAAAAATCATATTTAATTTGCTTCTAAGTAGGGTGCCTTGATAAAATATTAGATAGCTAGTTTTAGTGAAAGATGGAGGGACGTTTAATATGCCAGGTTTGAGTAAGGGTGTACTGATAGAAGCTATGCGCATGGATGCCGACCTCGCCGCACTCACAGAAGTGGTTGGCTTCTCGAGAAAAACATTTCAAATATTCTTTGAAAGGCCCATATTTAGAGAAGAAAGCTGAAGTGGCTGGTGAAAGAAGGTACATTTCTCTAAAAACCCTACAAGTATGAGATTGTAGGTATGTCTTCTAAAGGTAGATACATCCCAATGATTTTGCCACTCTGTGATGATTTTTTGATTCAACTTTCAACGAATGCGTGAGAGGGGAAAGGGGAAGGTAAAATCTATCGTTGATTTGGTTGTTGCTTCTTTCGCAAATCTGTCAGAAGCTCATTACCCTCCATGCCAATGTGGGCCAACATGTGGCCCACTAACATGTGTGATTAAAGGGTTTCTTAGTTCTGTGTGCAAAGATTAGAGGGAAAAATGTTAGGAAGAGATGTAATTTAGTGCCCGCAGAATCGCAAGACGTTCTGCTTGGAATACAGAGTTATCATTCCCGATTCTACAGGCCCATTTATGGATCACCATATCGTTCAAAGCAGAATGCTGGCGACGCACTCGATCCATCAGTGTAAATGATTGGGTCTCTTGGGGGTAGAAATGAATGTTTAGAGGGTTTGACTTGTATATGTGATAATTATTTTGAAGAGTGCAGGAACCAGCTGCTAAGTTTCCTTTGTATATCTATTTATGGAAAATGCGCGTATTACGTTTGTTTATGATCGAGGTGAAGAAATCTGTTTTTTGTGTATACACATTTTAGTTTTAATTTTATAGATGGGACACCCGTAGGTACTGCTAGCGCTTCTGTGAAGCTTATTTTATACCCCTCGCCATTCGTAGGAGGAATATCCTTTGTAGCGAGGAAATCTTATCCTTCTGTCTATTGGTGAGGTTTCCTCCACAGAAGCAAGCGCCGTAGAAGATAAACCATTCCATAATTATGTGGTGCCATATTTTAAGTATGTTGGGCTAAATGTCCCAAGATTTAGATGTTAATTTGCAGCTGTTATTGTGAGGTGTTGCGTAGCGTAATTTCATTGCCATGATGTGTTCCGTTTTCAGCTCCAATGGTTGTCCTTTGTAATTCCTTGTAATTTTATGTGTTTGACGCTGAACCCATTTATTCGCAGCATGGGGTTGCGTTTTAGATCTAAGAGTTTTTCGAATGTTAGCGCTTGAGATGTTCCTGGTGAGAGCTGAAGGTGAATGTCGGTTTCAGAATTTTTGAAGAACATTTTTTAATAATTTTTTTTAATGATGGAATTCTCCTAGTTTGCAGAATGGCCCAGTTAATGAAAATTATGTATTCTATTTTTTTTCATCGCTCAGTTTTCATTCCAAAAGTGTTTTTGTTCCATTCCAAAGAAATAGACTTTAGTGCTCATTTGTAAGGTCAAATTAAGTTTTGCAAAGCCAGGTGATAACGTAACGGTCATTTCACTTAAGTTTTTTTCTTTAAATCTTTATTTTTAAAAGTAAGACTTTTCAAGTTTCCTATTACGTTATAAAAATTTGTTTTTTTTTTATGATTTTTTTAAGTCAGAAAGTCATTCTTCCTTAATGACTTTCTGATGCCTTTGAGTTTGAGATAAACTTTTTACATTTTTTTTTCTTAATACTGAGGTGACTTCTCCTATCAACTCCTCTCTTTTCTTCAGTAGGTTCTCCTGCATTTATCTTTTTTAACGATATTGAACAGTCTTTTACGCCCTACTTTAGTTACAGCTAGGAAAATGTTTTTACAAACACGGATTCTCCTTCCATTGCAAGTAGTAATGTAATGTACAAGCACAAAAGGCATTCTGTGAGCCCGATGAATGAAACTTGTTTAGGTTTGGTTATTAGACCTACGTTGAGTAACATTTTTCGAAATAAGGAATGAAGCTGTAATGGAATCTTGACGTTGTTTGCTTAGAACTTTGTAAACTCTATCTCGAAGATTTTTTAGCATCCTTAGGCCTAACTTTCACACATGAATGTGTTTTACTAGAATGTTTGCATAGAACATGGACATTACTACTTGAAGGTACTGAATACATATTCATTTTCGCTTCTTTCCTTTTCCCAAACGTTTTCTGCCTTTGTCGTGCTCCACAATTTCCAGAGCTCACTAATACACCATCTATTATTTCTTCAATCTAAAAATCTATTACAATTACTGACCATTTCAGCAAACAGAACAAAATATAACACGTTGTACTTTACACAAGACAACATTAGCTAACTAAACAGTAGATGACAACCCCGCAGATGACAAGGGTCCCGTGACCATTTAGGACAACTGTGATTTGCAGACTGGAGAAAACACTTTTTGAATGAATGCAGGCTTTTGAGGAAACACTCTTTGATTGAAACGTCAAATTTTAAAATTGGTTAAATTAGGAAAAAAAAAATCTTAAAAATACTGTTTATTTCTGTGCTATTTAATGCAGACTAATAATTATATTTTTTATTTTTTGTGAGAAAACATGGTTTGTGTGAATGTTTGCTTCACATTTACTTTTGCCTTATTTAATGAGTTATGAAATGAGAAAAATATACTCTTCGCAAATAGTGGTAGATTCTTGATAGAAAAATAGGCTAAATTAGCAAAATCGCACACACGTCAGATCCTCAGGTAGGGTCAATGTTAAATATTGTCGGATGCGCTTGAAGAAAAGTTGTATAAGGATTTAGCTTAAATTTCATTAAACACGTGATTGTGAAATAATTTGGAATAATCAAAATGTTTCCGGAGAAGTGGTATCTATACCACACCGTGCACAAATGACATAAGGACATATAGAAATCGCGCGCACACATATGCGAGGCTCACAAGCATAGTAGACCAAATGTATTTTAAAAGAAAAATATGAAAAAGCCCATTTAGAATGTGAATAAAATCCCTTTAACAATTCCCACAGTGAATCAATGTTTTTTTCCCACACTTTGTCATCACGTCATCGGGTTACAGACTTGGTTCAATATTAGAGTACATAAAAAAGATTTTATGCAGATTTAAATGTTCTATATCTGTTTATTTTTCAAATAGATTTCTTCTGTACTATGTTTGTGAGCCTCTCACATAGAAATGAAATACTTATGAGTATAACGGTATAATTTATGTTAGGAAAGTAAGTTATGCAATTTTTTGTAATGTAATATGTATTTTGCCTTAGCAAATTGAACACAATACCAGCTTCTGAAAAATAACAATAAAAAAATTCGTAATAACACTGTAAGAAACGAACGATTTTACGGAGGTTGTACTGAAAATTTACCGTTTTTTCCCGAAAAAAAATATTAGTTTTCTGAAATTTACGGGAATTTTTCCGTTAAAAACTATGTATAGTACTGCCTTCCCGATAGCCTTAATCTCCGTAAAATCAACCTTTTTTTTTTTTTTTTTTTTTTTCTTTTAACAGTGAAATTTTGAGATTATTATAAGCATACTTAAGGTATCTGTCTACGTTAGGAGAATACGTAAAATATTGAATAAATACACATATTTGTATTTCATTCGTAATACAGAATGATGAAAAAAATATAAAATCGTTGTAATACCTTTATAATATTTCTTTTAATGGGGTTTTGTTTGTCAGTTTTATAAGAAAATTGCATGCTTAAGCTAGAAAGTGTGTACTCAATTCAACTCAATTCAACCTCGTACATATTTCAATTTCCTTTGAACCGAATACTGTTATTACACTTTTCTGTACATTGAATTAGGAGTTTCATAATATCTTCAAAGTTAACTAAAATATTTCAAATTATGTCAAAAGACACATATTTTTTATTAAAAATTACCTTTTTTATAACTGAGTATCTATAAAAATCTATTATCCCAAAGACCTTACATTCTAGTTCAGAACATACTGAGTAGTACAAAAAGTTTTCTGACAATATTTAACTGAAATATGTTTAAAACATTTTGTGTAATGAAGTTTATCGTACATGGAAATAACGGAAAATTGGTTTAGAAGCGATTGTATTAAAATATTTCTTTTATAATTTTCAGATGCACAAAAAAAAGGTTCTATAAAGTTTCAAATAAGGTTTGTAATAAATGTACAAACAGAAGCATAGAAACATTATTTCCATTTCTACTGGCTCTTTACGTCCACTTCCAATATTTGAGTCATTATTTTCTCTTCATTAAATTGAAACATACCTTTTCTCGTAATTATAGAAATGAAATCAGCACTTTGCACTCGAGAAATAACGCTCACTCAGCACTAATGCTGTCAGTTGCCCCTGTAAATTGGGACGCCAAATTCTTTGTACACCACTAATATCTTACAGTTTATTTCACCAATTTTTATCACAGATTTTTCGGTCATTAGATAAGGCGAATAAAATTAGTTTAAAATACTAATGTCCAGAGCATTTGGAGCACCCATTTACGCGAGACAATAGTGGTCAGTGAGAATCACCTCTCGAGTGCAAAGGTTTAAAACAGATTTGGAAAGATGAACGATAACTATTTGAAATAAAATAACAAAAGGCATTCGAAAATTTCCGCTAAAACTGTCATTTTAATGCAACCAATGCAGTTACCTTAATATAAATACGCGGATCGTTTTGAAACGGTTGATAATCCTTTTTCTGGTAGCCCTTTTTTTAAGTCAAACGTGTTGCCTGTCTGCTTATTCCGGACGAAAGAGAGAACTTATGCATATATTCCGAAACTATCATTTTGTTAATTTAAATTTATGTGATGTTTTAAAATAAAATTTTTGTATTTTATGTATTTCTCTAAATTTTCACTTATTCTGCAGATAAAGAAGCATTATTATACTGGAGTAGCACTAATTTAAAAACTTACACAAAATAATGTATAAATAGAAAGTATTTGCAACAACTTTTGATCCAGAGTTTAAATCTGCAAATTAAAATACTGCTAGGTATCTAATAATAATCGAGTTTTTTGAAATAGTCCGAAGAATTAATGATTATAGAAAAATACTTACATCGATTTACTACATTCATTAATCAGACAAATGTTCAACAGTATAAAAATGGATCAACCTAAACGTATATGGTGTTAGCTATATGTTCATTACATAGGGTGTGGCGATAACTAGATGAATTCTTTAAACAGTCTTGGCTATTCTATATTAAGTAACGCACCAGAAAGTATAATCTATTTTTAAATCTTACCATTAGAATGGGTGGAGTCTATATAAATCGTATCAGAAAACTTAGTTTACAGAAAATTTACGGCAAGGGACAGCATTCGGAAAGTGTTGGTGAAAGCTATTTTAATAAAAGCCTTTTTCTGTCATAAAATATAAATACTTCTTCCAAATATGTTGCTTTTCTCACAATCTAACTTTTATTCAAAAAATAATTCCAGAAAAAAAAATGTAGAAATGTGTTTGGAATTTTTAAATAGTCTGAAAATATTTCTTAAGAATAAAACAAAATTCAACTTAACATATTTGCGACAACAGTTTTCTTATTTTTTACCGTGATAACCACATGGGTGGCTTACTTTTTTAAAAATGTGTGTATTTGTTACAATTACAATACATATAATACCTCTTCTAGTTGGCGTATTTACCGGACATCCTAAAAAGGACAGACTGATTTACAAATTCAATAACTTGTAAACGGGGACAGTTAAAACTAATTGGATGTGCCAATACCAAAACTTCCTTCTATCTCATATGTACATTTTAATATTTAAAAATTTAGTTACACATGTTAACCCCACTGATATTATTAATTCAATACTATACCAACTATTATTTTCATCTTAAATTTCTGCTTCAGACAATTAATCGGAGTAAAGTTTTTTTTTCCTACTCGCCATACTCCCCCCAAAAAATCATGCACAAAAAATTTAGGTCAGTTCTATGCATAATTTCAAACGCTTGTAACCAAAATAAAAATGTGAAAACTATAATTGATGGACAAATTTTAATTGACATTGAGTTTAGTAAATTTTAATTACAAGTATATTTGCAAAACAAAAAAGAAAAAGTAGCGAGTTCCAGGATCAAACTCGAGGGTTGCGGATCTATAAAGTAATGCTTTACCGAATGAGTTACTCCAACGTAAAGACTGTGTTACAAAATAAGTACTTAAGTTGTATTATAATTATAGCCCTCCCCTTGTTTCTCAGGAACTAAGAGGCGTCCTATAAAATCCGTTGACTTACAGACTAAGGGGCCTCTACCCATCAACGTATGTAAAAATAATAAAAATCTGTGATTATCAAAGTTGGTCCAGAGTAAATATTTTTCATAACCGGGCATTTAGCGCATTTAAAACTGATCGAGAACGCCTAGGAGTTTCTAAAGTGAAAATATCAAAAGAAACTCGAGAAATAAAATAAACTTGACAAGAAGTCTTGTTTAAGGTCTAACACTATGATGACGAATGGCAGAAAATCTAAAAAAGTGTATTTGGAGCATGCCAAAAAGGGTCCAGACCATTACCGACGCTAAGACACGTTTGACGAAATATTGAGGATATTGGTTGGAAAACTTGTGCTAAGCTTTTTCATAATAAATTTCTAATTTGTGAACGAAAGTTTGTTTTTATTTTTAAGCCACAAACCTTCTATTCAAATATACTGAAAATACACTGCTCAAAACAATTAAAGGATATTGCAGTTTTAGGTGGATTTTGTATCTGGGAAACTTTTTAGCTGATTGATACATGGTCGACAGACATAGTAGGTTAAATGAGAATAAATTACACATGTTTGGCAGAAAAAAATGCATTTTATTGCGCATTTGTGTACAAAAGGAAAAACACACAATTTGTGCATATGAGAAAAAAAAGAATAAGAAAAGGTGTTTTCTCCAAAGAAAATCATTTTCAGTAGGGGGTATGGTTTCCACGGGCGGACAGCAACGTTGAACACCTTTGAGGCATGGACTCAGTGAGGCTATTAATGACGAGTTGGGGTATTCTGGCCCACTCTTCCAGAAGAGCTCTTTCCAGTTCTTGGAGAGTTTGTGGGGGTTGTTGGCGGCCAGAAACTCGTCTTCCTAGAGCGTCCCAAACGTTCTCGATTGGATTCATGTCTGGAGAACACGCTGGCCATTCCATTCGAACGATTCCTTCCTCGAAAAGGAAATCCTCCACCAGGTTTGCACGATGTGGCCTGCAGTTATCGTCCATTAAAATGAAGTTATCTCCGATTGCTGCAGCGTAAGGGACTACAATAGGTCTGAGGATCTCATCCTTATATCGGCGACCAGTCAGAGCTCCATCTCGAATGATGTAGAGGTCAGTGCACCGGTCAATGGAGATGCCACCATACACCAACACTCCTCCACCGCCAAATCTGACACTTTCGTGCACGAATGCAGGGTTATTCCTACTGCCACGGTCCCTCCAGATGAAAATACGCCTATTATCAGGATGCACAGAAAAACGGGACTCGTCAGAAAACATAATATTGCTCCATTCATTTCTCCTCCAGTTGACATGCTCGGTTGCCCACTCCCTGCGGTCGCGACGATGCCTTGATGTTAATCTAACACATACCATCGGTCGGCGAGCATACTGACCTACAGTATGGAGCCGGTTTCGGACAGTCTGAGTTGAAATCGTGGTGCCTGTAGCCGAGCGAAGGTGTTGTTGGAGAAGAGTAGCGTTCATGTTTCGGTGTCTCCGAGCTGTTAACGCTAAATACCGATCTTCATTGGGCGTTGTTGCCCGTCTACGACCTTGCCCTGGTCTTCGGCCTGCACATCCACTCTCCAAAAAACGGTGCCAGATCCTGGAAATGACACTTTGTGACACTCCAATGGCTTGCGCTACTTCGGCTTGAGTTTGGCCCCCTTCTAACCTACCAACAATTCTCCAAGCTTCTGAATCTGTCAAATGACTTCGCTGAGACATCGTACTCATCGAAACAAAGCAATCACTGAATGCCGATCATCCTTGTCTTCATTCTCTTTTATCCAGTTGAAAGTCAAATTTCATTCGCTGCCGCTGAAGCGACGTTTTTGACGTCGAACTCAAAATTTGCATACTCCACAGTTTGAAAACCAGAAAAATTTGCATTTGTGATTCTCTTCTTCTATTTTCGGCAAAAAAATTTCGTTTATATCTTTATTTTATATAAAACTTCAAATATCCTTTAATTGTTTTGAGCAGTGTAGTTTAACAATCCACCTGTAAACAAAAATATGTTGCTTTAAGTTCACCAAAATGTAAATTTTAGTCAAGTAACTATTAATTTGTCCACATACTGTATGTAAAATATATACTTTGAGCTTTTGAATATACATATATTTTTAAGTAATGCCATAATTTTCAATATATCTTCTTCTAGTACACACACAATTTATTTTATTTCAACAGCGATTCTCAGATAATAATGAGTAAACTATTTTTTTCTTCTAGTGTAGCTGAAATCATTATATTTTATAGTTCGCCTGCAATATTGAATTGAATACAAAATATGGGGTTAAAAATTCATAAGTATTCAGACTGAAAATTTTTATTCATTCATTTTAATTATTATTTTTCTTTAATCAATTATTTTTGCTGTAACAATCTCTAAGACTAAATTCAAATTTCAAACTGTATTAATTTTTCCTTTTAATTTTTTTCATTACTTAAGCTTTTAAACTACATATTATAATTTAAAAAGAAATAGATTGAAAAATCGCTTAAATTTTACAAAATGATTTACTAAAGCACTCTTTTTCTTATCTGTTTTTTAAAATCTTTATGTTAAGACTTACATTGTGATCAGGTTGTTTATCTGATGTATTTAATAAAAAATTCGATTAATTACATTTTTAGTTTATTTTTAATTCGAAATTCATTTAAATTTTTAAACAACCTTAGTACTATTTATCTTATTGTTTAAAAAATCTTGTTAAAACATTTACATTTGGAGAAGGTTGTCATCTAACTTGACTGCATCACGTTTTGGATCAATTATTTATCCTTTACTTTATTTATAATTTTAATCTCATCAACCTGAAGCTGTTAGACCCCGAGAATGGTTTTTACAATAGTCACCACTACTTTTTTAAAAGTAATCTTCAGCTCATCTTAGCACATAATTTGTATTAATTGACTCCGACTAAATAAGGTGATGATTATTATTCAATTTTATTGGTGGAAAAGTAAAAACCTTTTATACACTGCGCGGTCTTGAGATGTCAAAACTCCCCGGCTCCGGTCCGAAATAATTTTTAAATAACCTTGTAAGAAAACTAATTTTTGTTACCTTTATCGTACCCAGTATTGCATTCATTAAATATACAGTCCTGAAAAAAGTGGTAACCCTTTATAAATTCTGTTGCATACACTGAGCTCTACATATAACAGGAGATCCAATTTCTCGACATGGTTTTCAGCGGTCAGTGCAGAAGTATTCGGTAACTATAATTTTAGTTTCCATCCAAGGCAAAAGAATTATACTATTCCACTACATGATTAGAATTATTTATTAATTCAAGAATGTAATTAAATTAGAGATGCATAAATTAGGATAATACTAGAGTGAGTCAAATGAACGTGAGCCAGCCCAACCCTCGCAATAATGGTTACGTCAATTATCTACTGGCTATGTGTGCAACAGATAGGAATCTCTCATTTACAAAAGAGACACAGATGTGTGAGAGAATAAAAATTCTTAAATGCTTTCATACACTGGGTTGAAGACGATTGCTTAACATACTGGACTCCCCAAAAGATGAACCGCGTGGTGTAGTCAAGTTTTTGACAGTTAAAAGTGTTTTAGGTAGATTTCATTACGAAAAGTAAAAAGCTACCTATTGCAGCCGTCCGGAGGAAAGTACTTCCAGAAAATTTTGGTATATTTTCACCGATCATGACCCCCAGACCCCAAATCCACTCTCCGTTCAAATGTTGACATATATATATATATATATACATAACCGTATATATATATATATACAGGGTGTTTCGCTACCAGACCGACAAACTTTGAGGGATGATAGTACACATGAAGACAAACATTAAATAGGAAACCATGGGGCGCAAACGTCTTCTGTAAGAGCTAGGGGTCATTAAAGTTTAGGGTCCAAATTTTCAAACGATGATAGAAAACGGAAAAAAGGGTCGATTTGTTTGCGGTTTTCACTAAAATCATTCTTTTTATTACGATTTCTTTAGAAAAAAAATTTAAAGGTTATTTTCAAAAATTATCGATAGAGGGCGCTTTAGACTTTAGAGTAACGAACAACTACTTTTTACCGTTATTTTGTGCATGTGGTTGAAATTAGTCTCAAGTTTAGACTTTAACTTAAATTTTAAGCCCATAATCGGAAACATTGGGATCGGTTAACTGGCAAAAATTTAACTGTGAACAGAAGGGGAAATTTTAAACGCTCAGAAATATTGGACAAACAAATCGATTTTGTTGCGGTTTGCATGTAAGTCATTCCCTTGGTAATTATTTTATACAAAATGGCGTACAGCATTGGTGTCCTCATTTTTTGATAGAGGGCGCTTTCGACACATCTCCTAAATTTCAATGGCATTACTCCTAGGTGTTTAACTACCAGACCAACATACTAACAGGAAGTGTTAGGGATGCAAAGCGACACGGAATCACATAGGAATGTAGCGTTGAAAATGCCTTTTTAGCGAGATGTGGTTAAAAGAAACAGAGAAAAAAGAAACAGTAACAGGTAGTGAAACAGCAACACGTTAATGTGGAAGAAAACAATTTAGTTAAGGGTTTTACTACAAAAGGTGTCCTAAATTACGACCAGAAGTAGTCGGGCATGCTTGACAGCAGCGATGCATGCAATTCCTCTCACTTTGAAAAATTCCTGGCATCTCGGACAGCTTTCTGGCAAATACAGAAATTCGAGCTGAGAGAGAGGTCTTCCACTGATGGTACGGGAGTCTCATACATTCAACTTTTCATTTGACCCCAGCAGAAGAAGTCCATACAGATTCAGATTCAGATTGAGCCAGGTGGGGGGGGCTACCAATTGGTTTGAGCTCAACTAGCCCCATCCAGCAACGTTCATTTTAAAAAATACAGAAAATTATACACTAATAAAATAAAGGTAGGTAAAAAAAAAGTAATTGATAAAATGAAGTAGGTGCGACGATCTGGCAGGCCAACTAACCGGGCCACCACTACCTATCCACCGCCGTCCATATGTTATGTTGGGGTGTCTGCGAACATCATTGGTAAAATGTGGAGGAGCTCCATCGTGCTATAGAGTGGTGCAACGAAAGAGAAACATGTGCTTTTACCAGAAGTTCCGACAGAACGTGTTGTAGAATTATCAAGTTGCTTTTTTCTCTGCTTCTTTTAACCCTAACTCGTAAAAAAGGCATTTTCGACGTTACATTCTAGTATGATTCCGAGTCATCTTTGTATCCCTAACACTTCCTGGAAATATCTTGATCTGGTAGTAAAACATACAGGAGTAATGCCATTGAAATTTCGGAGATGTGTCGAAAGCGCCCTCTATCAAAAAATGGGGACACCAATGCTGTACGTCATTTTGAATAAAATAATTACCAAGGGAATGTCTTACACGGAAACCGGAACAAAATCGATTTGTTTGTCCAATAATTATGAGCATTTAAAATTGCCCCCTCTGTTCACAGTTAAATTTTCGCCAGTTAACCGATCCCAATATTTCCGATTATGGGCTTAGAATTTAAGTTAAAGTCTAAACTTTAGAATAATTTCAACCACATGCACAAAATAACGGTAAAAAGTAGTTGTTCGTTTCTCTAAAGTCTAAAGCGCCCTCTATCGATAATTTTTGAAAGTAACCTTTAAAATTATTTTCTAAAGAAATCGTAATAAAAAGAATGATTTTAGTGAAAACCGCAAACAAATCGACCCTTTTTTCCGTTTTTTATCATCGTTTGAAAATTTGGACCCTAAATTTTAATGGCCCCTAGCTCCTACAGAAGACGTTTGCGCCCCATGGTTTCCTATTTAATAATGTTTGTCTTCGTGTCTACTATCATCCCTCAAAGTTTGTCGGTCTGGTAGCGAAACACCCTGTATATATATATATATACAGCTCATATTCAAAATATTAGAATAATTGAGAAAAAGTAATAAGAAAAAATTATTTGTCATTTATTTATTTTTTATACTAAGTAAATGCAATTAAATTTCTTATAAATTAAATCTGGAATGTTTAGATAAGATTTTAACATTTATAAAATATAAAATACAGCACAATAAATTAGGTGTACAGCTTCCTTAAACACACCAGAATATTCGAATAAAATTTAGATTGGTTCAAAATATTAGAATATTTAATTTTACGCAACAATATTACCTTATGAATATGAAGTAAATGGTAGTTAATATTTTGTAGCATCCCCTTTAGCTTTCATAGCAGCGTACAATCAATCTTGCATACTATATACAAGGTGTTTACAAACATTTCTATCAATATTAGCCCAAATAGACTTTATACGTGCTACTAACTCAGTTTTACTTGAAGGAGGATTTTCTTGAAGTTTTTTCTTCATTATACACCATAAGTTTTCGATGGGATTAAGATCTGGTGAATTTGGTGGCCAAGGAAGTACCTTAATGTTGCGTTGGCGGAACCAATTCTTAGTTGACACCGAGGTATGCGGGGACGCTAAATCTTGTTGAAAGATGAAATCATCTTCAAATAAATCTTCTGATGATGGAATCATGTAATATTCTAAAATTTCTTGATATATCAGAGAGTTAACCTTTTCGTAGACGATGCATAACTTTCCAGGTCCTTCTGCACTCATACAACCCCAAACCATGACACTAGCAGCAAATTTTACGGAACGTTTAAGGCATTCTTTATCAAATGCTTCTTGCTTCATTCTCCAAACTCGAATACCTTGATTACCATATGAAACACAAAACATACTTTCATCACTAAATAATATATTTTTCCAATCTTCATTGCTCCATAAACGTCTTGATTTACACCAATTCAATCTTATACGCTTTTGTCTTGCAGTCATGAGAGGTTTTGTTTTCGGTACACGAGATTCAAATTTAAATTTATGGAGACGTCTTAATGTTGTCGATGTAGAAACTTCAACTCCTTCTTCTTTCCATTTTCGGTGCAAGAATCGCACACTTTTAAAACGGTTTTTCTTAACTATACGCTTCAGTTTCCTGTCATCTCTAGCAGATGTTTTTGGTTTTCGGCCACCATTTCGGCCATTATTTTGAAATTTTCCAATTTTTGAATATTGTGTTAGTATTTTACTAACGCTCGATTGCGAACAATGTAAATAATTCGCTATAAAACACTGTTTTTTACCGTGCCGATACAAATCAACCATACAAAGTTTAGCAGATTCAGGAATATCACTCACACGGCCCATTTTAAGACGAAAAAGAAACAAAATGCAAAAAAGAATACTGATTTTAAATAAAATAGTCTGAATTTAATCAATGATGCCACCAGTTAAGAATTGGTAATAATTAAAGGAGAATTAATGTGAAATATTCTAATATTTTGAACCACTTGAATAAATATTCTAATATTTTGACTTTTCAAAATAATTTTTTTTGCAATTAATCTTTTCAAAAATGATATTAAATTTAAGATAACAAGTAAGTTTAATCAACAATAAGTTCTTAATAAAAATATCATTTGCATATTTTCATTAAAAGACATTAAATTACCAAACGATATTTTCAATTTCTAAAAAAAAGGTAATTATTCTAATATTTTGAATATGAGCTGTATACAGGGTGATTCCAAATTTTTTTTTACAATAAAAGAGGGGTGATAGTACACATCAAGACAAACAATATTAAATAGGAGACCAAGGGTCCAAAACGTTTTCTTAAGGAGATAGCCGCCATTAAAATTTAGGGACCAAAATTTCAAATAAACATAAAAAACGGAAAAATTGGTCGATTGATTTGCGGGTTTCACTAAAATTATTCTTTATGTCGGCATTTTCTTGAAATTAAATTATAAAGATAAATTTCAAAAAATGCCGATAGAGGGCGCTTTAGACTTTGGAGTAACGAACAACTATTTTTTGCCGGTATGTTTTGCATCTCATTAAATGTTTTCGTAAGTTTACACTCAAACTTAAATTTTGAGCTCAAAATCTGTAGTTGGGAGTTGTTAAGTAACACAAACTGAGCTGTGTTCAGAGGGTTCAAATTTCAATTGATTACAAAAAACGGAAAAATTGGTCGATTGATTTGCGGTTTTCACTAAAACTATTCTTTATTTAGGTATTTTCGTGAAAATAAATTATAAAGACAAATTTCAAAAAATGCCGATAGAGGGCGCTTTAGACTTTGGAGTAACGAACAACTATTTTTTGCCGAATTGTTTGCATCTCTTTAAATGATTTCGGAAGCTTAGACTTAAACTTGAATTTTGAGCTCAAAATCTGAATAGTAGGGAGTGGTTAAGTAGCATAAACTGAACTGTGGGGGAGGTTCAAATTTAAAGTAATTATAGAAAATGGAAAAATTGGTCGATTCGTTTGCGGTTTAAAATAAAACTATTCTTTATGTCAGTATCTTCTTGAAAAAATTTTTAAAGAAAAATCTCAAAAAATTCCGTCAGAGGGCGCCTTAAACTTCAGAGTAACCAACAATTCATTTTAACCATTATTTTTTGGTTCTAATTAAATGCTTGCAAAAGCATTTAAAATGTTCTCGGAAGCTTAGATTTAAACTTAAATTTTGAGCTCAAATCCTGAATCGTTATGAGGAGTTAAGAAGCGCAAACTGAAGTGTGTTCAGGCGTTGAAATTTAACCCTCTTTCCTCCTCGAACCAAATTCTATTTTTCGCTACTTAAACAATCCCAACGATTCAGAATTTCAGCCCAAAATTTAAGTCTATGCATTTGAAAGCATTTAATGAGATTAAAAAAATAACAGTTAAAAATAGTTGTACGCTACTCCAAAGTCTAAGGCGCCCTCTATCGGCATTTTTGGAAATTTATCTTTAAAAATTATTTTCAAGAAAGTACTGATTGATCAAGAAAACTGCTGATTTAAAAATTAGTTCTAGCAAAAACCTCAAACGAATCGACCAATTTTTTCCGTTTTTTACAATTATTTGAAATTTGAACCCTCTGAACACAGCTAAGTTTGTCTACTTAACGAATCCCAGCTATTAAGATTTTGAGCTCAAAATTTAAGTTCAAGTCTAAGCTTACGAAAGCATTTAGTAAGATGCAAAAAATAACGCCAAAAAAGAGTGTTTCGTTACTCCAAAGTCTAAAGCGCCCTCTATCGGCATTTTTTGAAATTTATCTTTATAATTTATTTTCACGAAAATACCTAAATAAAGAATAGTTTTAGTGAAAACCGCAAATCAATCGACCAATTTTTCCGTTTTTTATAATCAATTGAAATTTGAACCCTTTGAACACAGCTCAGTTTGTGTTACTTAACCACTCCCAACTACAGATTTTGAGCTCAAAATATAAGTTTGAGTCTAAGCTTACGAAAACATTTAATGAGATGCAAAAAATACCGGCAAAAAATAGTTGTTCGTTACTCCAAAGTCTAAAGCGCCCTCTATCGGCATTTTTTGAAATTTATCTTTATAATTTAATTTCAAGAAAATGCCGACATAAAGAATAATTTTAGTGAAAACCGCAAATCAATCGACCGATTTTTCCGTTTTTTATGTTTATTTGAAATTTTGGTCCCTAAACTTTAATGGCGGCTATTTCCTTACGAAAACGTTTTGGACCCTTGGTCTCCTATTTAATATTGTTTGTCTTGATGTGTACTATCACCCCTCTTTTATTGTAAAAAAAAATCGGAATCACCCTGTATATATATATATGATTTTTGTCATGCGATAACTAACGTATTTATGAACTGATTTGAAAGAAACTTGGTATGTATATAGTACATACGAATATCTTGGCCGAGTTCGTTGGCCAGCATCATCCGCCTTCTTGTTTCAAAATGGCGAACATTTTAAAAATTTTAAAAATTTAAAAATTTAAAATTAAATGCCAAAAAATTAAAAGTTGAAAAATATTTTTATTTTCTATGTTAGATCTTAAAACATCAATTCCAGAACACTTTTTATTTTGTCTATATCTTAAAAAATTATTGAGCTTTAGCACTTTGAATTTTTCTTATGGCTGACATTTTAAAACGATCTGATTTTTGTCATGCGATAACTAACGTATTTATGAACTGATTTGAAAGAAACATGGTATGTACATAGTACATACAAATATCTTGACCGAGTACGTTGGCCAGCATCATCCGCCTTCTTGTTTCAAAATGGCGGACATTTAAAAAATTTTAAAAAATTTTAAATTTAAAAATAAATGCGAAAAAATTAAAAGTTGAAAAATATTTTTATTTGTGTGTTAGATCCTAAAACACCGATTCTAGAACACTTTTTACTTTGTCTATATCTTAAAAAATGATTGAGTTTTGGCACTTTGAATTTTTCTTATGGTTGACATTTTGAAACGATCTGATTTTTGTCACGTGATAACACTCGTATTTATAAAAAGATTTGGATGAAACTTGCTGTGCACATAGTACTTAATAATGCCTGGACCGAGTTCGTTAACCACTTCCATCCGCCATCTTGTTTAAAAATGGCGGCCATTTAAATTTTTTTAAAGAAATTTTAAATTTGAAATTAAGTACAAAAAAGTGAGAAATTGAAGAAGATTTTTCATTTTATGCATTTGACCTTGATCCAAGATTCCAAAGCACTTTTTGTTTCGTCTGTATCTTAAAAAATGTCTGAGTTATAGTACACTGGTGTCCAAAATTTAAGCATAATTGGTAATTAATTAATTATTTTTAAGTAATGAAAGAAATATGAATCGGAATGTGCTGAAACTCCAGGTGTGTAAACAAAATAGTATGCGTCACATATTTTCGCGAAGAGTTTTCCCCGAAATCGAACAGGGGACCGTCAACAAATTGAAAAAGAACGAAGATCTTTTGGATAACCCTGTCAAAACTAATGTAGCAAAAGCGTTCAAACTGCACATTATGATTAAGTGGCTTATTGTAATGTACTGTGTTAATTTTTACAAGGATAGCATGTATACTCGTAGAGAAATTAAGGTTTTTATAAAAACAGCCCTAAGTTTTTTGCTTATAATTTGCAGAGTTCTTAATATAAAATAGTGTTCTTTTTTGAAAAAATGACAAACATCATTGTACACAATACCCTGTCATCAGAATTTAAAAATAATAAAAATTGTATGAAAAATGAGTATGTTTAGTAAATAATTTTTCATTGCGCATGCTTCAACGATATCAAAATGTCATTTGCATATTGTGTTAGCTAAATGTATAGAGCAACTTCTGTAAAAGTTTCAAAAACATAGCTTGAAAATTTTGAAAATGGGAGCCTATAGAATCAACTCAAAATCCTTTATTCCCTAAATGAAGCAAAAAGATGAGGGGCTGTATCCATATTCCATTGTTTAGTGCCTACACAATATTGCACGTACAACTATATTTAGGTAAAACCCCTGATTTTTTTGCTTCCTTTAGGAATAACGGATTTTGAGTTGATTCTATAGGCTCCCATTTTCAGAATTTTCAAGCTATGTTTTTGAAACTTTTACAGAAGTTGCTCTATACATTTAGCTAACACAATATGCAAATGACATTTTGATATCGCTGACGCATGCGCAATGAAAAATTATTTACTAAACATACTCATTTTTCATACAATTTTTATTATTTTTAAATTCCGATGACAGGGTATTGTGTACAATGATGTTTGCCATATTTTCAGAAAAGAAAATTATTTTATATTAAGAACTCTGCAAATTATAAGCAAAAAACTTGGAAAAATTTAGGACTGTTTTTATAAAAACCTTAATTTCTCCACGAGTATACATGCTATCCTTGTAAAAATTAACACAGTACATTACAATAAGCCAAATAATCATAATGTGCAGTTTGAACGCTTTTGCTACATTAGTTTTGACAGGGTTATCCAAAAAATCTTCGTTCTTTTTCAATTTGTTGACGGTCCCCTGTTCGATTTCGGGGAAAACTCTTCGCGAAAATATGTGACGCATACTATTTTGTTTACACACCTGGAGTTTCAGCACTTTCCGATTCATATTTCTTTCATTACTTAAAAATAATTACTTAATTACCAATTATGCTTAAATTTTGGACACCAGTGTACTTTTAATTTCTAGTGTTGCTGACATTTTGAAATGATCTGGTTTTCGTCACGTGATAACACGCGTATTTATACAGCGATTTGGATGAAACTTGGTGTGTAGATAGGACATACTTATGCCTGGACCGATGCCTGGACCGCCGTCTTGTTTCAAAATGGCGGAATATTATTTTTTTTATTTAAATTTTAAAATTAGGCGCAAAAAAGTAAGAAGTTGAAAAAGATTTTGCTTTTGTGTTTTGACCTTGATACAAAGATTCCAGAGCATTTTTTGTTTCATTTATATCTTGAAAAATGGCTGAATTTTAGCACTTTCAATTTCCAGTGAGATTGACATTTTGAAACTGTTTGAAATTTGTCACGCGTTATTATGCATATTTATAAACTGATTTCGATATAACTCCGTGTGCTCATGGTACATACCAATGTCTTGACCGAGTTCACGGTCCAACTTTATCCGCCATCTTGTTTCAAAATGGCGGCTACTTAAATTTGTCAAAAATCTTTTAATTGTATAATCACGTGTAAACAAAAAATTAGAAATTGAGAAAAGGTTCTTTCTAAACTATTTATCTTAATAGTGAATTCCGGAGTATTTTTTGCTTTGTCTTTACCTTGAAAAACGCCTGGGATATAGCAGTTTGAATTTTTAATGTGGGTGACATTTTTTTTAAAAGTCAATTTGCCCGCGACAGCACTCGTCTATATTAATCGATTTCGATGTGAGTGTGCATGTTCACATGAATTAAGATTTCGATCAAGCTCATTGGGGTTTTTTTTATCCATCATGTTGCTTTAAAATGGATATCGTGGAATTTGGCGACCCTATATATCGCTTAACATAAAACCAGGTTGAATAAAAGATGACTAATTTCTAAAAATTCCTATTAATATTCAGTATTGACAAAAACTAGTATTCAATCTTACATAATCATGTTCCACTATTTTGGGCTTCGTATATTTGATTCATATAACTTATTATAAAATAAATAAATGAGTATATGAAAGCTACCTCTTCCTCCCGGCATTGCCGGAAGGACTTTTTAATAATCAAACGGAAATTAGTCCCCGTATGGCTGCCGTGTCCGGCGAACATTTTGAAGAGTTGGTGCAAACGGTTCAAAGAAGGACATGGAAGCTTTAAAGACGATCCAATACTTGGCCAAAGCTACCATGCAATCGCTCTCAAAATGACTGTAGGGTTACGTGAAACAACTGGCCATTTTTTCACAAAGCGGCTATGAAGATTTAAGATATTCAGCTTCAAAAGTTAGTGTTGAATTAAAAAAAATGAGTACGTATTAATGTTTTGACTGCTGTAAATGCGTTCCGTTACGTTGACTGTATCAGGAAGAAATTTAAAAAGTTGAATTTTAATATCTGAAAATATAAAAAATAAATATGTACTTAATTTTTCTTTCTTCGTGGGTCCAGTTGTCCGATAAAAATGGAGTAATTGGAGCAGGAGGGTCTATTATCCACGCACGTTTATATTTTTCAACATGGGGTATCAGGTCCTGTTTCAAAAGATGTAAACAACTTAAAAAAATTAATTAGGCAGATCATGTAAATTATACATAAAATAAAGAGGGGAAAGCTAAGTAAGGGAATAAAGTAAGGGAAAGCTTTGCTTTCAAGATGACTGAAAAAAGACTAAACCTGAAATTGTTAGATTTATTTATACCAAAAGCATAGAAGTTAAGTAAGTACTTGTGTACTTTAGTTTTGGTAATAAGTACTAAAATTGCATAAATATTTTAGGAAAAAAAATAACAACATAAATCTACGAACAAATTGCTACGTAAGTACGTAACTCATTCTTTTTTTCATTTAATCTAATTGAAGTGCGATATGTCCAATAAACATGTGGAGAATGTAACCATATTTTTATATCGAACATAACGAATTTTTATTGGTTTCGATAATTTTCAAATAATGTTACTTTGTCTTCCGTACATCTCTTCATTTGTATCGTAAAATTTCAAAGTTTGACAATTTCACTTAAGAAATTTTGTTTAATACCCACAATATACTTTTTAAGGACTTTATTATGTAACTGTAATAAGATAATGTATAGTTTTCTTTATTGTAAGTAAAAAAAATGAGAATTTTATTTAACGAAATAAAAGAAACTCAAAAGTTATTTTTAACTATTGGATTAACTCGACCCAGTATGCTCCAGTTACCATTGATACATGTCCCAGTTACTCTTTTTGAAAAATTGATAGGGTACTTGGGACACCAGCCTTACGTTTGAAACATGAAATAAATATATTTATAATTCCTAATAATATTAATAGATATGTCTAATGTCTGACAGTCTTGAAAAAAAGGTAAAATTGTAATGTTGTTTTCCCTTATTTTACTTTAAATATTTAAAAAAAACTTAATAACAATTTTGGTTATTAATTTTGAGAGTAGTAATCATTGTACAATGCATTAAAAATCTATTAAATCACTAGGTTTATATTATTTTAAATATTGATTAAATTGTTGTGAAACCTGGAGCTTAATAATGTATTGGCACGGGATTACCTGTGAGAGGGTTAAAAATATAATTGCTTAATAAAAGTACTTACAGTATTTTAATAAGAAGCCGATAAAATTGAACGGAACGGGCGCTGTGTTTTTTTAAAAGGAAACCAAAAATTTCGACAACCTATCACAGTAAAGGCAGATTTATGATAGATTTGACACACGGTGTTTTAAGAAGTAGAGATTAGAGGGTCTTGTTCGCAAAAGTTAAAACTTAAAAGGCATAAACAGTTTTTTATAAAAAAGCCTATGGCCCAGTTACCTCATGGGTCCAGTTTCCGTAGCTAACCTTACATGTTTTTAGCTGATTCAATAGGTAAGGAGAATAAGCATCGATGGGCTGCAGAGCAGGTAAAAATCAGTCACTGTTCTCAGTTGAAAAAACAGCCTTAAGGGGCCAGATTCGTGTCGGACGATCACGAAAAGGATGTAATTGCAGACATTTTTATGCAACAATCCAAAATAGTTTACGAGAAGGGAATCACGAGACTCATTAGTCGGTGGGACAAATATCTAAATGCTGATGGAGACTGCTTTTAAATAAAGTACCCTGTTTTTCATATATTTCATTGGTTCACTTTCATTTGATTGAGAACACTAATATTTAACATCGATAACGGGACTATTTTTTATATTTGAATTTCATGCTTCATTGCAATTGCATATCTTGCAATTTTCAGACCGTTTACTAAGAGCTCTTGTTGTATAGGAAGCTCAGTGGCTGCGTATAATCGTATGAAAATACCAATCGACTGTAATAATATATACTATTTAACGCTATGCATAAATTATCCTTTCGAGTACATAATGAATATTGAATCAAATTTCATTTTACACCTACCCAATTTTGATACTTTATATGAATTCCTTGAATCGAAGCAATTTGGAAAAATTTATTTTTTATAGTTTTTCTTCAATCTTCATAAGTTTTGAAGAGTCAAGATTCGAGAATGTTAATGATAAATACACTTAATATACTTTAATTTATATATTGCCAACAAGTCATCCGTATGAAACTTTTGTTTTATAAGAGATAGTGAATATCCCAAACATTTTTCTGGGCATTGTATGCAAATGTATAATTTAAATTATAAACATTAATAACGTGTAACCAAAAATTAAAAAAATAAATAAATATTCCAACAAACTAAACTTGAGGTTAAAACCACGAAATTCCTACTAAAAGGTATCAATGTTGACTTTTTGATAAAAAAGTTTTTTGAAAGCCTCTTCGTTGTTTTTCTATTGTTGCAATTTTTAAAAATATGTGCTTCTCATCAAAAGAGAAAACCTAAAATAGTGTTTCGATGAATCAGAGAATTTCTTACGCTGTTGCTCTGAAAAGCACCAGTATTTTATTGGAGAAAATTCGTTTTTGCCATCGCGTGATTATATAAGTTATGTTTTACTACATAAAAATTACGGTATTTAAGGGGGCTCAGGGGTTGAAAACTTTTCAAAAACTCGATTTTTTTAATGATCTAATTTGATTATTCATTTAATTCTTAACTCAATGCAAAAAACCGCATAAAAATATTTGCATTTTTAATGGAGTTATCAGCATTTATGTATGAATTTTCATAGCCGCATCCATATAATTTCAAATTTAAGTCGCGTTTTCTCAAAATTTGATTTTTGATGACTAACACCAAGATTAAAAAAAACTACTTGATGGAATGGCTTTTTTTTTTTGCATATAACATCATTATCTAGATTATGAATTACTATATTTTGGATAGTTTAATATTTTGAGTATTTTTAATGGAAAAAAAGTTGTATTTTTTAGGGTTTTTTTAAATTTTCAGCTTTGAGAGATTTTTCAATATTGTTTTTATTAAGTGATAGTTATATCCTTAATAATCTAGATTACGATGTTATATGCATGCAGAAAAAATTAAGCCATTCCATCAAATAGTATTTTTTTTAATCTTGGCGTTAGTCGTCAAAAATCAAGTTTTGAGAAAACACGACTTAAAATTGAAATTATATGGATGCGGCTATGTAAGTATTGATACATAAATGCTTATAACTCCGTTAAAAATGCTAATATTTTTATGCGGTTTTTTGCATTGAGTTAAGAATTAATTGAATGATCGAACTAGATCATAAAAAAATCGATTTTTTGAAAAGTTTTCAACCCCTTAGCCCCCTTAAGTTGAAAGTGTGGAAATTCTTTAAAAGTATGAAGCCATATTTACATTAATTTTCCTTTCAAATAACACAATTTGTTTTAATATTTAAATCATTTATTTTTTCAAAAATTCACTTTACAAACTCGAATTTTTGAATTCCACTTTTTCTACGATGTTTATCATTTTGCATCGACTTGATGAATGAAAATACGAAAAAACTGAAGGTACTAAACAATCATTTTTTTTTTCGAGTACCCTAATAAGTTAAAAAATATTAACATCATTATAAAAAACATCATTAAAATCATTAATCCTTCAAACTATTACGCTTCAAAACTTTTTCATTGTATCTTTTCTTTTTAAAGTAATTTTATATTTTCGAAACTTTTCATCATTTACGTGTAATTATTTATTTTTGTAGCTTTGAACATTTGATATTTACCTAAAAAATTAGGTTTTTCTTTTTTATATAATTTTAAAGACTACATTAATATCAGATTACTTACATTAATAAAAAATTTTAATTTAACATCTCTGTTGATGGAAATCCAAACTAATTTTTATCCAAAAATTTTTTTTTCTTATCTTAAAATTATTATTATTTAACTTTTTATAATTTGAAGAAAACTTCTGAAATAATACATAATATTTTTTCTCAAAAATTTTTATAAACGTGTATTTAATTAATTAGACAATATTTAAACAAAATAAGTAATCTTATTAATATTTTATTGTAAATATATAAAAATATGTTAATGATGAACTTTAAATATACATAAAATGAATGTCGAATCATTTTATATTTTTAAACAAAGATCTGACAAGGCTGCAACCAAACATAGTGTTAAGAGATTATGATGATGTAAAAGTAATTCATAGAGTTTTTATCCCTAAGTATGATAGAAAAAGGATTTTTTCAAATAAGTCTTACATTATGAGAAATTGGTTGTAAAATTCCAGTATACATTCCAAATATTTATTAATTTGTTGTCCACGATTCGGACTTTGTGACGTCGTGATATAATGCTGCATACTACTTACATTTTTACTTTTTTATTTATTTTATACTTTTAATGGTTTACAACTCTTCGGTGTAATTGTGAATTGCTGTTGCTTTGATATTTGTTATATTTTTCTAAAAATATACAATTACATTAAAGATTTTTATCATAAAAATTTATGAATTTAATGTTTGAACTAATATCTCTACTGACAAAAATCCGAATTATTTAATGAAGTGATTTATTTATTTATTTTATATTTTAAGCAAAATTCTGAAATGATACTTAATTTTTTTTTTCATTTTACTTTATGGAATTTCAAGAGAAAATTATTTATTTCTTGCAAACTATAAATAATAATTTTTATGTGAAATATCAAAAATATATTTATCCTTAGATAATTCTAATAGCCTATCTTCGAAAATGAAAATGTTAATGTATGGCACGTACTTTAGGTATATTTAAGACTGTTATCACGAGTCCAGTCAACGACGGGCAAGTCAGCTAATAAATGATAAACAAAATGTTGCTGCAATAAAGTATATTTATTGATATATAGGGAATTTTGTTAAAGAAACTTACTAATTGATTGAATTAAATTACTAAATGAAGCAAACAAATTAGTTGCTGAATTTTTACTGAAACTTACAATTAATATCCGTTACAGGTAATAAACAAATTTACTGTGAAAAGAGTATCATGTGATAGTTGATAAAACCATGTTCGGAAAGTTATAAAACTATGTACTTACTTCCTAATTTTACAATCTGAACCTGTCATAAACTCCTACAAATTCCTTTTTGTAAAAATCTTGTTACTGTCCAGAAAGAATCCGAAGAACTTGATTAAAATAAGAAAGAAACATGCTTAATATCTGAGTTTTTCACTATTAACAAAAGTTTTGCCACAAATTGCATGGAATTTTCTAATCTTTATTAATTCATTTAATTACATTTCTCTCTTTTTAATTAGCAAAGTAATTTTATTTCCTGAATTAAAAAAGAAGGTACAATTTTCCTTTTATGTATTAATTAGATTTCAATAATTTATATGTTGTTGTCAAGTGAAATAAAAGCATTTATTTTTAATTTATTAAACACAACAATTATCCAGAATTTTGAAAGTTTAAAGCATTTTTATGTGAATAAGGCAAGGGAATTAAGAAGTTCCTTTAATAATTTAAGAAAAGTACAAAATTAAATAACCCAAAATGCGATTTTATATTAATATTCACTTTTAAATAATGCTTTACTAATCTCTCAAATCGTTAAAATTCTTGCAGGTCGAATTCAGATGCAGTTGTAATTTAATTGTGTTTTCTCTCTTCTGATGCTTTTTTGTATCAATCATTAAAAGAATGTGAATCATATCAAAAATTGTATATGATTCATGTGTTTTATTTATGTGTTTTTTTAATATGATTTACTTTTAAGATTAGGAAAAATAAAGATTTATCGAATGTGTATCAATGAAAATTTAGAAATAGCTTTTTTATTTAATATTATTTTGCATATTTTTTTCTTTTAAAATGTAAATCTTTTAAAAAACGTATACTGATTGTAAAAAATGATGGATAACTTTAACAATTTTCAAAATAACCTAAAAATTTTTATGACTTCATTTTCTTTACTTTTGCCATCTCTCTGATATCTGTCCATGCTCTAACTCTCGGAAATATACTCAAAGTTTGAATTTCTGTGTGCAATAAAATAGTTTCTTCGGTGGAATATGGAGTACAAATTAGTTTTCATTCATTAAACAGGGTCACACGAAATCTATTCGTTACATAATGGTCTACCGGTGAAAAAACTGGGCGTGTTTTTTTAATGATGCAATACTATTTCAGACATCATTAAATTTATATACATGATTAAGATGCTAAAAGTTACTGTAAAATGTGACGGGAATAACAGTTATCGTTAATTTACATATTCAGAAAACACAGAAAAATTTTTGGTTACTCTTGTTTATGTGCGACATTTGCTGAAAGTCAATCGTTTTCAATTGTGGTATGCGTTTTTAAGTTTACTTAAACTATTGAATAACACGTTTTGTGTCTAAATACTATAGATCCTATACAGGACTACGCAAAGAACTGTATATGTTATCCTCTATCAGTGACAATTTCTGGAAGTACATTTTCAGTCGCCTAATATATTTTCTTTCGTAATTAAGTGAATATATTTGATGTGAAACGTCCATGAATATCTGTAGGTAATATACAGGCTGTGCAAAATTGTTACAGGACAAGTCCATCTGTAGAAATTTATGAAGTTAAATTTTTAAGCGTCTCGTAACTAGACAAAATTTAATACATTAGGTAGTGTATGTACATGATGTGATAAAGTCTCTGTGTGTGTATAGCTCGTGTAAATTAATGCGTAAAATAATTCTGATAATTTTCAATACATGCATAAAAAAAACTTAAACCTTAAATCTTAAGAACTTAAATTGGGCATTCAAATGTGATATGCGTTTTTTATCCAGCCTTTTTTTTTTACTTTTTAAGCGGCCAAATTCCATTATCATATTCTCGATGTTTATGATAATTTATGCAACATGCATAATTTACTCTTGCAGTTCAATTTAATATGTATTTTTAAGTTGCCTCCTGTAATGCACTACTTATAAAGCCATATGTCTGTGTTTTTCTGTACATTTTGTGACTGAAATGTAACTCGTAATTCAAACATCTAAGCAAACTCTGTGTCTTATATGTGAATTTTTTAAAAATGTAATCTAAAAAAATGTGTAAATGAAACCTGTAGTAAGATAACGAGCTCTATGAAATTAAGAAGGTACATATATTCATTAGATTTCCAAGAATTATATTTCACAAAAATATTCGAATAAAAATTTTCCTCATATTTAATTGGATAAAAAATGTTAAAAATCTGATTATACAGAGTGTCTATAAAAGAATGTCCCTGTTTCAATGGTATATTATAACAGCTAAACTAAGCTACAGTTTCTCTCCACTCTTCTATTAACAAGTCAAGAGTGATTGAAGTTAAAGCCTTTCAAATTCTGTCTCAACTTTGGCAAATCATTAAGTAACGGCGTAATGTAAACAAGATCTTTATAAAACTCCAAATCGCATAACTCTAACGGCTTTTATAACTTCAACCTAGCATTGACGCTTTACGCCCAGCAAGTACCATTCAACATATGGGCATTGCAAGAGAGAAAATAACAGAGCAGTACTCTAGCATGCGCTTGTAAAAAATCTTTGAGGTACGCTTTATTTGAGACCTTGCACCAATACCCAATAGGGCACTTCGAAATTAGCGGAAGAGCATTTTTTGGAAATTTAAGTGTTATACGCACGCATGATTAATTCATAAATATCAAAAAAGATATTTAAAGTTTTTTCTAATTATATTTTACCACGTCAAACTCATTTTTGATGCAGTTGTATCTTAAAGATAATAAGGTGGTCTGGTGTAATAACGCCAGGCGGGGTAATAACGCCAAGTGCTAATATTTTGCATAATTACGAAATAATCTGGTAAATGACACCCATGTGCTCTGCGCAGAAGGATTTTGAGTCATATAAATCGCAAAAAACAGCTTCAAGTTAATTTGTTTCATTTTTAGGTCTTATTGTTTTTACAAGCAACAAAATATAACGCTTGATCTAAAATTTGCGAGATACGTTTTGTGATGTTAAGAATATTTTTTTATTTATCCGGAAATACTTTGTTAATTACATAAATTTGTAGTACATTTCATGGACTTTCAAAATGTTTTTGAAGATTTTAGATATCTTCTCGAGATAATTTGTAATTTAAAATGTACAGCGCAATAACTATAATGGGGTAAGAACGCCAAACCTTGGAATTAATAGCACGGTTGATTCCCTACAGTAGCCGAGCTACATCCTAAATACTGGTTCAAATAAACACAGTTAAAACTGTGCAATGTTTCTAATAATTCTATTTAAGCGGTCCTTTTTAAGCAAAAAGAAGCTCACGGTCTGATATTCTTTTGCCTCATCCCCCCTCCCACACCACACCTTTATTTTTCTTACACTTTCACAAAAATTGAACATTTTCAATAGCTTAGAATGCAATTTGTCAATTTCTAAGTTTGTAGAGTTTGTATTTTTAGAATTGGGCAATCTACATGCAATTATTCAATCTTATTTCATAGTTTTGTTTGCATGGCGTTATTACCCATATAGGTGGGTAATAACGCCAAATGGCATTTGTCAAGAAAGCACGCCATTACATTTTATGAATACATATCTGTTAAATTATTTTTTTATATATAGATAGTCAATGAGTTGCTATATCAAATCATATGTTTGTTTGAAAAATACAAACTAAAACTGAGCCGTGAAAATTGGTAAATCTTTAATGTGGCGTTATTACCCCAGGGTACCTTAAATAGAATTAGACTCCCATTTTTAAATGGCTTGTTTTAACAGTGTATGATAGTTAAAATAAAGTTAAAAAATTTGTCCTTCATAAAAGCTAAATTTTCGTGTAAGAAACAAAAAACATAAGATATTTCAAATGCTATTGATCATTGCAATTCTTCTTTTATATATAAAAAAAATATTTTACTTTCGATAAAACTATTTGAGATATTATCTTTAATATTTACATTCAGCTAAGAGTAGCTCTTCCTCCACATCATTTATTAAAGATTAAGTTTGATAAATTACTTCAATTCGCTAAGGTCAGTTTTTTGACATGAATGCAAAAATGATGAAGAATACATTATTTGCTCTTTTATAGTCAATTTTAAGCCAGCCCTGTCTGACAAATTTCCTCAAGGACAAAGTAATAAATTTTATATTATGGTTTTTCATCAATATTCTCAAAAACTTAATGAAATTTTTCTCAGACGGTACTAAATGTCTGTAAAAATTTTGGCATTAAAATATCTGGTAATGGAAAAAAAAACTTTTTTATTTTTGCCTTAAGGAAATCTTAAAAAGTTGCACAACTCGAATTTTTCTGATATCATTTTTAAACATAAATGCATAATACTTTCACGCAGGATTATTGAATTTTTGTTAATCGAACAGTTTTTCATTTGTCGATAAATGAATTACATCTTGAATTGTAAGGGATTACTGTATCAAGGTGGCAGTTTTTTTTAAGCTATTGCATAGCTTTTATCGCGGGCTTTGAGCGCGGTGACCGAATCCAAAAATTCCGTAACGCGAAAAATCCTAACACATCCGTAACGAAAAAACCTAACACTCGGCTAACGTCGCACAGTGGGGCAAAATCCCGAAAAGCTGGCCAAAATATGAAAATGTTATTCAAATTGTACCAAAATTCGTATACAGGTGTTTTTCAGGATGCTAAGTAAGAATACAAAATTAAAATTTAAAAAAACGGCGGATACAATATGGCGGAGCAAAAATTAAAAATGTCTCGAAAGTTGTTCAATTTATATGCAATTTTGTAAACTTTTCAGGATGCTAATTAGGATTCAAAAATTAAACTTTAAAAATAAATAAATAAATATTATTAAAGATCAAGAGTAAAAACAATTAGATTTAAATAAAATTTAAAATTTCGAAGGTAAACTTAAAAAGCAATTTTCAAAAAACCAATTCATATTTAATCGAAATTTAAGTACGTTAATGGAAAGTAAAATATTAGACTATTTAATTTTTATATTATTAAAACAAAAACGAAAATATATTACAGAAATTCACCTTCAGTATCAACTGTTGTAATAATAAAAAGATTCTTCAAAGGTCAAAGTGTCGAAATATTTAGCAGAACTTGTTGGCAGTATTGGAAGATCCTGTGACTCTTTGGATCAATGATTTTAATTTCTTTTACGATAATTTATCTAAAGTGGAAATGAAAGAATCTATTGACATTAAAAGGCGTAAAAATATTTTTTTTCTCGCTACTGCATCTTTGCAATAAATCTTCTAGATAATTTTTTATTAGTTTGTTGTATGATTCTTGAGTATCTTATACCATTTGACAAATTGGCAGTAAAGAAGATAATGTTATTTCTTTGTCATTAATAAGTAGTTTGTGTACTGAAGTACGCATATAGAGCCAGGGGTGCAGCTCAAATCTACGGGCTATTTGTAAGGAAAAGTCTACGAAATTTATCAAGAAAATGACATGACTACAAGAAATTACTTATGATATAGAATCGTTTAATCAAATCTTCGTATACGATAGTTATAGAAGCACATATAGTTGAGTTTTCAAATAATCGTTGAATTGCATTGCCATCATTTCTGCTTCCAAATCGGGAATTTAGTTTCTCGATGAGAAGTCTTAATTGTAAACGAAATATTTTTTGCATATTTTACTTTGCAATTTCAGTGTTTTTCTTTTCATGCAGAGTACGAGCTTTTCATTTTTTTCCATCCAGTTTGTCTTCCAGGTGTAAGTCCTCTCTAAACGTTTTTGCATGTAACTTAGATATTCTGAATTCTAAATTACCTCAATCCAATTTTAATAAAAAATGTCAGATCGGTAAGATGCTGTTTTGATGCTGTCTGAAATAGGTAGCAACGTTGAGTATTAGACTAATTCGTTCTTGACGACTATTTCTTCTGTTATCATTGATTGTATTAAATGAAATAAGTTGATTCTCCTGGTGTTTAATACAATCCACCTCAATGACATTTATTGACAGTAGCATCTGTATTTCTTGAAAAAGAAAAATTGGTCTTGATTGGCCCGATAAAACCATTGAAATGGAAATCTCGGAATTTTGAAATTGACGATTCATGAATTTTTCGCAACATTTATGTGTTCTAGTAGCACGGGAGAAAAGAAAAATATATTAGACCTCCTGCAATCTTCATAGCTAATAATTTGTTTAAATGTACTCAGAATAGATGTTCCATCACATCCTCACTTGCAAATCAAATCCAAATTACTAATATATTCTAAAGTTATATTTATAATGATTTTACTCGCATTAATGAAATACGCTCAGTAGTTTGATCTACAAATATTGCCATTCACAAAATAATTCTTCTAATTACAATAGAACAAACAAAATTACTACCTATAAAGATAAGAAAATGTATTCTACCGGATTAATAATGGAGAATTATTTTCATTTTTTCATTGCTAAGCTTACTTATCAAATTAATGTAATTTTATGATTATAGTACTTATTTACAATTTAACAAGAAATAAACTATAATAAAATTGAATAATTCAAAAATTTGAAAAATATTTATCAGCTAAATTATGTGAAAAGTAGTCAATTTCAAAATTTTTAAGGCGGCCGAAAAAAGTGGCATTTTACTTGCGGTTACTAAAATATGCGTGAAATGCAGAAAGGCAGTTTTAGGCAGCTGGTTTTTTATGAATCACTAGACAATAGCCCAAGTTATTATTTCCATTGAATTTCGTTGCGGAACACTGTGGAACATTTAAACTTTTTCATGTTTGAAAGTAAAAAAATGAAAAAATATCTAAAATTTTTTATAAAAAATGACAATGAATTTATTAATTTTTATGTGCTCCATATAAATTTTGTAATACATGCAAATAAAGTACACACTATCATAGTGTGAATCCATTTCAAATCATTAAAATCGGATAATATTATAAAATGTAGCACGCGTTCAGAGAAATTGTTGTTTTGCTGTTTTTGTTCGCTCTATGTGATATCCCTTCAAGCATCATTTTTGAAATAATGCTGCTTGTAAGGGTAAAGCAAAAATCTTTTTATAAATACAGATCATGACTCTCCTAACATTATTCTATCCAACTGTACAGTCAAAATTCCCTAAATCGTAACTTCATTTTTCGACTTTTGGCCAGCTTTTTGGGTTTTTGCCCCACTGAGCGTCTTTTCCGTTCGAAAAACTTCGGGACGGTATCCTTCGGTAGACTTCGGCAGACATTGTTTATCAGATATTAGGATATCAAGTCTCAAACATATGTTTCTTATGATCTAATTTTCATAGCGCGGCCAAATTTTGTTTGGTAATTTAATATGAGACTGCTAATTTTTGGTGACAGGAGCCCCCCACGGTGAGGGTCGAAAAATTTAAAATGCTTATAACTCGCGATCTAATTTTCGTAGCGCGGCCAAATTTTGTTTGGTAATTTATTATGAGACAGTGTTAATTTTTGGTGACAGGAGACCCCCCACGGTGAGGGTAGAAAAATTTAAAATGCTTATAACTCGCGATCTAATTTTTGTAGCGCGGCCAAATTTTGTTTCGTAATTTTTTATGAGTCAGTGTTAATTTTTGGTGACAGGAGCCCCCCCCCCCCCACGGTAAGGGTCGAAAATATAAAATGCTTATAACTCGCAATCTAATTTTCGTAGCGCGGCCAAATTTTGTTTGGTAATTTATTATGAGGCAGTGTTAATTTTTGGAGACATTAGACCCCCCACGGTGAGGGTCGAAAAATTTAAAATGTTTATAACTCACGATCTAATTTTCGTAGCGCGGCCAAATTTTGTTTGGTAATTTAATATGAGACTGTTAATTTTTGATGACAGGAGACCCCCCACGGTGAGGGTCGAAAAATTTGAAATGCTTATAACTCCCGATCTAATTTTCGTAGCGCGGCCAAATTTTGTTTGGTAATTTTTTATGAGACAGTGTTAATTTTTGGTGACAGGAGGCACCCCACGGTGAGGGTCGAAAAATTAAAAATGCTTATAACTCGCAATCTAATTTTCGTAGCGCGGCCAAATTTTGTTTGGTAATTTATTATGAGGCAGTGTTAATTTTTGGGGACTTTAGATCCCCCCACGGTGAGGGTCGAAAAATTTAATTTGCTTATAACTCGCGATCTAATTTTTGTAGAGCGACCAAATTTTGTTTGGTAATTTATTATGAGACTGTTAATTTTTGGTGACAGGAGACCCCACACTGTGAGGGTCGAAAAATCTAAAAGGCTTATAACTCGCGATCTAATTTTCGTAGCTCGGACAAATTTTGTTTGGTAATTTATTATGAGTCAGTGTTAATTTTTGGTGATAAGAGACCCCCCCCCCCCCACGGTGAGGGTCGAAAAATTTAAAATGCCTATAACTCGCGATCTAATTTTCGTAGCGCGGCCAAATTTTGTTTGGTAATTTATTATGAGTCAGTGTTAATTTTTGGTGACAGGAGACCCCCCACGGTGAGGGTCGAAAAATTTAAAATGCTTATAACTCGCGATCTAATTTTCGTAGCGCGGCCAAATTTTGTTTGGTAATTTATTATGAGATATTGTTAATTTTTGGTGACAGGAGACCCCCACGGTGAGTGTCGAAAAATTTAAAATGCTTATAACTCGCGATCTAATTTTCGTAGCGCGGCCAAATTTTGTTTGGTAATTTTTTATGAGACAGTGTTAATTTTTGGTGACAGGAGACCCTCCACGGTGAGGGTCAAAAAATTTAAAATTCTTATAACTCGCGATCTAATTTTCGTAGCGCGGCCAAATTTTGTTTGGTAATTTTTTATGAGACAGTGTTAATTTTTGGTGACAGGAGACCCCCCCCCTCCCCACCGTGAGGGTCGAAAAATTTAAAATGCTTATAACTCGCGATCTAATTTTCGTAGCGCGACCAAATTTTGTTTGGTAATTTATTAAGCTATTGCATAGCTATTATCGCGGTCTTTGAGCGCGGCGGCCAAATCTAGGAATTCCGTAACGAGAAAAAATCCTAACACTCCGGATAACGACGTTTGAGTTCCTTCGATATCCTTCGATAGACTTTAGCAGACACTGACGCGGTATTCTTGCATAAGTTGATAAAAAATGCTATGCAATAGCTTTACAGCGGCAGTCCCCGAGTGCCACACATATAGTTTTTCATTTCTTGCACTTTCGCGTGGAGAATTATTGTTCAAAACGTCATTTTTGACATCATTTTATCCAAAGTATACTTTTTACAAGGTAGAGAGCGGTCAGGGAAAAACACATTAAAAAAAGTGTTAAATACCAGTCTTATTTTAAAGAGAAATTAAGAGAAATTCAACTTCTTTAAGGCTACAGTGGACTCTCAAAACTAATTCTAAATTTCAATGATTTTTTTAAAAATTTTCAAGAGATAATCATAGTACATATATCTCTTATTTCACATTTTTTTAAAAATATATTCAATAGTTTTTGAGATACAGATTTTTCTTTTTCTAAATTAACAAAAAGTGGCAATATTTCAAAATGCTCCATGCAAAATTCCTTATGCCCAATTTTTCTGATTTTTTGTTTAAAATGGTCTCTGTGTATGTGTTAACAATTGTTACTAAGCATGTTTTGCATATTACTTGTAAAACATTTTAAAAAATGATTTTAACTTAATTCTTTTGTAGTTTCCGTTAAAAAAATCATTAAAAATTTCATATAACTAAAATTTAAAAAAATTACATGCGTTAAAAAAAAAAATTTAATTTTAGTAACATTTGTTAACACATACATAGATAGCATTTTAAACAAAAAATCAGAAAAATTTCGCATAAAGAATTTCACATGGAACATTTTGAAATCATGAAAACGACGAAAATATTCATTCTGAGAAAAACAGGTTTTAGTAACTACAGTGGTTATAATTGCTTAATATTTTCCTACTAACACAGTTTCAGCTATTAAGGGATATAATAGCATTTCTAGCTTATGTGTAAATGTTTTTATGTTTTTATGGTAAATTCATATAAAATATGTGGCCTCGACAGTAATTCATGCAAAGGACGTGAAGTATCTGAATTTTAAAAAAATCTTCTCAAAAGTAACGATTTGTATTTTCTAATGAAATTTTTTCAAATTTTACCAGAAATATCCATGGTATAAATACCTCTTACTGTACAAATTTTTGTTAAATATATTAAATATTTTTAATATTTTAAATATATTAATATTTTTTAATTTACGCTAAAAAGATTGGGGACAAAAAGCAATTCCTCTAAATACATTGTAAACAAACGCTTAAAGAAACAGATAAAAGTTACAGTTAAAGTATTGTTTTGCGAAATCACAAAATTAATAATTTCAGTGCAAAAAAATAACATTTTGTATGGTAAAACTAAAAACTAGGCTAAATTTTACGGATGTGAATCGGCAAAAAAGTAAACAAAGGGGCATAGCACAATCAGCTGACTGGACAAATATGCTTCTAACTCCAGTAAAAATAGTCGAAATTGAAATATTCTTTTTGTGTTCAATAGCAGGGAGTTCATATAATGTTATTATGCTAAAAATGAAACTTCGACAATTTGATGATTTTTTGCGATTTTGAAAGTCCACTGTAGCCTTTATTCCTTTCTATTATTTGAAGAATTTTTTACAAGAAAATTTTGTACAAGAAATTTTGTACAAGTTTCCTCTCTTTTTTTGTGTTTTTCCCTGACCACTAGCCACCCTGTATAGTGTAAAACAGAAAAATATTTGAAATACTTAAGTTCTTAACCAGTTCATGTATGAATTTAATGCGTTTGAGAACAAAAATAAATTAAAAATGTGTGGAAATGCTGTCAATTTTGATTTCAGAGAAAAGCTTAAATAAATTGTATTCATGTTTTTGCTTTCTTTTTTAATTATATGATATTTTTATCAGAAATGATTTGTTGTGTAAAATAAATATTCTTGACGGAATAATTTTAATTTAAAAACCGTGTTTGCAGATACACGTAGAGTAATCCAAGGGTCTTTGACGCAATTTAAAATACCTTTATATAAATTAACTGACATACAAGAGTGCGTTTAGGAAAAAAAATCTACGATCGTGGGATAAGTGAAGTAAAAATGTTTTCCGAATAATGAGGAAATCTCATATATTAAGACATTTTGATATATCCGTAGTAGCTAACAAATGGCACTCAGCTAAGTTGCTCATGCATTTTAGATTTTTATCCTTCAAACTTGATACTCGCCGTAACTGTAACTGAACATTTTTTTATATACAAGTACTTTGTAGACTTTAATTAATACTTAATTTTGATTTGATTCATTTTTTCAGGAATTTGAAGTTCTGTGACTTTAATCCATATCGAATTATTGTTAATTCGTATTAATATCCATCAATAATATATATGCATTCGTATACGTTTCGTCAAAGCTTGCTAAATAGATTTTTTGTCCTGATTGGACAGTTATTTGGATCCATTTGTTTTGTGGATGAAACTATTTCATTCTTTTAATATAATTAGCAAGTTATGTGAAAGGTTTTCTTTTTAAAATAAGAAATCTTTCTTCATCTTATTTACAGTGACGGTTTTTAAATTTCACATAGAGGAATTTTCCTCATTGATTGCGACAGCGCAATATTCTATTGTATAGTTAGTTATATAGTCATTAATTCATGTAATTATGTGCTGTTAATCTAATTCTAAATTTTCTTTGCGTCAAATTATAAATTTCTATGCGTTTCACCGAGTTTCGATAATTTAACGCAAATAAACAATTTACATAAATATTACTAACAATTTTGAATAACGTGATACAATTTATTTATTTGATGTGCCACAAGGTCTTAGTAGATGACCGGAGATAAATTCTATTAGTCTTTCAATCAGTAGCCATGCACATCCAAGATATATAAAAATGATTGTTTTTGAGCTCTTGAGCTGCCGTTGAATTACACTCAAAATGTGCTCTGTCGGAATAAGATTCATCGTGTTATGTGACCAGGACGTTAACGGGAATTCAATATTATGTTCCTGGAACCAGTCAAGCACATTTGTCACGTAGAACGTTGTCTTCCACGAAGACTCCATTTCCATTTCGGTAGACGGATACGATGCAATGTCACAAATGATCCGCAATGATGTTCAGATAGACTGTCGCGTTCATGGTCTGTTCTACACCAATCACAGATCCCAGAGAAGCCCATCAGAACGTTTCCCAAAGCCTAGCTTCTCCAAAACTGGCCTGTGTATGAGCAGTTTTGCGATGACGGCTGGTTAACAAGGGCACAAAGTGGGAGGTTAGTCCCGTAGTCTCACATTCAACATTGTCAGCTGAAGAAATTCCGAAAGAATTCCACTTGGACGTGTATTGACTTGGGATGTAAATTGAGACAGTCGCCAGTTTGGCTTTATCAAGACAGAAAGTTTCCGACGTTCTTTGTATTTGAAAACGCCTGAGTGTCCAACGCGATGGCTTATATTGATGGTTTTAAACAGAGATATGTCCCGAATAACCCATGGTACGTTTAGTTTCAAAGTTACTCGCAGGGCGATTGAATTGCACCTTCTATCAAAGTGGTTTAGATCAGCAGACTATGCCCTCACAAGCAAACATAAGCTCAAAAGTGATTCGTGAGACTCCCTAACAGCATTCAAATACCATTTCCACCGGATTATGTACTTTTCACGTGATCCAGGCCAGTTTATTGCAAAATGTGGGAGTGGTCATAATGTTTTGACGCTTAAGTGTACTATTCTCAAATAATGGTGACCAAACACTCTTAAAAGTAACCATTTTATTATTAACATATTCTAAAATCATTAAATTTTATTTTACAGAATTTAAGTGAAATTGTTCACTAAATGTATAGTACTACTCATATTATAGAGCTATTATCTATAGAGGGTGTCCCTTTTCATTCTTAACCAATTGCAAATTCCTAATCAGTTACTTTTAAAGGCATAGTTTCAAGAAGAAAAAGGAAAAAAAAATATCCAAATGCTGTTGTTTACCATAATTTTCAATACTGTTCTTTATCAATTGAATTTTTTGTACTGCCTCTGGGTACTGCCTCTAGGGGGAATCGATAATTTAAGCGTTAACAAGCAAAACGGTAGAATTTTTCATTTTCGAATGACCTAAAGATAACGAGTGAAGTTTACTTCGAATTTTAAAAATTGTCAGTGCTTTTTGGCACTGCCCCCCAGGGGGATACCTTCTTTAGGTATTCACGGGCTTCACAACCCCGGGGCACCTGAGTGATCTTTCTCCTTTCCTTTTCCTCTTACTCCTCTGGTCTTCCTTTCCTCTTTGTTTCACTCTCATTGTGGTTTCCTTTTCGGAGGTGAGGGCAATTCTGTATGAGCCGATATCATCCTGTATGTCGACTCATGGAGAATTGTAAACCACCCGCGTGTTGGCCGTGCGTGGCGACCCGTGTCCCTGGAAATGGGGATCCTGGTAGTTGAGGGAAACCAACACACTACTTTGGCCTCTGCTTCAGGTAGACGGGAGGTGCATATTGGTCCCGTATGCATCAATCGGCTGGTCAGCTGACTTCTGTCACTGGCTTTAGGGATCAAGCGAGCGAGCAATTACTAGTCATCTCGTTAAGGGTGGAGACTGACATAGGATTGTCTTGTGACCGTATAGACCCTGGTTAGCACTGGTGCACGAATGTGCATCCCCTTGTTGGGCTCGGGAGTGGGTGGTGCTGCCGGGGTCCGAATTCTTTTTTCACTTAATATGGATGGAAAAACTTCTCTTTCATCTATCTCTCTCCCATGTGGAGAGCAACAAATGTCAAAGAATTCCTCTTTTACTCGATTTTTCGTAATTAAACGCAATGATAGCCTCTCTGATAGCTCTTTCAAAAAAACTTCACCATTTCTTATTGCTAAAACCTTTCAATCTGTTCTTGGTGATGGCCATTCCCTCAAAAAATTACAGTCTGGGGATTTACTGGTTGAAGTTTCTACAGCCAACCAGTCTAAATTTTTGTCCAAAAGTAATACAATAGGCACCTTTTCTGTATCTGTTAAAGCACATCCAACTTTAAATTCTTGTCGTGGTGTAATATCTGAACCAGATCTGTTATTTTCCACAAAAGAAGAACTTCTAACTAACTTAAAGGATCAAAATGTAGTAGATGTCCGCCGTATCACTATCCGTAGAAATGGTCAGATAATTCCTACTAAACATATAATATTAACCTTCAATAGCCATATTTTACCTACTAGAATTAAAGCAAGCTATTTAAATTGTTCAGTCCGACCTTACATCCCTAATCCGATCCGTTGTTTTAAATGCCAGCGTTATGGCCATACCAATACTAATGGCCAATGTCGTGGCACTGTTACCTGTGCACATTGTGCAGAAGTTGGCCACGACAGTAAAACTTGTGAAAAACAGGAACGCTGCGTAAATTGCAAAGGTGATCATACTTCATATTCTCGCTCCTGTCCTATCTGGAACCGTGAAAAAGAGATCATTACTATAAAAATAACCCAAAACCTTCCTTACCCTGAAGCCCGTAAAATTGTAGAATCGAGAACCCCATCTGTTGGAGTTTCTTACTCTAGCTTACTTAAGCAACAAACAAAATCTGTAAGACACATTAGTACCCAGACTGAAGCTCCTTTTAAGAACAGTTCTCCTGAAAAAACATCTAGTCCTATAAAGACCCGTGATGCCAGCGCTACTGCTGTTACCAGAGTGTTGCCAAAATTAGTGCTTTGGAAACCGTCATCAGAACCTGTGAAAATTGAATATTGGACTAGTCAAGCACAGAAATCAAGCCAATCAAAAAATATAACCAAACCTGAGAATGGAAAAACACCTGATTCATCTGCATCAAATTCCCACAAACCCAAAACTAGTGTAACTGTAAAACCTACCCAGAAAACTAAAGAGAATAAAACTATTCGGGGTTCTTCACAGTGGCAAACTGTGAAGAATAAACAGAGAAAATTATGTCATAGCCCATCTACAGCTAATCTCAAAGATCCAAGGCAGATGAATCAGTACGTGGAGGAGGCTATGGAGTCGGCATCTTACGACTCGAGTGATGATGATGAAAATGTTACTTTTGAAGAATATAGACCTCAATGATTTTACCCTTTTAAATTGTTCTTATATATTTTGTGCTTCCTTTTTAGACATTGTTTGACTTTAACTTTGACATTTGGAGAAGAAAATATCGTTTATGAAGAATATACGCCTAAGTGATTTTACCTGTTTTAATTGTTTTAATATATTTTTTGTGCATTGTTTATATCTAAACACTTTATTTTAACTAAATTTTTTAACATTTCTTAATGTAGGTTCTGAGGACTGTTTTGATCATACAATTTTTAACTTGTTAAATCTCCTTTAAGTTGTCTAGTTTACCCTCATTGACTGATTTTAATATCATGACATTGCATTCTTTTATTCCTTAATCTTTTCTTTATGTAATATTCACTCATCTTGTTCATTGTTTGTATTTTATCATTTAAACCAACTTCTGCAGATTTTAAGTCACTTGGTGTTTTTTATGGTTTTTGTCATCGTTTAATTGGTTTTTTATTATACATACCTTTGTTTGTTTTTTAATTTTAAATTACATTGTGTTTTCTTTCTATCTTTGTCTTGGCGCAGCATGTCCCCAAAGGGACCTTGTGCCATAAAACCTCATATAACCAACCAACTAACCAACCAAGCTTTTTGGCACTGAAAACACGTTTCTGTATCGGAAGAACTTATGATTAAATTTTAAAACTCTGAAACCATTAAAAATAATTTTTATGGTATTAAATGTTATTGAACTATGCATCAAGATCGTAAATATATTTTTGGATAATTCCATACAAATTAGATCAGTAAGAAATATTTTTAAATTTTGGTAAAAAATTTCACGCGTCTTTAATTTAGCAATTTGTAATATCAAGCAATTAATTGTCATTATTGTCATAAACAGCTCAATTTTTATTCAACTTATTCAAGAAACATAAAAATATAGCGTGAAAAGTTTCAAAAACGGGGATTGAACGAGGTTCATCGACATTACGCACCAATGATCTACCACTTAGCTACCTAGATCATTTTAAGCCTTTTCATCGATGCCGGTTCCTCGTTTGTTTTTTGTCTGCCTTAGAGTTAGTTGCTAAAATATTCCATCGTGTGCAGATTTTTCAAAACGTAAAATTGAGAAGTTTTAGGTTTGGTTGTTCCCCCAAGTAAACCAAATTTGGAAATTAAACAGTTAAAATTTATGTATTTACCCTTCCCTATTATAAAAACTCTAAGCACGTGCTCACATCCCATATTCTTGAAATGTATTTTAATTATAATTTTAAAACAGATTACTAATAAATTATTTTGAAGTTGGACATTGACCGTACGAAAGAGATTTTAAATAATTTATTTCTGAAGTAATCTCGGTTTTCCGTATATCTATAATTACATTAAGGATTATTCTATCTATGCATCATATATCTTTATTTCAGCTGGTATTAAAAATATTCCTATATGAAAGATTTAATGAAATGTAACTTTCTATTGTTTCTATTATGCATATATTTTCAAAGAAAGTTATATATTAAAACTATTATAAATTCAAGGATTTATTGTTGGTATTCATGTTGCTTTATTTGATATTCAATATTTGATGGCATACTTTAAACATGACTCGTTAGCAATTAAGGCATTAAATTTTACTAATGCCTTTTTCTAATATCTTCTGAAAATCCAATTACAGAGAGTATTATATCAGTATTGAAAACTGGAAGACCTGAAGTTCACAAAATGAATATAGCACGAAGAAAATCATATTCGTGGAGAATATTTTAAATAATCATTGCGTTTTGCGATTTAGGTATGTTATTAGTAATATTTTGTGTGTTATAATATAAATGTATAGGAAGTATTGATTATGGAATGTAAAACATATTGTTCATTTACCTCATAAAGCTTATATTAAATATATCCTTAGTACAATATGCTATCTATCACCGATCTTTAATTTCTCAACCGTTGGTCGTAGACATATAGATCCAATCACAAAAACGTTTCAGGTGAGGTAATTATTCATGTTGTGGCATTTTTCAAATTTAAAATCAATTTTATAAAAATTACAAAATCTAATTTTTTATACGCTCCTTCAGTCCCTATAGTTACTTCTATTAAAATTGCACACATATTATAACAGGTATAACACGAAAAGTTTGACTTCTGTACCACAAAAATTGTCAGGGTTATAAAATTTAGAAGTTTGAGAATTTTGCACATGATTTTGTCTTTCATTGAGGGATCAGTTAAAGAATGAATTAAAGTAATTGGAGATCAAAATCAGAGCGCAATGGGCAAGGGTATTATATCACATGTCGACGGCTATATTTCTTATCTCATATAATAAATATCAGTTTATTTTCGATTTGTCTGGTGCTCTTGTTTATGGCCTTCACGGTTAGCAGTTCTTTCATCTTATATTTTAGTGCTGGAGATTACTAAAGAACAGGTTTATAGTCCACCACTTTGAAAATTTATTTCTTGCCATAATGAATCAGCACCGCACTTGGATTGATCAACGCAAATACGATCATAAAAAATTGAACGTATTTTCAAAATGGATATTTGGAAAGTAATGAACTGCAACCACATCACAAATGTAAAAAAAGTTAACCTTGATAAGTTTCTCCATCTCATAAACATCTGTATATGAGTACATGTTTATCCATATAACTGCTCATAATAAATCATTCTATTTCCCCAACTAAATTGTCTGCATCTTATATTTTAAAACTCGTAATTGTATACATTAAATAAGATCGTAGATATGGAAATAATGGAATTCTGCTCAGAAATATTATTTCCCTTTACTTCTCTTTAAAATCAAACTAAACTTATAGCTAACAACAGATAGAATAGATTACAGAAAATCATATACAAATTAATATTTCAAAATATAATTTTATTTTTATTCCATAAATTCATCCTATCTTTTGCCACGAAGAATAAAAAATTGAAAAAGTTTATTTAGAATCATGAAATTGATAACTTGAAAAACCTAGAAAAATATGATTTTATTTCTCAATAACAATTGTTTTTCATAAAAATATACTAGCAAAGGAAATCGAAAGTTTGAATGAAACGGGAGGGAAAAAATGAGGAGTAAATAAAGATTTTAAGTGAAAAAAAATTTCCGGCTATTTAAAATGTTTTACATCCAATTAAGTTCGTCATGGGGCAAGATGTAATTAATTTTTATAAGCATATTTTAAAGGATTATTACATTTGAAATATTGTTTTTTATTACGTCTCCTTAAGATCAACAGATGACGAGGACTATGTCAAATATTTGAACATTTTCTATATTTATTTCTGAAGATCATTTACACATTGACATTTGAAATTATATTTGCATTAGATTAACTTTGCGATACAATTATTCAATTGGTAAACAAATCATAAAGTTGTAAGTCCTACCAGTAGCTGAGATGTTCTGCTCTTAAAGTTGGTAGTCAGGAGGTGATGGGTTCAAACTTAAACCTGCCCGCCGACCAAATCATTCGGAGTTTTCCGTTGTTTTCTACGAGCCTTGGATTTTTTTGCGTAACATAAGTTCTCCCTTGTTGAAATTTGGTCGTTATGAATGCAAACAATCAAGCATAAAGTTCTAAATTTCCAAATGGATGAATAAAAGTCCGGGTAGGGATTCGAACCAGGAATGTATTGGCTGAAGCTGCCAATGCTTACCAATGCCTGGATATTTTTCACCCATTGAGAAATCTACTGACATCAGCTTACAGTGTCCCGAAAGACACCACGGTCATTCAACCAATGGGTCTGTAGATTGGACGCCATGAACTCGATTTACCAAGCCAAGTTATATGCTATTCTCCAAGCCCTTAAATGGATCAAACACAGACACTGCCCCTTCATCTTTTATATAGAGACAGTCTGCAAGTCTTCAAGCATTAAAATCCCACAGAATAAAACATCCATTAGTTCTCAGCATTAAACAAAGTCTATTAACTCTTAAATATCGGGCTCGAATTGGTCACGTATCTGCTTAAAACGTTACATTTCGTAACGAACTGGTAGACACTCTAGCAAAAGAAGCCACAAGAAAACCCAAAATACATTATTACCTTACACTTCCAACTAGCTAGTCAAAATTTATTTAAAAGCATATATTCTTAAAGGCTGAAAAATACATTGGACCACTTCAACAAAAGCCCGACACACTTTAACACCAATCCGAAAAGTTTTCTACACACTATTCCACCTCATTCCCCACATTGCAGCTTTTCTTACTGGTCATGATCCCTTTCGCCAGTACTTTTACACATTCAATTAATCTTCTTCAGACAGATGCGAATGCGGTTAACAGGATACAGTTTCACATCCATATTTTCACTGCACACGAACAAGTCAATGACATCTCAAATATATTCAAAACCCTACTAAAAATTGGTTTGCTAATTGGCTTACTTCTCGCACCAATTCTTCAGACGAATGTCAAAAACATATACGATAACCTAACATATCTTTCCAATTTAACCTAGGGAACGTGTCTGTCACTTAGCACTTCTACTCATTGTCAACTGTCGTGAGTTCCCCAGGGGGATACCTTCTTTAGGTATTCACGGGCTTCACAACCCCGGGGACCTGAGTGATCTTTCTCTTTTCCTTTTCCTCTTACTCCTCCGGTCTTCCTTTCCTTTTTGTTTCATTCTCATTGTGGTTTCCTCTTCGGAGGTGAGAGCGATTCCGCATGAGCCGATATCATCCTGTATATCGACTCATGGGGAATTGTAAACTACCCACGTGTTGGCCGTGCGTGGCCACCCGTGTACCTGGAAAGGGGGGATTTTGGCAGTTGAGGGAAACCAACACACTGCTTTAGCCTCTGATTCAGGTAGACGGGAGGTGCATATTGGTCCCGTATGTACCAATTTAATGGTCAGCTGGCTTTTGTCACTGGCTTTAGGGATCAAGTGATCGAGCAAATACTAGTCATCTCGTTAAGGGTGGAAGCTGACATAGGTTTGTCTTGTGACCGTATGGGCCCTGGTTAGCACTGGTGCACGAATGTGCATCCCCTTGTTGGGCTCGGTAGTGGGTGGTGCGGCCGGGGTCTGAATTATTATATTTTTAATATGGATGGAAACACTTCATTTCCTTATACTTCTCTCCCTAGCGGAGAGCAACAAAATGTAAAGACTTCCTCTATCACTCGCTTTTGTTGTTAAACGTACGGATAGCCACTCCGATAGCTCCTTTAAAAAAACATCACCTTTTCTAATAGCTAAAACCTTCCAGTCTGTCTTAGGGAATGGTCATTCCCTCAAGAAACTACAATCTGGGGATTTACTAGTTGAGGTTTCTACAGCCAAACAATCACAATTTCTCTCTAATTGCACTACAATAGGCACCCTTTCTGTTTCTGTACAAGCACATAAAACTTTGAATACAAGTCGTAGGGTAATATCTGAACCTGATCTGTTATTTTCCACAAAAGAAGAACTTCTGAGTAATTTGAAAGAGCAAAATATCATAGACGTACGCCGAATCACTATTCGAAGATATGACCAGATAATTCCTACTAAACACATTATTCTAACCTTCAATAGTCCAACATTACCAACAAGAATTAAAGAAGGCTATCTAAGCTGTCGAGTCCGACCATATATACCAAACCCCATCCGCTACTTTAAATGCCAGCGTTACGGACATACTAAAACAAACTGTCGTGGCTCCGTTACCTGCGCACATTGTGCAGAAGTCGGCCATGACAATAACTCATGTGAAAAATCCGAACGCTGTGCAAACTGTAAAGGAGATCATACAGCCTCTTCTCGTACTTGTCCTAATTGGAACCGTGAAAAAGAAATAAATACTGTAAAAATTACTCAGAATCTGTCTTATCCAGATGTCCGTAGACTCGTTGAATCCAGAACCCAATCCGTTGGAATTTCCTACTCCAGCTTACTTAAGCAGCAATCTAAACCTGTAAGACACATAAGTACTCAGACTGACTCCTCTTTTCTACCAAGCTGTTCACCTGAAAAACATCATCTAACATTACAAAGAAGACCCGTGATGCCCAAGCTACCGCTGTTACCAGAGTTTTGCCAAAATTAGTGCTTTGGAAACCTTCATCAGAGCCTGTAAAAATAGAATATTCAATCAATCAAGTCAATCACAGAAGTCAAGTCACGTAAAAAATTTAACCAAACCTGAGAATGGAAAAACACCTGATTCATCTGCATCAAATTCCCAGAAACCCAAAACTAATCTAACAGTAAAACCTATCCAGAAAACAAAAGAGAATAAAACTATTCGGGATTCTTCACAGTGGCAAACTGGGAAAAATAAACAGAGAAAATCATGTCATAGCCCGCCTACAGCTAATCTCAAAGATCCAAGGCAGATGAATCAGTATGTGGAGGAGGCTATGGAGTCAGCATCTTACGATTCGAGTGATGAGGAAAATGTTGTTTTTGAAGAATATAGACCTCAGTGATGTTACCCTCTTAAATTATATGTGATTTGAATTGTTTTTATGTATTTTTTGTACTTCTTTTTAGACATTGTTTAGATTTTAACTTTGACTTTTATAGATTTTATTTATAACTTATTTTTCTAAGTATGGTCAGTGCTAAGACAGCCTTTTAATGCTATTTTTACATTTTAGCTTTTACATTTTAAGCTGTATTACATTTTTTTAAAACTTTTATTTCTCACCCTGTTCTTGGCGCAGCATGTCCCTAAAGGGACTTTGCGCCATAAAACCCTATTCAACCAAACCAAACCAACTGTCGTGAGTGCCACTATCATAGAGTAACGCGTAGGAGTTTCTCTGGTTGCACCAGGAGCTCCCACTACCTACCGATGTTCCTCGTTGCCCAGTGTCGTTTGGGAATTTTTTTCTCCGACCGCGAGTGGTAAATTTTGTAAAGCTTTAGCCAGACCATGTCCCTTGCTCGTGTTTAGGATTAACCTGGAACGGCCGGCCTTAGGTCCCGAACTTTTCGCACGAAAATTTACGTAAATACTACTCACTGTCGCGTTTTCTGGCGATTTAATCTTTGGCTGAAATTTGTGTTCTTTAAGACCACAATAAAGGGGACTGGGAGGATACCATACTTTACAGTCTTAGTTTTTTTGTCTGAGCAGTCCCTCTTTGGCAATCAAATTAAATTAAACTGTTAGAAATTACTTACCAATTGACTAATTGTGTTAATTATTAAAAATTACTCTAATATAATTATGCATGCACTGTTTACTTCCGTTCCAGAAATAATGTTCGATTTATGCTATTGATCTTATTCGGATATCAGAGCAGATTATGTTATCTTTAAAGTTTATTGGGTCGCATATTAGTCTTTCAGTTTTCATCCGGGGTGGATCACTTGGAAGAGCATTGACGGTTTCACCCAATACATTCCTAGTTCAAATCCTGGCCCGGATTTTTTTTTGATCACGTGGAAATTTACAACTGTTCTAATTGTATTATTTCATTTATTCCATAAGTTCATGTATCTATTGCCGTGAAGTATTAAAAATGTACATTTTTCTTTGAGATTATGAAACCAATAACTTAAAAACCTTAAGATAAGATTTGATTTCAAAATAACACCTGTTTTTTACTGAAATATACTGGCAAAGAAGAAGTGAAAGATTGAATGAAACTTGAGAAAAAATTAGAAAAAAATAAGTATTTAAGACACGCTTTTATTTTTGGGCTCTTCAGAATGATTTTTATGTTTTTTTAATTACATCTCATTAATTTTCATAGAAGATAAGATGCAATTAATTTTTTATAACTATATTTTAAAGAATATTTACATTGAGATATTTTTTTATTACTTCTCTTCACAATCAACAGAAACTGAGGACTAATAACTAATCGAATAATTAAATTTTCAGCATATATATTACCCATAATCATTTAAACATTAACATTTGGAAATATAATTGTATTTATCCATTATTACATAAATTCATTTTATCTTTTCCACGAAGATATATATATATATACCATTTTCTTTAGGATTATGAAATCGATAGCTTGAAAACCTAAAGAGACGATTTTCTTTAAAAATAACACAAGTTTCTGACAGAAGTACACTAGTAATAGAAAGTGAAAGTTTGAATGAAATGGGAGGAAAAATTTAGAGTAAATAAACATTTTAAGTGAAGGATTCTTTTTCGACTATGTTGAATGTTTTTTTGAAAGTTTAATTACTTCTAATTAAATTTGTCATGGGATAAGAAGGAATTAATGTTTTATAAATAAATTAATTTTAAAGTATTTTTGCATTGAAATATTATTTTTATTATTTTAGGTATATTTGTAAAAAGTGTGCTGTGACATTATATAAGGGACCCCAGTAGAAAAACAATATTGGTTAAATTGAGGCTAAATATTTATGAATTTTGCATATGCTGTTTTGAACGAAATTTTCTGCCAATGGTGGACACATTGAACATACACAACTTGATTTTCTTAATAAAATGGACTATACATTCCTTAAATAAGTAAATTTAATTAGTAAATGTGTTTTTTATTTTATGAGGTAACATTTGTGTGCATACTAGTGTCATATGGTAGTTGGGGATTGGATATAAAAATGTACATTTAAAAAATTCTAAATAAAACTATAAATGTGGAATTACATTACTCTTCTCGTCATTGGTGGGTACAGTCTCTAATGGGCGCAAGTGAATTTCTAGGCAATTTTTAAAAAAGGCAGTAAATCATATATCTATAAAAAAAATTTGCACATTTGAAATTTTTGGATTCGCGTCCCTCCCTATCTTCAATCTGCTACAATGTAGAGCTATACTAAACTTACTTTCGGTTGAATATCTTTCCTAAATTTATGCATTTTTTTAAAGTTACTTTTAAAATGCATTTTAGTAATGATTCATATTTGGATATATGTACATTTTTACCGTAAAAAATTTCGACTATACATCATGTCCTCCAGGATGGTAAACAAAATTATTTCATGGTAGCATTTTCTGAAATTTCTCCTCCTCCTTGTGAGACACTCTTTTCATACGAAATAATACGCTTTCTACACTCTTTTTTCGTATCGCTATCCATTTTCGAGATAGGTTAGTGTTAGATGACCTTGTCTCATCGCGTAATGCATAGCATCTTTAGTACATCTAAACGCTACTTTCATGTTTATAGATGTCACTGTACGGGTGTTAATGAGAAATAGAAATCCGCATTATTTAAACTATGTATATAAATATTATTGATATTCACTAAGATTCTATTTTTCAGTGAAAGATTAACATAATTTCTCGTTAATTTTGGTTGAAAAGCATAAAAAAGTAATGCAACAAAATATTGTAAGAATGCATATTCACAAATATTAAAATATAATCACCATAAAATATTTTCCTCTCTTCAGCGGGAGGTAAAATGATACAAACGACAATAAAACGACAAAAGCAATTAGCTTTTATTATAAAAATGCGCAAGATATTGTTTTAAAATTAAATACGTGATATTCAAATTAAATTTGAAACAATAGTTTACAAAACTTGTATACATATTTTTAAATCCATTTTTAAATATTTATTTTGCTAAAATTTTGCTGCAAGAAAATTATTAAAAAGCCAGCAATACTTTGAAATCACGGATAAAAATTTGTGGAAATTTTCGCAAATCACTTAGCAAAATACAAAAAACATTTTATAGGCATATTTGTTTATTTCGGAAAACTTTCTGATGATTGGGAGAGGAAAACTACTTCCTGACAACGAATGAGATCAAAGTCTAGCTTGTAACAACATCTAAAATATTACTTCAAAGTTCAACATTATTAGTATTAAACGTTAAAAAATATAATTTTTATTATTATTATTTTTTGTTTATAACACAAAAGTACTAATCATTTCTAGAACCTTTGATTTGCATTATATAGCAAATTGTAAATTATTTCATGTAGTTTTCATAAATACTCGGAGATTTTTTGTAAAAATTATCAGAATGAATTTGTTTCTACTCTATTACTGGATATTCTATCGCCGTAATAAGTAAAATAAATGTATGTGTGGATAAAACGAATGGGTAAAATATAATATAAAGTAATGATATTTGCTATAAGACAGCCATATAATCCAAAATGTATAAATGAAATTCCATAAAATTGGAGGATGATAAAAATTGTCTACAAACCTATTCATTTTCAGCACCTTGAAATCTATAAGAAACACCCAAAGTATATAGAGGAAGAGAAAATTCATTAAAATTTGTTTATCTGTGTTATCTGAGATTCATATACAGCGTTTTAATTATGTTTGTAAACATTTTTGCCCAGATAATGTTTGTTTAGTTGCTAACTGATCTACTGTTTCGAGGGAAGAACGCCAAGGTCTTCTTTCTCTGCATGAGATGACCAAGGAGGAAAAGCAGATAAATCATGAAGTAAAAAAAAAATGCAAGTAAATTTGATTCTGATACTTTCAGCAGTCTTTGTGCAGTTAATACAGGATATACACATGATTTATCTTCTTGATTTATACATGAAAAGGCATTTTTCAGTTTGTTTAAACATGAGGAATTGCAAACAAGTCGTCACCTGAGAATAATAAGGTTCTGTCTGTGTTTTTGAAAAAATTGAATTACCTATATAGGTTTTATTTGTATCTATGAAGGCATTTCTGGATTAAAATAATGTCATATTATGATAGTAAGGTCATATGTAAATTATATATAACATCATTTTGATGCAAAAATGCTTTCATAGATACAAATAGAATCTATCTATATCGATAAGTCGTTTTTTTCAAAAACACAGATAGAACTTTAATATTCTCAGTTGACGAAGTGTTAAGCGGTCGAAGAGCATCTGAAATGAGATGGTAGTCACATTTCTTTAAAAGGGGATATTCCTTGAGTATCTTTACAAGAGCAGAACTCTAATTTTGATAACTGATATACAAATGATTATTTGATATCAGTCAAATAATCATTTGACTGATATAGTCAAATATATCAGTCTTGATATATTTGATATATTTACAAATGATTTGTCTGCCAGAGGTCATTAAAAAATTGGAAGAAAAACAACCAAAGACATAAACATGCTACTTTTTTCTTCGCCATGGAAATGCTCAGGCACTTTATGTTTGAAAAGGACTTTTTTAAAGCAAAAGATACAGTTGGTTGGGTATGTACAATGGAGACCTCGCCTTTATACATGTAACTTTTATTTCTTTCCAAAAGTCAAGGAAAGTTTTCGTAGCATAAAATTTACAAGTGTGAATCTTTATCTTGTGCGCAGTTTGACCCTCGTCAAAGACATCTGCCTAAAAGAGTGGAAATGAAAATACGAAATCTGGCTTAATAAATGTATTGTACGTAGAAGTAATTATTTTTAGAAAAAGTAGAAAACTTATATTCTCTAGATTTTTGGTATTTTAATTTTGTGTGTCCGTCGTGCTAATTTATGTAAGTAATTACATTTCATAATTGCATATGACAAAATAAAATGTATGTTTATATACAGTACATGTACAGGGCGTTTCAAAATTCAGTACACTGTTAAAAATTTGACCATTTAGCTGCATCGTCACTCCCCCGCTTTTATTAAATATGTCTATTTTGATACACGAGAATGCTCCATTACGGTGAAGAAATCGTTTTCTATAAACGCGGTGGAGTGATGATGCAGGAAAGGGGTAAAATTTTTAACAGTGTAGGGTTCTCAAGCAATTGATGATACCGTATGAAGTAGGAATCTTCATCCAAAATATGTTGCGTCAAATGCATACAGTTGGCGCACATAATAGACATTTCTATCACTTTTTTCAAATTATCACATTTGCAACAAAAATGAGAATACTTATTAAAAGTTTTATTATATATTGATCAATTTTCTGGAAGTTATTGGCGTCAACACAAATTGAATTAGGGCAGAACAATTTGTAGTTTTGATTAAATTCGTGCTTTGCGACTCTATTTTTTATGATTATTTTTCATCCTTTTGACGCCTTCTATCACCCCAGTTAATTTCTATATCGAATTTCGGAACATCCAGTATTTTGTATTACATATATGTCGTATCTAACTGATAAGAGATTATTCAAGCATGAGCAACATAATCATGTTCAGGCTGAAGGTAATTTGAAATTTCTCAAATTCTTGGAGATTTTCCTTATGCAATAAATGTAAGAAAATTATCACCAACGATGACGAATAAATCTAATATTGGGATTTTAGTCGAACTTATTCGCAAAATTATAATACGAATTGTATCATATGTAGGGGAGAGGGGGGCACCTTTGAACACTTTTTCAGAAAATCAATATATTTCATACTTGAATTATATTTATTGAGTTTAAAATATTTCATAATAAAAACAACACATTTCCTTATCATATAAACCATAAACTAAACATTTTCCAAACAAATTAAATAAGTTGTGAGGATTTAAAAAGTTGAAAGATTTTTGTTGGTGCCCCATTTAGGGGTACCTTTGAACAAGCAAGGGGCACCTTTGAACAAATGAATAAAATATGAAAATATTCAGAGTTTTTATAAAAAAACTGCATATGTTACAGAAATATAAGGTGATATGAATAAAATTAAATAACTACATTTTGTTGAAATTACTAATCTTTTTGTTATTTAACCAAACTTAAATCCATCAAAGTTGATGTCAAAACTCATTGTTGATAAAACACAAAGTGTCCCTCCAGTTGTGTTTGGTTGTAAAAACTTTCTTACTATATCCTTGAAATACACCAATCTGATATCTGATGCTTCTGGAAAATTAAAATTTTTCATTTGCAATTTTTTAAAGAGACCTGATATAAAATTCCGTCTTATCGGTTAAGGAAACCAGAAATAATGCTTCGAAACCTGTTAAATCATGAATCATTATTTTATATCCAAAATTTGCAATTATCCAATAAATGAATTTAGATTTGAAACTTCCTATCACTGATACATAAAGAGGTTGGAACCTATGTGTGCAGTAAAGGGAATTGTTAGCAGTATAAGTCCATGCTCTTTGACATTCTTAATTAACCTCTTTTCACATAAAAAAAATTCAGAAATAATAATATTTAGATACATTAACAACTCTTTACTTCATAGCTTTAAGTGTTCTCTTTAAATTGTTTCACTTATTATTTATCACCAGTTTATTTGGTGTTTTTTCGCTGTTCAAAGGTGCCCCAACTTTTTTGTTCAATGGTACCCCATCACATGGAGTTCAACATTACAACGGTTTACTTAATTCGACGGAAGAATTTGAATAAAACAAAGCTTATAAACTAAAGCTAACATCTTTGTTTAAGCATTGGACAATGAATTAAAATTTTAGGGATAGAAGTTTGTAAACAAAAATCTTACAACTTTATTTTCTTAAGTTTAGATTCAAGAGGGGGAAAAATACATATCTTGTTTAGACAGTACTGTTCATACAAAATGGTACAGCTTTGTATAATTATATCCTTGAAGCAGCAGTAATGTATTACCATATACATTTTTTAAAAGAAATTTATTTGAAGGAAAATATTTAGAGTGTTCAAAGGTGCCCCCAGTTCAAAGGTGCCCCCCTCTCCCCTATACAGATAACATTCATTTAGAATAAACACCACATCATCTTTCAGTTTGGCAAATGCATTGGAAGTTCAACCAGAAGCAAACAGAGGAGAGCGGGGCATTCTTGGATTATTTTACAGTTAACGACTGTCTAGTTTTTGGTTTTTGTTTATGCAGGCCAATTATCTACGCTTGGGATATAGGTCCTAATGAGCGAGATGCCCTCCGTGGGGGTCTTTCTAAAGGAATCTAACCCGTATTTACGCAAGGTTCGAAGAAAACCACGGAAAACTCCGAACGGTTAGGCCAACGGTCGCGATTGGGTTCAAAACCAGCACCTACCGTCTACCAGTTTCGAGGTCCGACCCACGCGGCCACTGTTGGGGCTAACGACTGTCTAACATTTTATTTTTAGTCAATTTGTACACAGTCGATGCTATGAACAAATGTCTTAGGTTAGAATAACACATTGGAAATTGCATGTCAAGCATAAAAAATGCGGTACGTTCGTACAATAATGAAGTTTTAGAAATATTGAGATATTGCTGCAATAGTATGCAGTACTTCGGATACAGTAGAGTATTCGAAATGTTTCGTCGTATCCCTGTAAATTCCATCTACTTTCTATTATACAGGAAATAACCTGTTATAAACATCAGCAAAATATATAAATTCTACAAAATGTGAAATAGTGGAACATTATTAGAAAGCGCCCCTAACAATGCTTCCTTCTACACCATTATGGAAAACTTCTTTGGAGCCCTGTAAATTAATAATAGATATTCTTTGCACCGCAGATTGTACAGAATATGTATTTTAATATATACTTCATACATGCTTATCAATTTTATAATGTTCGAAAGAAGTAACACTATTAAATGCACCTAAAACTATTTTTTTCCATTGACCGTAATGTAACGGAATAATTTTATTGTCCTTGTAATTAAACTATTTATCCGATTTTCATAGAATTTGAAATGACTTGACAAAATTATGCAAGAGTTATGTATTTTAAATTTCAAATTATTCGGTTGGGTAGTTTTTGTTCTGTTACATGCGAAAAGATGGACGGACGGACAGATATAACGACGATAACAGGTGCTACGTATTTACATAATTACGAAGGCCCCTAAAAAGGATTAAACTACTATGTGAATAAGAAAAAATAATAAGAAAAGTGTTACCACTTTCAACTCTTCCAATCAGTTGCAACAGGTCAAACATTTGAACACACCATTTTTCCCGTTATTTACAAGGATGAGATAAATTATTCATTGAGGAAGGAATATCTACTGATAGATGATAATAAATCTCACCATTCATTAATTAAACAATTAAAATCGTTAAAGTAGAATTTAATTATTTAAAGTATTTATCATTGAAAAACAAGTCATTGGTAATCGACAAAATTATGAAATTTTTCCTAATAAATTGTTATTTTTTCTCTTATTATATACTCATAGGGTCATTCCATGTCAATTCAACCAGACCCTCGGGGATTTTGGTTAAACTTTATGTACACACTAATTCTATCATAAAATGATTCCATCAGAAATTTTTCCTTCCTAGACCTCATAGTTTGTAAGATATGGGGGGGGGGGGTCCAATTCTTGGGGTTTTATCAAATCGCACATTTCTGAGTCTGTATTTTGAGATTGCAGTTCCATCTTCAAAAGATTGTGTCTCTGGATCTAAAACATGAATCATCTTAAAAATATCACAGTAAGAATATAAAAAGATGCAGATTTTAATAAAAAATATTTAAAAAATTTACTTGTAATATTTAGGATTAAAAAAATTAGCCAAAGTTGAGAGTTACGGTTATTTTTCCAAATTTTTGTGACTTCACCAAAAAGGCTGTACACAAAAAGGCAAATAAAATTTCCAATTTCTTTTTGTTTTAAATAAAAGTTTACTCTTTGGGCTTTCTATCTATGAAATAAAAATGATGTCTTTCGCATGACTTATGCAAAAATTTTGGGTACTTTCCAATTAGCCGGATGCATGTTTTATTTTTACATATTACATATGCACACAAAAAGGCAAATGAAATTTCCAATTTCTTTTTGTCTTAAATAAAAGTTTAAACTTTGGGCTTTCTATCTATGAAATAAAAATGATGTCTTTCGCATGGCTTATGCAAAAATTTTGGGTACTTTCCAATTAGCCGGATGCATGTTTTATTTTTACATATTACGTATGCACACAAAAAGGCAAATGAAATTTCCAATTTCTTTTTGTTTTATATAAAAATTTATACTTTGGGCTTTCTATGTGTGAAATAAAAATGCTTCTTTCGCATGGCTTATGCAAAACTTTTAGGTACTTTCCAATTAGCCGGATGCGTGTTTTATTTTTACATATGTACAAGTCAAGTCAACGGTGGTGCTTAAGGAGTACTTATAGGAAGTCGCAACCCCTGTTTAACCTCCATCGAAAGTAAAATAAAACATAAAAATACGATTAACAACAATGCATTCTAAAAAAATTAAGAATTTGGAGACTCGAGTGAAACTAAGCTCTCGAGTTGGAGCACCGGGGTAAATAAACCCCCAGTGGCGCAATGACTTTCTAAAATATTTAGAAAATCATCACATACGTTTACAGACTAAGAAGTGGTCGAGACGGGAAGGGCAGCATTGGAGGTACCAAAGGGTCCAGAAAAAGTTCTACCCTACCCTAAGAACTTAAAAAAAAGGGGGCCACATAGCTCACTAATTTTGAAAGTTGGTCTAAAAAGTAATTTTGAAGCTAACACTTAAGCTAACCTAGTGTGTGTGATCTGTGACCGGGCGTCATCGGACAATTCAAGAGGCCCACAAAACAGAGCAGACATTAGTCCTACATATGTACATATGTATAGATCTATATAAATACAGATGTATTATACATGTACATATGTATGTATATATACAGTATATTGATATATATATGTATAACACTGATGCCCGTCTAACCGAAAAGTACCAAATTTTGCCTTGTTTTGAGAATCTGCACCAATTAAGAGGAAAAAAATCTGACTAATTTTAGCTGTGGTACTTAAATAATTACTGAAATTTCTATGAGTTATTGAATTTAATATTATTTGATGCATGTTATTTTATTTGCAAAGTAAAGTTTAGGCTTTGTTTTTTCTGATAAAAAAAATCTGACTGTAATATGTTTCCACATTAAATTTAAGGAATGGTCCATATATTTCATTTCGTTATTTAATATTGGGCATATTTTGCTAATCTAAAGAATCTCTTACTTTTATTTTCAATAATTAAACTCAAAACAGATTTTTGTTTTGTACAGTATAAAATAAATAATTTTTTCTCCTCACATTTCCATTCTTTCTTTTGAATGCTTATATATTGCTTAAAATGACTTTTAAATCATGTGCACAACTTAATTAGAACAAAAATATTAATTTTTGTATTTTGGTTTATTTTGAACATCTAGCTTTCAAGCGTTTGAAAATGCGTTTTTCTTTGTGATGGATTTTTCACCATTTCTCCAATTTCAATTGTAACAACTCAAGGACCGTTTAAGGTAAGTGGTTCAACTTGGAACATGTAACTTTTTTATTGTATTACTTTCATTTTGATTCAACATATATATATATATATACATATGTGTGTGTGTGTGTGTGTGGCTTCCGATAATAACCACGTAAGGCACATTTTTAATATTTTGAGTAATTAACGTTTAAAGTTTTCAAATGTTATTTTATCATTACTTTTATAAAATAGATTAGAACTTAATAATTTTCACTACATTCAATTAGGTTAAAATAATTTTTTTGCCAAAATAGTTACATAAAAATAGTTTTTATTAATTGAGAACCAATTACAAAATTTTTTAATTTTTAAGTGAAAATTCAGAGTCGCCTTATGACGGAAAGTATTCGATTTTCATTTTACAGTAGTATGGCAGATGAAAGTACTCTTTTAAATTTATATTTTCCCAAATTATCTTGATTTTTTCAAAAATGTGCCTTATTTGGTGCCTTATTACCGGAAGCCACAGATATATACTTTTAAAAGAATGAAAAGAATCATTTAAAGATACAAGAATCATTTAAATTTTCAATAAAAGAATCATTTAAATTTTCAATAAAAGAATCATTTAAATTTTCAATCATCATAAAAAGATTGAAAAAAATCATTTTTTTCCATTTAAATATTTTTTATTTTTATTTAAATGAAAATTTTTTTAAACGCTAAATCAAAATTAAAGCTTACATATTTCTGTTTATTTAAATGAAAAAAATTGAAATTATACAAATAATATTTCAAGTTATAATGATATTTATTTTCTACATTTTTTAATAAATGTTAAATAAAAAAGATAAATTATGATAAATTTTATCATGTGTCTTTTTTTTACTAATGAACCATCACAAAGAAATTCAAAAATTTGACTCGATACATATTTTTTAATGTGCCTCGTACCATCTTAAAGACATAATAAACATGTGCATTTTAAAAACTTCAAATTTGCTTGTATTTTATTTTTTCTAGTTCCCGTACTAAATATAGATATATAATTATAAACTAATGGAGTAAATAGTTACTGCAACAATCATAAAAAAAACAGTGTTATAAAATTGATCCCCCTTATAGCATGAGTTTTAGATAGATAATCCGCAATAGATGTTCTGTTTTCTATCACTACCTCTAAATATTAGTGTACATTTCAACTACCATTCCTGAAGATGTTCCAATGTGGAACATAAAATCATTTTTAGGCGCGTTCGTATTTATGTAAACACGTAGAACCTATATTTGTCGTTCAGTCCGCCCATTCATCTGCATGTTCGTCCATTCATTTGCATGTTCGTCCATTCATCTGCATGTTCGTCCATTCATCTGCATGTTCGTCCATTCATCTGCATGTTCGTCCATTCATCTGCATGTTTGTCCATTCATCTGCATGTTCGTCCATTCATCTGCATGTTCGTCCATTCATCTGCATGTTTGTCCATTCATCTGCATGTAAAAACGCAAAAACTACCCAATCGTTTGAAATTTAAAATATGTAATTGTTATATAACTTTGTTGAGTCATTTCAATTTTTATAAAAATCGCATACATAGTTCGGTTACAGGGACAATCAAAATTATACCGTTACATTAAGCTCAATGTGAAAAAATAGTTTCAAGCGCAGTTTAATGATGTTACACTTTTCCGAACATAATAAAATTAACATGCATCTATGAAGTATATACTAAAATATACAATCTGTGCAATCTATCAGTCCGTCCGCTATGTTGCAAAGAATGTTTGTTATAATTTTCCGGGCCATATTAAAGTATTCCATCAATTAATGGTATTAGGGGATCCATTGTTTGGACGCATTTTATTTACATTGAACAATTTCGCATTTTATGAAATTGATATAATTTGCTAAGGTTTACTATAAGTTACTTCTTGTAAAATCGAAAGCAGGTAGTATACAGTACTGTAGAGTACCGGGACTACTGTAGAGTACCCGAAGTACTGTATACGATTACACTATGGCCTGAATATTTTTAAAACTTCGTTACAGTAAAAAAACACTTCGTTTGACGTGCAATTTTCGACTTGTTAATATTAAAAATAGTGTATTTATCTTTTCTATATCTTGAAATTAAAAACATTATTTTCTTCAAGCATTCTAAAAATGATTTAGTTTATACGCGCACTGCTCAATATTACTTAACTGCTAGCAAAATAATGAAAAAAATTGATTACCGAATAAAACAGAATAATAATTGTATAAAAGTATTCTTATTTCACGCTAGGCTGAAGCACAAGGATTCTATCTTTCGTTATTTAATTACAAGATCCCACCAGTTAGTGACTTACTGGCACAAAAGGAAATTGAGTTGCAACAGTTTTCTGCTAGAAGCAGGAAAATAGTTCGGAAATCTTATTTCTTATTTCTACTATCGTCCGTTGTTCTCTTAATAGTGTCGCACTGTATCCTTAGCAATTTAGAAGCGTATCAATAATTTAGAATTACTCAGAAAATAAACCCACTGAATCATGATTTGTGTGAAACTAGCAGACTGGAATTCCTTGGTTGATTTATTAAAGTTAATTTATGTTACTTTTTACAATTTAAAAGAGGAAAATTTATTTGTTGTTTCATTATTATTATTTTTCGAATATTCAGCAATAATTTTTATTTTGATTACCAATTCTGTACATAAAAAATGAGAATTAATAATTTTTATATATTCTTTAAATTAATTTCTTGGTAAAAATGTTATCAGATTTTAGAAATAAAAATTATCAGTATGGATACATTCTGTCAGACATATACAAAATGACGTAAAAAAGTACTTATTAAATAAGTAACTGCAGTTTAAAATGCGTTATAATGGAAATATGGTTCCATGTAAATTTAAATACAAGCAAATAAATAATAATAAATACTATTATTTACATAAAACTCACCGTGTTCACGCTGCCTGACAAAACGTGCCTATGAATTTTTATAGCCTTATACCCGATCGGTAAGTTTCTTATTGTTGCCTTTTAAAATTTATTTGATATTCAGTTTAAAGAGTAATTTTCTTTATTTATAATTTTATTTAAAATGCAAGTATTGTCTTCAGAAATTGTGTCATGTCCATGGACTGAAAGTCAGTAGCTGCTAAATAAAACAACAGATCTACGCAAGAAAATTCAAATGTGGAAGATCAGACATTTATTTATTTTAAATATTGACCTAAGTTGCAAATGTTTGAATATTTATTTTTCTGGAAATAATTATAAATAATCACAACACCATATGATGACATGACAAAACAAATCCGGGTAAAGTTTATGAAATAGTAAATTCAAATAATGTAACATTAAATACAGAAATTTTAATTGCAGCTTTTTGCACATAACTCATTTTAGGCTATACTGTTCAGTGTTTCACAACTGATTTGTGACAAGATCTTCAGGTTTGGACATATGTAGCATTAGTGTAATGAAAAAAGCAATATTAACCTATTGAGCTCTATGACTTACGAAGCGTACGCCATGTTATTTTGGTCATTTCCGACAATCGCGTACGCAGCGCATATCTTGATTATCTGGCTGATTCAGGCATTTTCAGGCTGATAGACATTTCAAATAGCTATATTATATATTCTGTAACATTTTTCTTGAATTCTAAATGATTTATTAAATTATATGTCTTTTTCTATTTCGAAATATAGAACTCTTATTGTAAAATTCATTTTCAAGAAAAAAATAAATGCATAATCTTAATATATTTAAAAAATTTATTTCTATTATAAAATACATCAAAATCAATTCTGTAAATATTCAAACAAAATTGTTTTTATTTGTAATCATTTTGAATTTAAAACCACTTGTAATCGTTCTAAAAATATATTACAAAACAAATTTGTCAAGACTTTGAACTATTTGAATTTTACATCATGTAATGAAACATTCATCGATTAAATCTATCCATTGTTTTAACATTTTAGAAATCTCTTGAAGTGGAAAGAACTTTTTTATTTCCTTTGAAGAGACAGAATAAATTTTTAGAGTAAAACATTAAATCTTTCCGTCTTACGACAAGAGGAGTATTTATTATTTTATTTGAACAAAAAGAAATAAAGAAACATAAATTTTAACATATTGAATGCATAAGAAAAAACTTATTTAAAATAATATAGGTAAATTTTCATTTATTATATTACCAAGAGACTTGATATTACATTATGTATTCCATGGGAATGTAAAAAGCAATTTTAGTTGGTTACCACTAAGCAGTTTTATTTACATTCAAAAGTTATCCTTGGTGCTTTTTTAAAGTTTACTTTTATGTGTTTATGATATTTCGTCTACACATAAATTTAACCCCTTAGGTATCATTACCAGGTACCATTACCATCGTTACCAAGACAGCAGCAATAAACCAGAGAACGTTTTTTTGATGTCGCCAATGGCGGCAATTGTGTCAGGAGACAGTTTCATAGATGCCACCAATGAGCGGCAGGAGTACCCATAGAACGTTTCGTAGATGCCACTAATAACCACGGTTCTACCCAGAAAACGTTTCGTAGCCGAAGAATAATAGTAACTTTTATATATTCTTTAAATTAATTTCTTGGTAAAAATGTTCTATTTTAAAAATAAAAATGATCAGTATGGATACATTCTGTCAGACGTATACAAAACGACGTATTCACATAAAGGTAGCCGCTACGAAACGTTCTCTGGATAGTAACGTGGTTATTAGTGGCATCTACGAAACATTCTGTGGGTACTCCTGCCGGCCGCTCATTGGTGGCATCTATGAAACTTTCTCCTGGCACAATTGCCGCCATTGGCAACATCAACGAAACGTTCTCTGGTTTCTTCCGCCTCTCTTCCTAAAATTGGCATTCACGGAAAATTATGTGGGTATGATTACTTTCTATAGTACGCATGACTTTGTTAGCGACTCCTGGTAAAAGGTATTTCGGTTGCAGATCTGGACAAAGTTGGAAAATAGGCAAAGGTGAACTATTATCAAATATTAATGTACTTTGCGAAGTTTTCGATACCTTCTTCGGTGTCATGGATATGTATGCAAATTTTAAGGATCGTAGTATGCTGAATACTGAGATTTAATAAGAAGCAAGATTTTTGCTATTATATTTGGGATAACATTCTTGATTTCACACATTTCCCTCGTCCGTCTGAAACTTAAGTATTCTGTGTTTAGTATTCTCGGCTGCTTTAATCGTTCCATTATATAATTAGCAAAAGTCAACAGCGCGCCTTAATTATTTTATGTTCAATAATATATACATAAGCTACGGAAAACAAATTGGTATGTTCGTTATATCGTAAATTTTTCGAACGTTTTACTTACAAATTGAACTTCTTTCCCTTCTGGATAATTGCTGAAGGTTTGAAAGGAGTGTGTCTGATGAAGTGACTCTGATGAACAAAATGAGTATAATTTCGCAAAAGGAGGAAAACAATCCAGCACGGATACTTAGTTCCTAGAATATGAATAAAGCGGGAACCTGATACACGAATTAATAGTCCCTTTGGCATCAAATGGACTTCAGCTGACTTACTCCAAAAAGTCTTGATTTTACGCCATAGCATTCATAAATGGTAAGAAAACAATTTAATAAATCATTATTTAAAGAATTTTAAATTAGTGCGACTGATTATTTCTGAGAATTTAGTTAACGTCGTTGTGGAAAAAACAACTACTGGTGTTGAAATCTAAAAAAGCATCACTTGGAGGTGACAGAATTAAACGAATTATATTGTTTTATTGATGCGTCATTATTAATGATGCGAAGCAAAATCTATCCTTAAAGGGATATTGATCTAAACATAATTTTCTCCAAAGCGCTATTTTCAGTGAAATTATGAGCAGGTATCCCTACTTCTCATTATTAAAAATTTTATATTTTAGGATATAGTTGATCAAACTAGTGATTGCTTATAAAAAAAAAAAAAAGGATTAGTGAGAATTGTACGAAAATCATCTAATAATGCATTCCAGCAATGCCAACGAATATGTATAGTCGAAAGTCAACTCCTCTACAACAGACAAAAGAAAAAGATTTGGTATAAAGTCATTCCTTCTTTGTAATAACGAATCAAGATATAGTAATTTGTTGGTAGCTATTAAACTGTAGCTACCAAATACCGATATATTGGAAAGACGAGGAACATTGCAACGTTACTTTCGCAATCTTTTCTAAACAAATTCCACACTGTTTATCTCTACAACTGGTTTACCAGTCCCATGTTATTTATACTACTCCACGAAAAAGGTACGAATGCTTGTGGCACCGAGTAAAGTATATGAAAAAGTATGTCTAAAAGAAGTGATTAATTTTAAAAAAGAGAGGCAATGTTAGGCTAATCGAAAAATCTCTCATCAATAAAACGGTCAGACAGAAAAGGATTTTATATACATTCCACTATCCAAACCGCAGAATTTGCAGAAGTAAAATAAATATAAAAACTGAAAACATTCTACAGCCAAAATGCATAATATATTATAACTCTTCAATGGGTACACTCGATAAATCTGACATAGTAATAAGAACTATCGATGCAACTCACAAAATTTTAAAGTTTATTTTTTTAGTTTTCTTAATTGATTCGTATGTTTTTTTTTACAGATGAATCTTCATTTTTAACGATCTAATCAGGATGTCAGGATGGATGGAATCAGGATGCAAAACGTTAATTTCAAAGTTAAAAAGGTGAAAATTAAAATGAACCTACATCGCCACCTCACATTGGACCCCTCAGCTGTTTAGCTGTAAGAATCCCAGTATAAAATTGTCACAAAATTAAAAAAATAATAACATTAAATTAAATGAAAATAGTTTTACAGTAAGATTTGTAGTAGTTATTTTTACTATATTTTAACTTCGACATTTGCGATTTTCAAAAAATTTCTAATGTGATGGTTAAAAATGAAAATCATTTCCAGGTTCAGTGCTAAAAATTACGTAAAAGTTAATTATCAAAAGTTAGATCTTATGGTATCCGATTTTTCTTATTTTTTAAACTTTGACACTTTATAATTTGTGGAATATTCTGATTTAGTGTTTAAAAATTAAGATAATTTCAGATCAGTGCGAAAAAATACATAAAAGTTTAAAAACAAAACCATCACACACTTGTGTTGTCTAATCTAAAACTTTTTCTTAAAATTCTTGGCGGAAATCTATCCGAAAATTTTTGTTATCGTGTGAAATAAGTTTAAATGATAAAATAAAAAATCATATTATTAATAGATTGTCATCGCATTTACATCAGCATGTAAAATTAAATCTCGATCAGATATTTGAAAGTGAGTTAAAGTTCGTATTACAAATTTTGAACTGGAAAAACATACATAGGACTCTTAAAGTTAAACAAAAACTGATAAAAATAACATAATTTTTGTTAGAAGAAATCATTAAAACAGGGCTCCCAAATGGTCCGCGAACTGAACATCAGAATTTTTAAGAGAAATTTTCTTTTTAGATTTTTCTTGCAAATTGTCAAAAAACCACGTTTGGAAGTTGATTCTAAATCAAACGTATTATGAAATTTTCTGTTAAAAACTACTGATGTTCAGTTCGCGGACCATTTGGGAGCCCTGTTAAAAGAAACAGTCTCAAATCGTTACAAAGGAAAATATATGTCAAAATACAATTATTTTATCCAATCTGAAACTTAATAAAAGTTAACACAATCGTAAAACTTGTACAATTTTTTCAAAATCAGATATACATGAAATAAGTTCTTCGAAGTTCTGCATTTGATATATGGCCCTTCAAAGTATGGTCGAACTGATTTGTATTTAAATGCAGAAACGTGGTATAAGTATTTTTTTTAAAAAATTCATAATTCGGTCAATTTTAGTGTTATATGAATGGGACCTTTTTTTGTTTTACTTGTCAGTATAATATGTAAAATTTACTAAACATAACTTATACAACCGGGAGACTTTATAAAAATTTAAATTTCGTAATTTTTTAGGAACACACGGATTTAAGATTTTATGGATAATTTAGTATTTTTAAAATTTATTGATCCCAATCGCTTTTAAAATAGCCCGTTACCTCATTTAAAAGATATTTGCAGTTGGAAGTATGTCGATTTCTAATGGTTTAGGAATTAGCCATTGCACACTATTGAGAGTGGACATCCTGTATATACATCCTACATTTTATGTACTGAATATATATAAACACACAGGGTGATTCAAAAAAGATAGGAAAAATTTTAAGGGGTAATAGTATACATCAAGACAAACAATATTAAATAGGAAACCAAGGGCCCCAAGCGTTTTCCAAAGGAGATAGCCGCCATTAAAGTTTAGGATTCAAATTTCAAATAAACATAAAAAACGGAAAAATTGGTCGATTGATTTCCGGTTTTCACTAAAACTATTCTTTATGTTGGTATTTTCTTGAAAATAAATTATAAAGATAAATTCCGAAAAATGTCGATAGAGGGCGCTTTAGACTTTGGAGTAACGAACAACTGTTTTTTGCCGTTATTTTTTGCATCTCATTAAATGGTTTCACAAGCTTAGACTTAAACTTAAATTTTGATCTCAAAATCTGAATAGTTGGGAGTGGTTAAGTAGCGCAAACTGAACTGTGTTCAATGGGGGGCGGGGAGGTTCAAATTTCAAGTTATCATAAAAAACGGAAAAAATGGTACATTTCTTTCCGGTTTTCGCTAAAACTATTCTTTATGTCACTATATCCTTGAAAATAAATTTTAAAGATAATTCTTTTAATTTTTCGTTTGAGGGTGCCCTTAACTTTAGAGTAACCAACAACTATTTTTAAACGTTATTTTTTTCTATCTAATTAAATGCTTGCAAATGCTTAGACATAAATTTTGAGCTCAAATTCTGAATAGTTGGGAGGGGATAAGAAGGGCAAACTGAGCTGTGTTCAAGAGTTGAAATGTTACTCTCCCCACACTTCGAACACAGTTCAAATTTGCCCTACGTAATTATTCACAACGATTCAGATTTTGAGCTCAAAATTTAACTATAAACTTTTACAAGATACAAGATACAAAAAATACCCGTTAAAAATAGTTGTTGGTTACTCTAAAGTTTAAGGCGCCCTCTAACGGATTTTTTTTTTTTTTTTTTTTTTTTGAAATTTATCTTTAAAATTTATTTTCAAGGAAATACTGGCATAAAGAATAGTTTTCGCGAAAACCGTAAACGAATCTACCATTTTTTTCAGTTTTTTATGATAACTTGAAATTTGAACCTCCCAACCCCCATTGAACGCAGTTCAGTTTGCTCTACTTAACCACTGCCAACGATTCAGATTTTTTGCACAAAATTTAAGTTTATGTCTAAGCTTCTAAAAAAATTTTAACGAGATGCAAATAATAATGGTAAAAAATAATTTTTTTTAACTCCAAAGTCTAAAGCTCTCTCTATCGCCATTTTTTAAAATTTAGCTTTATAAATTATTTTCAATAAAATGCCGACATAAAGAATAAGTGAAAACCGCAAATCAATCGACCAATTTTTCCGTTTTTTAAAATCATTTGAAATTTGAACCCTCTGAACACAGTTAATTTGCGCTACTTAACCACTCCGAACTATTTAGATTTTGAGATCAAAATTTAAGTCTAAGCTTGTGAAATTATTTAATGAGATGCAAAAAATAACGGCAGAAAACAGTTGTTCGTTACTCTAAAATCTAAAGCGCCCTCTATCGACATTTTTCGGAATTTATCTTTAATTTATTTCCAAGAAAATACCAACATAAAGAATAGTTTTAGTGAAAACCGCAAATTAATCGACCAATTTTTCCGTTTTTTATGTTTATTTGAAATTTTGGTCCCTAAACATTAATGGCGGCTATCTCCTTTGGAAAACGCTTGGGACCCTTGGTTTCCTATTTAATATTGTTTGTCTTGATACACACTATTACCCCTTAAAAATTTCCCCATCTTTATTGAATCACCCTGTATATAAAGTGTGTAATTACACGAATGTATACAGATATATGAATCCTTAGCTATGGTACCGTTCACAGAAATTGAAAGAAACTTTAGTTTAAAGTACTTTGACGTATTTGCTCAAGAGTTATAAGAAAAAAAACAGTTAAACGGTAATAGTTAAAGTTACAGTGCCAAATTTTCAAAAATTTGAAATAGCAACAGAATAAAATAGATTTAGAACGTTACATTTACCACGATAATCAGCGGCTGTAGGCACTAAAGTAATAAAATGAATATTGCACAGTTAAACTGATGGCATTGAGCTCACAGGCTACGCATACTAATTGAACATTACAGCCTTCTATTTTCGTTAATTCCGTTCGAAAAAAAAATTAAGAAGGGGAAACAGCTCTCCCCCTTCTCCTTTTTTATACTTAATCATTGAACCTCCTAAACTATCAAGTACATGCTTTATCATATTAAAAATCTATATCCAAAATTCAGAGCAAATCGGATAATTCTTAATAAAAACCCATTTAGCATTTATATAATTTAAGAGGAGTTATTCCCCTCTTTTATACTTAACCATTAAACTTCCAAAACTATTCAGAGATTTGAACGAAATCTGACAATTCTGATTGAAAAATTCATTTATACAAGTTAAGGGGAGGGGCATTAGAACCCCCGTTCCCCCTGTTTATACTTATTCAATGAACAACTAATAACAGCCACGGACTCGCCTCATCAGAATGATCTTATATCTAAATTTTGAACGAAAACTGTCAATTCTGCATGAAAATCCCGTTTATATCAATTAAGGGGAGGGGCATGAGCCCCCCGTTCCTCAGTTTATACTTATTCAATGAACACCTAATAACAGCCACGGTATCGCCTCATCAGAATGATCCTATATCTAAATTTTGAACGAAAACTTAATTCTGCATGAAAATCTCGTTTATATCAATTAAGGGAAGGGGCATGAGCCCCCCGTTTCCCCTCTTATACATATCGAATGAACTCCAAAAACTAATCAGGGAAGTGCATTATCAGGATATACCTATATACAAAATTTCAAGTGGATCCGATATTTTTATCATGAGTTATCGCGTTACGCACGTACGAACGTACATACAGAACGGACGGGCACATAAGCTCTCAGGCTATGATAGCCTGTGAGCTAAAAAATGGAAACAACCAATAAGGATAGAAAAGTAACAGAAGGGAAAAAATTGTGCTTTAAATTTTTTACACGTAACTTTCTTTACACACAATGGCACTTTGCATTTGGCAGATGATGAACAGATTAGTTTTTCCAGCAACAACCATTTTTTTGCAACAGTTACCGTTCTAACTTTTTTTTATTTTTCCCCTATTGGGATTACATTCCAATAAAAAATGATAGCTGTTAGTTTTTGGAATTTTCCTCATTTTGCCACAGTAACCATAACAGTTGGAGTTTAACTGTTGTTTTCATATTTATAAAACGCGCATACCTCAAAATACTTTAAACCAAATTTTCATTCAGTTTGTGTGACGATAGCTAAAGATTTATAGACTGGGATAGTTTCTTTTAAAGATCCCTTGTATATAGGGTGTATCTAAACTACTGGGCAAAACTTTAAGGGGTGATAGTACACATCAAGATAAATAATATATATGGGAAACTAAGGGTCCCAAACGTCTTCCGAAGGAGATAGGCGCCTTCAAAATTTAGGGTCCAAAATTTGAAATGATTATAAAAAACGGAAAAATTGGTCGATTCGTTTGCGGTTTTCACGAAAACTATTCTCTATGTCAGTATTGTCTTGAAAATTATTTATAAAGATAAATTTCAAAAAATGACGATAGAGGGCGCTTTAGACTTTGGAGTAACGAACAACTATTTTTTATCGTTATTTTTTGCATCTCATTAATTTTTTTAGAAGTTTGGACATAAACTTAAATTTTGAGCTCAAAATCTGTGATTAAGTAGCGCAAACGGAACTGTGTTCAATGGGAGTGGGTAGGTTCAAATTTCAAATGATTATAAAAGACAGAATAATTGGTCAATTGATTTGCGGTTTTCACTAAAACTATTCTTTATGTCAGTTATTGTCTTGAAAATAAATTATAAACATAAATTTCAAAATATGTTGATAGAGGGCGCTTTAGACTTTGGAGTAACGTACAACTATTTTTTACCTTTATTTTTCGCTTCTCATTAAATTTTTTTGAAGCTTAGACATAAACTTAAATTTTGTGCTGAAAATCTGAATCGTTGAGAGTGGTTAAGTAGCGCTAACTGAACGGTGTTCAATGGGAGTGGGAAGGTTCAAATTTCAAATGATTATACAAAACGGAAAAATTGGTCGATTCGTTTGCAATTTTCTCTAAAACCATTATTTATGTCAGTATTTCCTTGAAAATAAATTTTAAAGATAAATTTCAAAAAATTCCGTTAGAGGGCGCCTTAAACTTCAGAGTAACCAACAACAATTTTTAACTGTTATTTATTGTACCTAATTAAAGCTTGCAAAATCTTGAGCTCAAATTCTGAATCGTTGGAGGGGTTAAGAAGCGCAAACTGAACTGTGTTCAGGAATTGAATGTTACCCTGCCCACACTACGAACACAGTTCATTTTTTCGTTACTTAATTACTCACAGCGATTCAGATTTTGAGCTTGAAATTTAAGTCTAAGCTTTTAAAACATTTATTTAGATTAAAAGAAAAAAATAAATAAATAACGGTTAAAAATAGTTGTTGGTTACTGTAAAGTTTAAGGCGCCCTCTAACGGAATTTTTAAAAAATTATATTTAAAATTTATTTTCAAGGAAATACTGACATAAAGAATGGTTTTAGAGAAAACCGCAAACGAATCGACCAATTTTTCCGTTTTTTATAATCATTTGAAATTTGAACCTCCTTACCCCCATTGAACACAATTCAGTTTGCGCTACTTAACCACTCTGAACGATTCAGATTTTCAGCTAAAAATTTAAGTTTATGTCTAAGCTTATAAAAAAGTTTAATGAGATGCAAAAAATAACAGTAAAAAACAGTTGTACGTTACTCCAAAGTCTAAAGCGCCCTCTATCGACATATTTTGAAATTTATCTGTATAATTTATTTTTAAGACAATAATGACATAAAGAATAATTTTAGTGAAAACCGCAAATCAATTGACCAATTTTTCTGTTTTTTTATAATAATTTAAAATTTGAACCTACCCACTCCCATTGAACAGAGTTCAGTTTGCGCTACTTAACTACAGATTTTGAGCTCAAAATTTAAGTTTGTGTCTAAACTTCTAAAAAAAATTTATGAGATGCATAAAATAACGGTAAAAAATAGTTGTTCGTTACTCCAAAGTGTAAAGCGCCCTCTATCGACATTTTTTTAAATTTATCTTTATGAATTATTTACAATACAATACAGACATAAAGAATAGTTTTCGTGAAAACCGCAAACGAATCGACCAATTTTTCCGTTTTTTATAATCATTTCAAATTTTGGACCCTAAACTTTGATGGCGCCTATCTGCTTCGGAAGACGTTTGGGACCCTTAGTTTCCCATTTAATATTATTTGTCTTGATGTGTACTATCACCTCTTAAAGATTTGCCCAGTAGTTTAGATACACCCTGTATACCGAATTCAAATTCTTTCAGTTTATTATCGCATATACTATACTGCTTTATGTCTGTACGGTATATAATCTACTTTTAGCAACATGTATGCGTTAAAATATTTTTTGGTATGTATGAATTTATACACATTTCGCCATGATTTTCATTTTTAATGAAATATTTAAAAAATTATAATACATGACGTTTACACATTTTCCTGCAAGATGATTAAAGTACAGTTTAAAATTTGAAATAGATATTAAATTCGTGAAAGTGAAAGAAAATTAAATTCATTAGCGAAAACGCGTATGAAATCTTGCAAAATAAACGTCACAATTTCAAAATAAATTCTAAATTTAAATTAAATTATTGATTTAAAGAAATCGCCCAAAGCATACGACTATTATTCTTTAGAATTACAGAAATATTCAATTCAGTTATAAAAAAGTTTAAAAATTAATTTGCTAGGTAGTTTTGATTTGGAGACGATGAAATTAGATTCCGATATGTATTCTAGTATAAGGAAAATGTTTCCGAAATATTTTCCTCTGAGACTTTAAAGAATTTAAAATTTTGCGTTATTTTTACGAAAGGTATTTTTCTGACAAATTGAGTTAAGAAATGTGGTTCGTTTTGTTTGCTTATTTTTGTGTTAAAAGTATAAGTCAAATTTATTTTATTTAATAATAAATTAATACGTGTAATAATCTCCTTGAATTTTCTGCTGAATGGTACTTATATTTAACTGCTCTTAAAATAGAAATAAACAAGAAAGGAAAATTATGTATTAACCTTAGATTATAAACACTTTCCAACACTTACAGAATGCTATAACGAAAATTTACTGTTTAATATGAAGAACTAAAATATCTTAGAATTTAAAAAACGTATAACAAATTTGAAAGCTAAATTTCAACCGTCTATAGTCAGAAAGTTACTAGAAGTTTTTTGTGATAACATATACAGTAGTGAGAAAACATTATGCACACTTTTTTAATTTTGGAGAGTTTCAAATGCTGAAATGATTTATAGACAAATGAAAGAAAAATCTAAAGCTGCATTCTATACAATAAACTGAAATGAGATATTTGCATTACAACGGAAATTATGTAATGAAAACAATCTCGGTATACTTAAGCTGTCATTGATCTATCACTATTTCATTAGGCATCATTTGTCTTTCACGACGACATTACGGCCATGTGGTTTGCCATCGTATGTTTACAACTCCTTAATTTTTATTACGTGATTCAACGAAGAAATTCTATTTACTTTCTTACTGCGCTTTTACTGGATAGACGACTGAGATATATCAGTTTTTTTTAATGGAATGAAAAATATTATACAGCTCTGGGTTGTTTATTGGTCTTCCTAGCACGTGTATGGCATTCTCCGTGAACAAGTGTATCTGCGCAATGTGGAAATGAAAAAAGGGCTGCTGGAAAAAAGGGACATTGTCCGAAAAAAAATATCACTGAAGGTAGAAGTTTTGATTGTGGAATGGTGTATGTGCACTTTCTGCTGTTCCGTGTGCCATGTATAATGTGAATGCGACTTAAAGCATTGAAGACATACATGTCAGGATGAAAAGAATTGTAGGTTTTTTTACTTGCCTATTTAATAAATTCTAAATTAATTTCATGCATAAATTTGTTTTCAAGAATTAATTAACTTTTTACATACTTTTTGAAAGATATGTCTGTTCGGTACACTTTTCCAGAAAAACTGCTGAATATAGCAACTTAAAATTTGTTGTGGTGTTATATAATGTACTATTTGAGCAATTTTCATTTTGGCTTATAAGAAATAATTTACTAAAAACTTTGAAAAGTCTAAAAAATCTAAGAGCATATTTTTCGTTGTCATAAAATTTTCTTCAGTCAGATCTATAATGCTAGATATTTATAAAGGAATGAGTTAAGTACAAAATTTTGGAAAGTTTGAACTGTTTATCTAAAGGAGAATGTTAGAAACCAATGCCATATATATATATATATATATATATATATATATATATATATATATATACAGGGTGTTTCGCTACCAGACCGACAAACTTTGAGGGGTGATAGTAGACATAAAGACAAATATTATTAAATAGGAAATCATGGGGCTCAAATGTCTTCTGTAGGAGCTAGGGGCCATTAAAGTTTAAGGTCCAAAAATTCAAACGCTGATAAAAATTAGAAAAAAAGGTCGATTTGTTTGCGGTTTTCTCTAAAATCATTTTTTAAATCACGATTTTTTATTTTTTTAATTTTAAAGGTTGAGTTCGAAAATTGTCGATAGAGGGCGCTTTAGACTTTAGCGTAACGAACAAATACTTTTTGCCGTTATTTTGTACATGGGGTTAAAATTATTCTAAAGTTTAGACTTTAACTTAAATTTTAAGCCCAAACTCGGAAACATGGGGATAGGTTAACTAGCGAAAATTTAACTGTGAACCAAGAGGGAGATTTTAAACGCTCATAAACATTGGACAAACTAATCGATTTTGTTGCGGTTTGCGTGTAGGTCATTCCCTAGGTAATTATTTTATTCAAAATGACGTACAGCTGTGGTGCCCTCATTTTTTCATAGAGGGCACTTCCGACACATCTCCGCCATTTCAATGGCATTACTCCTGAGTGTTTTACTACCAGACTACCATACTTCCAGGAAGTGTTAGGGATGCGAAAGCGACACGGAATCACATAGGAATGTAACGTTGAAAATGTCTTTTTTGCGAGTTATGGTTAAAGGAAGCAAAGAAAAAACAACAGAAACAAGCAGAGAAACAGCAACACGTTAATATGACATAAAACAGTATATTTAAAGGTTTTACTAGAAAAGATGTTCGGAATTACGACCAGAAGTAATTCGACATGCTTGACAGCGGCGTCGCATGTAATTCCTCCCGCTTTAAAAGTTACCTGGAATCTTTGATAGATTTCCGGAAGCTACAAAAATACGAGCTGCTAAATCTTTAACTGATGGTACTGGATTCTCATGCACCCAACGTTTCATGTGACCCTAGCAGAAAAAGCTCATACTTGATAGGTCCGGTGATCTGGTAGGCCAATAAACCGGGACACCACGACCTGTCAACCGCTGTCCATATGTTACGTTGAGGTATCGGTGAACATCATTGGTAAAATGTGGAAAAGCCCGATCGTGCTGGAACCACATAGAGCTGCGCAACAAGAGAGAAACTTTCACGCGCATTACCGTTGAGCGCCATCTACCGCAAGAAAATCGCAGCGCCATCTACTATCGCTGTCAAGTAGTTTGCCGGACATTTTCTGGTCGTAATATCGAACACTTTTTGCAGTAAAACCTTTAAATTAAACTTTGTTCCGTCACTTTAACATGTTGCTGTTTCTCTGCTTGTTTCTGTTGTTTTTCTCTGCTTTTTTTTAAACGTAACATGCAAAAAAACAATTTTCAACGTTATATTCCTGTGTGATTCCGAGTCGTCTTTGCATTCCTTACACTTCCTGGAAGTATGGTGGTCTGGTAGTAAAAAACACCCAGGAGTAATACCATTGAAATGTCGGACATGTGTCGGAAGCGCCCTTCACAAAAAATGAGGACATGAAAGCTGTACATCATTTTGAATAAAATAATTACCAAGGGAATGACCTACACGCAAACCGCAACAAAATCGATTAGTTTGTCCAATGTTTATGAGCGTTTAAAATCTCTCCCTCGGTTCACAGTTAATTTTTTGCTTGTTAACCGATCCCCATGTTTCCGATTTTGGGATTAAAATTTAAGTTAAATTCTAAACTTAGAATAACTTCAACCCCATGCACAAAAGAACGGTAAAAGGTATTTGTTCGTTACTCTAAAGTCTAAAGCACCCTCTATCGACAACTTTTGAACTTAACCTTTAAAATTAAAAAAAAATAAAAATCGTGATATAAAGAATGATTTTAGAGAAAACCGCAAACAAATCGACCCTTTTGTCTAATTTTTATCAGCGTTTGAATTTTTGGACCTTAAATTTTAATGGCCCCTAGCTCCTACAGAAGACGTTTGCGCCCCATGGTTTCCTATTTAATAATGTTTGTCTTTATGTGTACTATCACCCCTCAAAGTTTGTCGGTCTGGTAGCGAAACACCCTGTATATATATATACAGTGCTTAAAATATATCATTTTCAGCAACATAATCTTTTAGGCCCATAATCGTTTAGCTCAATAATCTTTTTTTAACTGTATTTTTTAAGCCGATGGTTAAAAACTCAAAAATGTGAACAATTTTTTTATTTTTTTGTGCCCTTAATGGTGTTAAAAGGAAGAAGGACCAATATTTTAGAATATTCGGCCATATCCCAGCAGACGTTTTATGCATGGCAATGGAATTAAAGATAACAAACCCATTAAAAGTAATTAAGCATGTATTTCAGTGATTTTAGAAACTTTCCTCTGCTTTAAATAGTTTAAAGCGGCGATATTGAAACTTTTCATTAATTTCGAGATATCTCAGCTGCTCTAGAGGTATTAGTTTAAGGTTAACTAATCCACTAAAACTGTACTTTGTTTATTTTAGAAATTCGCACCTAAGAGGGTTTAATGGGACTTTTAGGTCATTTCAATGTATCAGAGCAGCAGAGAGAAATTCACAACAACATATATATTACAAATTAATTAAACAGATATTTCAGTTTTTTTAGAAATCACTCTCTTAATTGGGTTAAAGGGTAAATCAAAAATTATAACACAATTCGCCAAATCTTTGCAGCAGTTTTAGGTACAAGCAGAAATTTTTAAATAACAAACCCTGCTAAAAAATAGTGAAATACAACACTTCAGTGATTTTAGAACTGTTTGATATACTATGTCGCCAACATTGACTTTGAACTGGATAATGTATGATTATACGAATAACTGGGCATAATATTTCAGATGTTAAGAAAAAAGATTCCACGTTTGCAAAATATATTAAGTTTGAAGATTCTTTTAGAGAAACCAACCAGTGTAGTGGCTGAAAGTTGCTAGTTACTGACAATTAAATTTTTTTTATGAGAACATTCCGAAATTATAATATCAGCTTTTTAATTGTTTCATACCGATAAACTTCCATACTAAGGATCATTACACATTTTTCTTTATTTTAATGTGTTAATATCACACATGATAATATCTCTAATTATTAGTCATAGGAAAAAAATTTCAATTTTTTAATGATAAATTTCCCTAAAAACTTGCAAAAAGATAAGAAAATTTTATTGAATCCCATAGACACCATTTTCTTGTTGGAACATTTTTATCGTTTTAGGCTTCCGGAAATTTCAATTTTTTAAAAAGTCATTGGGTTTATTCGTAGAGAAATTATCAAAGTTCTGTTTAACAGTCTTTAAAAAGTGGACTTCCGACCATTTAGAGAACATTGAAGTGACATGAAAAGGAAAAAATCTTAAAGGACTAGGTCTGGTGAATATGCGGGATGACACAAAACATACCAGCCATATTCATTAGGGTGTTCCCTACATTAATCGCAATTCTGTGCAGAGCATTATCATGTTGTTACACAGTATCGCAACGATTCATCAGTTGTGGACGCTTTTCTTCATTTCTTGCTTTCAAAACTGCCATTTGAGACTAGTATCCTTCTGTATTTTGTCTGATTTGTCGGTAACAATTCATGATAAATAACTCTTTTGTAGATACACCATATACAAAGTATTACTTTTTAGGACACAGTCTTCCTCTCGATATCAATTCATTTACCTCATGATAATTTCATAACATTATTATAGAGTATCAATTTCTCATTTCCAGTAACGAACCGGCTGGAAAAAGGAAAGTTTTCATTTCGTTTCAGCAAAAGAATCACAAGCTGAAATTCAAGCAAGCATATTCTTCAATACGGGATCCCTACACATCATAGTTTACACAGTCAGTATTCTTCAAATGATCATGCACTGTACTTTTTGGATTATTTAATCTATGTGGTAGCTCCTGCATTATGTAATGTGGATTTAAAGTGACAGATCATTATAAAAGCTGCTTCTTTACAGATGATGTTCCTCCAGAAAGACCATCATCTTCGAGACTGAAATTTCCAAATTTAAACTTCTCATTTAAACTTCCATATTTAAACCATCTTCGAACAATGTTATCTGAAACGGCAGTTTGTCCTATGTATAGCACAAAATTTGCGAGCAGTCGCACAAGCATTTTTACCTTTTTTGAAATAAAAGAGCGTTATATGGAGAAAATTAACTTTTTCCTTCTCCACTCTTAGCCCTGCACTGAAACAAGGCTTACGCGACAATACAAGACAGAGCCATGCAGCGCAAGCAGAAAGGATTGAATATGCACCTCTGAATCTTTCAGTCATGCCTTAGTAGTAGTAGCAAAATAACTGGGCAAAACCGGGCTTCTTTTTGAAAAACCGCAAGACTTTCTGGACGACACAATAGTTGGATATGTGTCAGTCTTAAAACTTTCTTTTATTTCATACATCTTAATACTTCAAAAAGTACTTGCAAATGTCAATACTTCAATATGATTAGTTCAATCCTATACTGATTTTGATTTTTATGTTAAAATTCATGTTATATTTAAGCTTCACTCAATTTCTCTCAGTTAGAATGAGCTAAACTTGAACATGATAGTTATTAAAATCAGTTATTTTTTATTATTCTGTTCAAATTCAACTGTTTGCAAAAAGCTGATATAACAGGATGCGCAGTAGCCGTCTATGAACAAATTCGAAATGTACAATAAAACTACAAAAAATTGGAAACAGTATATAAAAATCGCTATTACAGCACCCCCTCACAGCGGAATATTTCAATATTCAAGCAAGATGTACTTGTCATAGACAAAACCATAAACATGCAATTTGCTTCAATTCTTTGCATATCGACACAGAATTTTCGATGCTATAATGATGAAAATGGCACAAAAATCATTATTACAGTGCCTTTTTTAGGCGGAATATTTCCGAATTCAATGCGAACATAAAACCTATAATAAAAAAAATTAAGTTTTATGCATATTTTCATACGCCTTTTGAAGTTACAATAATGAAAATAGCAGAAAAGTGACTATTACAGCGCCCCCTTCCTCAAAATTCAAAGAAAATCTACTGGCTATAGCCAAAAACGTACTCAAAAAGTGGTTCATACATCGTTCATTTCATACATTTTTCAATGGTACAATGGTGAATATTTGTGTATAAACCAGTTATGGGGATTTTTGATACTTAAAACGTTTTAATCCGTCGAAAACCAGAAGTCACAAAATAATTATGATTACAGTATTTTCTTTAACTGAAAATAGCATAAAGTAAGTATTTCACACATAAATATTCAAATCATTTAAATTGTTTTACTTTTTTAAGATACACATTTAAGAACCCTCCAAGAAGGTTCAAATTCTCACTTTTCAGTAATATTTTTAATTAAATATGAGAGAAATATACTCCTTTGAGAACTGCTTCACTTTTTAATAGCTCCGAGCATTTAAGTTACACATTTAAAAAACACAGGTGCGCTTTTTTAAGAAAACTGTACTAAAGAATGACAGCTCATCAGTCTTGCGAATCATTTTTTAACAATGCAGTTTCATTTATTTATCGCGGCTGTTTCATAAATTTACAATTGTTTTCTAAATCTAAAAAAAATAATTCTCTATCAATTCCAATGAAAAAATAATAATATTTTTATATAAATTTACGTAGATATGAATTTATTACGAACCAAACACATTATGCACCTCAATGTCAAGAATTAATATGGAAACCACATTATTACAAGGGTGTCACAAATACAACAGCATTTCTCTTTCTTGCAATTTTAGCCAAGTATTGATAAATGCATGTTAATATTATAATCTTTGTTATGGTGATCCAAAACACAAAAATTTCAAAAATGTAATATTATTAAATTTTGTTTTATAATAATCTATTTCTTTTTTTAGAATGACAAGACACCAACTGCAAGTACAAAAATTAAATCAAAAGATATAGCATTTTCTTTGTGGCAGTATATATATTGTGGTTGAATGAGTACTTAAAATTTTAAATGTAGTTGCATCCAAAATCATTTTTCGATATTCCTAATAATCAGTCCCACCAGTGGCCGCGAGGTTCTGACCTCCAAACTGGTAGACGGAAGGTGATGGGTTCGAACCCAATCGCGACCGTCGGCCTAACCGTTCGAAGTTTTCCGTGGTTTTCTTCGAACCTTGCGTAAATACGGGTTAGGTTCCCTTAGAAAGACCCCCACGGAGGGCAACCCACCCCATAGGGCCTATATCCCATAGCGTAGATAATCGGCCGACAAAAATACACCAAACACCTAATAATCAAATTGATAGTTATAAAATTTCTGTAAACTATGAAGTTATGAGCACAATTATTATCAATTAGGACAGTGGATGTCTGAACCTCTTTTTACTAAATACTAGTTATTAGAGTTCGACATACAACAGAACACATATACACATACACGACACATATACGACATACACATACAATTATCTTACTTTCTATCTATCTACTTAATGCGTAATAATAATTTCGTATGCCCTAATGGCAACTTTTTCAAAAACAAAAACGACAAAAGAAAATTTTCGCTAAAATGGTTTCAAATTGAAAAATAGTAAACAGAAAAATAAATATCACGCGAATATAAGATACAAACGAACATAACATTCCTGTTTACAAATTTTTAATTTGAAACTATTTTAGAGAAAATTTTCTTTTGTCGTTTTTGTATTTCAAAAAGTTGCCGTTAGAACTTACCAAACACGTAAAAATGAAAGGTATTTTTGCCATTTTTATTTTAATGTATCACTTGTAGCATAATATAAACAATTTGACATGAACGTGTGTTTTTTTTTCTAGCAGGGGCAAAAGATTTTACTTCCCTCGAAACTTAATTAATTTAATAGGTTTTAATTGCTATCTGATCCTATGATTGCAAACTAAGGCTGCCCATACTAAATGCAGAAAAAGCTCCAAACGTTCGCATATAATGCTTAGCTTTTAGTTTGTAATTCAGTTTTATATTTTGAATAGAATCTAACATTTAAGGCTTATATGCTTGCGTCGAAATGAGTGGTTCAGTGAAATTAATCAATTTTGATTTTATTATTTCTTTTGAGAATGCAAATTTTTACAATTCTAAAACTGTTTTTTCCACCCTGTTTAGAACAGGAATCAGTCATATTTTTATAGTAAAAATGCATGAATATAATATTTAAATGCATTTTCCTAAAAATATATTTTTACACAAAAAGCTCTTTTCAAAAATAACAACAAATATTATTATCATTCTTATATAAAACTTTGTGAGCTTTGTTTATATACTGTTATTTAGTGTATGTACTGAAAGAACTTTAATTTCATGAAGATTTTTTTAAATTGTTGTAAGTTTTTTCAACATTAACATGGTAAAATTGAATATAATCTTATAAGTGAGGTTTCACTCATCTCTGTTTTTTTGTTGTTGTTACTAAAATATCGTTTAACTTGCAATAAGTGCACTAGATAAAAGCTTTACATTTGCATTATATTTTCTAATATATTTATTTCTTTTCTATGTAGCCTGTACAAGTTTTTGAAAAAATTGATTATACATTTTATATTTAGTAATTTCATAGCGATATTTGTATATAAGTTGATTTATTATTTTTTATAAAAAACACATCAAACAACGTGAATATAATGTTCAAATGCAATGCTTTTAGAAAAAATGTTTCGAACATTACGTAGAACTTCAAATCAAATGAAAATTAGACATTAAGAGTAATAGAACACTTTCAATGAGAAATTAATTTAAATTTTAAATTAAAGTGGGTTTTTGATATTTTGATACCTTTAATTTATCTATGTACACCGAAATAAAAAAGGAGTAAACATTAGTTGTAGATGAAATAATAAATGTTATTGTCCCAGTCTACCTTAACATAATTCGTCAACTAGAATATACATTTTTTTAAATAATCCAACTTCATTATTTTTTTAACAATATGGGTACGTGTTAAATGTATATAATTAAAAGCCTTTACATATTTTATTTATCGGAAAAAGCGCTTGTAAAAGAACTTAAAAAAGCTTCGCATGTTTATTAAAAGAAAAAAAATCGCATGTTTCTGTTATCAGCAAAGATAAGCGACGATATGCTTCTTAAAATAAATATCGCTTGGGCTGCTGAAATATTTATTACTCGTAGAGTGAAAGAAACATTTTTTTTCTGACGAGGAACAGCTTTAAGGTAGCCGCAGAGAAAAACTTAATTCTCCTCTAGTTTGACTCTATTTTAATGTGCCATTTGGTTTTTTAAAAACTTTTATTGATATAGTGAGTGCATACATTGTTAAAAATTAATCGTATGACATAATGAGATATTTGTATTTGCACACATAGTGAAAAAATAAATTTACCATACAAGTGTTACCGATTGGATACAAGGACTTAAAATATCATTTATAAAATAAACTTTAGGCATAACGATTTGTAAAAAAAAAATAGCAGTTGAAGCTAATGAATAGATTCATTTTGACACTTTTTTGTAGTTTATTGACAATATTTTGGTGTATTTCTTATTCGGAATCTTGATATGAAATATCGAGTTAAGTTGAGGAATATGTAAGTTATTTTTTTTAATTATTGTATTTTATTTATGAACATTCTATAAGTTATGCGGACCCTTTTTCGCATAAAAAATTGCATCAGAAAAAATTTAACACTGCTTTGTTCCCACAGACATTTTTGATGAATCCTTGTACCATATTTGCAACATTCATTTTAACAGGGTTAGTAAATTAAAAAAAAGTGTTACAAGTCTTAAATATTCAAAATTTTAATGTTATTATTTTCTGGGGAGTTTAGTTTCCCCTATTTCATAACAGATCATTATCAATATGATTAATAATAATAATAAAGAATAGAATAAAAATCTGTCACTTCAAATATCTGAATATTAAATTTTGTTGCATTTAATACTCTTTCACTAATTTCTTAGTATAATTTAAAATTAAATGTGACTCAAAATGATGTGGAAAACGTAGCAGCTATTAACTAAAACTTACTTAACATTTTACTTTTTCATCTACATTCGACTGTTTTTAGTAAATATCATAAGATATACTATACTGTAAAAAAGGATCGATCTACTAAAAAAATTTTAGTTTCTCTCGGTGATCCTTGCAATTACTAGAAGCTCCTGCCCTTCGGGCGCACGTAATGGTTATTAAAAATAATTTTGGACCTATTACTAAAATTTGCTTGGTGGCTCATACTAAAGATTTTTAAGTTAGTTATACAAAAAATTCTTTTGTTCAGCTTACAAAAGAAATGCCTGTTTCACTTGCAAAAAAAAGTTTGTAATGGTTGCTAAAAAATTCTGTGGAATACAAATTTACTAAGAAATTTTTAGTAACCTCTTAAATTTTTTTTTACTGTGTATATCTATATCTTTCTATGTATCACCTTTTAATGAATGCTATAACTTCTATAGTTTTTCACACATTTCTTCCAAATTGAGACATAAAAGCAAGGAAAAGAAAATCTCGGTCAAGTTAGTTGTTGGATAAAATCGGAACAAAGAATTCAAAGTAAGGATGGCCTTTGTGAAAACAGAAAAAACTTCTTAAATGTAATACATATCAAATCTGTTTAGAATTATTATTACTTTTAGAAAAGAACCAAGCATTTATGGATGACAGTTTTTAGATAAACTTAAAAATCAGTTCAATGTGCAAAAAAATAAGGTTCTAGGGAGAAAAAAATATATATATATTCGTAATTTCGTCAATTCTCATAATATCAAATGCACTTAAATTTATTACAAATATTCTTAATGTTATCTACATTTTTTACATCGACAAGTTTTTGATAGAACAAATTGTTACTGAAAAAGAAATTTTAAAATGAAACAAAAAGGGGTAGATATTAAAAAAGAAAAAAATTCATAACTTCGTTAATTTACAGGACATCAAATCACTATTAATCCTATAAATTTTCTACTGTTATAACTACTTTACTAACTACTATACATCTTGTTAATATTATCTACAACTTTTATTTTGACATGTTATGGATAGGATCGGCTGTTACACGAAAAACATTTTTTTTTTCAAATAGGGGTTGAAGAAAAAATTATTTTATTAAAGGCGTACTCAATTCCAAACTGCTTATTTTCTGATTCATTTTTAAGTTCATTTTATCTCTCAGAACCCTTCAGATGGCATTATTCAGAAGCAATATAATGTGCCGTATGGTAGAATTTTCAGTAAAGGCAAAATGTATTTCAAAACAGGCTGTCAAAGTAGGCATTTTGAAGCAATAGTGCTGTAAATAAAAGAAATGTGGTTTTACTGAGAAAGTAATTTTTATAAATCAAAATCTAATAAATTGAACCAAAAATTTAAAACACAGATCATTTATAAATATCTTTAAAATCACGCCAGCAAATTTCATATTTTTACTTTTAAAATGAGTCAGAAAATTACAAGTTCTTCAGCGTGAAAAAATATTTATTTTAAAACCATCTGAAGATGATTCTGATAAAAACATCTTTTACAGAAAAGTGAAATTAAAAATTTGTCAAAAGTGGCAGGTAAATTTGTTAAACTGGATTTATCTCTAATCTTTATTTAATTTTTGCTTGGGGAATTAGTAATTAGCTTTGGAGTAATGAGCCTCAAGGCAGAACCGACAGGGATTTTTTTTGCATTATTGTTTGCACTCAATTGACACTATCGACCTTGAATTTCATTTAAAAATGAAATTACATGCATTTTGAATTTTTAATAAATGGTCAAGTGCGAGTATTACTTTCGTATAGCGAGCTCTGTGCGTTAAATAATTTAATTAGTTTTTGTATTGTTACAAGAGAAAATCGTTGCTAACAGGATAATAAAACTTTCTAAAAAGCTATACAATACGGGATTGGATTATAGCTGCATATATTAGAAAAATATAAATAGATATACCCTGAAAGTTTAGAGAGATATGAAGCCTAAATAGTATCAACTGCTAATGTTCTACATAAATCTTTTTTTTTAATCTTTCCTAATCTCTTTATAATGAATTTCATTCAGTGCTGACTGTAAAAGTAGTGCATATTTAAACTTCATTTGTTAATTCATAAACTAAATTCAATGTAATGATAATCCTTTCTTTTAACAATGTACTTAAAACAAAATTCTCGTTCAAAGTTAAAACTTGACATTCTACTTAACACGCATCGAAAAAAGATAGCATATTTGCAACCATGCAGCGTTTTTTCGGATAGGTTTTCATTCTCCCAACACGCTATATATAGAAAGGATTTTTTTTTCAAGTAATTTAATTAGTGCCTATTTATTTTTCCTAAATATATTTCTAAATGATTATCAATTTTTAAATATGCTTTATTACTTCATCAAATTTGAACTTTCCATGTTCCATATTTTATGAGCAAAATAGTTCTGACAGTCATACATAAAACTGATCTCAAATAGTTTCTTTTTTGCTTTTTAAGCGCATAATGCTAAAAATTGTCCTAATTTTTGAGCATTTTCTTATGATTTGGCAATTTTATGGTATGTTTTCAGCTAGGGGGATTTGGACTGGTGACATTTTAGGTAGCTTTTATTACAAAAAGTAAAAAGCTACCTATTGCAGCCGTCCGGAGGAAAGCACTTCCAGAAAATTTTAGTATATTTTTACCGATCATGACCCCCAGACCCCAAAACCACCCTCCGTTCAAATGTTGACACATATATACATATATATATATATATATATATACCGGGTGTCCAGTAAATAACCGACCCATTTTGAACTTAAATAACAAAAAAACGGTTTGAGATAATAATGCGCGGTTTGGGGTATTGTTATTAGAAAATCAATAAATTTTAAAACATGTACTTTGTTAATATAGTTCAAATTTCGGAAAAAAATATCGCGCTGGCGGTAACAGGCTGTCTGAATACAGACATGACTCTAATTTTCATAAATATGAGATTTTCGGCTGAATCAATCTATATGTTGTCGAATCTGAATATATATGTTGAATCGACTCTCGAATCAGCTTCAGAAATAGGGTACGTTGGTTGGAAAGTGATTTAAAATAATATTTGTGATTGAACAATCTGTATTATATTTCCCTCCTCAGTCTTGAGACTGAGATATTATTTTAAATATTATTAAACTACATTAAGAAACTGCATATTTTAAAATTTATTTATATTCTAATAACAATACAGCAAGCCGCGCATTTTTATCTCAAACAGTTTTTTTGTTATTTACATTCAAAATGGGTCAGTCATTTACTGGACACCCGGTATATATATATATATATATCTGATATTTGTCATGTGATAACTAACGTATTTATGAACCGATTTGAATGAAACTTGGTATGTATATAGTACATACAAAAATCTCGACCGAGTTCGTTGGCCAGCATCACCCGTCACCTTGTTTCAAAATGGCGGCCATTTAAAGTTTTTTTTTCAAATTTAAATTTTAAAATTAAATGCGAAAAAATTAAAAATTGGAAAATACTTTTATTTTATTTGTTAGATCTTAAAACACTAATTCGAGAACATTTTTTATTTTGTCTATATCCTAAAAAATGATTGAGTTATAGCACTTTGAATCTTTCTTATGGCTGACATTTTGAAACGATCTGATTTTTGTCATGCTATAACTAACGAATTTATGAGCCGATTTGAATGAAACTTGGTATGTACATAGCACATACAAATATCTCGACCGAGTTCGTTGGCCAGCATCATTCGCCATCTTGTTTCAAAATGGCGGCCATTTAAAATTTTTTTAATTTAAAAATTTAAAATCAAATGCGAAAAAATTAAAAGTTGAAAAATACTTTTATTTTATGTGTTAGATCTTAAAACACTATATCCAGAACACTTTTTACTTTGTCTATATTTTAAAAAATGATTGAGTTATAGCACTTTGAATTTTTCTTATGGCTGACATTTTGAAACGATTTGATTTTTGTCATGCTGTAACTAACGTATTAATGAACCGATTTGAATGAAATTTTGTATGTACATAGTACATACAAATATCTCGACCGAGATCGTTGGCCAGCATCATCCGCCATCTTGTTTCAAAATGGCGGCCATTTAAAATTTTTAAAAAAATTTAAAATTTAAAAATAAATGCGAAAAAAATTAAAAGTTGAAAAATATTATTATTTTATGTGTGAGATCCTAAAACACCGATTCTAGAACACTTTTTACTTTATCTATATTTTAAAAAATGATTGAGTTGTAGCACTTTAGTCAGTTTGCTCGCGACAGTACTCGTATATATTAATCGATTTCGATGTGAGTGAGCATGTTCACATGAATTAAGATTTCGATCAAGCTCATTGGGGTTATTTTTATCCATCATACTGCTTTAAAATGGATATCGTGGAATTCAGCGACCCAATAAATCGCTTAAAATAAAACCAGGTTGAATAAAAGATGACTAATTTCAAATAATTCCCATTAATATTCATTTTTGAAAAAAAACTAGTATTCAATCTTACATAATCGCGTTCCACTATTTTGAGCTTCGTATATTTGATTTATATAACTTAATACAAAATAAATAAATAAGTATATGAAAGCTACCTCTTCCTCCCGGCATTGCCGGAAGGACTTTTTTTTATCATATTTTACTCAAACTACTATTCTAAAAATAGTTTTTGTTGTCGATTTCTCTTGCATATGTTGTAGACTTATGCGGGCAAGTATTATAGTTCGGAAAATGTGTCACAGATCTTTGACATAGAATGAATGAACTAGTCGCTTGGGCTAATCTAGCCACGATAAACAGGGTAAACCAAAAATCTTGTCCTGGTTATAAATATTATTGTACTCAAACTATTATAATTTGACACATGTTTGTTTAAATACATCGTAAATACTCGTATAGTTTTCTTATAAGACAACGTACCTCAGAGCTTCTTAGTAGCTCGGGCAATGCGGTATTCTAGTTCCTGCCAAGTGTTTTGTAATATGTCTTCTGTTGAAATACACACAGCAGCCTGTATTCTAGTTTTTAATTCTTCGACGTCAGCAACTAGTATGGCCCATACTCTGTCCTTTTTATCGCCTCAAAAGAAAAATCCAGAAGATTAATATCTGGAGTGCGCGGAGGCCTTAACAAGGCCTTCTCTGAGGCACTCTTGAAGGAGCGATCACGCATCTATTCCAGAAAAACAAAACTACTAAAATTAATATATTCAAGCATACAACAAATTACAATACTATACAAACCGTTATAAATTTGTAAAGAATTATTATAATCAGGGCAAGAATTTTTTTTCATTCTGTACATTTCGTGTTTGTGTATAGTCTTGTTTACGAGTAAACGTAACCTAAATATTGGTTTTCGCTGTTTTCTCAGAACTGCTTAAAGAGACAGATTTATTTTCAACAATTTTGTTCAAATATGGTTCAAATTGTGAATTTATTGCATTTGAATGCTGAACTTACAGTACATTTTGAAGATCATAAACGGCCAAGTGCGAGTATTACTCGCGTTTGGTGGGTTAGGTACAATAAATCTATGGAATATTAACCGTATTAGTAAAAAAAATCGTTGCTAATTGAACTTTACAAAAAACTATACAACATTTGGTTGGGTATAGCTGTACATACTAGAAAAGTATGAATTTGAATACCATGCAATTTCAAAGAGATATAAAGCCTAAATAACATCAAATATTGCTATTAACATATATATGAAGTTAATTAACAATGCAATGAAGCTATAACATTAATCTAACATATAGATAAACTTTGGATGATTAATGTTCTTGACTTCGTACATTTTCCGATGATACAACAATGAAAATGGCACAAAATTTTCTATTACAGCTTCCCCTAAGGGCGGATTATCTCCATATTCTACAGTTTTTTTTCCAAGTCCATACCTAACTTCACACAATTTTCAGTCATAGAAAAAGGGATCAGACGGACATATGTACAGACGGATATTCTTAAAAAAACATGTTTTTTTGGGATCTCTGACCGCTAAAACGTTTAAGTCCATCCAAAACAGGAAGCCAGCTTCATCCACCTCTTGTTACAAAATGGCGGCCTTTTAAAATTTTCAAAAATATTTAAAATTCATATTAATGTACAAAAAAATGAAAAACAATTCTTTCTTAATTCTTCTCGTTCTTATTTTCTTTCCCCTTGATACAAGTGTTCCAGAACATTTTTTGCTGTTTTTATCTTAAGAAATGACTAAAATGTACCAGTGTGAATCCTGACGTAGTTGACATTTTGAAAAATCTATTTCCCTGCGACAGCACTCGTACATATCAACCGATTTCGTTCTGAGTGAGTATGTGCACAGAAATTACTAAGATCTCGACAAAATTCATTGGTTAGTTTCATCCATCATGTTGTTTTAAAATGGCAAGCACTTCAAGATATTGCCGAATTTGACGGCCAACTATAAATCACTTTACATAAAACCTGTTCATATAAAGCTGACTAATTTCAAGAAATTCCAATTCCTATTTAAATTCAGTATTAAAAGATAATAGTATTGAATCTTTTATAATCAGGTTCCACTAATTTGAGCTTCGTGTGTTTAAATAATGTAACTTGATTTTTATGGAACTATGAAAGTTACCGCTTCCTTCTGGTACCGGACGGACATTTTTTACTCACATTGCTTACAAAACGTAAAACTAATAGAATGAAAATATATCCTGTCCGATGTATAAGCAAATGGCACCCCGATTCGAATCAGTGACCTGAGTTTAAATCTATGATCCGGTTCCCACTAATAAAACAGATCTGAACCAATGATCCAGGTACCGACATTGGCCTTGATGCATTTTTAATCCACGGGGTTTTATCCCGTGTTAACAATGTGAAAAAAAAACACGTCATTACAAATTAATATTTAATATAATTCTTTTTCTTAAAGAATTTAAACTCAAGCTTCAGACACGAAAGGTGGCTTAAAAAAAAGTGGCTTCGTCGTTAAAACAACTCAACTATTTACTGAATTATTTCTTCTTTCTTCTAATCATTTATTTTACTTCCTGAAAGTAATGAAAATTTAATAATGTCAATAAAAGTGTTGTGAATTTCTAAGTGCAATAAATAATATATAAGGCTAAAAGGTAAAAGGTTTAACTCAATGTTACATTGCCTCTTTTCTCATTTCTATAGATAATTAGTTTTGTTCTGAATACGAAGAATTTTGGAAACAAACTGAATGAAAATGCTTTTAATGGGGAAAAAAAATCAAACCTTGAGAATATTGAGATAAAATTTTTACAGCAATAAAACTTTGTTAGCATAAAAGCATAAAAAAATTACTCTATGTATTATAATATTTTTAAATATGTCATATAAAAAACACTATACGTCTTTTTTCTATCCAACTGTTATATCGCTTTGGATTCTTCAGAAAAACCTTTGTTGAATGCGTGAAATCATATTGTTTTGTATCCTTTGTCATACAGAGATTTTATACCAGGACCGAAGCAAAAAAAGCTGATAGTAACTAGAGTTGCGCGAGAGGTATTTAAAATCACGTTTTCCGGTATTCACCCTGTTACTGTTTGTCAACGACGGAACATCCTAATTATTGACAGAGTCCCTCACTTTGTTTCCATTTCAACGAGTTGTTTTCTTCTTTTTGCGACGGTAGTCTTCCTAAACTATTAGAATGACGACCATTTTACTGTTCACAGTGATGACGGCCATGTTTGGCATTGTTTGCAAAAAACCATCTGACTGAATAATCATAGATCATCAGTGTCATAAACATAGCGTTTAAATATGAGTTTCAACTAAAACCTCTTTCTACGTGATTAAAAATCAGAGTTTATTAAAGAGGCTTAGAATGATGCAGGTTTTAATTGTTTTCACACTTTAAATCTTTCTGGAGATTAGATGGCTTAGAAGTTAGCACAAAAGGACGTAGTCATGAAAGATTACGCTTTACCTATTGCTGACAGAAATTTTTTATAGTGATGATCCTTCGTAGGTATGTTCCTGTCAATAAGATAAACAAAAAAAGATCAGTATTAACAGCAACTCTGCTGTCGCATAGGATGTTGAAACTCTTAGAAAGTCACTGTCAATAGAGCACTTTCCTAGGGTTATTCCTAATCCATTTTATCATTTGCAGACTCATTAAAACGAAAATCGTTTTGTTGCAACGGATATATTATCTCTGTCATAGGAGTAAAATTTCGAGATGAAGTTAAAATGCTTAAGGCCTTTTTAAGCAGAGAGTTCAAACCGTCTCAAAATCTTATGACTTCAGTGCGAGTATGAAAATGAAAGTAATCTTAATAATCATTTCGAAATTATAGCTTAACATTGCCTCTTTTACATAACATGAATTTTTGTAAATGAAATTGTTCAGCTTAGTTTTGTGCGATTCTTTCAGACACTTTTTGTTAGTTCATCCTGGAAACACATGTTACGCAGTATAAAAACATATTTCTTGAAACAAGTTCATGATATTTTACAAGAATATAAATCGCATTCTTTATTATGAATTTTTTACAATCATTGTTAAATTTACTTAAACTCATATAATATTCATAATACAAAAATTTAATTTTTACTAACATTTGATTATATTAATACTATATATACAGAAAGTAAGAGAAAAGAAATGTTCTAAACATACCAGCAATGAAGATTGCCAGCCCTGTCAAAAATGTCCAAGTCGGGAATCAAACCCGGAACGCTTGGAATAGCACTCAGTGCTCTACCATTTCAGCTACCAGGACGATGTCCAGCTTAGCGTATCTCACTCATGTTGAGATGCTAAAGCTGGCCATCGTCCACGTAGCTTAAATGGTAGAGCACTTGGAACGCTGTCCAATGGTTCCGGGTTCGATTTATGGCATCGACATTTATCATTCTATTGGTTATACGCTTAGTTAGCAATATGATAAATTACTTATTGGTTATGATATAATTTCAAGCGTAATTTCACTGCTAAAATTAATTGAAAAAATTATATGTAAGCACAATTTTCTTTTATTAGTTTTCGAATTAAATATATTTTATAGTGTATTTTTCTAATTGTACTTAAAAGTACCGTAGGAGTATAAAGAGTTAAGAAAACTGATATTTTTCGGTATCTCAAATAAACAGTTTTGAAGTTTACTGAAAAAAGAACATAAATTAAAACCCGATTTTATCTGGGATGTTTGGAGTATAGTTGAATATAAATGCCTTTCTATGTACTCTCGACTGCTGCTGAATCCGTGGCAAGTTTATTGTTTACTGTAAAATGATTCGTTATGATTTTGAAGTCACGTGAAGCGTTGTGGGTTTTATTTTTAAATCACAGTTTAGTTTCTTCGCTTGAATTAAATATTTTACTTGAAACAGGAACTTAGCAATAATCAAACGTTTTTCGAGGGGGCTATTTATTGAGTTAAATATTGCGTCTATCACAGGTATACATGATGCAATGTGCTATGTATCGCCGACCTTTAATTTCTCAACCGTTGGTCGTAGGCATCTAGTTCCCGATACAAAAACATTTCAAATTAGATAAATTCTCATATTGTGGCACTATTCAAAGTAAAAAATCAATTTTTAAAAATTACGAAATCTAACTTTTTGCACGGTTCCCCAATCCCTATACTTATGTTTAGTAAAAGTTTACGCATATCATAACAGATAACACAAAAACATGATTTCTGTACTACAAAAATTGAAAGAGTTATTGCATTTCAAAGTTTGTTATTTTTACACAAATGTTGTCTTTCATTGAGGGATAAGTTTAAAAAATTAATTAAAGTAATTAGACATCGAAATAATCAGAGCGTTATGTCCTTTTTTTTCGGCGAAAACACCTGTAGCCAGTATCGCCAAATCGCCAAAGCAGATTATTTCATCTGAAGATTTCAGTTAACTTTTAGGGGATCATAGACAGATCGAAGAATGAAGCATTGGAATTAAACAGAATAATAAATATCAATTTAATGTCATATCAGAAAACGGTGTACTATAAAAAATGAATACATCAAATGCCAGCATCTACTAGAGATACTTTTAGGGTCGAACAACTTTCAAAAGTCAAAATAGGTAGTATTGACACCCGGGAAATAAATAATACTCACTAAGAATTACATAAATTGCGGAAGAGTGCAAACGACCAGCCGAAGTATAACGAGCAAGAAAATCGCAATTATGCAAATTATAATGGCACCGCAGCACCACACATTCTGGATAAAGTACGAACCATCAAGCAGTAGACATGCTAGTCAGCGAGGAGAGCGTGATGGCAAACTACATATACATTCAAAATGACATAATGATACTTATTTATAGTGAATATATGACCTATACACCTGTTTACATACCTGAAATTTCAGGCTAATTTCTCATGTATTTCTCTAGATATATAACAAAACGTCTAAAATCGCAAGTGAGCGATCACCTCTTGCCATATCGTGTATATGTGAGAATCACTAAGCTCCACAATAGTACGGAGAGCTAACTAACCGATCCACTTTCTGCTGAGACCGCCTCACAATTTCAATGCGCACAAGTAACGAGCCCTTCATTTCTGTTATTGTCAGAAACATTTTTTAACATAATTTTTAGTAACAATTTGGGAACGAGAAACTGGTATACGTTCCGCATAAGGTGCTCAGAATCTCTGATTATTCTCACTAGTAGAATTTCTTTGTAAATTTTCCGATTTAATTAGACAAAATTTTCTGCTTTTAAAAACCGGTGATAAGAGATTAAATTTACCGTAAAAGTCGCTCGTCCAAAAAGGCTTAACTTTTTTTAACACCTTTTTGATATTTTTATGATCATTACTTAATAATTTTTCCTTTTGTTTGTTTGTTATTGATCTTACCTAAAACTTGATTTTAACTAATATTATATTTAAAAATTGCGATGAATTTAATTAGAATTTGTAGTTTTTTCAATAAAAAATATGTATTACTGAAAATTGTAGCAACATCGTCTATTTTTTTAAAAGAAAACACAATTTTAAGATATCTACCCCATACTACCTTATAGGAGTAAGTATGAATTTTGTCAAAAAATTTTCCTCGAATTATCTTTGGCATTGTATTCACGGGCGGATCGTTAGATTCACCGTGTTAGAAAAAGGAGTTAGCACTTCGTGTTATTATGGAGCTCAGAAGTTAGAGTGGTAGCAAAAGTTTTAAATTATTTTTAATTAGTTTTAATAGAGCTTAATATTCTTTTCAATTGTTTATGAAATACCACTTTATAATGATCTTAACCTCTTAACAGTTTCTTTTTTCTAAGTACAATAAATTGAAAATATGGGATAAGCACCACTTTTTTAAACTAAAATGTTCTTAATATTTAGTCCAAACAATTCTGTCATTAAAGAGTATGAAATTGAATTTGAAAATTTAGTGGTGTCTAAAAGTTTTAAGTGATGCATCAAGAAAATTCTTCTTGCCCGTATGACGTACTGGCAAATCAGTTAAGTGGTTTAAGAAACTTATTCTAAATTAAATAAAATTGCTGTGATTTATAACGATAAAAATTATCACGATGCTACTATAAACTGTGTAATGCTGGTATTTTATATCAAAATATAAAACAGTTTATTTATAATTATGACAAATTTGTGTTTTTTTTCTTTAAAAAAGCTCTTGATCAGTAAAAAAAAAATAAAAGTAAAAAAGTTTTTTTAGGTTTTATACCACTTAAATTTGTTATATAATTTGATAACTTTAATTCTATGCATTTTATTTAATGTATTTTAGAACGTAGGATTGAAAGTATATCATATAAGAGATATACACTTATAAATTGTTATTTTTAGTGATAAATGTTACGATAATAGCCTTCTTTCTTTGACCTCAAGACAGAATTCAAGATTAACGGGAGTTTTGAAAAGTTATTGAACTTTTAATGCTGATATAATGAGTAGGGGGAACTGGGAGACATTGACACAGCTTTTTTCAAAAACATTTTTGGTGTCTAGAAAGCAGAAATTTCAAGTTATTTTTCTATGTGATGTCAGCAAAACCTGTGTAGTATGTTATAAAAATGTACAATCGTTGTTTTATAAATTATTTTTGCATATAATTAAAAAAAATACATGTGGCACTCGGGGACTGCCACGGTAAAGCTATTGCATAGCATTTTTTATAAACTTATGCCATTATAATTATTTATTTATTTTTTATTTATGCAGTTTTTTTTGTCTTTGATATTAATACAAGTTACACTTTTTGAGCGTGATGACCGATAACAAACATTTTTTTTCTTGTATTGAATAAATGAGAAGTTAATATCGTTTAAAATATTTTTATCATCTTACAATACATGTAGGTTAATCAGGAATTTTTATCATTGAAACTATACGTTTATGGTAGCTGCAATAAAAACATAAGTTTGACCCTTGATATTCTCAAAATATCTGAAAGATACCGCGTCAATATCAGCCGAAGTCTACCAAAGGATACCGTGCCGAAGTCTGCCAAACTGAAATGACGTTAGCCGCAGTGTTAGGATTTTTCTCTTTACGGAATTTCTAGATTCTTTCGCCGCGCTCAAAGCCCGCGATAAAAACTATGCAATACATTAATTAATTACCAAACAAAATTTGGCCGCGCTAAGAAAATTAGATCGAGAGTTATAAGCATTTAAAATTTTCCAAACCACACCGTGGGGGGCCTCCTGTCACCAAAAATTAACACTCTCTCATAATAAATTACCAAAAAAAATTTGGCCGCGATACGAAAATTAGATTGCGAGTTATAAACATTTTAAATTTTTCGACCCTCACCGTGGGGGGGGGGGGTCTCCTGTCACCAAAGATTAAAACTGTCTCATAATATATTACCAAACAAAATATGGCCGCGCTACGAAAATTAGATCGCGAGTTATAAGCATTTTAAATTTTTCGACCCTCAACGTCGGGGGGGGGGGGGTCTCCTGTCACCAAAAATTAACACTGTCTCATAATAAATTACCAAAAAAAATTTGGCCGCGATGCGAAAATTAGATTGCGAGTTATAAGCATTTTAAATTTTTCGACCCTCACCGAGGGGGGGGGGGTCTCCTGTCACCAAAAATTAACACAGTCTCATAATAAATTACCAAAAAAAATTTGGCTGCAATACGAAAATTAGATTGCGAGTTATAAGCATTTTAAATTTTTCTACCCTCACCGTGGGGGGGTCTCCTGTCACCAAAAATTAACACTGTTTCATAATAAATCACCAAACAAAATTTGGCCGCACTACGAAAATTAGATCGCAAATTATAAGCATTTTAAATTTTTTGACCCTCAACGTGGGGGTCACCTGTAACCAAAAATAACACTGTCTCATAATAAATCACCAAACAAAATTTGGCCGCGCTACGAAAATTAGATCGCGAGTAATAAGCATTTTAAATTTTTTGACCCTCACCGTGGGGGGGGGGGGGGTCTCCTGTCACCAAAAATTAACACACTCTCATAATAAATTACCAAACAAAATTTGGCTGCGCTACGAAATTTAGATCGCGAGTTATAAGCATTTTAACTTTTTCGACCCTCACCGTGGGGGGTCTCCTGTCATCAAAAACTAACACTGTTTCATAATAAATCACCAAACAAAATTTGGCCGCACTACGAAAATTAGATCGCGAGTTATAAGCATTTTAAATTTTTCGACCCTCACCATGGGGGATCTCCTGTAACCAAAAGTAACACTGTCTCATAATAAATTACCAAACAAAATTTGGCCGCGCTAAGAAAATTAGATCCCGATTTATAAGCATTTTAAATTTTTCGACCTTCACCATGGGGGGGGGTCTCCTGTCCCCAAAAATTAACACTGTCTCATAATAAATTACCAAACAAAATTTGGCCGCGCTACGAAAATTAGATCGCGAGTTATAAGCATTTTAAATTTTTCGACCCTCACCATGGGGGATCTTCTGTCACCAAAAATAACACTGTCTCATAATAAATTACCAAACAAAATTTGGCCGCGCTACGATAAGCATTTTCAATTTTTCGACCCTCAACGTGGGGGTCACCTGTCACCAAAAGTAACACTGTCTCATAATAAATTACCAAACAAAATTTGACCGTGGTACAAAAATTACATCGCGAGTTATAAGCATTTTAAAATTTTCGACCCTCACCATGGGGGATCTCCTGCCACCAAAAGTAACACTGTCTCATAATAAATTACCAAACAAAATTTGGCCGCGCTACGAAAATTAGATCGCGAGTTATAAGCGTTTTAAATTTTTCGACCCTCACCATCGGGGATCTCCTGTCACCAAAAGTAACACTGTCTCATAATAAATTACCAAACAAAATTTGACCGTGGTACAAAAATTAGATCGCGAGTTATAAGCATTTTAAATTTTTCGACCCTCACCATGGGGGATCTCCTGTCACCAAAAGTAACACTGTCTCATAATAAATTACCAAACAAAATTTGGCCGCACTACAAAAATTAGATCGCGAGTTACAAGCATTTTAAATTTTTCGACCTTCACCTTGGTGGGTCTCCTGTCACCAAAAGTTAACGCTCTCTAATAATAAATTACCAAAAAAAATTTGGCCGTACTACGAAAATTAGATCGCGAGCTATAAGCATTTTAAATTTTTCCAGCATCACCGTGGGGGGGGGTCTCCTGTCACCAAAAATTAACACTGTCTCATGATAAATCATCAAACAAAATTTGGCCGCGCTACGAAAATTAGATCGCAAATTATAAGCATTTTAACTTTTTCGACCCTCACCGTGGGGGGGGGTCTCCTGTCACCAAAAATTAACATTGTCTCATAATAAATTACGAAACAAAATTTGGCCGTGCTACAAAAATTAGATCGCGAGTTATTAGCATTTTAAATTTTTCGACCCTCACCATGGGGGATCTCCTGTCACCAAAAGTAACACTGTCTCATAATAAATTACCAAACAAAATTTGGCCGCACTACAAAAATTATATCGCGAGTTATAAGCATTTTAAATTTTTCGACCTTCACTTTGGTGGGTCTCCTGTCACCAAAAATTAAAGCTCTTTCATAATAAATTATCAAACAAAATTTGGCCGTACTACGAAAATTAGATCGGGAGTTATAAGCATTTTAAATTTTTCGACCATCACCATGGGGGGGGGGGATCTCCTGTCACCAAAAATTAACACTGTCTCATGATAAATCATCAAACAAAATTTGGCCGCGCTACGAAAATTAGATCGCGAGTTATAAGCATTTTAAATTTTTCGACCATCACCATGGGGGGGGGGGGTCTCCTGTCACCAAAAATTAACACTGTCTCATGATAAATCATCAAACAAAATTTGGCCGTACTACGAAAATTAGATCACGAGTTATAAGCATTTTAATTTTTTCGACCCTCACCGTGGGGGTCTTCCTGTCACCAAAAATTCACACTGTCTCATAATAAATTAGCAAACAAAATTTGGCCGCGCTATGAAAATTAGATCGCGAGTTATAAGCATTTTAAACTTTTCGATCCTCACCATTGGGCGGGTCTCCAATCACCAAAAGCTACATTATCCTACCTTGTTTTATCTTAAGAAGATTCTTTTCTATACACATTCTATCAGGAATTTTTATTATTGAAACTATAGATTTATAGTAACTGAAATAAGAAATTTAAGTTTGAGACTTGATATCCTCTAAATATCTGAAAAATACCGCGTCAATGTCTGCCGAAGTCTACCGAAGAATACCATGCCGAAATCTGCCGAGCTGAAACGATGTTAGCCGAGTGTTATGTTTTTTCGTTACGGATGTGTTAGGATTTTCCTCGTTACGGAATTTTTGGATTCGGTCTCCGCGCTCAAAGCCCTCGATAAAAGCTATGCAATAGCTTAAAAAAGTAATTTGTATCAATGTGCCCCATCTCCGGGGCAGATTGATACACTTTGACACGTCTGGGAAAAATGGAGACAAAATAACACTAATGCATTTTTTTTATAGATAAATAGTTAGAAAACCATTTTATATATATTTGTAGACATTAAAATCGCACACAATTTATTTGTAAGCGATAGTAAAGCAATCAAAATGAAATGTATAATGACCTGATGTTTTGGCAGTTCCTTGTCTGTTTGTTGGCTGTGGTAACTTTGTCATATCTGGCACTTTAACCCGAGAATTATCTTCTTTCTTAGGAAAGGTGAAAGAATTACCAGGTTTTCTGTTTACAAACAGAAAATAAAGGATAATTATATTAAAAATTATGTTTATAATATAATTATCCTGTACTGGTCTGCAGCTTGTTTCTCTTAACATTTATCATGTCGATAATACTTTTGTCTCTGGATAATCGATATAAATTTGAGATTTGCCAGGCTGCCGTCCATTTCTTATATTAATTGTACTAGAACTAGATATTGTGTAAGTTTGTACGTATTCTGTTTGCAAAAATACTATAAAATGTTCTAATATAAAGAAATTAGAGCTATTTCAATTCAATAAAAACTAATAGTAGAAATTTTTGACGAAAAATGGTTGAATTAAGGAGTGTATGGTTAAAAAAAAATAAAAGTTGATGACAAAATGAACTAGACAAGGATTTAGGTTGTATCAATGTGTTCCGATAAAGACTGTATCAATGTGCCCCATACAACCATTTTGAATAAAATGAGTCGCAAATCCAACACTTCATAATTTATCTAACAAAAAAGAATGAGGAACTGATAAAGAGTAGCTTTACTTGCCAGGGAGGGTATTCTTTTGGGTTGAAAATACTGGAACAATTTTATAATACCATTTCAATTGCACAGCTCAAATTTACTTTTGACCTACAAAAACAATTAATCATCCATCCCATTTCATCAAACTATTGAATCATTCCAAAACTTTCTGTATGTATTAATTTCACTAGTATCACCTTTTGGAGCTGTTGTGAAACTTCCTGTAATGACCCTGTGTACTGTACAGGGGGTGTATCAATGTGCCCCAAGTATCAATGTACCCCAGTTCCCCCTACTCTCTTTCTCTGTGCTTTTTTAGATATACTTTTAAGTTTAATAAACTTTTAATGTAAGTAAAGAACTCGGTAAATTTTGAAGATCATTCATAAAGGATTACACTTTAATTTATAAGCTCGAAAAAAAATCACAAAATTATTGGCCTTCTTTCCCTGAAATTATTTTTAAAATATTAATCCGGTGATTTCTTAAATTTTTTAAATTCTTTATCATCAACAGATTTTAAGTTTCTTAGATATGATCTAAGTTAAGAATTTGAAATCTGTGGCCGAGCACCTACCGCTATTTTAGTATAGAAAAAAATACTGTAGTTAATAACATATTTTTTTCTAAAAAGGCGATTTTATTTCAGAATTTCAATTGGATAGGGACTTTCTGGAAAAATTTTTATGACCCCTTCTCTAAGAAATATTTGCAGTTATTTTTAAAATTTTACTTTAGAAGTTTAAGACATAAATTGAAATAAGCTAAGTATGGGCGGATATTGCAAGCCGTGATTAGGTGATAAATTGCTCACCATGACGGGAGTGAGCTACGGAAACCAAGATTTTTCTGTCGAAATGTTCGCCTTGTTAAATGGCAGAATTCTGCGATTAGCTAAAGCGTACATCCTATGGGTAAGCCGATGAAGAAATATTCTGAACAACTTTAATAGCGGAATTTCGGATCTTACTGAATGATCTGAAAAAATATGGTTTACTTCAACATCTGGTGCATTAAGTGTTGCATTCAACCGCAAATTTGCCATGCGACATTCAATTACACCATGCAGTTCTGTATTCAGTCCTGTTTAGATAATGGTTGTTTATCTCTTTTGTTAAGTAATGTCTTATTCTCAATTTTTTGAGTTTTTTACGAGTAAATTTTATAGTAGTCATATTAATTATGAAATCTCATTGTCAGTAATGTTAACAAAGTTCAATGTAAAGTTGAACAGTTATATTTATTGCTCTGTTAGTCAGTTTTAATCTATCCTAATTTGTTGATGAGTGAATAGGTTATGATTTAAATACGGTGTATTCCATTATGTGGAACATAATCTAGACAAATATTTCAAGATGTGTTTAAAAAGTAAAACAAGTTTTTTTTAAGAATGTGATGATTTATAGATTGTCATCATGTTTTTAAATTAAAACTATTCACGTTATTTAATGCAAATAAAATGATGCGAGGATAAAGCCAATTAATACATTTTAAAAACTGGTGGTAAAAGTCACGTGCGCAAGAATAGAAGGATATATATTTATAGAGAGAGGGGAGTTAGAGTATTATTGAAGAGTCTGGCATTATGGAATAGCAGACAGTGTTGCAGCCAAGCCACAATCTGTCTACACCTTCTTAGTACTCCAATGGGGTATTGTGCTTGCTTGGTTCTGTTTGAATACCTATTGTTGGAGCGACTCGGTGAAATAAAATCTTATTCTAAATTTTTAGACTTTTTTTGCAAGTAAATTTTATAAAATTCATAGTAATTATGAAATCTTATTATCAGTGATTTTACCTAAGTTCAATGTAAATCTGAACAGTTATATTTATTGCTGCATTAGTCATTTTTTCCAGTAATATTTGTTGATGAGTGAATATGTTATGATTTTAAGATGGAGTGTTGGTTTACGTGGAATATGAGCTAGAAAACTATTTGAAATGTGTTTAAAAATAAAATAATTATTTTAAGACTCTGATGACTTGCAGATATTGTACTAAGGTTTACTAATTAAATAATTTTGGTTATTCTTTTACATCCTGGTTTTACTTAAATTCTAATATTCCTTATGACGCTATTTCATATTATCCAAGTGGTTACCATGAACTTAAAAGTTTATTATTTTTTTAAGTCTACTTTAAACGCATTAAAATTATATTAAGAAATAGCTTGTTTTTAACTACTTTTTAAGGGGGCTCAGGGCTTGATCGATACGGAAAAACATGTAACCAAAGCTCTCGCTTCGAGTCCATATAGAAATAGAAGTATTCAGTGTAATTAATTTAAACTTTCTGGTATGTTTGTAGGGTTATATTTGTAGTCTTATGTAAGGTATGTTTGTAGTCTTATAAAATTATAAAAGGAAGTACTTCAATGTAATATAATAAGATATATAGCAAAATTTATGTAACACAATTTTCGAAAAAAAAATTGTGTTATAACACCACCACCATGATATCTTAACGTTGAATAGACATAAGAACCTAATTTTTGCTTTAAAATGATCCGGAAACTTTACTCTATAGAATGAATTAAGGATATTGTAGTGGAGATCTGTATTTTAAAGTATTGCGACCAGGTTCTTTTCAAAAAAATGCATTCGCTAGAGTTGTAGGCTGTGATCAATAAAATAAATGCCTTTTGAGAACTTTGTTTATTTAAGGTAGAGTTATCAAAATTAAATCATTTCTTACTGAAATAATTAGGGATGGTGCCTGTAACCATTTTTCAAGAGACCTTTGTTACATGACTGAGTGCATGAAGCGAGAGAGAGGCAATTAAATTTCTCATTCAGAATTCACACATTGGCATCTTGGAATTGGCGAAAAGGAGCATATGAAAAGTGAATGATATCATAACCATGAAATTTTTTGTTACGCTTTAAACAATTAAGATGATTTTGAATTTAATGCAGGGCAACCAGAAATGGGCAGTCCTAAAAAAATACGCCAAAAAGAATTCGCGCCAATTCGTACGTTAGGACTCTGTTTTGGGAGAATTTATGAAAGACACAATAATGTGGCATGCACAAGGAAAGATTATTACCTAACGAATAAGTTAGAATCACAATTAAGCAGAGAGAAAAGCGATTTTACTGACCGCAAGCAAAGCATATCTTTGTTCTTTTTTTATTTGTTTCCAGCAAGGGTGAAATACGCATCTTAATGAATTCTCTTTATCTGACAGCCGTTTATCAGTAATAAAGCAGATGCTAGATGTTTTTCTTTCTTTTCTTTTGAACGGAAAGTTATTGTGGGATCGAAATAAAACATTAAGATAAACTAGCTATTTAATTAAAGATTAGCTTTAACTGTAATTTAGAAAAATGTAAAATTTAAGAAAACTATATGTGATTCTACATCACATATATCACCCCTTTCACAGGCAAAAAAAAAATCTATAAAGGTACATGCAGGAAGAGAAATCAATTTTCATATGCTCTTACAAGTAACAATGTGTAAAATGTTCATGAAAACAAACTAAACATTTACTAAATAAAGTAAACAGTAATTGAACTTCTCTCTAAGTAGGCAACCATCCCAAATAAAAGTATATATATATCATGATATAAATATATTGGTACCATAAATTTTGTCATACAAATGACATCATATATTGTTTCTACTTAGAAACAGCTGCAGCTTCATTAATAAAATTTGTGATCACTTTTCAATTTGTCTTATTTAGACAAGGACCTGTATCAAAAATGTGCACATACAAATAAAAGAAAATACCAGGTCTAAGTCCACAGGTCACTTACCAATTGGCAAAAAAATCCAAATTGTTTATAATAAGAACATTAAATATGTGTATTGATCAATACAATAATAATAGCAAAGTACTCGAGTAATATAATGCAATTAAACACAAAACATAATATACAAATAAACAAAAACATAATGTAAATAGAAGGATTAAAAATGTCCATAATAATGAATAATAGGAAATACTTGAAATTTCCACCATTTTTTTTTTTAAATTTACAAAATAAGTTTTACTACCAACTTATATTTGAAATGAGAGTTCAAGCAGTGCTAGACAACCAACATATGGATAAATTTTTTGAAACACTGTCGTTGACCATTTACTTCCATGTGATAATAACGTTCCTAAATGTATATCTTCAAATTTTTTTTTGTTTTAATACCCAAACTAATGAATTTTTTTATTAAGTTAAATCTGAAATTTAAAATCAACGTTGCATTATATTGACATCTAAAACGGTATTTTAGTGTAACATGAGAAAAGAAATCCTCGTAAAGAATTCGGTATCTTCCCAAAAATACTTTTATTCAAGAATAATTACTGGTAAGTGGGAGACACTGAACTTTCATGCAAAAGTATAAAAAGTTTAGAACTGTGGGAAAGATGTGTGGAAAGGTAATATGGAGACCTGTAAAGTAACTTCAATTTAAGATACGATTTGTATAAAGACCAATAAAAGACATGCATTAACCACTAAAGCAAACATATGACAGCATCTTTGCCTATAAAAATTACAATTTATCTTCACTTCATATCCTTTGAATGAGAAGTGTGAAAACATTGACATGTATGCAATTTTAAATATCACCTTGACTGTGGTATACCACTCATCGTTATCTGCAAAATAACTAAAGTGTATTTTTTTATGTGGAAGTACTGTGTACAAATTATATAAGGATGAGTATTGAATTTAAAGTGAATAAGTGTGTGAATTTTAGTCTATATATAAAATTTTACATCTTGCTAGAATTTTTAATAAAAAGGAGTAAGCTCCGCTACATGTGTAAGTATTCATTGACTGAAAACTAATTTTTAATGGTCGTAAATATAGTGTAAAGTACTACTGTATATCATGTATACCCAAATGAAAATAAAGAAATGTGGAGAAGCGAATATAAATGATATTTAATTACGAACAAATGTTATACAAAAAAAAGTGTCTCTATCTATCTAAATTACGCCTAAAGAGTAATGAAATTCACGCGTGTAAACGGGAAAACATGGAATAGTGCAAATGGGAAGGTAAAAATTACTGGATTAAATCATCCATAACCAAAACAAAAAAAATGTAAAGAAATGACTTATGTATTAAAGATAATAATCAATATGTTCTAAAAAAACTTGATAGAGGACCGATAATTAAACAATTGCATATGTAAATGTATATGTATGTGAATAACTTCCTCTGCAAAGCAAGCAGCAAAATATATATACCTTTGTAAACTGCCATTGTAAAAAAACTTTGTATAAAAACATTGTAATTGCTGCATGCAAAGAGAAGTTGTATGAAAAGTGAGTCAGTTGCAAATATCCACAAGTATATCAAAAGAAAAAGAACTTTGTAAAACTTTCACCACTGTAATATTGATACACTAGTGAACATTCGCACTAACACTGTGTGTAAAGAAAAGTGCAATTGATAATTACACAGACCTACTAAAAATAGAGTAGCTACATCGAATTAAGACAAAATAGATGTGCAATTTTTTTATCTATCGCGAAAGATACAAATAAAGAAAAATAAATTGTGTAAACAAACATTTAAGATTCACCGCAGAAGTCTTACTGATAATTAGGGCTTAACCACCAGAAGAAAACTATCAATAAATCAAAAATGTAAAATTTTGAATCATTCATCTATTCCTGAGCTCACGAAACAGTTGAATGAAAGAGAAACAGAGATATGAACAATGCCCGAAAAATGTAAATCATGAAATGATTGAAAGTAATCTTTAAATAACAATGTATTAAAATGTGTACACCATATGAAAAATAAAAATATCTACGAAAGAATAGTGTATGTAAAAAAATATAATAATTAATACTTTATGTTTGTTTTATGAATAAACAAAGGCTAACAATGTAAACAATACTGTGTAAAGGAGCGGAGAAATCCAAGTATCACCTGAAGGTAAATAACAAAATATGTAAATAACTAAATATACATGAAATAGCATACCTGAAGAAGTGTTGAATATTTACGTTATATTTTAGAGTTAATGAACGCTTGTTTTTGCTTGAAATAAAATTTAAATGTATTACAGCAAGTGGAAAAAGCAGGGTGATTTATGTCGAAAAACTTGTTGTAAGCACGGTTATGTGCGATGCAGTTAATGCATCTTGAAGCATTTTTACAATTATCTGAAGTGTGTGATCCACCACAATTAGCACATGCCACATCATATGCACAAAATTTTGCCAGGTGGCCTATTTGTTGGCAACGGAAGCAACGTTTTATGTTAATAAATGGCCTGACAGTGTAGTCAACAGAATTAATATTTAATTTTCCATGTTGAGTTAAGAGATCCGCTATCCATGATGTAACACTAATTGTCCAGTTATATTTTAATCCCTGTCTTAATTTATGCTTTCTTTCAAAGTTAATGGAAGGAATGGTACTGCCAATCTTTTCATTTATAGCTATCATAATATCTGGTATACCTATATTGTCATCAAGACCCAACAGAATTATTTTTGTGCAGTCAGATAGATCTCTAACTTGATTTTTGTGCTCACATAAATTTAGGATGTAATCCGGTATTGAAATAAGATCAGTATTTTTGTCTTTTGATAATTCAGAGTTATTTGTACCAGAATTTATGTGTGTTTCAGATTCATCTTTATCTAAAAATTTGGCCAAATCTTTCCCATTAGAATTACATTCCTTATCTTTAATAACATTAAGGGGTTCATCCAATTTAGATTCATCAATGTCGCATTGAATAGCCATCTCATTATGCTTAGACTGTTTGGACGAGTTCAGTGTTCTTACTTTTTCGAACAACAGCTCATTTAACCTATGTAACTGGTTGTTATTTTTTTGTAAAACAGTCCACTCAGAATGAACACTATTCATCAAATCACTTAAAATATTAAACTTTAATTCAATTTCTTTTTGATAGGAATTAAATTTTGCCATGAGTTCTGGATTATTCTTATTTAAAATAGGACCAATTAATTTCTGAACATCCGAAACAACAGATTTAGAATATCTGTTAATAGAATCCTTTAAACTACTCAAACATGAAATCTCAAAAGAATTAGAATCTAAACCAATTGTTTCAGAATCCATATTAGTTTTAAAAGACATTACCTGTTTTGCATCAGGTCTAAACTTAAAGTTAAACACAACAGATGGATCTTGTGTCAATTTACGTGACCTTTTTTTAGTCATTATAAACAATTTATATCCTAAATTATAAAAATACGAAAATAAACAAACGAGCACAGTATCTGATTATTAAAAAAATGGACCTATCTACAATGCAATATAATAAAAGCAGCTATATGTGAGAATATTTTTAAATAGATGCTAAAAATTTAAAATAAATGTCTATCCATAAACTAATCAAAATTGTGTTTTACATTTATAAAAGTGAAAAAGCATGAAAAAAAAATCTCAATATTTATTTAAATATTAGAAAACTGGACCCTCTCTAACGAAATATTTTTGCAAGTGGGGTGCAAATAGGAAAAACAAACACTGGACATATGTATAAAAAGTCTTAAAATAAATTAGAAGGGGGGAAATTAGTCACTTTAGTTAAGACGATATTTTGTTTTAATGCACTGTTTATATCCTATATGAAATGCATAAGAAATATCATAATAAATATTAAGGAATTTATCAAAAGTTTTTTTTTTTTTTAATTGAACACTCCTAAAATTGAAGTTTTTATTAGCTAATATAATTGACGAAAATAATGATTCATACTGTATCTTATTCAGTATCATACTGTATCTTATTCATCTTATAATTTTTTTTTTTTTTTTTTTTTTTTTTTTTTTTTTTGCAGACTAGAGTATAAAAATAATTCTACTCGAATAGATATAAACAATGCACACACTTTAAGAATATTAAGATGTTAGATAGGTTTAATTATGCAAATAAGAACATGGCTAGTCTTTGCACAAATAAAAACAATCTCCCAATAAAATTACTGTACAAACAATATAAAGCACAACTTACCTTTAAAGTGAAAAAAAATCAGGAAAGAAAAGTAGGATAAAATGTAATAATATATTTTTTGATACATGAATTTATAATTCGATTATGCATGCATCATTATTATTATTTATGTCATGTGCACATGGCATGTGATTCAAACGATAAAATTTTATTTATCTGAAAATGAGCCCACTGTCAATAATATATGAAGGTGCATACATCCTTATTGTATAACCAGTATTCACATGCATCTTTCTCTGTATTGTTTCTTTTATATAAACCTCATATAAAAAAAATAATGGTTGCAACCCGACAACATCATGCCTTATTTTTATAGGAAAAAGAGATGCACCATTAACTTACCTAGAACTTTTTCATCTACATGGAAATATAATATAAAATTTATGAAAAAGAAAAAGGAATATACGTCAATTTATAACACTTCAAAAATAACTGTATTAAAAAAATAAACAAAATATATAGTCATTAATTAATAATGGAAATTATAAAAATACTTTCTTTAAAAAGTAATAAACTGTCTTGATATTTCTCAAACGACTTTCAGCAAAAAGTGCACAGCAATAAGTACTTAGATATTTGAAAAATATAATTTTATCATGCTATCGTTTGTATCATAGTTTTTAAATAGCACTTGTAAAGCTGTGAAATGTTTCAAGACAATCTAAAATCATTTATAACTGTTCGTATTTAAAGAAATTCAATTAGAGCACAGAAAAACTAATACATAATAAACTAAAAATGGTTGAAAATTACTCAACATAATTTTTTTTTTAAATAAAAATATCATATAATTAAAATAGAAATTGAGATTTAACCTATTAAATATAAAAGCATACACTTTCTCATCTGCGAAATTTATGCTGTAAATATTTATCAATGAATGTCTTCTTCACTCATTTTTTTTTTTTTTACCTTCAACTACTACAAATAAACTTGTAACAGTATTATCGTAAAAATAAACGTTCAATAGCGCACAAAATTACAGACACAAAATTGATCAATGCTGTAGTTTTAAGGGTTTTTTTTTAATAGTATAGCGCATGTAATTATTTTTGTGAAAAACATCAGTGTCAGCATCCAAAAATTTAAAGAATAAATCCAATGTGAAGATCATATTATCGACGAATGACGAAGAATTTAAACGTCAAACACGAAATTCTGTGTCACTTTAGTCGAGAGCATATGAAATCGTCACTGAAGTACACCGCTAAGATGAAATAAAAACATTATGTCAGTGAGCGTGACATTGTTGATTTAACGGAGGTGAAATAAGAGTCACAAATCGCCAGTCGTAGATTCTTAGGCCTACATCGGCAGGGGAAAATTTAACGAGCGGAAGCGAAGCACCCATCATCACGAAACGTCCCGATCAGAAGAATCACTCGCTCAAGTAAAAGAGAAATTGGCACTATAATCCAACTCTATAATGTCCAGCAAGAAAAATCCGGCGGCAATAATTACCGGAGCATAGGCATATTTCACACAACAGTCTGCGAAGGAAGGGAGCACTTATGTAATGATTCACAAACATAAGCAGGACTTATCTGACGAGGAAATAGTCGTTCGAAAATACTTGAAGACTGACGTTAATAGTTCACATTTATTGTATTCAGGAAAATAAATAGTCCGGAAAAATCTGGCAGGCAAATAAAAAGCAGGCAAATAACAGCAGGCAAATAACAGCAGGCACCATCCCTCGATGTTTGAAAAAGTTGCGAATGCCTGGTGTAGGCACCATAGTTTCTGTAGTGGAGATCTGTATTTTAAAGTATTGCGACCAGGTTCTTTTCAAAAAAATGCATTCGCTAGAGTTGTAGGCTGTGATCAATAAAATAAATGCCTTTTGAGAACTTTGTTTATTTAAGGTAGAGTTATCAAAATTAAATCATTTCTTACTGAAATAATTAGGGATGGTGCCTGTAACCATTTTTCAAGAGACCTTTGTTACATGACTGAGTGCATGAAGCGAGAGAGAGGCAATTAAATTTCTCATTCAGAATTCACACATTGGCATCTTGGAATTGGCGAAAAGGAGCATATGAAAAGTGAATGATATCATAACCATGAAATTTTTTGTTACGCTTTAAACAATTAAGATGATTTTGAATTTAATGCAGGGCAACCAGAAATGGGCAGTCCTAAAAAAATACGCCAAAAAGAATTCGCGCCAATTCGTACGTTAGGACTCTGTTTTGGGAGAATTTATGAAAGACACAATAATGTGGCATGCACAAGGAAAGATTATTACCTAACGAATAAGTTAGAATCACAATTAAGCAGAGAGAAAAGCGATTTTACTGACCGCAAGCAAAGCATATCTTTGTTCTTTTTTTATTTGTTTCCAGCAAGGGTGAAATACGCATCTTAAAGAATTCTCTTTATCTGACAGCCGTTTATCAGTAATAAAGCAGATGCTAGATGTTTTTCTTTCTTTTCTTTTGAACGGAAAGTTATTGTGGGATCGAAATAAAACATTAAGATAAACTAGCTATTTAATTAAAGATTAGCTTTAACTGTAATTTAGAAAAATGTAAAATTTAAGAAAACTATATGTGATTCTACATCACAGATATAACTATCACTCAAAAAAACATTATTAAAAAAACTCTCAAATTTGAAAATTTAAACACTTCCTAAAAAATACAACTTCTTTTTTCATTAAAAATACTCAAAATATTAAACTATCTAAAATATATTAATTCATTCTACAGATAATGATGTTATATGCATGCAAAAAAATTTAAGCCGTTCCATCAAATAGTTTTTTTTTTAAAATCTTCGTGTTAATCGTCAAAAATCAAGTTTTAAGAAAACGCGATTTAAAGTTGAAATTATATAGTGCGGCTTTGAAAGTGTTGATACATAAATGGTTATAACTCCGTTAAAAATGCAAATATTTTTATGCGGTTTTTTGCATTGAGTTCAGAATTAATTGAATAATCAAACTAGATTATAAAAAAATCGATTTTTGAAAAGTTTTCAAGCCCTAATTCCCTTTAACCTATCTATATTTTATGTTGAGATACATTTTTTCAAGTAACTTTTTTTCTGTTAAAAGAATTACTAAAGTTTATGAGCAGATTTTTTAAAATACTAATTAAAGTATAAGAATTCGTAAACTGTAATTTTTCCTATTTTAATTTGTAGAATTTAATTTCTTTCAGTGTCTGTTAGAAAATGAGATTAAAGTATTTGACCACTTATTTTTCTTTGTAAAAGATAAATTATGGATATTTATCTTAAAAACTGCAGGCTAAAAGACATGTATAGAGAGGGATCCAAGTCATAAAATATTTTAAGACATAATTCTAAAACTAATTAAAGTAGGAAGATTAACATTATATTCAATCTTTAGTTACAACTATAACTTGAAAAGAGGTACTTCTTTGTTAGATAAATTTATAAGAATCAAATTTAGAATGCGTATGTCCATTAATTTTTGTTTACTTCCGTTTTTATATTTCACTGGACAACTACTAAACTAGTTTAGTATACTCACCCTAAATGCGTCAATATAATTAAAAGTATTAATTTGAGAAAAAAGACTAATACTGGAAAGTTTATGATTTTGGGCTGTAGCACTTCATAATTTTTATTCAATACATTAACAAAGAAACAAATAATCATCAATTATTTGTCACATAATTTACTTAGAAATCCTTTTTTTTATCTGCCATGACAGATACAAAAAAATATTCATATTTGTTAGGACAGAACATAAAGAATAAAATCAATATACGCGCATACATGCGCTAAGAGCCAATGAGCGCCAAAGGATTAATTTATTTTCTAAATGAAAAGAGCAATAAGGAAATTGTATTGAGCTCTAGCCTTCCATTTTCATTCAAGATATAAACTAAGAAACCAGTAATAACAATTTTTTTTTTTTTTTTTTTTTTTGGAAATACATTTATTTTATTTGTAATTGATGACATGGACGTCTATTTGTAGTTGTAGAGTTTGCATATTTCAGATGTGTATCATCATATTTTTTTTCGAAATGAGATACAGACATGCAATAAGATTTTTGCTGATTAATGTGATAATTTTTAAAATAAAAATTAATACAATATAGCTTTTAGACAATTACATAATATGAGATTTGGTCAATAGATACGCCACAGAAATTTTTTATTTCTAATTTCAGAATAAATGTTTTGAGATTTTTAAGGCTCTTTCAAATAAAATATGTTGATATTAATTATCTATTTAAAATTTATGATAATACTCCTACAGATTAATACAATATGGAAATACTATGAATTTTAATGTATATAGTATGTATTTTTTACCTGTTTTATATTATTTCCTGTCTAATGAAATCACATGTGCTGTGGTCTTTTTTTGTTGTGCATAATTGGATTAGGTCATTGACCAGACATCACTTCTGCTCTATCTTCAATGGGGTAATCTATTTTGGATTATTTATCACTCCGGTTTTTAATTCTCTTTTATTTTGGATTTTTTTTCAGACATTAATGATTTATTCTTTTTGAAGCTCTTTCTCCACACTATTTATTTGGATATTTTCAAATAGCTCACTGTCACTTGAATATGATTCGGATGATAAGATGTTATGCATTTTCACCAAAATCTTTTTCTCCATTAATGTCAAAATTTTTATCATGAGATATACACTGTAGATGTTTTTTAATCTACTAAAATGTACAATAGTCACAATCACAAATGTATTATAACTTGTTCAGAGTCACCCAAGATTTCGAAAAGTATTCCTTTATCTTTAGGAAACTCAGAAAGTAATTTATTTTCTAGATTTAAAGAACAATTTACAAAAATAAATTTTTATTAGCTGCCCATATATTTTTCAGATTCTTTCAATCCTAAAATAAATATTATCAAAATGTTAAAATGTTAGTTTCAAATTTTAAAATGTTAGTTTTCATATCATTGTTAATGCTATTAATACTGTATCTTTGTTTGTTAAACTTGCTTTCTGGATTTCAAAATATTTACTTGAGAATTGATGGCGTTCGAAGAAGTTGGATTCCGATTTGAAAAACTATTTATTGCACAGTAAAAGCTACTCAGAGACATTTCCAAAAATAATGGGCAGCTTATAAAAATATTTTTCTATAAACTCTTCTTTAAATTTCAAAAATAAGTAGGTTTATGAAATTTTTAACCTCTTTGTTACTGAGTATTAATGAAATATTATTACTGAATTAGTTCTCCTATTTGACTTCAGAGCGAGATTTTTATTTTATTTGCACTGTCTCAGATCTTGACTTCAAAACATATCAGTCTGATATCAAAATTATAATTATGTTTCAGTATCATTAATAAAATGGGAGAAAACTGAGTTCCAGATTTAAGGACTCGGCGACAGAAGAGGTTAACGGCAAAGGAACGCTTTTCGGAAACTTCTGTGATTAGAAAGGAGATAATATATAATTTCGCTCATGATTATAGTACATTTTTATAGATTAAAACATATGTATTTTTTATAGTGTAATTTCGCCGCTATAGTAATTTTCTAAAAGTCCGCTTCATAAATTTTAACAAACTACTGCCTTTTTCGAATGTAAATCTTTTTCAACATCCAGTTATGTTTACTCAATACAACCGAAAATTTAAAAGTGTTAAAGCTAAATGGTTAATTTTCGGAAGCGATTCAACCCTAAACTAAATATTGCATTAATATTAAAGGTAATTCATTAAATTTACAGAGGGTCACTTTAAACCGCTTGAGAGCGCATTCTTTCCTCGGGTTCTGTTGTTCTGATTTAAACTGGAATTGATTAATTCAACTTAGATTACGATTCAACTACTTTCTATATCATACAAGTTTACCTTGTACTTCAGTTACCAGCATTTTCGAATATTAAGGGTGCATTTTTTCCTTGGATTCATTGGTCTCGATTTCAATAGGAATTGGTTTATTCAACTTAGGTACTTTTCAGCTACATCAGCTAAATTCAGCGATCTTTTGCCTTGAGGAAATTTATCTTCTGTTACCACCATTTTCGATCATCGACGGGGCATTTATTTCTTGGTTTCTATGCGCTCGATTTTAACGGCAATTGGCCCATTCAGCGTAGTTTACCATTGTTTAGTTTAACCTTCCTTTATCATGGAGTGTATTCTTATTTTTAATTCTATGGGCCCGACGACGACGGGGTTTATTTAACTTTGCTCATTTAATTTGGTTTTCCGATTTTCTAAGGTGTGTGCGGAAGGCTCCCTGTGTTCGCGCTTTAGAAGCGAAGATCCAGGTTAAAAAATAATTCGGAAACAGATTTGTTTAAAACACACTAGACGCTGCCGAAGACAGCGGGAGACCTTTTTAACCCCGTAAAATAAGTTTATTTTAAACACTTTATGCCTCTAAAGGCGTAGAGTAAGGATTTTATAAAGATTATGTGATTGATTTTCTATGTTATAAAGTCATACAAACTTGAGTTTTATTTAAATTTATTATATTCAAGGCCCGAGATGCTCGGCAGGTCAGCTAGTTAAAAGTATTAATTAGGCAAATTAAGATTGTAATCGGAAAAAGGCATTGAGTTCTATAGTTCCATCATTGTCATTCAATGCGACAAAAATCATTACTAATATGCCTTAGTTTTTTGTTTACAATATTTTTCGGAAATTAACAAGTGTATTAAAAACTAAAATTACATCTGTGAATCATTTATGTATAAAGATTATTTATTTTGAGCGTAATTATATGGTTTCTCTCGGTGATATAAATTTTGACTTTCTTAAACAAGTGAAATGGTTTTGTTTTCATTTCTGCACGTATATACACGTTCATATGCCAAATTGAAAAAAAAATCTTTAATCACCTGTATGCGCCAATATTTTTAAGATGATTAATTTCTTAAACTGAAAGAATACTTAGGAAAAGGGTATTGAACTCTCGTACTTTATCATTGTCATTTAACGCATTAACAAAGAATCCTATAATCATATTTTACTTCTGATATTATTTACTTAAAAATGCAAATCTTACATTAGTTCCAATTGATACGGACTCCTTCATAACAAAAGTAGCATAATATATTCATAAATTTATTAATAACTCTAAAATTAGGTCTTTGACACTTTTAAGCATGCAATTAGCTCCAGAATGTTTTTCTTTATTTTTATTGAGGTTGAATAGGTTGTAAGCACTTTTCTGGATGCTATAAGTTTTATTTGACTTTCTTAAATGATTGAATGAGGTTCCGAATAAATGTTCATTATTTCCATTAGAATGAGTTGAATATACTATGATAGACAAATAATTTCAACGCAACTCACATGATAAGTAAATACAGTAGTCCCAGTAAAAGCAAATATAAAAGCGTGATTCTCCATCTCGAATGTGAATGTATTAATTTGAAGATGGGATGCGTTTTGTTGATCTTTGGCGTCTGACATGTTTTATTTCTTGAGATAATGAAATGTAGATTTATTTTTGACTTGTTACTGTGGATTTACTTCCAAATTTTATCTGCATTAAAAAAAGCTGTAAAAATTAAGAACATAAATCGAAATAAAAGTAAGAGTTGAAACAAATACAATAGTAGTAGGAAAATAAGAGTACGGGCTCAGCCGGAGGCGGGACTGCGGGACCGTCCCACCTCCGGCTGTCCCACCTCCGGCTGTCCCACCTCCGGCTGTCCCACCTCCGGCTGCCCCACCTGCTCCTCCAGCTGCCCCGCCTGCGGTCCCTCCTGCCCCCACCATACATCCCCCTCCACAAACGCCCCCTAGTGGAAAAAAGGAATATTCTATTATAACAGGATAGGTGAACAACCTTCCCTAATTAAAAATATTATCAATCACATCTCAACTCGGAATCATACTATATGATGAAGATTAAATTTATATTTGAATTTTGAACAACCATAATTTTAATGAGTATTATTAATTAAGCGAAACACTGGAAAAATCTCAGTTTTTAACCATTTTATTTAGATTTCTTCAACTACAAGATGAGATTATCAATTTAACTCAAGAAAGTTAAACATATATTTGAATTTTGCTTCATAGACATCTTAATGAGTAGTATTAATTAAGTAAAAACAATAGAAAATATCCAGTTTTATAGAAAAAGACTGATTTCTTACGATTTTTATCAACTATATGATCAATGTAACGACTTAAAAGTTGAAAGTTAAACATGTATCCTAGTTTTTCAACAGCTATAGCCTTAATGAGTATCGTTAATTAAGTAAAAAAACAATGGAAAATATCAAGTTTTATGGAAAAAGACTGCTCTCTTACGATTTTTATCAACTTAAGAGAGAAAACTTAAACATACATTTCAGTTTTTCAACAGCTATAACCTTAATGAGCATTCATAATTAAGTAAAAAACAATGGAAAATATCAAGTTTTATGGAAAAAGACTGCTCTCTTACGATTTTTATCAACTTAAGAGAGAAAACTTAAACATACATTTCAGTTTTTCAACAGCTATAACCTTAATGAGCATTCATAATTAAGTAAAAAACAATGGAAAATATCGATTTTTATAGAAAAAGACTGATTTCTTACGATTTTTATCAACTTACAAGTTGAAAGTTAAACATGCATTCTAGTTTTTCAACAGCTATAATCTTAATGAGTATCGTTAATTAAGTAAAAAACAATGGAAAATATCAAGTTTTATAGAAAAAGACTGATTTCTTACGATTTTTTCAACTCAAACTTCAGACTATCAATTTGGTAGAAAGAAATTTAAGCATGCATTCGAGTTTTGGACAACCATTTCCTTCATGAACATTATTAATTAAGCAAAACAACAGAAAATATTAAATTTTTAACTGATTTCTTCATATTTATTTATTTATTTTTATATATATATATAAAATCAGAATACACAACTTAAAATAGAAATTTAAACATATTTTTTAATTTTTGAACAGTCGTTACCTCAAAGAATTTCAATAATTGAACAATTAACAAAGGAAACTAATGATTTTTTAACGAAAAAAGACGAATTAAACGAATTTGGTTAACTTTTACTCTAAATGGAAATTTCATCATACTTTTATATACTAACTAAGTAGAATTTTAATGCATAAACGAACACATTTCAGTAAATATTCAACGCACACGCAAATATGAAAACAACACCTGCTTCTTGTGACGTCATATTGAAACCGAAACTTATTCCTCCGAAGTCCCTCACCATACCTTTTCACCCCCATCTCCCCCAATTTTTTACCTTAGGTAGGGAAATGGACAATGCAATGACCTCTCATTCTTGTATATTTAGAAGTCTGGGAGAAAAAAAGAGACATTTTATACACTCCAATTTCATAACAGTTACCGCAATATCCCAAAATTTGAATTTTGGAAGACATAATCAGTATAATTAATTAAACAAAATAATAAAAATATTATTTTTTAAGGGGAAAAGGTGAATTTAAGCGAATTTGATTAGTTTTACAATAGTCTTTTGAACAACAACTTGGAAATATAGATTTCTAACAGAAGAATTAAACGTATATTTTAATTTTAACAACAAAAACTTAACAAGTATCACTAATTCAACAAATATAAATATCAATTTTAAAGAAAAGACGAATTTGAATAATTTTACACTAGTATTTTCAAAAGCAACATAGAAATATCAATACTTATTCACATATTTCACTTATTCACTGTATTCAGTACTATATTTAATAAATATGGATACAATTTAAGAATTTTCTAATCTATAATTAAATATTAGCTGTATATTTAATGTTACCCATGTTTTCAACATTAGTTCATAATCGTGAATTTTGTATTTTAAATACCATGTATTCAGGTTCAGATTATTTTCACTTGAAATCATACAGAATTTTTTAACAGAGTTTGTTTTTGAAATCATTGAAACAACTGTATTTAATATTTTTAACACCAATTTTCTAAGATTTTCTAACATTTTCCGATTATACATTCTTCAGAAGTACATTTCTAAATGTTACAATCACTTTACATATCGAAAAGTTATCATTGAAGCAACTGTATTTAATATTTTTAATACCAATTTTCTAAGATTTTTTAACATTTTCCGGTTATACATTCCTCAAAAGTTATTATTACGTATTCTAAACAATAGAAAATATTAATTTTAAGAATAAAAAGACGAATTTAAACAAATTTTATTAGTTTTACACTATTTTTTCTCACCTCCAACACGGATATATCAATTTTAACAGAAGAATTAAACGTATATTTTAGTTTTTAACAACAAAAATGTAATAAGTATCATTAATTAAACAAAAATAAATATCAATTTTCAAGAAAAGACAATTTTTTACACAAATTTTCAACTTTGAAATACATTTGCTTACATATATTGTTACAGTATATTACTAAACTTAAACTTTTTAAAAAGTTTGAATGTCTTTACAAAGGTTCATACTTATATTTTTCACATCTTGACTGCATTCGAAATCTTACAACAAAAGTATACTTTTATTATTATTATTATTATTATTCTAGAAAACCTAAAAAATCGTTTCTTGCTGCTTTAGACACTTGACATATTAAAACTACTCTACCCATATAATTAATCAAATTAGGACATGATTCATCTTACACTTCAAAATTTCTGAATTTTTACAATACTTATTTTCATCAAACTTTATTCTTGATCCTATATATTTTAATAGCACAGAATTTTAACATCTGTTTTTATCTACTTATCAAAAAATTATTAAAACACCCAACAACATTTTCCAAATATGAATATTATCTTTACAATTTAATAATGCAAAACATACACGAATACAAAGTTTAATTTTTACAAACATTTCATATTTCAAATCAAACTATTCGAAATTTTCACAACATAAGAGCAAACATTAGACGAACTTTTTAACATTAATATTGCTTACATCTTTTCATCATAACTTTTAACTATGATAATTAGCCATTTTTAGGTTGATTGTCGAAAAACTGTAACTGAAATTACATAAACTTAATGTAAAAAACCATGTTCTCACACAATTTCTTGAAATTCAACAAAGAATTGACTATTACTCCAATACTTATCTACTTCAATCCCGACTCTCGATAGTATATAGATATTGCATCATTACATACTTACAACTCTTTTCAAACGTTTATCAGAAAATCAAGTCAATCAAAGTCTAGTAGTTATTACATACCTGTTCCTCAGAAATATTACTATCATATGAAACAGTAAAGAAAATTAATAGATATTTAATATTTAATAACTTCATACGTGAAATTACTGCTGAATAAGAATACTAATAATAAAAAAAATCAACTGTTGGACAAAAAAATAGTACAGATTACCGAAAATTCAAATCATTTTTTCTACAAAAATTACAAAAATTAACAAATGAATGACAAGTTAGAGAAATAACTAAAAAAAAAAAAATAATGAACATATTTACAAATTTATTAAAATCACACCTTTTTCTGGATTACAAACCACAATTTCTTGAAAAATTTAACACCGAATTTGTAAGATTTTAATCCTAGTATTACATACACTCAATAAATATTCAAAATTAACAAAAAATAATTTTTTAGTCTCATTAATAAGCAGAAATTCTATATTAAAAGAATATTTTCATAGTAGTACTTATAAAAATGAGAGTTTACAAACTGATTTTCATAATTTTATCACATTTAAACTTAATATTTTACATAAAACATTATTTAATCAAATTTTATGCTTTCTAATTCAGTAAAATTCAATACTTTTTTAGTTTTTAAACCAATACCACAATATTTATTTACATCAAACTTGATTCTTCACCTTTTATATTTCCACATTACACACGTGAGATAAATACTAACTTGGATCAGGAGTTGAAGTCAATTGATTCCATTCGATTTTCATCATGTACGCATTGCTCCTACACGAAATTTCTTACTGCTATAATCATCTAATGTATTAAAACTAATCTACTCATATTTTTAATCAATTCATCAGATGTTTCATCTCGCACTTCTGAATTATCGTGCATCAAGTTGCTTAAAATATAAATACTATCTTTATAGTTTTAATGATATATAGTATACATGGTTTATCTTGAGTTAGCACTTCCATAGTATTAATCAAATTATATGTTTCATCTTGCACTTGATCTTAATGTTTTCATCTTGCATCTGAATTATCGTCCATCGAGTTTTTTAAATAATAATATATTTATAGTTTTTGATTATACATAGCATGTACAAATACAATCTTTAATTTTAACATTTCATATTTCAAATAACCTATTTCCGAAACCAAGCTATGTGAATTTTACCACAATGCTTATTATCATAGAATAATTTGTGTTTCACACTTTTCTAAAAATTATCAGATATGTACCCCTCAGAGAAATTACTATCATATGAATAAATGAAGAAAATTTAATTTATATTAAATGTACACGAAATTGATTGCAATATACATGTATTTAATAAAAATAAATAGGCGATTATTTATACATTAAACCTTTACTAAATATATATTTCTTTCATTATACAGATGTTTCAACAAGATGAATCAAAACAGCAGCAAACTTCAGAAATTAATGACCCGAATGATTCATCCCTAGCACATGTAGCGTTAACGAATAACACATATGTGAGTACTTATATGAGAAATACTAGAATTCGTATATGAAACGTAATTAGAGTAAATACAAAATGATTTGTCTTACTACCTACACTTTAACAAGTGCTTTTTACCTATATTATTGAAGAGAATCCTAACTGTGTCCATTTATTTCTACTACAGATGTGCTCTATTTGCTACAAACACTTCTTAAGTAAATGGAATTTAACAGAACATACAAAAATCTATACAGGTGAAAAACCTTACACTTGGAAAGATTACCATAAATGCTGTTTTCAAGGAGACGTGAATCAAAAATACACACATCATCATATAAAGCATCATCAGATATATGTAAACTTAGCGAAGATATTCAAAAATTAGTCAGACTTTTGAAGAATTTAGAAATAAAGGAAGATATTTAGGCTATTTATCCATCATATTTTCACAACATTTACCACAATATCTCAAACTTAAAATTTGGAAGACATACACACTGCTGAAAAGTAATTTTGTGATTCTTCTAACCAGTATGAATGTATAGATGTTATTTTGCAGTGTATTCTTTAAATGCTCACATTAAATATTCTTTTATATGCATATATCGTTGTGTTTATTTTTCTAATACCTATTACATTAATGAAATACATAACATTTTAAGTGAAATAACACTCTCACAACTTAAAAAATGCATAAGAACATACAAAAATAAACAGATGTATGAAAAAATATGCAAGTTTACAAAATATTTTCATTGTTTTCTAGAAATATTAACAAAAAATATTTACAATATGAAAAAATTGTAAAAGTGAAAAGAAAAAACATAAATGTAAAAACAAAAACCACAAAGTGAAAAACTCATAACAAAGTTTTTGAAAAAAAATATTTACAACAAAATTTTTTTTACAAAAACCAAAACTTCCAAAAATATTTTTTTCAAAAATTGTTTTTCAAAAACATTTTTTACAAAAAAATTTTTTTTCAAAATAAGTTTTTACAAAAGTAAAAAAAAAGAAAATCACAACGTTAAAAAAATGAAAAATTTTTGTTAAAAAAAGTGTAAAAAAATTGCAAAAAAATGTTGCAAAAATTTCAAAAAAAGTTATGAAAAAAGTCTCAAAAATTTCGTTGTTTTTAATAGCAAATGCAATGGTTTCGCCATTGCATACTGCATTAAAACCAACGAAATTTTTGAAGCTTTTTTCATAACTTTTTTTGAAATTTTTGCAACATTTTTTTTGCAATTTTTTTACACTTTTTTTAACAAAAATTTTTCATTTTTTTAACGTTGTGATTTTCTTTTTTTTTACTTTTGTAAAAACTTATTTTGAAAAAAAATTTTTTTGTAAAAAATGTTTTTGAAAAACAATTTTTGAAAAAAATATTTTTGGAAGTTTTGGTTTTTGTAAAAAAAATTTTGTTGTAAATATTTTTTTTCAAAAACTTTGTTATGAGTTTTTCACTTTGTGGTTTTTGTTTTTACATTTATGTTTTTTCTTTTCACTTTTACAATTTTTTCATATTGTAAATATTTTTTGTTAATATTTCTAGAAAACAATGAAAATATTTTGTAAACTTGCATATTTTTTCATACATCTGTTTATTTTTGTATGTTCTTATGCATTTTTTAAGTTGTGAGAGTGTTATTTCACTTAAAATGTTATGTATTTCATTAATGTAATAGGTATTAGAAAAATAAACACAACGATATATGCATATAAAAGAATATTTAATGTGAGCATTTAAAGAATACACTGCAAAATAACATCTATACATTCATACTGGTTAGAAGAATCACAAAATTACTTTTCAGCAGTGTGTATGTCTTCCAAATTTTAAGTTTGAGATATTGTGGTAAATGTTGTGAAAATATGATGGATAAATAGCCTAAATATCTTCCTTTATTTCTAAATTCTTCAAAAGTCTGACTAATTTTTGAATATCTTCGCTAAGTTTACATATATCTGATGATGCTTTATATGATGATGTGTGTATTTTTGATTCACGTCTCCTTGAAAACAGCATTTATGGTAATCTTTCCAAGTGTAAGGTTTTTCACCTGTATAGATTTTTGTATGTTCTGTTAAATTCCATTTACTTAAGAAGTGTTTGTAGCAAATAGAGCACATCTGTAGTAGAAATAAATGGACACAGTTAGGATTCTCTTCAATAATATAGGTAAAAAGCACTTGTTAAAGTGTAGGTAGTAAGACAAATCATTTTGTATTTACTCTAATTACGTTTCATATACGAATTCTAGTATTTCTCATATAAGTACTCACATATGTGTTATTCGTTAACGCTACATGTGCTAGGGATGAATCATTCGGGTCATTAATTTCTGAAGTTTGCTGCTGTTTTGATTCATCTTGTTGAAACATCTGTATAATGAAAGAAATATATATTTAGTAAAGGTTTAATGTATAAATAATCGCCTATTTATTTTTATTAAATACATGTATATTGCAATCAATTTCGTGTACATTTAATATAAATTAAATTTTCTTCATTTATTCATATGATAGTAATTTCTCTGAGGGGTACATATCTGATAATTTTTAGAAAAGTGTGAAACACAAATTATTCTATGATAATAAGCATTGTGGTAAAATTCACATAGCTTGGTTTCGGAAATAGGTTATTTGAAATATGAAATGTTAAAATTAAAGATTGTATTTGTACATGCTATGTATAATCAAAAACTATAAATATATTATTATTTAAAAAACTCGATGGACGATAATTCAGATGCAAGATGAAAACATTAAGATCAAGTGCAAGATGAAACATATAATTTGATTAATACTATGGAAGTGCTAACTCAAGATAAACCATGTATACTATATATCATTAAAACTATAAAGATAGTATTTATATTTTAAGCAACTTGATGCACGATAATTCAGAAGTGCGAGATGAAACATCTGATGAATTGATTAAAAATATGAGTAGATTAGTTTTAATACATTAGATGATTATAGCAGTAAGAAATTTCGTGTAGGAGCAATGCGTACATGATGAAAATCGAATGGAATCAATTGACTTCAACTCCTGATCCAAGTTAGTATTTATCTCACGTGTGTAATGTGGAAATATAAAAGGTGAAGAATCAAGTTTGATGTAAATAAATATTGTGGTATTGGTTTAAAAACTAAAAAAGTATTGAATTTTACTGAATTAGAAAGCATAAAATTTGATTAAATAATGTTTTATGTAAAATATTAAGTTTAAATGTGATAAAATTATGAAAATCAGTTTGTAAACTCTCATTTTTATAAGTACTACTATGAAAATATTCTTTTAATATAGAATTTCTGCTTATTAATGAGACTAAAAAATTATTTTTTGTTAATTTTGAATATTTATTGAGTGTATGTAATACTAGGATTAAAATCTTACAAATTCGGTGTTAAATTTTTCAAGAAATTGTGGTTTGTAATCCAGAAAAAGGTGTGATTTTAATAAATTTGTAAATATGTTCATTATTTTTTTTTTTTTAGTTATTTCTCTAACTTGTCATTCATTTGTTAATTTTTGTAATTTTTGTAGAAAAAATGATTTGAATTTTCGGTAATCTGTACTATTTTTTTGTCCAACAGTTGATTTTTTTTATTATTAGTATTCTTATTCAGCAGTAATTTCACGTATGAAGTTATTAAATATTAAATATCTATTAATTTTCTTTACTGTTTCATATGATAGTAATATTTCTGAGGAACAGGTATGTAATAACTACTAGACTTTGATTGACTTGATTTTCTGATAAACGTTTGAAAAGAGTTGTAAGTATGTAATGATGCAATATCTATATACTATCGAGAGTCGGGATTGAAGTAGATAAGTATTGGAGTAATAGTCAATTCTTTGTTGAATTTCAAGAAATTGTGTGAGAACATGGTTTTTTACATTAAGTTTATGTAATTTCAGTTACAGTTTTTCGACAATCAACCTAAAAATGGCTAATTATCATAGTTAAAAGTTATGATGAAAAGATGTAAGCAATATTAATGTTAAAAAGTTCGTCTAATGTTTGCTCTTATGTTGTGAAAATTTCGAATAGTTTGATTTGAAATATGAAATGTTTGTAAAAATTAAACTTTGTATTCGTGTATGTTTTGCATTATTAAATTGTAAAGATAATATTCATATTTGGAAAATGTTGTTGGGTGTTTTAATAATTTTTTGATAAGTAGATAAAAACAGATGTTAAAATTCTGTGCTATTAAAATATATAGGATCAAGAATAAAGTTTGATGAAAATAAGTATTGTAAAAATTCAGAAATTTTGAAGTGTAAGATGAATCATGTCCTAATTTGATTAATTATATGGGTAGAGTAGTTTTAATATGTCAAGTGTCTAAAGCAGCAAGAAACGATTTTTTAGGTTTTCTAGAATAATAATAATAATAATAATAAAAGTATACTTTTGTTGTAAGATTTCGAATGCAGTCAAGATGTGAAAAATATAAGTATGAACCTTTGTAAAGACATTCAAACTTTTTAAAAAGTTTAAGTTTAGTAATATACTGTAACAATATATGTAAGCAAATGTATTTCAAAGTTGAAAATTTGTGTAAAAAATTGTCTTTTCTTGAAAATTGATATTTATTTTTGTTTAATTAATGATACTTATTACATTTTTGTTGTTAAAAACTAAAATATACGTTTAATTCTTCTGTTAAAATTGATATATCCGTGTTGGAGGTGAGAAAAAATAGTGTAAAACTAATAAAATTTGTTTAAATTCGTCTTTTTATTCTTAAAATTAATATTTTCTATTGTTTAGAATACGTAATAATAACTTTTGAGGAATGTATAACCGGAAAATGTTAAAAAATCTTAGAAAATTGGTATTAAAAATATTAAATACAGTTGCTTCAATGATAACTTTTCGATATGTAAAGTGATTGTAACATTTAGAAATGTACTTCTGAAGAATGTATAATCGGAAAATGTTAGAAAATCTTAGAAAATTGGTGTTAAAAATATTAAATACAGTTGTTTCAATGATTTCAAAAACAAACTCTGTTAAAAAATTCTGTATGATTTCAAGTGAAAATAATCTGAACCTGAATACATGGTATTTAAAATACAAAATTCACGATTATGAACTAATGTTGAAAACATGGGTAACATTAAATATACAGCTAATATTTAATTATAGATTAGAAAATTCTTAAATTGTATCCATATTTATTAAATATAGTACTGAATACAGTGAATAAGTGAAATATGTGAATAAGTATTGATATTTCTATGTTGCTTTTGAAAATACTAGTGTAAAATTATTCAAATTCGTCTTTTCTTTAAAATTGATATTTATATTTGTTGAATTAGTGATACTTGTTAAGTTTTTGTTGTTAAAATTAAAATATACGTTTAATTCTTCTGTTAGAAATCTATATTTCCAAGTTGTTGTTCAAAAGACTATTGTAAAACTAATCAAATTCGCTTAAATTCACCTTTTCCCCTTAAAAAATAATATTTTTATTATTTTGTTTAATTAATTATACTGATTATGTCTTCCAAAATTCAAATTTTGGGATATTGCGGTAACTGTTATGAAATTGGAGTGTATAAAATGTCTCTTTTTTTCTCCCAGACTTCTAAATATACAAGAATGAGAGGTCATTGCATTGTCCATTTCCCTACCTAAGGTAAAAAATTGGGGGAGATGGGGGTGAAAAGGTATGGTGAGGGACTTCGGAGGAATAAGTTTCGGTTTCAATATGACGTCACAAGAAGCAGGTGTTGTTTTCATATTTGCGTGTGCGTTGAATATTTACTGAAATGTGTTCGTTTATGCATTAAAATTCTACTTAGTTAGTATATAAAAGTATGATGAAATTTCCATTTAGAGTAAAAGTTAACCAAATTCGTTTAATTCGTCTTTTTTCGTTAAAAAATCATTAGTTTCCTTTGTTAATTGTTCAATTATTGAAATTCTTTGAGGTAACGACTGTTCAAAAATTAAAAAATATGTTTAAATTTCTATTTTAAGTTGTGTATTCTGATTTTATATATATATATAAAAATAAATAAATAAATATGAAGAAATCAGTTAAAAATTTAATATTTTCTGTTGTTTTGCTTAATTAATAATGTTCATGAAGGAAATGGTTGTCCAAAACTCGAATGCATGCTTAAATTTCTTTCTACCAAATTGATAGTCTGAAGTTTGAGTTGAAAAAATCGTAAGAAATCAGTCTTTTTCTATAAAACTTGATATTTTCCATTGTTTTTTACTTAATTAACGATACTCATTAAGATTATAGCTGTTGAAAAACTAGAATGCATGTTTAACTTTCAACTTGTAAGTTGATAAAAATCGTAAGAAATCAGTCTTTTTCTATAAAAATCGATATTTTCCATTGTTTTTTACTTAATTATGAATGCTCATTAAGGTTATAGCTGTTGAAAAACTGAAATGTATGTTTAAGTTTTCTCTCTTAAGTTGATAAAAATCGTAAGAGAGCAGTCTTTTTCCATAAAACTTGATATTTTCCATTGTTTTTTACTTAATTATGAATGCTCATTAAGGTTATAGCTGTTGAAAAACTGAAATGTATGTTTAAGTTTTCTCTCTTAAGTTGATAAAAATCGTAAGAGAGCAGTCTTTTTCCATAAAACTTGATATTTTCCATTGTTTTTTTACTTAATTAACGATACTCATTAAGGCTATAGCTGTTGAAAAACTAGGATACATGTTTAACTTTCAACTTTTAAGTCGTTACATTGATCATATAGTTGATAAAAATCGTAAGAAATCAGTCTTTTTCTATAAAACTGGATATTTTCTATTGTTTTTACTTAATTAATACTACTCATTAAGATGTCTATGAAGCAAAATTCAAATATATGTTTAACTTTCTTGAGTTAAATTGATAATCTCATCTTGTAGTTGAAGAAATCTAAATAAAATGGTTAAAAACTGAGATTTTTCCAGTGTTTCGCTTAATTAATAATACTCATTAAAATTATGGTTGTTCAAAATTCAAATATAAATTTAATCTTCATCATATAGTATGATTCCGAGTTGAGATGTGATTGATAATATTTTTAATTAGGGAAGGTTGTTCACCTATCCTGTTATAATAGAATATTCCTTTTTTCCACTAGGGGGCGTTTGTGGAGGGGGATGTATGGTGGGGGCAGGAGGGACCGCAGGCGGGGCAGCTGGAGGAGCAGGTGGGGCAGCCGGAGGTGGGACAGCCGGAGGTGGGACAGCCGGAGGTGGGATAGCCGGAGGTGGGACGGTCCCGCAGTCCCGCCTCCGGCTGAGCCCGTACTCTTATTTTCCTACTACTTACAATAACAAGCTAAAAAACTGCTTTACATTTAATTTAAGAAAAGCATAAAAAGAAAGAAATCTATGCTTGCTATGGTAGAACATAATTTCAAATTCTCGATTTAAAATCAAAAGAATTCGTCTCCATATGAATGCCATTAACAAAGATTATGAAAATTGAAGTTAAAAGACATAGTTTTCTTAAGCAGTAGTTTTAAAGATAAAAACTACGGACTCGAAAGTAGGCGGAAGGCTAAATTTATTTTAAATTAATGGATTGTCAACGAATCACGTATATGTTTGATGCCGCATACTTAACAATCAGAGTTCTTGTTTCTGATATCACTATTGTTTGTACAGTCAATAGAATAACAATCATCAGAAAAAAATAAGATGAAGCATTTTTGATACTATGCACTGTTTAAAATTTGCAACATTCTTTCCAGTCATTTGACCGTTTATATCGAAACCCGCTACATAATCGTAATTTAACGCTGTTCTGATCATATTATCGTCCACTTTATGGTTGAAATATCGTTAAATTACAGTCATGTAACCGTGTTTTCAAAAAATGGTCAAATGATTGGACAGAATGCTGCAAATTTTTAACAGTGAGTGAAAATTTTATTATTTATGTATACAAATCTGTATAAATTGGTTTTAGATCAATCAAATGGAATAAATTTTTCTAATTTTAAACATTGTTTATTTGTGCTGTTTTGAGAAAATTCCTCCCAAAAAAATAATAAAAATTCTGTAAATTCAATTTCACAATTAAAAAAAATTATACTAAAATTCTGTTTTAGAAGTATGTAAATAGCAAAATTTTATTGATATGTATTTTTTTTTAAATCTGAATCGACGGCTTTTTTCACTTTTAAAACCTTTACGGAGGGGCTGTGACAGCATCTGTCCGGGCTTCATGTATTCTCAGGTAGACACTGAGCGAGCCCCTGCTTCAAGAAGTAACTAAATGTGGTAAAATTACACATATTTAATCGAAATTAGGATCGTTTGTAATCCTAGTTTATCAGAAGTGATTCCATTCTGTAATGAATTCTATTACATAAAATCATTATGCTATTACATAAAATCATTAAAATTTTAAAAATATTACATTTTTGTATTTATTTTATATTTCAAATTCGCGCACTTGATTTGCTATAATGCATTTATTGAAAAATATGTTCATAAGATTTCACTGTACACATGTCACTTAAAAAATCTACTTTACGCTTAATTTATTTATATAAATTACATTTTTAATGACTAAAATTTCTTCTCCTAATTATTAGTGATTTAAAAAATAACTTAAAAAAATTTCAATATTTTTCCATTTTGTAAAGATGAATATCACCCAAACTTTATTAGTTTAATAAAGTCTTTCCTTAACAATTACACCTAGCACAAAACAAAATTTTATCAATTGCAGAATTGAAACATTTCTGTAACAGCTGTGCAACAAATAAACTGACTTTGTTTATCTTCATTGCTGAATTTCTATGAATATTTTTAACAGAAAAGTTGCAATATTAATTTTTTTAACAAATTCCAAACACTCATTTTGCTCAGAAAAAAATTATGTACCATTCAAGAGCAAATGTAATTGCTGTCTAGAACTTCTGCTGTTTTGATTTTTTTTTCTTTTTCGGGAGAATTTGAATCTGCGAGCCAAATAATGCTTAATCATTGTAATATATTTTTTACTTATCAAAAATTGCGATAATATTTGAATTTCAAGTGATTCATTTTTATAAGGGATGAAAAATTCAGGTAATGCTCGTATTATTGCATTTGTGCTGCAGTTTAGACCTCCGTTCAGTTTCAACGGAAAATTCTATTCTGGGAGATAAAAAAAAATATATAGCAATTGTTTTGCAGAGAATAGTAATAAAAATTACGCAATGCGGCATAACATAAGCAGCGGCTATAGAAATCTTCTTGTTTTTGAACAGTCACTACATAGTGATGTGAGCATAATAGAAATGGCTCTTCTAAAAAATATAATGAAAGGTACAGCTTCTAAAAGTAAAAACAATATTTTTTAATCATTCACTAGGTCCAGGGTCTTCTTCATAGTTCGGAAGTCGGTGACATAGATAGCTCTGTGATCGCGGAATTAAAATAAAAATACTAATGCCCAGTTAAATTAATGACAGTGTGCTCACATGCTATTAACAATAATTCTATATTGCAGCCTCATTTTTTAAGGAATAATTGCTCTCGAAAAGCAAATTAAAAAGGGGATTAACTCTCCCATTTCCCAACTTTATCCTTAATCATTGAACCCTTAAAACTAATCAGGAATGCACCTTATCATATTGAGTCTACATACTAAATTGATGCAAATCGGATATTTCTGCATAAAAAAACATTTATTTAATTTAAGAGAAGTTCCCTTGTTCTCCCTTTATACTTAACCATTAAACCCCCAAAACTATACAGAGATTCACCTTTCAATAAAAGCCGATATCCAAAATTTTAAAAAATCAGATAATTATACATAAAAACCCATTTATCTAATTTAAGAGGGGTAATCACTCGTTCCCTAATAAGTAGCAAAAAGTCCAAAACTAACCAGGGAAGTGTCTTATCAGTATGAACTATCAAAAAATTGAAGCAAATCGGTTAATTCTGCACGATCAATGCATGATCTGCGTTCAGTGGAAAAATTTTGTTTGAACAAACAAAAAATATATATTGTTGATTTTTTTTTTCAATTTTCTGTCCACAATTTTCATCCGAAATGCATAACAACGGAATAATAACGTCTCATTAATCCGTCTGAATTTGAAAAGTTTATATTATCCAAAAATCATGTTAATCTTTTATAGCTATATAACTCAAACAAAATTACGTGAGCGAGTTATGGCTACTGCACAACAACTTAAATTTTGCAAAAACAACAAAATAATATTGGAATTGCAAATTAAAAATACAAGACTTTAGTAAGACTCAAATAAAATTTATGAAATTTTGTTAAAACTTTATAAAAGTGTTAAAAATATTTTTATTTTTATTTTTTTATTTTTATTTTTTTATTTATTTATTTATTTATTTATTTATTTATTGTCTAAGTGACAAAACCGATTTTTTACATTAACTAAAAGTTTCACTTAAAACAACCAAAATGTACTCAACAAAACATTTTGCAGTTTTAATCAATTCCTTTATCTGGGTGTGCTCTCAAATATCAGTTGGCTCGTTTGATCTTCCTATTATAGATCCTTTAAAAATTGTTAGATTCACTACAATTTTTTTTTCTAACAACCTCTTAAGTCGTTCAACTACTACACAGATAACAACAAAAAAAGATGAGACTTCAGCTACCACCATTTTTAAGCATCACTCGCTTCTTTGGTTTCTTGGTTCAGTTTCTTTTAACCCATTAGTGCCTAGCGTCCCTTTTTAGGGACGCTTCAAAAGGTGCATGTAGCACTGTTTTTGCACCGGTAAAAAAGAACAGCAAACTTTATTTTATTTAATTGAAACATTTTCGTAATTAATGAACTAAACTTAATTCTTTTAAAAATAGTGGTGCCAACCGAATAAAATTTGCGTAAAAGGTGGTGGGCACGAATGGGCTAAAATGATCCGAATCGTCTGCAGTTTTCTTTGACACAGTTCTAGCGTCCTCCAGTTACTTTAAAAACTATTAAAAAAATTCTTATACTTGCAAGCAACCGCCAAATGATTGTCAATAAAAATACCCACTCACTCCGAAAAATGATTTTTCCCTTTCTACATTATTCTAAGTTTTAAAAAAAATAAACTAAATTTTCTTTTTTAAAATTTCTAATAAAATTGCAAAAGAACTTCATAAGTGTGTATGTTTAATTCAAGTTTTAAAAAAGATAAAACTATCTTTAAATTAAAATATGGAAATTCCTAAAACGAATTATATGTAAGATAAGGGAAATGTCTGTAAAATGATGGTCGAGAAACTCAATAAAATGCTTTTAACCGAGAACTAACTTAAATTTACAGAGAATATTGCATTTTTCTGTATTTTCACAGAAATTTTTATAAGTGTGTACTACAACTGTTTTTGTAGATTATTGTTTCCTTTATATTTGATTTTTTTACACGCTACATATTTATCTTAACGCAAGTGATTTTGTACGAATGTTAAAAAAAATAATGATGTAAAGGAGGTTTAAAACTTAATTCCGTCCCTTCATACTGCACTAAAGTGAATATTTGAAATAGCATTTCAGAATACAAATATATTTTTATGACAAGAAAATGAGTAATATTTATACCAAATTAGTAAGTATAGTTAGAACGCAGCAACTATATTGAAAAGGGCAATATAATAAAAAATACGCAATAATTTATCAAAAATAAAAAGTAATGTTACTATATAATGACATTATAATAACCAAATGCACTTTTCTAAACTAATAAAATTTTTTAATTTAGTATTAAGTACTGAATTATGATGCTAGGAACTAAATAAGCTACAGTGAACAAGCAATTTTAATGATACGTGAAAAAATCGAACAGAAAATTTAATTACATGGCTTTTTTTTTTTTTTTTCAAAAATAAAGCTTGTTAGAGTCCATTTATTTATGCAAAAAACGAATTAGTATTCGAATAACAATTTCTCGGAATTTTCAGTTTTAAGCGGAAAACAGCGTTAGGTAACTGAATTACTGAGTTTTAAAATAGTTTTTCACAAGATGCTGATGTGCACATAACATTAAATTTATCTTTGATAAGTCTAAGCAATAATAAAATTCATTATTTTTGCATAAACAAAATAGGTTTTCTTTCTTGTTCAGAAAAAAAAAATTAAAAAATCTGTTAGCTTTAGAGATTGGAGCGGATTTTTTAGATCTTGAATCAAAATGTGTATGTTAAACAAAACCATAGAAATGCAACCCGTTTAAAATAAAATAAATGGAATTAGTAAAAAGCAGTTTCAAAATTTTGAAACAAATAATTGATAAATTTTGCTTGAGAGATAATTTTCTGCCACACTCTTAAACATTTACACGAGATGTAATTTTCACTGACCATTAGTGTCCCACGTAAATGTGTGCTCGAAATGTTCTGGACACCAGAATTTTAAACTAATTTTCTTCGCCTTATCTAATGGCCAAATAATCTGTGATAAAATATGGCTAGATAATCTCTAAGATATTAGTGGTGTCCAAAACATTTGGCGTTCCGATTTACGAGAAACATCTGACAACACTAGTTGTGAGTGAGAGTCACCTATCAAGTGCAGTTGGTTAACCCTCTAATGCATGTGAAGCAAATAATTACTCTTCAAGTATTTAATAACATGGCATAAAAAAAGTGTTAAGAATAGGATTTACAAGCGACTTCATGTGAACATTCGACTAAAAAACTAACAGTATAAGAGCTTAAAACATTGCATCTATACGATTCCTAAACTTCTTAACAGAATGATTTTTGAAGATGGTATCTAAAGATAAATTTACATCGGATTTGAAATGACATACAGTTGGCAAAAAAAGTATTTGTACACTTCATTTTTTTAATTATAATGAAATTAAACAAAAGATTTAAGCAAAAAATATTGTAATACATTAATTTAATGCATTATAATATTATAGAAGCAAAAATAAAATTAAACGAATCGATTTTTAACATTATAATAAACAAATATACAAAAATATGATGCAAAAAAGTATTTGTACACTGTATTAATGTAATATAATTAATGAAAATTTAGTAAAATGATACAAATTACTATTTTGTGTGAATTCATTTAGCGTTTATGACTACTTCTACATGGTGTGACATAGATTCAACCAACTTTTTTGTAGCGGTCTGGTTAATGTTATTCCAGGACACAATAAGAGCTACTTTAAAACTGTTTTTTACTGATACATATTTTTTTTCGGATTTGTGCATTCAATAGCATCCACAAATTTTCTATTGGATTAGAGTCTAGAGATTTTAGAGGAGATACCAGTCGTTTTCGAGCATTGTAGTAACCATGTGCTGGTGATCACAGCAGTATGCTTTGGTCGTTATCCTGCAGAAAGTGAAAAGCTTCCTCTACGCATAATTTCTTAGCACGGTTTAATAAATTATGCCGCGACACATCAATGTATGTTAAACTTGTCCTTCCATTGTCAATAAATTTTAAATGTCCTGCTCCATTAGAAGCTATACACCCCAAAACCATAATATTCCCCCCACCATGCTTGATAGTTTGAAATATACGTTTTGGATCTAGAACAGTTTTATTTTTACGCCAGTTTTTTCGAATGCTTGGTGGTTAAAAAAATTCCGAATTTTCCCTCATCAGAAAAAATAACTGTTTTCTAAAAATCCAATGATTTACTTCTGTATGCGAAAGCAAACACTATGCGTTTTCGCCTGTTTGTTTTGCTGATGAATGGATTTTTCCTCGAGGTTCTTCCTTTTAAATCTGCATTGAGAAGAATATTTGTTATTGTTTGAGGTATTACTCTGATGCAAGAAGATGTTGGAAGGTCTCCAGCAAATTTTTCAACCGAACGCATAGGATTTTTTAAAGCTTTTTTAACAACACTCCCCTTTTCCCCCATTGTTAGTTTGTTGAAAAGTCCTGGTTTTCATTGAATTTCGATGCATCTAATTTATTCATAGTTTCTCACTATGCATCCAATAGTTGTAAATGGTAATTTAATAGCTTTTACAAATTCTTGTTGCGAGTTTCAATTTTTATTATGCTCAATAATAGGATTCCATATATCTAGAGGTACCTCTCTAGTTTTAAGTTCTATTCACAATTACTTCAAGAGCAAATTATATTAAATGTCAGACAAATATAATATGAAGTTAAAAATTATTAACAGCTTCTGTAAAAGTAGTCCTTTGAACCATAAACACTATAAAACACAGTACATATCAGGATGGAGAAATGTAGAAGTACTTTTTTTGCAAGAAATTTTTAAACTTTTCCTATTAGAAAATTATTTTACATCTTTATCGAAATTTTCTGTTGTGTACTTTAAAACGCACGGTAAACAGAAAGTATTAAAACTATTTTTGACAAAATATCTGTTTTTATTTAGTTAAAAATTAAACATTTTAGAGTGTACAAATAATTTTTTGCCAACTGTATCAAAATGGAAAATAACTATTGTAATTGTAAAGCTTGTTACTACTTTAATGTGAAGACTTCCCCTACTTTTATTTTATTCATAAATCATTATACAAGACTAAATTACAACTTGAACGACACATTATGCGTTTCTCTGAGACATTTTGTGATTGAAAGCACAGTGAGATACATTTTCTTCTCTTTTTTTCTGTATTCTCACAGGAATTGTGCAGTTTATTTTTTCCAATAGAATTACGCATTCAAAACATTACCGTAAGTAATAAAAGCTATATAAGCATGGATTTAAACCGTCAAAAACGAAAATTTTCAGTCCTTTTTTACACCTAGGAAACGGTGTTTTCGGTATTGTAAAAAATCCCCTTACTATTCCAAATTTAATGCGTAGCTTTATTTCTGTTTTCCACTGCCATTCTCCCTTCCAATAATGAATATTCTATTAAAAGTCAAGTAGAAATACACATTGTTAATATTTAACTACTTTTTTGCAACTACACTGCTCAAAACAATTAAAGGATATTGCAGTTTTAGGTGGATTTTGTATCTGGGAAACTTTTTAGCTGATTGATACATGGTCGACAGACATAGTAGGTTATATGAGAATAAATTACACATGTTTGGCAAAAAAAAATGCATTTTATTGCGCATTTGTGTACAAAAGGAAAAAAACACAATTTGTGCATATGAGAAAAAAGAATAAGAAAAGGTGTTTTCATCAAAGAAAATCATTTTCAGTTGGGGGTATGGTTTCCACGGGCGGCCAGCAACGTTGAACATTTTTGAGGCATGGACTCAATGAGGCTATTAATGACGAGTTGGGGTATTCTGGCCCACTCTTCCAGAAGTGCTTTTCCAGTTCTTGGAGAGTTTGTGGGGGTTGTTGGCGGCCAGGAACTCGTCTTCCTAGAGCGTCACAAACGTTCTCGATTGGATTCATGTCTGGAGAACACGCTGGCCATTCCATTCGAACGATTCCTTCCTCGAAAAGGAAATCCTCCACCGGGTTTGCACGATGCAATCTGCAGTTATCGTCCATTAAAATGAAGTTATCTCCGATTGCTGCAGCGTAAGGGACTACAATAGGTCTGAGGATCTCATCCCTACATCGGCGACCAGTCAGAGCTCCATCTCGAATGATGTAGAGGTCAGTGCGCCCGTCAATGGAGATGCCACCATACACCAACACTCCTCCACCGCCAAATCTGACACTTTCGTGCACGAACGCAGGATTATTCCTACTGCCACGGTCCCTCCAGATGAAAATACGCCTATTATCCGGATGCTCAGAAAAACGGGACTCGTCAGAAAACAGAATATTGCTCCATTCATTTCTCCTCCAGTTGACATGCTCGGTTGCCCACTCCCTGTGGTCGCGACGATGCCTTGATGTTAATCTAACACATACCATCGGTCGGCGAGCATACAGACCTACAGCATGGAGCTGGTTTCGGACAGTCTGAGTTGAAATAATGGTGCCTGTAGCCGAGCGAATGTGTTGTTGGAGAAGAGTAGCGTTCATGTTTCGGTGTCTCCGAGCTGTTAACGCTAAATACCGATCTTCATTGGGCGTTGTTGCCCGTCTACGACCTTGCCCTGGTCTTCGGCCTGCACATCCTTTCTCCAAAAAACGGTTCCAGATTCTGGAAATGACACTTTGTGACACTCCAATGGCTTGCGCTACTTCGGCTTGAGTTTGGCCCCCTTCTAACCTACCAACAATTCTCCAAGCTTCTGAATCTGTCAAATGACTTCGCCGAGACATCGTACTCATCGAAACAAAGCAATCACTGAATGCCGATGATCCTTTTCTTCATTCTCTTTTATCCAGTTGATAGTCAAATTTCATTCGTTGCTGCTGAAGCGACGTTTTTGACGTCTAACTCAAAATTTGCATACTCCACAGTTTGAAAACCAGAAAAATTTGCATTTGTGATTCTCTTCTGCTATTTTCGGCAAAAAAAATTTCGTTTATATCTTTATTTTATATAAAACTTTAAATATCCTTTGTTTTGAGCAGTGTATAATAAACATAAAAATTAAATAAATAGGGCATTTAAAAGATCATTTATAAATTTGTGTACAGTAATTTTTATAAATGATTAAAACATTTTTAAATAGATTGCACTAATCTACTTCAAGTTGTAAGAATGCTCAAACTACACTGTTAAAAATTTTTGCGAAAAGTTACCTCTGTTTTTAAAGGCTATCTATTTTCTGATCAATTAGAATATTCCATGGCGTTTGCGTAGCTTTCTCATTGGTTAGAAAATAGATAATATTTTAAAACAGAGGTAAATTTTCGCTTTATTTCAACAGTGTGCGTTCAAAATTTCAAAGAGAAAATTTCTTTTTTGGGAATTCAATTAGTGTTAAACAAATTAAAGAATAGAATCTAATTGTACTCAAGATTTTGGCATGAATTTAAATATTTTTGTAAGATGAACGAAACCAAGGGGCCTCCGTGGCCGAGTTGTCAAAGCACCACGCCGCTAATCGCCTGCGAGCGTAGGAGATTGTGGGTTCGAATCCCACTGGCTCCATAAAACGCACGCTTTGTGTGGAGCTCCCGGTTGTATCTCTCCTGTGTTGTAAAATTCCCTTGTGCTATCTCGTCCTTGTATTTTGACGATGGCTTATAAGCAGGATTCATGTCTAGCACACAAGTCAGATGTTGATGATCAATAAATTAGAAAACGAAACCAAGGCTATTAACTGTTAAAAATTGTAACATTTAAAAAAAGTAATGCATAGAAAGTTAATGCGTTATTTTGTAACCATATCATTTTCTCCCTTTTTTATATTAATTATACTTGAACAACATAATTTTGATGTTTGGGTGGCACATTTAAAACAACAATATATTTTAAACACGTTGAATTTCAATAACACAAATATTGGATTTATTGATGCGAAAACGAGGCATTCTAAAACGAAAGCACAAGATCTTGTCACTTGAAGTATGAAAGTTTTCTAGCATGTGAAATCTTGTGAAAACTTGTGAAAACAATTTATTCCAGGTAAAATTCCTATAAGCTTTATCAAGCAAACAGACCAAGTATGAAAGAAATAGGCATAATTTTTTGCCTCTATTTATCTATTTGACAAAGCTCCTCTGTAAGGAGGAAGCAGAAAAGCTGCGTTGTGAAATGACAAGCATGAGAATCTTGAGCTTATGAGAGTAAAGGAATTTCGAATACTGGGAAGGTAGGAGGGAAAAAATTCTCCTGCATTTCCTTGGATATATTAAACTTATAAGGAGAATATTTGAAAGAAAATTAGAGAGAGGAATTTCCGCCATTCACAATACATTGCCTTGTTTGAAGTTTCGAGAATTGCAAGAAAATGCATTTCTTAGGAAATATATAGGAATTAGACGAGATGAGAAAATAATTTCTTTAGTACTTGAATGTCATCCATTAGTAAAATCAATGCGCTTTGTTACATTAACTCTTAATAAATTGAAGTAGAAAAAATATTTAGAAGTTGGAAGAATTTTTTTAATAAGGTTTGTATATTAGGTAAAATAATTTAATTTAATTAAACTTCATGAATGTTAAAATCGAATGTCTATTTTATATAATAAAATTAATTATTATTTTTATTCTGTTTGAAATACAAAAAATAAATTTTAGACCATTTGTTTTTATAATAATACTACCTGAACCACCCGGCGTTGCTCGAGATAGGAATGAACCATCCTCTTCCTGATGCAGGGTGTTTTTAGAGAGAAGACATGTAACTTGGACAAGTAGCGCAGGAATAAATATCACCATTTCCCATCACCTTTATCCAAACATGAGACTTTCCAAGTCGGAGGCAAGTTATTTTAGGTGCAAGATTTCATGTATGCATCACCGCTAGATTGTATGTCTTTGATTTAGATGGGTTCAAAAATTATATCTGCGCTATAAACAGGCATGTATATGTTTATGTTAACATAATGTACAGTCATAGAAAAAAAGTAAACACTCTCTACTAACTCCTCAACAAATTATTGTAGAGATATCGAACAATAATTGTTGAACTTTTCTTTTTTGTACTTAAACTATGCTATTCACTTTGGTTAATTTACAAACACAACCAAAGAACACTTTACCGATAGGAAAAAAAACAAAGAAATGATGAATGGCCGGAAACTTTTGCACACACGAATTTCGAATTCGGCCCCTATCTAGGATGTATCTTCACTATCCAATAACGTAGTCACAGAACATTCACGTATTCCTAACTTTTGAAGCAATTGTGCTTTTTCTTTGCTGAAATCTTCTGGTAAATAAATCAAAGAAGCTAACTGTCCGGAAACTTTTGACCGCCACTGTGTATATATATATATATATATATATATATATAGTGAGTACAGGAAACAAAAACTTTAAATGGGTATAAAGCAAAATGATCTACTAATATCCTATTATGAAACATTTATCCCAACATATCTTAAACAGAAACAAAATGCAGCAATCTTTATTATAATCTTGTATTTTCTTATCTCTCTAGTAACTCTGATTTAGGCTAAAACTGAAGCAAAAAAATTAAAAAAAGATAAAAAAAAAAAGTGCTATGTTTTAAATTCGAAAAAAAATCGTATTTCAATTTATCTCTGATTGTTTAGTCTTTTTCCATGCTCCAATCTATAGAAACAAGAAATTTGGTTCTGTGAGAATTTGAACGCAAACAATAGAAAAGTCAAAAATTGATTTTTTTTCTATCCATAAAATATAAACTAAATAGAGTACTACTTAATGTTGAAAATCTTTTGGCTAAAATTATCCTAACATCATTTCTTTTATTAATTGAGTTGTTGCTTCATGACCTTTGGAGAAATTCTGTTGAGTTTTTACGGCAATTCATTTAACCTATATCTGTTTATATCTAAAAACTGGAAGTAGTAACATAAAAATACATATTCACTTAGTTAGTCAAAAATATATATATATTGCATTATTTTGCAGTTATATGTGCACAAAATCTGCAATTAATTATTTTAACCTCTTCGGTCCCTGGGTACCCAAATGGGTACGTCCGTTTTGTCTCATTTTATTAATGATACTCAAATATAAATGAAATTTCGATATAAGAATAATATGTTTCGAATTCTAAGATTCGAGTTAATGAAAATAAAACAAAAATCTCGCTCTGAAGTCAAAAGAGAGAAGAAATAATTCAGTAATAATTAATAATACTGCATTAATACTCAGTAGCGAAGAGGTTAAAATCGCTATACTAATGAAAAATATTGGACCATTATGTAATTATTGTTTTAAATTAACTATATCTTGATCAATCAATCCTTGGCTTTTCATTTGCTAATATTGACAACGATAGCATAAATGTTGGCAAAATATTCGAGCGTTTACATTTTGCCAATATTGTACCAATAATGACAAAAATATTTCTTCATTTTATTGCTAATATTTTCCAAATGTAATGAATATTAGTGGAATTTCGTTATCAATATTTATTATAATAAGTCAATATTTAAGCAATATTTGTATTTTATTAGAATTTTTTTTTTAATTAATACAATATTTTAAACATTATTGAGTTATAATATAAACACTGTAACCATTATTGTCAGCTTACTAGTATGTCAATAGCACTTTCCAGAACAAAAAACAATAACATATATCATTTTGAAAAATAATTATTTAAAAGTAATTGAGATATTTCTTAAACATCTTTTTGTAACTAACATATATTTTATTTCAAATCATCCCTATACATTTCATAAAAGGAATATTTACACTTGTCTTTTATTTTTATTGTTAGAATTTCGTACAGCTTTTAATTTCTTTTGAAGTATTCATGGTTTGTCTACATTTAAAGCCTAAATAAATATATCACGTTTAAAAAAACATGTATTGAAAAAAGCACACAAAAACAATCATATTTTTTTATTAATTCGAAAGAGAAAAAACATTTTTGCGTAGGATTATAATATAGAAAATGTTTATGCCGGGAAGTGAATTCAGTCTGTTTTCTTTGTATATAATTGTTTTCTTTCATGGATACCTATATTTCAAGGTAGGGACGAAAATAAAAAAACAACATCGTGTGACTTTACGTATTGAAATTTCAGAGAAAAAAACATTTGTTTATGTCACGATATTCTTTGTTGCTATTTATTTATTGCTGAATTTAGAAAATGAGATCTAAAGTGAGAACGTTGCGTGCTTGTTTATTGGTGTACTATTTTATATAAAGGAATACAATAAACGTTATTTGAACACGGTTTCTGTATGTTCAAATACTGCGAAATTATACAAAAGTTTTTTTTTTTTTAACTTTCTCATTGATAGTAAATATTTATTTTAAAATATTTTCATAAATAAGTAATTGCTACATAAATCAACAATAATAAATTTGGGAATTATAATTTCTTTGTGATTGTTAATAAAAAATGCTTTATGAACAGAAATGGTTTATCAATAAATTTAAAATATGAGTTGATTTAATCCGACAATTTGAACCTTTTAAAACGCAAAATAATTTTGAAATTTTAGTAATATTTTAAATATTTTAAATGCATTATACAACGTAATTAATAGTCATATTGTCAGGCATAGAAGAAATTCTGCTAGTAGATTTTATGCTTTTAAAATGCTTATCGGTATGCTAATAACAGGAACTATTTTTTTCCATTAAAATATCTCAAGGCCAAACATTTTAGAATAAATAATAAATTAATAAATTAATTTTTCAGTTTTTTTTGCTTTCAGTTTCAAGATAAAATTCTTATCTACCATATTTGTTACAAAAAGAAAAGGAATTAAATTCTCTACGAATTTCATAGCAAAAACATTTTTCTAAACCCATTACTAAGTGCCCTACGGTTTTTTGAAAATGATACTTTTTTTTTAATTTTGTGGAAAATCGCAAAAAGCAACATTTGACACCGTTTTTAAATCATTTTAACATTTTTAATGTAACTTGTTTATATTACAGGTATTTGCATGATACCTATAATGATTAACTACATGGTAACGTTATCAAAAAAATTTAAACCACTGTGTAACCAAGTGTATAATCACTTGTTTTCGATGTTACCCCTTCTTGGCTTTTGTAACAGATTTTTATGTTCATATTCCAAGCTCACCATGATCAAAAGCGGGTCAATGTCTTTTTCTGCCATGCAACACTTTCAAAAGGCTTCAGCTCTTGAAATGGCTGAAGTATGAAATTATAGATGAAATCAAAATCATGACATCAGCGTCTTTTTCTGCCTGGTCAACTTAAATTCTGTTATTTTGAAACTCTGTTTTATATAGCAAAACGAAGCTATTTTTGTTTCTGTCATTGGCTGGAATTTTTTCGTGACGGAAGAACTTGATTGACACAATTTTTGTTGTTGTTGTTGTTTGTTTTATTGCGCTATCGTCGATTTTCGCAACATACTGAACTATGGTGAATATACCAGCAATGTTTTTGACAACGAAATAGTTTAAAAAGTAGTTATTATTAATTAATCGATTTAATCATTATTATCCAACTGTATTTGTAATATAAGTTGTATATATTATTCTGTTAACTTTCTAAAACTAATTTTGTAGTCATACCCCATTATGAATGAAATATTAATGGAATTTTAAGAAATAAGATAAGCAATGCAACAATTTAATGACAATCAGGAAATGTTTAGCAATGGGCACGTTACAAAAATAACTTATTATTAAATTATAATTAACGCGCCCGATACTTTCATGAACAAATTGAACGTGAATGTTTCGGGTTCGACGATTAAGGTGTTAAGCATAATAGTCCAGTCATTTTAGAACCTTTTTTTGCAAATAGAGGAAAAAATTAGAACAAAGCTGGATTTTTGCATAGGTGCTAGTTAGGGTATGCAGTTTAACATACTAAACGTCCCCATTGATAAGATGTGAGCTTTTGCCTTCAAGGGGCGCTAAAGAGCTTTAAAATCGGTTTTCTGTGAATATCTCACGAACAATGGCATCTAGATAAAAAAGTTTATTACAAAAATGTAGATAATTTAATTTCCTACAAAAAGTGTAATTAACATTTTTTGTCACACCAACCGTTCCCTGCCAAAAATTAAGATAAAATAAACATTGTTGAAAAAGAATGTGCAAGAACAATCATAACGCGGCGAAGAGGCAGAACAAATACTAAACAACTTTTGATTCCCCCACCCCCTCATCTCTCCCCCATTGTTTGTATGGCGTTTTCGCGCGCTTGCGCAATACGTCACCTGAGAATAATAAGGTTCTATCTGTGTTTTTGAAAAAATCGACTTATTGATATAGAAATGTTCTGTTTGTATCTATGAAGGCATTTCTGGATTAAAATAATGTCGTAATATAATTGTAAAATTATATGTAAATTATATATAACATCATTTTGATGCAAAAATGCCTTCGTAGATACAAATAGAGTCTTTCTATACAGCTAAGTCAATATTTTCAAAAACACAGATAGAACTTTATTATTCTCAGGTGACGAATAGTCATTGCCCAATACCCTATCTCTCTTTGCATTTGTCGAAATGTAACACGTGCAAGTACTTTTCAATATTTTATTAACCGACTTCCAAAAGGAGAGGAGGTTATCAATTCAACGCGTATGTAATTTTTTTTATGTATGTTCACCGATTACTCCGAAACTATCCAACCAATTAACTTGATTTTGGTGTTAAATGAGAGAGCTTGCTCTCGAATTGGTACCACTTCCGTTTCATAGAAATTGGTTTAGTAGTTTTTTAGTAATTAGCCAAAAACTAATAAAATTAGTGATTTCTCGCAAATCAGTAGTAATATGGATGTCGATTAAATTAACCGATAACAGGATGGCCGAGCGGTGTAAGGCGCTTGATTTAAGATCTGGTTTTCGAAAGGCAGCGTGGGTTCGAACTCCACTCCTGACGTACGTGTATACAATAAACTTTTCCGTACTATAATTTTTAAATATATATTTAAAAAGTTACTACTTATGCAATAATACTAATTATGCAATTAGGAATATTTTGTATTTAACCGTTACCTCAGAGTATCAGAGATTTTTCATTAACTCAATACTTTATTAGTGAAAGAGTACTCAAAAAGGAGAATAGACTTGCAAAAAGTAACATGACATTGAATAAGTTCTCTGAAGAGAATGAAGTCCGGACAGCCGAGCGGTCTAAGGCACCAGATTTAATCTCTGGTTTTGAAAGAGAGCGTCGGTTCGAACCTCACTCCTGACATATGTGTATAGTATACAAAAAAAAATTTCTGTCTTGTATATATTTTTTAAGTTACTTCAAAAAAGGAGAGGATGTTATCAATTCGGCGCGAATGTATTTTTTTTTCTATGTATGTTCACCGATTACTCCGAAACTATCCAACCGATTAATTTGTTTTTTGTGTTAAATGAAAGAGGCTACTCTTCCATTGGTACTTCTTCCATTTCATTGAAATTGGTTCAGTACTTTTTTAGTAATTAAGTAAAAACTAATAAAAATCCCTTTCGGCATGGCCTATAGGCGGAGATAGATTTCGAAAAGTTTTCATCTCAAAAAAAAAAAAAAAAAAAAAGAAAGATAAGCGATAAATCCAGTTTAACTACTTTATTCAGCCGCTTTTAAAAATTTTTTAATTTCATTTTTCTGTAAGAACTGGTTTTATCAAAATCATCTTAAACGAAATTCTATTCAAATGCCCCTTTTGGCAACATATTTTGAATTTTATTCTTACTTTATTTAAAAAAATTGACCAATATGCTCATTATATAGTTCCCAAATAACAAAAAACTGTTAATTAAATTCGTTTGACAGCAAAATTGAATTTAAAAATGAGTCATAAAATAACCGATTTATTATTTTAATACATCCACAATTCTTTAATCAAGATCGCTTTGAGAAATTTTGTGCGAAGTGCCCCCTTTGACAGATTTTTTAAAATATATATTTAGCCTTCATCAAAAATCTGACCAATACACAGTAATTACACAGTTCCTAAATAACAAATAACTGTCAATTGAATGCGTTTGAGAGGAAAATTGAATTTAAAAATGAGTCATAAAATAAAAAATTGTTATTTGAATACAGCCTCAATTCTTTTATCACGATCACTTTGGGAAATTTTTTTGCGAAGTGCTTACTTTGACAGCTTTTAAAAAATATATATTCACCCTTTATCAAAAAATCGACGAATACGCATATTATATAGTTCCTAAGTAACAAAAAAACTGTCATTTGAATGCGTTTCAGAGTAAAATTGGATTTAAAAATGAGTCATAAAATAACCAATTTGTTATTTGAATACCCACAGTTCATTAATCATGATCGCTTTGGGAAATTTTGTGCAAAGTGCCCATTTTGGTAGTCTTTTTTTAAATATATTCTGCCTTTATCAAAAAACTGGCCACTTCGTCACATTATATAGTTCCTAAATAAGAGAACCTGTAAATTGGATGCGTTTGAGAACAAAAAAAGATTTAAAAATGACTCGATAAAAACGCAATTTCTTAAATTTCCTCAAATTTCAATCACGATAACTTAGTGAAATTCTGTTCAAAATACCCTTTTTGGCAGCCTTTTTAAAAATTTATTCTGCCTTTATCAAAAAACTGGCCGATCCGTCACATTACATAGTTCCTAAATGAGAGGACCTGTAAATTGGAAGGGTTTGAGAACAAAAATGAATTTAAAAATGTCTCAGAAAAAACGCAATTTGTTATATTTCCTCAATTTTTCATTGACAACTTCGGGAAATTCTGTTCAAAATACCCTTTTTGGCAGCCTTTTTAAAAATATATTGTGCCTTTATCAAAAAATTGGCCAATACGTCGCATTATATAGTTCCTAAATAAGAGGATCCGTCATTTGGATGCGTTTAAAATCAAAAATGAATTTTAAAATAAGTCAGAATATAAGCAGTTTGGATTTGAGGTTTTTTTAACCAACTCCTATTTTTGTTTAATTTATTTTTGCTATAAGAATTGGTTCTATGAAAAACTTGTTAATATAAAAGTTGTAGATATTATTGTAAAGATATAAAATAAATTTAATTAGATTTGATTGTTAAAGAATTGAGTAAGTTATGGGTTTTTTCTTTTTCCTCCCCCCTTTTTCTTTTCGTTTTTAATTTTTTTCATCGGTAAAAATTGGTCCTATCAAAAACTTGTAAATACAAAAGTTTTAGATAATATTGAGTACATTTATATAAAATTTAGTTGGATTTGATATCTTGAGAATTGACGAAGTTATGAATTTTTTTCTCCCCAAAACCATGTTTTTTTTCGCCCCTTGAGCCCATTTTTAACTTTATCAAAAATGTGTCATGCATAAACTTTTTGCCCATTTCTTAGAAGTAATATAAACTTTAAACTGATTCTATATCTATTTTAACTAAGAAGTTATCGCGTTTTTTCGGTTTTCACAAAAACCCTCCCTATTTCCACCCCCTTGGTCCGATTTTGCCCATTTACGAACTCGACCGTGATTTTAAGCTCCTTGATTTTATGTAAAAGTTTGAAAAAGATCTGAGCATAATTATGGAAGTTATCGTGTCTAGAAGAAAGTGATATACACCGATAGATAGATAGATAGATAGATAGATAGATAGATAAACTTTTTTACTGATGGTAGTTTTGGGGTCTAGGAGTCATGATTCGTGTAGATCCGCAAAAATTTTTCAGAAATTCCAACATGGGAGAGAATGCAATAGGTAGTATTTCATACGAAATCTACCTAAAATTAGTGATTTCTCCCAAAGTAAAAGTAACATGGACGATGACTAAGCTCGCCGAATGGAGTGCAGTCAGGGGGCTAAGCGGTGTAAGACAGCAGATTTGATTTCTGGTTCTTGAAAGAGATTGTTGGTTCGAACCCCACTCCTGACATACGTGTATGGTTTACAGTGATTTTTCCCGTATTATAATTTTTATTAACTAACTTAAAAAAATCGTTAACTTTTAACTAAAAAGAGAAGAATAAACTTTTCTACCAAAAATTGAACTGACTTCAAAAGGTACTGCAAAGTGAAAAAAAATTTTTTTATAGAATAGTATTAAGAAATTAAATTAAGAGCGTAGTATTTATCATGCGTATTAGTATATTTATGTAGATTAATTTGATTTTTTGAAGTCGGTGCCAACCAAGCCAAGTTCAAAATTAAAATTAATTATCTAATGCAAATCGTAAAAGAATAAAGTTAAATTTTTAACTAAATATTAAATCGTAAAAAAACTAGATACTTGGATGTGTGTGTATTGGAAAATTACATGTAACTTGGCTTGGCTGGCACCGAGATCAAAAAATCAAATTAATCTACATAAATATACTAATACGCATGATACATACTACGCTCTTAATTTAATTTCTTAATACTATTCTGTAAAAAAATTATTTTTCACTTTACAGTAACTTTTGAAGTCGGTTCAATTTTTGGTAGAAAAGTTTATTTTTATTTGGTGCTCATTTCGCTAGTATGAAATGACCCTAATTTATTGAACGAAGTATTTATTCTTTTTTAAGATTTTAGGAAGGGAATAATTTTATTTTCAACGCATGTTGTAGAAAGTTTTAAATTATTTATGACAGTTTAAAAGGACTCTTTCTTAATTGCTGATTCTGACCGAAAAATGGAGATTGACAAAATAGTTTATCTTGCATGAGATGAAGACTGGGTTTCGAAAGATTTTGTAAAAACAGAAAAAAAGGGTCTGAAGTCGAATGTGACAGCAAGTTCGGAAAGAGATGACCATAAGTGGAAAATATTTGAAGAAATGGCTAAAAACAATAATGAATTTACAGTTCATTCAAAGAGTAAGAAAAATTATTCACGAAAGAATTCTATTAAATCTATACATATAATAAAACAGTAGGACCCGGTGTGTCTGTACATTGAAGATAATTGACAAAAATGGAGTCAGGGCGATAAAAGAAAACCAATGAAACACAAAAAAAAATTTTTTGAATTTTTTGTCTGTCTGTCTGTCTGTCTGTCTGTCTGTTTGTTTGTTCGAGGTTATCTTCGTAACTACTGAATGGATTTTTATGCGGTTTTCACTAATGAAGAATGCACACTCCCGGGCAGTGTATAGGCTTTGTTTCATCAAAATCGGACAACAGACAAAAAAGTAACAAAAAGAAACAAAAGAAACTATTAGGTGCGCTGCTCACGTTTTTTAGTACATAACGTTTTTTAGTACATATAAAATCCAATAGATGTCACTGTGCGATTTTAAAACGCGCTATCGTTATGTTTTCGCCAGTCTACTTAAGTATGAGAAAGTTTCAAGCTGGCTGTCGTTCCATGTGGTTTAGTCGGTAGAACGTCAGTGCGCCATACTGATGACCCGGGTTCGATTCCCAGCATGGAATTTTTTTTCACTATGTTGGCATTAACGCCTATAAGCAATTAAAAGAATTTGAAATATTGTATTCAAGGCGAATTTTCTCTCTGGGAAAATTTCCTTGCATTAATATGTCAGTGTAATTTTTTTTCGATTTAATTTTTTTTTTCGAAACTTTGTTTTTCTTAAAAAATTACAGTAAATATTTGATATTTCCCAACGTTTTTTGAATGATCGACTTGCTTTTTTTTTTTTTTTTAATGTATGTCTGAACCTTATCTAACTACTTCTTCAAGATTTCTTTAGATAAACCGACCAGCGTAGCGGGCGAAGGCCGCTAGTCATGCAATAAATCTATTGCCGAAAAACGATCAACATCCGCACAAATTAATCATCCATTGAAGGAAAAATTGAGAAATGACAGTCCGTTGTTTGAATTTAAGGGAAAATGTTTGTTATTTCTGATACATTAGACGAAGATTTTTTACTGAAGGAAAAAAAAGAAAGCTCTAAAGTATCGCGAAAAAGAGTTTTTTTAATCTAATCATTAAAATAAGACACGTCTCATATCTATGCTTATGGAGAAATTTATGGAGAATGGTTTCGAAGCGAAACAAGTAGAAGATGATGCAGACACACTAATTATTAACACAGTTATTGAAGTAGCAAAGTCTGGTGCGCTTACTGCTGTTGTTGGCGATGATGTTGACTTGATCGTATTGTTGACAGTTTTAGCATCTCCAGAGATAGAGATATTTTTTATTAAGTCTGGAAGAGGACGAATTGTTACCACCCTGTATTCATCGCACAGTTTTAACAATGATGCTGTTCTGAAAGATCATATATTATTCCTTCACGCTTTTTCAGGTTGTGACTCGACATCAGCAATGTTTGGGAAAGGTAAAATGTCGTTAGCAAAATTTTTGAAGAAAGAAGAAGATCATAACATACAAGCTGCCAGCATTTTTAAAAGTGATCAAGTATCTTAATTTGAAGTTTCCGAGGCTGGAAAAACTATTTTTCTTGCTTTATACGGTAGTAAAGCAGAAATTTCTCTGAAAAAGTACCGTTATGTATGTTTCAAGAAAATAGTTGCTGTTGGTAAGAAAAAAGCCTTTTATCGTTGCCGCCTGCCGAAGATGCAGCTAGATTATACAGTTTACGTATTTATCATCAAGTACAATACTGACTGAGCAATAAACTACTTCCTGAGAACTGGGGCTGGCAAAATGCACCTATTTTGTTTCAAATTCTTGCTACCTTACCGCCCGAACCAAAAGATATTATTGAATCTATTTTTTATACTTGCTCCAAAGGATGTGGAAAAGCATGTGGATGCCGAAAAATTGGATTGAAATGTTCTGATATTTCATAAATTGCTGCGGAGTTTCATTTCATAATGCAAGTAAAATTGAATTTGAAGACGAGGAAAATATTGACAGTATCCTGCCCATTGCAAGGGAGGAGGGAAGCGCTACTTCTGTATTCAGTGATGATATCAAAAGGCAAACAAAAAATACTGAAAGCAGTACAGCAACGAAAGAAATAAATACAGATAATTAGGAATCTGAATCCAGTGTAGAAATTGAAGCTGTACAAAGAACTACTAAAGCAGTTAAACGACTTAAATTGGATTAAGCCAGTTACTATAAGTGGAATATGCCTACGAGAGAAACCACAAAAAAAAAAAAAAAGCACTAAGTGTTTTACTTCAAAGGTGGTGTGGAAATAAGCATAAATGTATATTATATGTTCACTTTCCCCATTCAAAGGTGAGAATTATAGATCTGTTTACAATTTTTTTTAAAGTAACAGCAGATTTTTTGAATTTTTATAATTTTACTTTCAAATATGGTCACGTTTCTACATTTTTGACAGGGAAGGATTAATGTGACAAACAAATGTTAATGACACTTTTTGTAGAAAATTAAATTATCTACAACTTGGTAATTCACCTTTTTTTCTCTAAATGCCATTGTTCGTGAGACATTCACAAAAAACTGATTTTCAAGCTCTTTAGCGCCCCCTGGTGGCGAAAGCTCACATCGGATCGATGGGGACTTTTAGTATGTTTAACTACATAACCTAACTAGCACCTATGTAAAAATCCAGCTTTGTTCTAATTTTTTCCCCTATTTTTGCTAAAATGACTGGGCTATAAAGGCTGATAATAAATCAAGCAAAATATCTTCAATTAAGATACAGTTTTACTAGATTAAAAATTTTATAATGTAGATATTTATAATCTTTAATAAGACCAAGTTTACATTGTCAAATGCTACAACAAATGCGTAGTTAATATTGCACAAATCTCCCAAGATTTTTGTATTACTAATCTAAAACAAGCCATTATTACATTTGATGCACATGTGTATAGCTTATTTTTAGAAAAAAGGTAAAATTTTATAGCAAACTGAAAAGGATTTTTTTGTAAATACCAAAAGCAAGATATGGTAGAAAAATGGAAAAAATCGTCGTGTGGGCAATATTAAACGTACGTTAATACCGAAAATGCGACAATACACTTAATACCTAAAAAAATGATATAGACCTAAAAACATTAAAAACGTACAACATACGAGAAAAATGTACAATTTGGCAACAATACCTTCTTCCCACCCTTCTTGAAAATCTTCCTCATTACATATTCATCAATAGGTACATTTCATTTCAACAGTTAGTGATGAAAGCAATTTTTTTGGAACAGAAGGCGAAAAATAGGTCACTTTCTGTGAAGTCGAAAAAAAAAGTTTTCAAAAAGACTTAGATCGGTTATTATTGGGTAATAAAAATACGTTTTTATTATGAAATTTGTAGAAAATTTAATGCCCTTTCTTTTTGTAATCACGTATGATACACAAAACTTTTGTAGTTTTTGAGTTACAAGACAAGAACTGAAAAACATCCGAAAATTTCGTGATGTTTTGGCTCTACAAAATTTAGCCTACAGATATTTTGTTAGAAAACAATTAATTCCTATTTATTAGCATCCTAATACGTACTTTAAGAGTATAGCTATTTTTGGCAGAACTTTTGCATGCAATGGCCCTATTTTCCGGCTGTTTGACTAAACTAAACATGCAATGTTTTCGCTTAATACATCAAAATCATGACACTTTTTGAAAGTGACCATTCACGACAATGGTCCAAATATTTTAACTACTATGTTACACATACCTTGGATATTACGTACCCCATGCATTGAAAAGCGGTGTTAATTAAACGTTAACTAAACTTTATTATTTATTGTTTCAATATTTTTTTTTCATGAAAAATTAGATTAAGTAAGTTAGATGCCCTAAATATTAAAAATACGAGATAAAAAAAATTAAAATACCATGTAAAAATCTGTCCTTTGAGAATATCCGAAATTTTATTATGTTTTTTTAATGCATTTTAACGCAAAACTCTGTATTAAAGATTATAACATGATATGGACTTATCCTGATAATAATCTTTTGTTATTTTGAAAATGATTGTAAAGCTTTTCCTTTACCATGTCTCCGTACGGGAGATATTATTTTACTGAAAAGTACACATGTAAAAAAAGAGCTAGCAATTAAATGTGTACAGTTTTTTACTCAACTGTTCACTTTTTAATATTTTTAATGATTTTAAATAAATGTCTGTCAATTTTTTCCTGAAAAATACAAAAATTAATTTGGTAAAATCATCCAAACACAATTTTGATCATAATAACAGACAAACTTTCAAAAAGAACTAGTTTGACACAAAGCATTATATTACGGACTAAAGTATCTCGTGCATCCGTTCTCATTATAATCTTTTTATCATTTTGAAAAGAATTATTAAAATATTTCTTTACCATATCACAATGTGGAATAAATCGTATTTTTTTCTGGAAAATCTTTTTATATTAGAAAGAGCTATCAATTAAACATGAACGACTCCTTATTAAAAAGATTCAAAGTTTTCCTTTTCTTTCAGTGATTTCTGTTTTCTTTTAATCCAGTACAATGGCCAAATGTATGAAATTTTAAGTTACTAGAAGCATGCAATTAAATGAGTATTATCTTCATCCAATATCTTTTAAAAGGATCATTTATTAAATAAATTATTCAGGCTGACATTTCTTTTTCAAAGCTTAACAGAATGCTTAATTCTTTTTACTGTTAATTAGAAGAATAAAAAATAAATGATTTAAATTTAATATGCTTAAAAATATTGTGTATTCTATCAAAATAAATTTATTTTGATAAACGGTCATAAAACTTTTGTTCTAAAATATTTTCAGGAATATAAAATAAGGTTTTCTTTTAAACGCAAAACTTGTATTTAAAAAAATCAGGTGAGAGCAAAAATCAGCAACACATTTCATTATGGAAACTACGAAAAATTTGATGTCTGTTTTATTAATGATGTCACACTTTTTCAAACTCAATGAAATTTATGTAAATTGTTGAAGTGCATTGCAAGGTTCTTACTATTGAATTTCTCGAGCATTATATTTATGATTTATTTACAGACACACACAAAATATTTCACTTACAGCACTGTCTATGATGGTAAAATCCAGAGGTGAGTTTTCGGATGTTATATACGTTTTTATGTTTAACACTAGAACGGCTGCCAGTGATCATTTTGACCGTTACCATATGAATATATTTTGGTTGAAACCAGAAATTCATTATAAAATAGATTAAAACCTACAAAGAAGCACGTCAAATAAAGAAGATAAACTTTTTAAAATCAAAATTTTGGTGTGAAATATATTTATAAAATTTAACTAAAATTTATGGCCTTTCTATTAATAAATGAAACTACGTTGTCATGTACAGGGCAACACAGGGTATTTCGAAAAAATTGCAGAGTGTGCACGTGAATTGCTTAACATTGTTTCTGAATTGAGTTATGCCTTTTTTAACTCACCTTTATTTATTATGCCAAGAAGTTTTTGCAGAATGTAAATAAATTCATAAACTAGACTACACAAAAAAAGTTTTAAATTACATTTCAAAAATCTACATATTCTGATAGATACAATTTCGCATGAAAGACTTTTGAAACAATATGATTACGTGATTATTATTTTTCCAACTCTTGGATCTCTCTCTCACTCTCCTTTCACAATTATTCAAGATAATTAAATAAACTTAATGAATTAAGTACAGTTTAAAAACATGGAATTGTAAAATTTCCACGAAATGAGAAAATTTCACACGCAATTTGCACGCTAGTGACGGATGACCAGTTAATAAATAAAAATGCAAAATTCGAAAAAATATTGACCAGATATTTTCAATAATAAAAGTTGCACAATTCAAACTTAACGAACTATATCTTAATGAATATTTTTAATTCACTGAGCATGTGTATATTTTTTTAATTTGACGTATTTTTGTGCTTATTTTCTAAGACGTATCTATTGTATATTCATTAATAAACTCGGGTTATACTTATCAGGTACAATATAAAAGCGTAGTAATATCAGCAAATGAGCACGTGTGCTTTTCAGAATTTAGTCTTGCAAGGATGCAAGCGCTGTTCTGTAAACGGCTGATTGAATGACACTACATTTTTATATTCCTTATTCTTATGAAGAAATTCTTAAGTCTTCTGGCAAACTTAAGAGAATAATATAAAAGCGAAGTAATACCCACGAATGAGCACATGTGCTTTTTTAGAATTGTGTCTTGCAGGGTTGCAAGCGCTGCTATATAAATGGCTGATTGCCACCACTAATTTTTTATAGTATTCCTTATATTATTTAATGACAGAGTTTCTGAGATTTAATAAGGCAAAGAATACTATTAAAATTCAGTGGTAAATATTGGCAATTTGTGGCACAGCGCTTGCAACCCTAGTATTATGTATTTTTATCTATTGCATTGTAAACCAAGAATGTATATAAAAGAGAATATATTTTATTTATTTCTATAAATTCATTTTCAACAGAATAACTATAAAAAACGTTCAAATTGAGCTGTATATAATTTATTACGCATCAGATAGTTTTCACAGCATTGCTTTAGTTGACTATAGAAGATATCGTAAAAGTAAATACATGAATTCTCTTTTAGAAGATCAAAACAGTCCCGTTTGCGCTCGTTAGTACAAATAAAAACGACACCGAATTAGATATGGACCACTAACGATTTCGTTATATAAAGATAGAATTCGGTGACATTTCTGATCCTTTACACTAACGAAATTCGATTTGAATGCATTTTTATAGATTTCAACTCGCATTTCAATCACTCTAAAGGTGTTAAGCAACATTTTTGAAAAAAAAAATAATTACAATGTTTATGGTTAGCATTTTATAGTGACATCGCTCAATTGAACATTTTTATTACTAGTGAAAAATGCTCCAAGGAGCAGTGCAAAAGCAGAATATGATTTTAATTGAGCATTAAAAAGTAATGGACAAGTTTATTTTTTGGAAAAAGTACACAAACATTTAAAAGTAATGAACAAGTTTATTTTATTGAAAAAATGCCCAAGCATTTAAAAGTGATGGACAAGACTTGAAACTGAGTCAAGAACTAGTAAATAATTTCCTCAAGACTTGAAATGGCTGATCATGCTCTTATGTGACAAGCATATTCAAAGTCCTTTTTTTTATCCCTGTCTATCTTAGTATAGGCATGTTGGCAGAATCTAACACTGTGCTTTAGAAAAACTCAGTTTTCACAACAAGTATTAGATACAGTATCTATATTAAACACATCCTGGCCCCTCTTTAACAAAGCCTTGATATTACTGCTTTGCACTGTATTTACTCTTATCACAACCATTTTTTGCACGTAATCTTATCACTAAAAAACAGTTTTTCTATCCAATATTTTTTCTAAAAATTTTTAAGCGGATTTTTATTAGCAAAAGATAAAATAGTGCTAAAATTTTTATATTTTCATAAGTAATCGATAAGTTTATCAAAAGCACTGTATATTTCAAGCAAATTTTGATTTTAATAAAGTTAGAATACCTGATAAGCACGTAACATGTACAACCAAACAGCAACTGCTTTTCCATTTTTTTATGTACTTGGACATAGTAAAATTGCCATAAGAGTTACTACTTCACAAGTAAATTGTTAAGGAGCAGCATGTGGTAAATTTAGCTACTTCATCAAAAACTTGCTCTGAAAGTTCAGCTTTTATAGAGCACAATGTTATATTCTGATAACGTGTCAATACTAAGATAGACAGGGATAAAAAAAAGGACGTTGAATATGCTTGTCACATAAGAGCATGATCAGCCATTTTCAAGTCTTGAGGAAATTATTTACTAGTTCTTGACTCAGTTTCAAGTCTTGTCTATCACTTTTAAATGCTTGGGCATTTTTTCAATAAAATAAACTTGTTCTTTACTTTTAAATGTTTGTGTACTTTTTCCAAAAAATAAACTTGTCCATTACTTTTTAATACTCAATTAAAATCATATTCTGCTTTTGCACTGCTCCTTGGAGCATTTTTCACTAGTCCTCCTATTTTTCCATATTCCATAGGGATACTGCACAACTTGTTTTTTATTTTATATATAGAAAACAAAATCTTATTTGTATTGAAATTAAAAAATGCTACATACTCTAATACTCTGGTGTTACAAATTTAAAAAACTTTTTAAACAGGTTTTTCTATGCCAAAATTCTACGGTGGTTTAAAAAAAAAATCAGTTTTTTACTAAAGTGAATAAAATAATAAATCCTTTCAAAGAATAGATTTTTCATTCAAATATCCATTATTTTTGCCAAAAACAGGAACTTTTTTTATGCAAGAGTAAAGTTTGATACAAAAACTATGCTTCTTTTTTTTCTTAATCCGTATTTTTTAAATGTATTACATTTTTACTGCTTACCTTCTTTTAATGAAAGATTTCTTTTTTATACAAAAAAAGGATAGTCTTTTTGAACATTCAGACATTGGATACTCTTCGTCTGGTATTCTAAAAAGTGGGTTGACTTTGATGCAACGTATATTTGAAATTCCCTCAGATAAGCACTATCAAAGAGACAATGCAGTAATCAGTCAAAGAAAACTCACAGAAAATTATCATCATCGGGAATTCTGAGACAGCAAAACTGCCCTCAGGTGAGACGAAGATCACTACATTTTTAGGCAAAAATGTAGGTAACTGCACTCAGAACCTTGGTTAGCTCCATTGATGGCAGCTAGGATACCCATAGTCATACCCATGTTATAGTTACACCCCATAATGAGCATGTAAAAGTAGAGTATAAGTACCACTACCAAGGTGATTTCCATCAGGTGCCCTATAATAGCAACACCATCAGGGATCCTTCAGGTGTCCTTCTAGAAGCAACACCATCAGGAATTTAAACCCCCACATGGGGGAAGGAAGCCTCTACATAGAGGTAAAAAGACCTTCACAATGAAGGCCAGTAAGAGCTGCTGTGCCTCATGACCGGCACCCACTCTGTGTACTCTTTGGTCCATGAGTGACTCTTTGTACACTCCTTTAAATTATTGTAAACAGGCATGCACAGTAAAAATTTTCCAGGGGAATGTCTCAGCAAAAAGTCTATAGATAAGTTTAATTTAGAAAAAATTTGAAATCTGTCTAAAATAAACAAAAATATGTATAAAATTTGAAAAGAAAAACATAAAAGTTTGTTCCCAAAACAGTCTAGAACATTTTTGGTGGCAAGGGGTGGTAGAATCTCCATGGTGCAGGGTTTATTTCTAAGACTCCTACGTGCATGTATGCTTGTAATCCAGTCATGCCCATCTTAGAGGCAAATGGGCCTTCTTAATGAAGGCCAGTAAGAGTGGCTGTGCCTAATTGCTGACACCCACCCAATGAACACTTTGCTGTGAGTGACTCAAGGTACACTCCTTTAAAATGTTGTCCTTTATTTCTACTGCAGAACTTTATTACCTATAATTTTGCAGTTAGAGTGCTCTGCTAGATGAAAAAAGAAAAGTGCCATATTTTGCTGAAAATTTTTATGTAAAAAGCAAAGATATGTACTGTACTGCCCAATTGTTCATTGTTCTTCAATCGATGCTTTTAACTGTCTAAAACCACAAAACATCATTTAAAGTTTTTGTAAAAATAACAAATAAACATCTTTTAAGCTAGGTACAAAACGCGTTCTGTACTGAATGTCATCATAATTAAGATCATTAATGTGAATCCATCTATTATCTGAACATCTGACTAAGCATGTATAATGACCACTTTGAGGTGAATTGCCACTGTGTAAAATTGCACCAACACATTTGTAATTTTTACCACCAATAGAAACTTTATTTGCATTAAATCCTGATATAGCACGATTACATTTTCTTTGTACATTATCATCAAACAACTGTAGCATAACAACTAAATAATGCTGATCATTCACACTAAAATCATAGGTATTCTGCTCAACTACCAGCGATTGTTGTTGACATTCATTACAAAAAGACATACTTATCTGTTCTCTAAATAAGCTACTAAATGTGCAAGGGCCATCAGGAGGCGCTAAAATAATTTCCATTCCTGCTGAAGGTGTTTCTCGAATCAAGTGGTTTCGTTCTCTACAAAATACTCTAGTGGACACAACAAATTCAAACAAATTTCTACAGGCAATAACTTCATCCAACTTGTTTATAAATGTACTAAAAAGTTCATGAGCATCTTGCTGTGCTCGTTGATTAAATGGATCACCAACCAATGATCGTAAATGAGACAATGTTGTCACTTGGTTCGCCAAGAATTTGCCCTGCTTTTACTTACAATTTGTTCTAAAACGTGCTCTTTTTCGGGTAAAAACGCCTATTTTTCGGTTGAATTCAAACTTTTTCTTTTTAGTCGTCGCCTTTCATTTTCTGCCGTCCTGTTTTTTTTTCTTGATTCAAACGCTCGGATCTTTTTTTAGCCTACAAAATTCGAATTTAAAAATATAAAAAATTACTAGAAAAATAAATGCCGAAAACACAAATGATTTTAATTATTTATCTACAATTTTAGTTTCTTACGTGAAGTTTTTCTAAGGCCATTTTCAATTTACGAAAATTTTTTAATTATCAAATACAAAATTTTGTTGAAACTATCAATTTTTAGTTAGCGCATGATTACTACAAACAAATATATATATAGATATATGACATACGATACTCACACTATGTTTACACAGACGTGTTTTCCTAATCTAAGGCAAGCCTAAGAATTTTTGCATGAGTTTTGAATGAACAATGCTTTGAGGTCTATAGCTACAGTGGCTGTTACCTCGAATGATCCATAATACACAGAAACTAATACAGAACACTTTTATTATTACAGGAAATACAGTACATACATTTAATACACATCACAGGGACAACACAGACACCCATGCCGCTAGCTGGATTCGAACCAGGGTCCAGCGGTGTGGGAGGAGCTGACGCTACCGACCACGCCGCTGGATCGGCTTAAGCATTTTCTATTCAAGAATGTGGTTTTACTCTCTTGAACAAGTTCGTTTACACTACAACATCTAGAATATGCACTGTAAAAAATATGAATATTTTGCTGCATCGTGACTCCCCTGCTTTTATAGTATATCACTCTTTTGGCCAATGAGAATGCTCCATGATAGCCTGAAGTAGTCGTTTTCTATAAAAGCGGTGGAGTGACGATGAAGCAAAATAGTCATATTTTTTACAGTGTATAGTGTAGAAATCTGCTACACTATAAAAAAAATTACTCATTTGCTGCATCGTCACTTTTATAGGAAACGATTACTTTGCCGTATTCTGGAGCATTTTCATTGTCAAAACAGAAATATTCTATAAAAGCAATGGAGTGAGGATGCAGCAAAAGGGTCAAATTTTTTACAGTGTATGCAAACAGCAATAAAATTTTTTATCCTTTAACCCCTTGCGCTCTGGTGTAAATTTCTTCAAAATTCCAAATGTGACATTCGCATCAGTAATTCTAAAAGAAAAAAACATGTTAAAGATATACACGAAAAAATGCATTAAACCTTTTTCAAATAAATCTGGTCGAATTTTCTGGTGCCGTTGTGACAATTCGGAATTAAAATTATGTAGTAGAAAATTCTACCATCAGAACTTAAAAGGTTAAACGTGCAACGATGGTACTGAAATCTAAAGTATCGATCGCAGCAACATCTGCGGGATTTCCTAATACATTGTTTAGATTAGCAAAAGTTGCGCAGTTTTAGAAAAAAACGCAGATGTCACTGTTATCTTTAGATTTCATCAGCATCGTTGCATATTTAAGGAATACAATATTTTAGCGCATTTTTTAAGTATTACTGAAGTGCACCGTTAAAAATTATACCCGTTTGCTGCAGCGTCACTCCACAGCTTTTATAGAATACCTCTTTTATGACCAATGAGAATGCTCCATAACACAGTAAAATAACCGTTTTCTATAAAAGCGGTGGAGTGACGATGCAGCAAATGGGTCAAATTTTTAACAGTTGAAGCCAATTTCTACACTATACACTGTTTACAATTTGACCCATTTTCTGCAGCGTCACTCCACAGTTTTTATAGAAACCTCTTTTATGACCAATGAGAATGCTCCATAACACTGTAAAACAACCGTTTTCTATAAAAGCGGTGGAGTGACGATGCAGAAAATGGATAAAATTTTTAACAGTGTAGCCAATTTTTACACTATACACAGTTAAAAAAATTGACCGATTTGGTGCAGCGTCACTCCACCGCTTTTATAGAAAACGATTGCTTTACTGTGTTATGGAGGATTCTCATTGGCCATAAAGAGATATTCTATAAAAGCTGTGGAGTGACTCTGCAACAAATGGGTCAAATTTTTAACAGTGCACTGTTAAAAATTTGCTGCATTTTGCTGCAACGCCCTCCACCACTTGTATATAATATCTCTATTCCAACCAATGAGAAAGCGCCATTTCACGGCCAAGTAACCGTTTTCTATACAAGCAGGGGAGTGCGTTGCAGCAAAATGCAGCAGATTTTTAACAGTGTGCATATCCTTGGCGCTATAGTTTACAGGAGTGGTACATTGTTCAAAATTTGAAACTTTTACTGCATCGCTACTCCATCGCTTTGATAGAATATCTCTATTTTGATCGATGAGAATCCTCGATAATGCATTTAAGTAATCGTTTTCTACTTATCTACTATATCGTTTCCGTATATTTATTTTTAGGTAGATTTCGTATGAAATACTACCTATTGCATTGTCTCCCATGTTGGAATTTCTGAAAAATTTTTGCGGATCTACACGAATCATGACTCCTAGACCCCAAAACTACCATCAGTAAAAAAGTTTATATATCTATCTATCTATCTATCTATCTATCTATCTATCGGTGTATATCACTTTCTTCTAGACACGATAACTTCCATAATTATGCTCAGATCTTCTTCAAACTTTTACATAAAATCAAGGGGCATAAAATCTCGGTTAAGTTCGTTAATGGGCAAAATCTGACCAAGGGGGTGGAAGTTAGGAGGGTTTTTGTGAAAACAGAAAAAACGCGATAATTTTTTAATTAAAATAGATATCGAATCAGTTTAAAGTTTATATTACTTCTAAAAAATGAGGAAAAAGTTTATGCGTGACAGATTTTTGATAAAGTTAAAAATGGGCTGATGGGGCGAAAAAAACATGGTTTTTGGGAGAAAAAAATTCATAACTTCGTCAATTCTCAAGATATCAAATCCAACTAAATTTTATATAAATGTACTCAATATTATCTAAAACTTTTGTATTTACAAGTTTTTGATAGGACCAATTTTTACCGATGAAAAAAATTTAAAACGAAAAGAAAAAGGGGGGAGGAAAAAGAAAAAAACCCATAACTTACTCAATTCTTAAGCAATTAAATCTAATTAAATTTATTTTACATCTTCAGAATAATATCTACAACTTTTATATTGACAAGGTTTTCATAGAACCAATTCTTATAGCAAAAATAAATTAAACAAAAATAGGAGTTGGAGAAAAAAAGCTCAAATCGAAATTGCTTATATTCTGATTCATTTTAAAATTCATTTTTGATTTTAAACGCATCCAAATGACAGATCCTCTTATTAAGCAACTATATAATGCGACGTATTGGCCAATTTTTTGATAAAGGCAGAATATATTTTTAAAAAGGCTGCCAAAAAAGGTATTTTGAACAGATTTCCCGAAGTTTTCATCATTAAAAAATTCATTAAGTATAACAAATTGCGTTTTTATGAGTCATTTTAAAATTCATTTTTGTTCTCAATGCCATCCAATTTACAGGTCCTATTATTTAGGAACTATACAACTTGACGTATTGGCCAGCTTTTTTATAAAGGCAGAATATATTTTTTTAAAGGCTGCCAAAAAGGGTATTTTGAACAGAATTTCACGAAGTTATCCTGATTGGAATTTGAGGAAATTTAAGAAATTGCGTTTTTACCGAGTCATTTTTAAATCTTTTTTTGTTCTCAAACGCATCCAATTTACAGGTTCTCTTATTTAGGAACTATATAATGTGACGGAGTGGCCAGTTTTTTGATAAAGGCAGAATATATTTCAAAAAAGGCTGCCAAAATGGGCACTTCGCACAAAATTTCCCAAAGCGATCATGATTAATGAACTGTGGGTATTCAAATAACAAATTGGTTATTTTATGACTCATTTTTAAATCCAATTTTGCTCTGAAACGCATTCAATTGACAGTTTTTTGTTACTTAGGAACTATATAATGTGCGTATTCGTCGATTTTTTGATAAAGGGTGAATATATATATTTTAAAAGCTGTCAAATTAAGCACTTCGCAAAAAAGTTTCCCAAAGCGATCGTGAAAAAAGAATTGAGGTTGTATTCAAATAACAAATTGTTTATTTTATGACTCATTTTTAAATTCAATTTTGCTCTCAAACGCATTCAATTGACAGTTATTTGTTATTTAGGAACTGTGTAATGTGCCGTATTGGTCAGATTTTTGATAAAGGCTAAATATATATTTAAAAAAATCTGTCAAAGTGGGCACTTCGCACAAAATTTCTCAAAGCGATCTTGATTAAAGAATTGTGGATATATTAAAATAATAAATTAGTTATTTTATGACTCATTTTTAAATTCAATTTTGCTGTCAAACGAATTTAATTAACAGTTTTTTGTTATTTAGGAACTATATAATGAGCACATTGGTCAATTTTTTAAATAAAGTAAGAATATAATTCAAAATATATTGTCAAAATGGGTATTTGAGTAGAGATGGGCAATTTTTTTTTTTTTTTTTTTTTTTTTTTTTAGATGAAAACTTTTCGAAATCTACCTCCGCCTGTAGGCCATGCCGAAAGGGATTTTCTGAAAGTCAGAAAAAATGAAAATTTGTGGGAAATCTATCATTCAACTGCTTTTAGAGAGCAACGAAACATCAGCTTATTTATTTGAAAATGTCTTTCTGAATTTATTGGTAATGAATGGCCTTATAGTGGATAGAAGATTCTAAATTCATGGTATGCTGGACATCGTACATTTAGAGGGGCTTGTAACAATCACTTGTATTGGAATGTATGGGCTCAAGTGACGCGTTGAGGTAAAAACACCAGGAGCAAATTTTCCCTTATTTTTGCTTCACAATTTCTCATTTATATCAGAAAATTCTTATGTTATTCATTTCTTTATTTAAGGCAGGCACTTCAGGTTACACAAACTTTCCGGTGTGAAATCTAAATTTTTCAAATAGAAAAAACTCTAAACTGACAAATCGGTCAAACACAAAAAGAAAAGAAAAGAAATCGAACATTTTTTTTAAATTCTAAAATTTCAATTTCATACCGGAAATTTTCCAAGAAGATATTTTTCTGCACAAGACATGTCCCTTTTTAAAACAAAGAAAAAAGTAATATGGGAATTTTTTAGTGGGAATGAGAAATTTAGAAATTAAAGTAAGGCCAAATTGGCCCTCCTGGTGTTTGTACCTCAACGAATCATTTACGTTTATACATTCCTATACAATAAATGATAATTACAGTGTCCTGTACGAACACTTGAAGTTTGTACCACAAATGTAGAATCACCCTGTAGAGGGTAGATATATGTATTCTTTATATATATATTCTTTATATATAAATATTTAACGATGTATATATACAAACATATATGTAAAAATTTTATGGCAAAGTAATTTCTCAGTTTAAACTTGATGTTTTGATGAGTATTATCATGCATTATATTTTATTTTTTCTGTTTTTAAGGCATACTAAAATGAAAATCATATGTTATTAAATTAGAAAGTTGTATATGTGATTTGCTGGACTTTTTGGGATAGTAACTTAAAGTAAGCCGTAAGTCGTAATATAGCCGTTATTTAAGTATTTTATTGCAAAATATAAATAATTCAACAACCACTGAAAAAATTATATTAAAATGATACTTATTTTAAAAGATAATGAAAAATTTATGAATGTATTGCAACATTATTTAAGAGAAAGCTGTTTTATTATAACTTTAAGTTAATATTCTTTGCTTAAATGATATGATGAATTGTTCGATTAAACAGATAATTGATTTTGTTATGGAAATATTGGAAAATAGATTCATGAATATTGGGAAAATCATCTTTTAGTTATAAAGTTGTGTCGATTAAACTAGCTTTGTTAGCAAGTTATCCAAATTATCATACCTTTTTTAGGTAGATTTCGTATTAAATACTACCTACTGCAATCGCACCAGTTTATATATATATATATATATATCTATATATCTCACTTTTTTATGGACACGATAACTTCTATAATTCTTTACCAATCTCCACCAAACTCGTACATAAAATCAAAGGGGATAAAATCTTGGCTAAGTTCGTTAATGAGCAAAATCGGACCAAGGGGGTCGGAATAGGGGGCGTTTTTGTGAAAAACGAAAAAACGCCATAACTTCTTAATTGAAGTAGATATCGAATCGGTTTAAAGTTTATATTACTTCTTAAAAATGGGCCAAAAGTTTATGCATGACAGATTTTTGATAAATTTAGTAGTGGGCTCAAGGGGCGAAAAAAACAGGGGTTTTGAGAGAAAAAAATTCATAACTTCGTCAATTTTCAAGATATCAAGTCCAACAAAATTTTTTGTTAGTCTTCTTAAAATTATCTAAAACTTTTGCCTTTACAAGTTTTTGATAGAACCAACTTTTACCGATGAAAAAAATTAAAAACGAAAAGAAAAAGGGCGGTGAAAAAAGAGAAAAATACATAACTCCGTCAATTTTTAAGATATCAAATCTGATTAAATTTATTTTACATCTTCTCAAAAATATCTACAACTTTTATATTGACAAGTTTTTCATAGGACCAATTCGTATAGCAAAAATAAATTAAACAAAAATAGGAGTTGGAGAAAAAACCTCAAATCCAAACTGCTTATATTCTGACTCATTTTTAAATTCATTTTTGATTTTAAACGCATCCAAATGATAGATCCTCTTATTTAGAAACTGTATAAAGTGATGCATTGGTCAATTTTCTGATAAAGACATAATATATTTCAAAAAAGGCTACCAAAAAGGGTATTTTGAACAGAATTTCCGAAAGTCATCGGTACTGAAAATAGAAGGAAGTATTCAAATAAGAAATTGCGTTTTTTTCTGACTCGTTTTTAAATCCATTTTTGTTCTCAAACGCATCCAATTTACAGATCCTCTTATTTAGGAAATATATAATGTAATGCATTGGTCAGTTTTTTGATAAAGACGGAATATATTTCAAAAAAGGCTACCAAAAAGGGTATTCTGAACAGATTTTGTGTAATCATCGTGACAGAAAATTTATGAAAGCGTTCAAATAAGAAATTGCGTTTTTTTTCCGACTCGTTTTTAAATCCATTTTTGCTCTCAAATGCATCCAATTTACAGATCCTCTTATTTAGGAACTATGTAATGTGATGCATTGATCAGTTTTTTGATAAAGACAGAATATGTTTTGAAAAAGGCTACCAAAAAGGATATTTTGAACAGAATTTCCCGAAGTCTTTGTGTTGAAAATTTAAGGAAGTTTTCACATAGCAAATTGCGTTTTTTATGACTCGTTTTAAAATCCATTTTCTTTCTTAAACGTATCCAATTTACAGATCCTCTTATTTAGAAACTATATACTGTGACGTATTGGCCAGTTTTTTGATAAAGATAGAATATATTTTTTAAAATGCTGTCAAAGTGAGTATTTCGCACAAAATTTTCCGAAGCAATAATGATTATAGAATTAAGGTTGTATTCAAACAACAAATCGGTTATTTTATGACTCATTTTTAAATTCAAATTTTTTCTCAAATGCATTCAACTGACAGTTTTTTGTTATTTAGGAGCTGTATAATGTACTGTTTTGGTCGATTATTTTAATAAATTCAGAATCTATTTCAAAATATGTTGTCAAAATGGGCATTTGAGCTGAATTTTTCTTAAGATGATTCTGATAAAACCAGTTTTTTCAGAAAAATGAAATTAAAAATTTTTCATAAACGGCGAAATGAAGTTATTAAACTGGGTTTATCTCTAATCATATATATATATATATATATATATTTATTTTTTGTTGAAATGAGCAATCTTCGAAATCTACCTCCGCCTATAGGCCCAGCCGACAGGGATTTTTTTCAATCAGCACCAAGGTGCGCACTTTATTAGAAGACGCGCTGTATTAGAGGGCGCATTCTATTAGAATAAATACGGTATCACTGAGCTCGACATATAACAGGAGGTCCGACTCTGCGGTCAGTCGTCTGCTAGCCGAATTACAACCCGGAGAAGCATAGTAGGCAAGAGAGAAAAAATAGTCCGCTTTTTCAATGTTAGACATAGGAGAAATCTCTTTATTATTATCCTAATTTATTCTTCACTAATTAAGTAAATTATAAAAACAATGAGAGTAAGTGATCTATAAGAACAGGAACTATCCGATTAGTACTTATTTAGCAGAAATATTTTTAATTAAATTGTTTATAAACCCCATCTTTCACATCCATTCGAAATCGGCAGATAATGTTGTTTTGAAATTGGCATTTAAATATCCGGCTTTTTTATTATACGAATATGTATTTTTATTTTATCATTTCTGAACGAAAGAATACTTTGTTTTTATCATTATGTTTAGACAATTTCAGACAATTTTTAGAATGATAAGTTAGAAGTTCTTGATAAATGTTTTCAAAAGTTTCACTAAAAGAACAAACGAAGTGTAAATACTCATATCAATCAGTTTTTGTTTCAATAGCCCATAAAAATTTTGAGAAATAAAAAATGTAAAAAGTTGTTCACATGTGCCCCACTTTTCCCTATATTTTGATGTTCAATGACATGTCTATTGTTAATCATTTGGTGCAAATATAAACATAATACCATTTTTTATAGATAAACGATAAATTTATGAACGTGAAAATATTAAATTAAAAAGTAAGCTGTACGATAATTATACACTATTTTTCAGAAAATTTTAAAATGCATCTAAAAAATTATAACAATAATTGTTACAATAAATGAATTTATAGAATTACGATCATACATTAAAATAATAATAATAACAATAATGGAATAATGTTTTACACCAACTATCTAACTAAATATTAATTTAAATATTTATGTATTTTTATTAAATATTTATCCAATATATATGTTAAAGCATTTTCTTAAAATATTTTCCAATAAGTATTTTAGTAATCTTTGTATTAAACACTAGACAAAAAATGATACTTGAAATTAAAATAAATCAAAACAAAAAAAATATCATTCACAAAGTTTGCACATAGTCAAACCTCGTTAACAAAAACACGTTTAACGTGGATTACATTTAACATAAACTGTTTTTACAGTCCCCTACGAAAATGAATACAAATGTTTAATACTAATAACATGAATTACTGTTAATATGAACAAAATTTCGACACCACCTGAGATTCACATTAACGAGGTTCGACTGTATCACACTTGTGGCTGGTTAACATAAGCGTAGGAGTAAAAAAAAAAGGCATTTTACCTGTGAAATTGCAACTTTCCCTCTTTTGTCCAACGGTTTTTACAGCCGTAAGCAGAACAACTGCTCACCATGATATATGGTTAATAATTATATCAAGAAAATTAAAAGAAATTAGAAAATAAATAAACTGCTCACATAGTAGGCAATGAGCGAAACTGCGCTTTCTGCCTAGTATACGAACCAAAACTCAGCTAAAAGTGCCGTCACTGTATTCATCCGCGCTGACCGCGGGAGCTAACGTTGGGAAATAGGAAGCCGGATCTCCTGTTATATGTCGAGCTCAGTGTACGGTATATACTTATAGTAAATACACTTTGTTAAAGTACAGGGCCTCAATATTTGACCGGTATGCCAGGCATTTTTGCTATTGATGCCATTGTGCTAAAAACAAAATATAAATAAATGAAAAGAAATGGATAAAATATAAATTTGGCATGGTGCAAAAAATTACCTAATTTAAAATTAAAAATCAAATTTGACAGCCACCAGGGCTAGACACCGTGCATAATTATTCAGTAAATGATTCATTAAAAAATGACAAAAATCAGCATGTCAAAAATTTCAAAAAAATTGATAATTCGTTAAAAAATTAAGTTAAAAATAAGAGAAAAAAAAGCATTCTGTATTTTTTTATGCTTAATCGAATGGTGCAACTGGTTTTTCTCTCCGATGATCAGAAGTACCTTAGATTGATGACTGCTATTCTTTTATTTCACCTTGTAAAAAAACTGTTTAACGTAAAGCTATGAATTTTTGCAGGATTAATTAGCATCGCAAAATCTTTAAAATAAACTTTACCGCAACATTCTATCTTCAATAGAACATTAGATATACCCATTTATGACCAAGTTTGGAAAATACGCAATTTCAGAAAAACCACCCAGCGAAATAACGTTTTCTCAATGACTACCCCGGGATAAAAAGTTTGTCTTTTGTTTAAAAAAAATTAAGTTTTTATCTTTAGTAGTTTTCGAGAAAAATGCTGTGACACAAAATTTTTGTCCGATTTTCAGAATACTCTACAGTACACCTACAGTATGCCATAAAAAAAAATAATTTTTGTGCTATGTTGTGCTTCTTAGTCAGACGAACATTTAAAAAAAAATCATCAAAATTGGATAAGTATTTAGTTAGTTATTGCAAAAAGAAAAATTGAAAAATCCGTGTTTTTGCGGTTTCCTATGCTTAAGCATTATAGCTCAATCATATTATTGTTGCGCGCTACCGCGCGCACAATGATGTAGTAGGTTGGAATATTACTGATGGCTTATCAACCCGAAAATGATTTATCAAAAAGAAAAAATTCTTGTATAAGAGACGTAGTGTACACATCGCGTCATACTTAAAAGGACAGTGAACTTTTAAAACTTTTTTTACATATATGACTCAAAGAGTGATGTCAAAAGATATCAATGCTTAACTAAAAGTTCGTTTAAAAAAAGTAATTAGCTGCATAGTGTAAAATGATAAAATATAATACACCTTCATATACTTTCATCGTATCATATTCATGTATCATCATCTTTATTTTAAAAAAAACCCTACAGGCTGATTCTTTGCTCAGATTTATCACATATATAATAAGGAACTAGCACAAGAAAGTTTAAATAGCTATCTCAAAAAATTATATTAGCATTTTTAAAACATAAAAGCGAAGAAAATGCGATAATGGAGAAAAAGACGTTTAAAATTTTAATTTGTGTGGGTAAATGAATCTGGTGTATTAACAAAATTTACAGTACTTTGCAATATAACTACCGTATTGGTAAAAATGGAGTGTCAAAATACTCACAATTAAACATAAATCGATTTTTTGATGAATTGTGGAGTAAACTGTTTGCTTAAGCGTTTTATGTGAGAAGTCATACTTTCCGTTTTTAGTTTTATGCTATGCCTGAAATGTGCATTTCCCCCTTATTCATTCCACCATCTATTTGCATTTTTGTTCTTATAACATCACATCTCTGGATAATTTATTGGTCATTTATACTTTCTCTCAACTGAATTTTATGTTGCAAACCACCATACGCTTTATTATTATAATTATTATTTTTCAAATAGTGTACATCGGTATGTACCGTTAAGTCAGTGCATAAATTTAACCCTTTATCTACCGACGGTACTTATAAGTACCATTAAAATTACTTATTATAAAATTATTTTAATACGTCGATTAGTTGTAATACTGTTAAGAATGAGTTACAGATACATTACTTTATTTTGTTCCAAAAGCAATATTGGTTACACATTACAAAAATATTTTTAAAAGGATGATTTATTTTGCCTTTATATATTTTTCAGCTTTCTTGGCGCTAAGGGAAGGGGGGGGGGATTTTTCAATTCCGAAATATTTCTATATTTATATTGTAAGAATATCTTATTTGTCCATTTTATAATTCTACAAAATACTAAGAAAACAATTTAAAATTAAAGGTTGAGTGGGGTTATAACTATTGCACAAAATCCCTGTAAATTCAAATTTAATTAATCCGTCTAAATCCTTCAATACTTCTAAAATCCATCAAAAAATTATTAAATGATTATGTAAATTTTTTAATTTAGTTTAAACATTTTAAGCAAAATTCTTTAGAATATAAAATTTGCATGTATTTGTAAATTTAACATTCGTTAGATAAAGGGTTTAACCAAGAGTTTCGACATACATGCAGTATAATTTCACATAACAAGAGATATATTTTTAAATAAATCCATATTTGGATAGTATCTAGTTAGAATATTGCTGATAATGTGGAACATGCTATTACAGCTAATTTCAAATTTAAAATATGAAGCTGTTTTTATAGTTAATAGCTATGGAAATATAACTACTAATTCAAACAGAAATTAAAATACTGAAATTGAAAAAAATATTACTTTATTTATTCAAAAACATTTATAATGCAGGTTTCGCGTAAAAACTTAGCTTAATAGATACATCTATTTGACGCAGAAAACGATCGTTATATGTAAATTATAGCATGTGGGAAAATACATATCATTTATTATTTTGCGTAACCCATGTTATGTCATATCATAAACGGTTGAAATATGCCGTTATTTAATGTGAGGAAGGTATATATTCATTTTTTTCCTCTTTAACATTACTTATTTACCTTTTAGTGGGTGGTATACTTTATTGCAATTAAAATTAACATTGATAAATACATTTAAATATTCATATTTAAAGTTTTAGATTCTTTTCAAAAATAAAATTACAAACTTTTATAGGCATCTATTTTTCGACAAGAAATTTTATCGATTAGTTCTTCATAATTCAAGTATTACATAATTTTTCTTAAAATATATCGTCATTTCGAATAAGAAATGTTCGATAAAATAACCTTTGAAATGCATCGATCGTTACAAAACTGAAAATGTCCAAGAATTCCGAGAATTGCTGTCGATATACGATAGAAATTATTTAAAAGGGAGGGGCAAGTTAATGAATCATGATATTTTTAACCAGGGCGAGGTCCACAATTTTTCGCGAAAAGGGTGCGGTAACTAGAGGAACACTTACAAATTTTTATACAATTCTCGCGTTAAAGGTATAAAAAGTTAATAGTTTTACATACTCTTAGATATATAGATAGTAATCATGTATTTATGTATTAGGGTGGTTCTGTCGTTTATTTAGTTTTATCAGAATAAGTGAAAATAAGCTAATTTATCTTTACAAATGGATATTGCTAATTTATTTCTACATAGTTTTTATACTAATGATATACTTTACCTTTATTATCGTAGCGGATATAACGTTTAACTGTGAGTTCTTTTTACAATTAATTTTTATCTTAATATTTTTCGCTTTTTTGTGTCATTAGTATATATCCGTTTGAAGTTTTATTTTGCCATGAAACTTTTTAAAACCTTTAACTGAATTTCTTTGGTGTAATTTGACAATTTTCGGCTGATTTTATTTTTTTTTAACAATAACGTATTAACAATAAATGCATTTTTAAAAATGAAAAAACTTCATTTTAATCTCCTACAGTTTACAGTTTTAACATTATCTAGTTATTGTTTCATTCAATGAATGATAAATTTACGAAACGATTTTTGTGTGCTCTCACATCAAAAGAGAAAAAATAAACATTGTGCGAATTTTTATCACATTTGTTTGTTTTTGTTTAAACCATTTACATCATTATCGCATGTATACGCCATTTAACCCGGGAGAACGCGCGCTATTCAGGGTTTGAATGGTTTTAACTTTGACACCAATAAAATCAAATTAAAACAGTCGGTTTATTTAGACGGAGTCGATTCTTACAAATTTTGCGGTAAAATAAGTTGAAGATTACTTAAAAAAAATTAGTGGTTGCAAATGTAAAAACCATACGCACTCAGGGTCTTTTAGGCCCTGCGCGCGTCCTCCCGGGTTAAAGGCTTTCTTTCTTATGCAGAAATTTTAAATCCCTGTAAGAAATTCTCAAAGAAGAATTTCTCGTTTATGTAACCGCGAAACGTCTGTCATTGTACGGCAGAAATTTCTATTCACAATTTCGTGTACAAATTTGAATTTTCTAAAAAAAGAAACCTAAACCCACGCTGGTTAAGCAAATGGATTAAGAGAACGGTGGACGTTAAAATCAGCGAAATATCGACCAAAAATACACATTTCTGTTTCTGTATTATGTATTTTAAATTATATCAATATGATATATATATATATTGATTTGCTTATGAAAGTCTTTATAGAATTTTAAGAGAGTGATGTTTCTTCAACACATAGCGAAGTCAGATTGGATTTATGCTCATGATAATAAATTGATGGAAAGACAATTATTCCTTTAGATGCTGATCAAGCTAAAATCTTAGATCTTGCTGTTCCTGTTATCAATAAAGAAGTGATGTGTAATTCCTTTAGATGCTGATCAAGCTAAAATCTTAGATCTTGCTGTTCCTGCTATCAATAAAGAAGTGATGTGTAAATTTTTAACAGGTATCTTTTTTATTCACAGGTCAAGGTGGGGACATAGCCATCCTGCATGTTAATTTTTCCTTAATATTATGTTATTTGAGTTTATATTTATTTTGTTATCAATTTGAAAGACCGACTAGTTGTAATTTTGTTTAAAGTTACACAATTTAAATTTTTTATTGCGTTCTTTTTACAATAATGGAGTGTGTAAGCTGGCCATGTCTTGCGAATAAAACTATATTAACTTTGTATATGTATGAGCTGCTTTGTGCCTGATGTACTGGACTTGTTTTCTTTATGCACCTTAATTAAAGCATTATATTCATAGATATATATATAAGAACAATGTTGGCGAAAACTGTAACAAATCTGTGCATACATTTTCTAAGGATGGTTTATTGATTTTTCAAATTACTATCAAAGCATCTTACCGTATAAAATTTTCATGAGAATACAGTTTTGCTGGAAGTTTAATAATACATATATATATCTTTTTAATAATTACCTTACAAACTTTTAAAAATGCGAAAGAAATATCGCGACTAAAATTTTTATATAACCTATATATGGGTGATTCTACGATAAGAGGTTCAAAAACATGGAGAATTCGGCCAAAAAGAAAAGTTTGAGTTTGATCCAAAACCTTTAAATTATGATTTTTGTCCCGTTTATTTACCTTTTCATATAAGGGCAAGTCACTTTATACATATTTTATAACTTTGTTTGGTCAGTGACTCTCTCCCCTGGCAGTTATCTTGCCAGGGGAAATACGGCAGGGGAGAGACATTTTCATGTAAATTCAAATTTTTTAACTGACTGAATTAGTTTTTGGGTTAATTGTGTATTTCACTTTAATTATTACCGTATTGTTTAATTAGGGCAGTAAATGCAATTGAATTGAATGAATATTATAAGTTTTATGACTTACCAGGGGAGATACATGATCACTGTGCTAAACCACTACGCAGCACGGTTGCGTCGCAATAACTAAAAACGGCGACGCTTAAATGGGTTGCGCGTTTAGTATTGCTAACTTCAAGCCGATAGATGTTCTTAAGCACTACTTCCAATATAGCCATCCTTGAATTTATATTTGTTTCAGCGGAACGAAATTTGACAGGGGAGAGACACAAAAAAAGCGGGACAAAAGTTAATTTAAAAAATTATTTAAAATTTACAAAATTATTTTATCTTTTATTTTATAATACGTAAGTATAATTACTTAAGTTCCAATTAAGCATACTTTAGTTAAGCATCTGGCGGAAAAAATATATGTATTGTTTGAAAGTTAAATTGAAACCGGCAAGGGGACATGCCAGGGGAGGGGACTTTTTTAGACTTTGTAAGAAATTTCAGAAAAATGTCTTTTAATTAGGCATTCAATCGTGATGTTACTTAATAAAGTATATTAAGATGATGCGATTCATTGCAAAAAATAGCAACATATAGAATAAAAAATCTGTTTTAAACGGATTGCCGTACAAATTACCTCTTATCGTAGAATCACCCATATAAGATCTGTATTTCAGAAATATGTAACAAACTTGTAATAAATTCAGTAGATAAGCGAATGAGACTTTGTCTAACTCAAATAGCTCAATTTCAAATAGGAAAAGCACGATAAAAATTCAGATAAATATCGCGGAAGTGATTCGGTCAATAACGCATTTAAAGTACTTGGCTGTCATGATAAATAATTAGAGACAGAATTAAAAATTTTATTTTGTATTAGATGCATCTAGTTTCATAATTCATCAAAAATGGAATCGATATTTCATTCAAATTTCGTAATTTTCATTCTACTGTCCCATTAAAATTTTTGCTTGTTTCACGTTGTTGACAGAGAAAAATAAAAATTTTCGAAATAGACTTGAACATATCCGGAGTAAAAATTTCTATTTATCTTGTGGATCTATATCATAAAGAAGTGTAGCCATAACTATAAATGGAAATCTAATTTATTAAATTTCTATTTAACACACATTCTAATAAAAATATTTGAAGAATCCATTTAGACTCTTGAAAGTATGGTATTGCTAGTCATCTAACATATTAATTTTTTCTGCATATTGGAATATTATGTATTCATATAATTATGTATTCATTATATTACATTACATATTAACATGGAGTTAATTCTTTAATTAAAAATAACCTTTTGTGTCCATTTGTATAAATTTTTGTTCCCCTCTTTAGCTCACAGGGTATCATAGATTGAGAGCTTATGTGCCCGCCCGTTCTGTACGTATGTTCGTACGTAACGCGATAACTCATGATAAAAATATCCAATCCACTTGAAATATTTTATATAGGTATATCCTGACAAGGCGCTTCCCTGATTAGTTTTTGGAGTTCATTTGATATGTATAAGAGGGGGAACGGGGGGCTCATGCCCCTTCCCTTAATAGAAATAAGTGAGTTTTTCATGCAGAATTAAGTTTTCGTTCAAACTTTAGATATAGGATCATTCTGATGAGGCGATTCCCTGACTGTTATTAGGTGTTCATTGAATAGGTATAAACAGGGGGAACGGGAGTTCTATTGCCCCTCCCCTTAATTTATATAAATGGGTTTTTCAAGCAGAATTGTCAGATGTCGTTGAAATCTCTGAATAGTTTTGGAAGTTTAATGGTTAAGCATAAAAGAGGGAAATAACTCCTCTTAAATTATACAAGTGCTAAATGGGTTTTTATTAAGAATTTTCTGATTTGCTCTGAATTTTGGATATAGATTTTTTATATGATAAAGCATGTCCTTGATAGTTTAGAAGGTTCAATGATTAAGCATAAAAAAGGGGAAAGGGGAGAGCTGTTTCCCCTTCTTAATTTCTTTTTCGAACGGAATTAACCTATGAAAATATAAGGCTGTAACGTACAATTAGTATGCGTAGCCTGTGAGCTCAATGCCATCAGTTTAACTGGGCAGTATTCTTTTTATTTGTATTATGCATTAGATACATTATTTAGTATTTAGTATGCATACATTACATTATTTAGTATTTGAAAATTCAAAACCATTGTTAACTTCGATAGCATATCAATTTCATGGCAAACAGTCTACAGTCTATTTACGAGAGTTCTAACATTCTAAGACAAATAGACATACAGCAGCAGCACGACTCGTGCTGCTGCTTTCATAGTAGACGCACGTCTTTTTCGTGCCTGACGAAGAAACACTCACATCTTCGATATGCCTAGCGAATTTAAGTATTTTTTATGGTGTTCTTAAGAAGTTTTTTCTGTTTCTATTGATTCACAATAGTTACAATTTATGTTCTTTGAAAATGTAATTGAATATAATTTAATTCAAAAAGCGGAAATGACTGTTTGTTTATTATGGAAAAAACGATCAGTGATGCAGTTGAGTAAAAAATTATATAAACTGAGTTTATGCTTATTGAATTTATGCTAATTCAATTTATGCTGGTTACTTAAACATCGCTTTTTAGAGATTTTAAAAGCGCATTCAAATTCGGTAATGCTGTGGTCATTAAACAACACTTCCATCTTATGAATGAAAGGAAACACTGAATATAGCACCTTCGCTGTACAGGAATTTCAAAAGCGTAGGAAATTCAGTAATGCTGAAGTGACTAAAAAGCATATATACTCATTTCACGTTTATTGAACAAGAACAAAATAAAAGCTTCAATAAGTGCAGCAAGCTTGCTGTATAATAATCTCAAAAGCTCGCGAAATTCTGTGATGTCATGTTCGAGCAATTCTTTGAGAAACAGCACACGGATAGTAAAAATTTAAATAACTCAGAATTTCACCAAATTTTAGAGTTTAGTAACTAAAAGTGTGCATTTGTTATTTGCTAGGAAATTCTTCACATTTATAATCTTAAATAAATGTAGAAAAACAATCAAACAAGTATACAGAATAGTAAAATTTAGATCCTAAAATTTTAAGAGCATGAATGATCTATAAAATGTGCTAAATTTCTATTTGTTTTTGGTCTGCTGATTTCCAAAGAAAATATTACGAATATCGTTATAAGTACGAATATCGTTAAAATAAAAACTTTTGACGATCTAATTATATTAATAAATTTTAATGAAGTGAATATCTGATGCAACTCCATAGCATTAGTGAAGTTAAACTTTTATTTATTCTAAGAATAATATTATTAAAAACTAATTATTCTGTTTTTTCTTAGTGGTTCTCTGAAGGAAATAAGAAATGCCATGAAAAAAGTAATATGCCTTTTAATTAGGGACATAATTAGTGGTAACGGAATTACATAATGAGTAACGGAATTTCAACATTGTACTTTTTAATGATGTTATATAAATTCTAGGTAATTGGAAAAGCATATTTAAAAAAATTTACTTATTTTGTTGTACTTAAGTACTTTATATTTAAAACAAGGATTTGATGTCATTAAGATTAATTTTTGTTTATCAAAAATAAAAAACAGCTGTATTTTTAACCGACTTCAAGGAGGTTTTGATTTCAGCCTGTATGTATTTGTTGTTCACTCATAACTTCTTTGAATATGAACCGATTTTGATAATTCTTTTTTTGTTTGAAAGTGTAAGATGCCCGTGTGGTCCCATTTCAATTTCATCAAATTCTAGTGATTAGAACTTTTAAAAAATAAAAAAATTGAAATTCCAATTCTTTTTGAACAGTCATCCAGTTATAAATGTTCATTTTTCAGGTATTCGCAGGCTTTCATGACGAGCACACAAGTAAGATGTGTGTGTACAACAAATCAATAAAATTTCAGTCTATCACTCTTACACCGATACGAGGTATTTTTTCTACAAAGTGCGAAATGTTGACTGACAACGGCCGAGATCTAGATAGATTTTGCACTGTTAGCGAAATAAGATTAATCAATGTGAAATTTCCACTGTTAAAAATCTTCAGCTGTAGCTGCATAATGACTCCACCGTTTGTGCAGATCTCTATTTTGACCAATGAAAATGCTGTATCCATCTGTTGATTACACTGTTAAAAATTTGAAATTTTTGCTGCATTGTCACTCCACTGCTTTTACAGAGTATCTCTACTTTGACCAATGAGAATATAATACCGTGAAGTAATGGTTTTCTATATAAGCGGTGGAGTGACGATGCAGCAAAAATTTCAAATTTTTAACAGTGTTGAACCTTTTAAAAATAAAAATTCATATTCTTTTTTTACAAGCAGTCGTTCAATTAGAAGCGTTCGTTTTTCATGGTGTTACTCTTACGCAGATACATGATCTTGCAACATTTTGACTGGACCGAATTCAGCTAGATTTTGCGCTATTGCGAAATGAGATTGACCAATAAGATAAACAATACTTACTTTAAGCAGCGACAATTTCACAAAAAATGCAGGCTTCTAATTGGTCAATCTGGTTTCGTTAATAGTGCAAAATCTTCTGGATCGCAGCCAACGCCGTGCGGAAGGGGCGGTCGTCCCGGGCTCAGAAATTTAGGGGGCGCCAAATTTATAGTACCAACGTCATTTTTGAGTTGTTACAAGAGAAAGTTGGGGGAGGGAAGCCAAATTGACACTTTGCCCTGGGCGCAATTTTCTCTTCGCACGCGCCTGATCGCAGCCAAGTTCTCTTTCGCTGTTAGCAAAATCAGAATGGCCAATTAGAAGTTTGCATTTTTGCGAACTTTTTGCTATTTGTTTAAAGAATGAAAAGTTTGGGAAAATGTTTGTTTCTGATTACACTGTTAAAAATTTGAAACTTTTGCTGCATCGTCACTCCACTGCTTTAATAGAATATCACTATTTTGACCAATGAGAATGCTCCATAATACAGTAAAGTAATCGTTTTCTATAGAAGAGTTGGAGTCACGATGCAGTAAAAATTTAAAATTTTTAACAGTGCAGTCAATCTAAATAGCGGGAAAAAATATACATATGGATCGTAGCCACTGTTGCAGAGATGCAAGCCCTTTGCAAAGTGCGAAATCTTAACTAGATCAATTCTTGTATACGCCAAAATGGAAGGCCTGCATCGATGCTTGCCAACATCGGAAATACGCTGTAAAAAATCTGCAACTTTTGTTACATAATCACTCCACAGCTTTCATAGAATATCCATTTTGACCAATGAGAATACTCCATAATACCATCAAGTAATCGCTCTCTATAAAAGCGGTGGAATGACTATGCAATAAAAGTTGCAGATTTGTAACAATGTAGGTGTCAAAAAGCTAATAACCCACCTTTAAAGTACCTTTATATGTCAGAGCACGAGTGCCTGTGTATCAGGGTGTTTTATGCCGGATGCACAAAGAAATTAAAGTACATTGCTATATGTGTATCAATAGTGTTTTGAAATTCAGATTCAGTTATCGAATTAAATAGCGAGATGCTTTCAGATTTTCTTCTGACAGAATTCCTCGATATCAAAGTGGTAATATACGGGGATATTTGATATGTTGAGACGAATGTAGACAAAAGAAAATGGGAAAGCATTTTGATGAGTTTGCCATTAAAGTTCAGCTACACTGTAAAAAATCTGCTGCATTTTGCTGCAACGCACTCCCCTGCTTGTATAGAAAACGGTTACTTGGCCGTGAAATGGAGCCTTCTCATTGGTTGGAATAGAGATATTATATACAAGCGGTGGAGTGCGTTGCAGCAAAATGCAGCAAATTTTTATCAGTGTAGTTAGCTTCTTGCACTAGAGGCCAACGTCGCTGAGTGGTCAAGTCATCACGCCGCTTTGCACACACTTTGCAAGCGTAGGAGGTTGGGGGTTCGAATCCTGCTGGTTCCATTGCGCACGCTTTTTGTGCGGCTCCTGGCTGTACTTCCGTCGTGTTATACAAATTTCCTTCCGCTATTTTGTCCCTTTACACTTTTAAAATTTTGAAACTTTTGCTGTATCGTCACTGATCAGCTTTTACAGAATATCTCTATTTTGACCAATGAGAATGCTCGATAAAAGAATGAAAAAATCGTTTTCTGCAAAGGCAGTGGAGTGACGATGCAGCAAATGTTTAAAATTTTTAACAGTGTATATTTATGATGAATTATAAACAGGCTTTCGTGTCTAGCACACAAGTCAGATGTATGTAAGTTGTCCTTGCACTTGCACTCGTATAATTGCACTCGTTAGGCGACTATCGTAAAGTTTTGGAAGTTTGGAATTCCTACTTTTTGTGTACACTGTTAAAAATCTGCTGCATTTTGCTGCAACGCACTCCCCTGCTTGTATAGAAAACGGTTACTTGGCCATGAAATGGCGCTTTCTCATTGGTTGGAATAGAGATATTATATACAAGTGGTGGAGGGCGTTGCAGCAAAATGCAGCAGATTTTTAACAGTGTAGTTTGGAAAACCGTGTCTGTCGATGCCCATTTCTGAGGTCCTTAAGAATCGATGTGGACCTGAAAGGTTGATGAATGCGACAACTTTTCTAAGAATGAGATCTTATCTAAACATGATACCACATCCGAAAAACCTAGAGATCAACAAAGATACTAACCGACATAGTAAGTTGCTTTCGAATAGCTGAAAATGAAATAGCAAATTGACTAGCAAATTTAATACTTCAAAACCCAGCAAAGTACATCAATTAGTCAATGCATTGCAAAGATACATCACATATCAGTACACATAATTGAGTATTACTGTATGAATAACTAAAAAGTAGGAAATAAAATAAGCTTTAAAAAAAATATCAACCGACTTCAAAAGAGCGCTAAAAAGAATTAAATAATTCTTTAAAATTATCTAATAACAAAACGTTATTGAAAAATCAGACATCGAATATCAGTACCGGCATAAAAACAGTTAAATTTAATTTATATAATTTAATATCCACCAAACATGGATTTTAGAGAAAATATATTTTACAAGAGATGAATTTGCATATTTATGATTTAATTTATGTATATGTTACAGGCCAAACCCGATTTTAGGCCAAACTAGATTGGCCTAGGCCAAACTAGTCTATCCTAACGCCCATCGGATAAACTAGTTTTTCCTAGGCCAAACCGGTCTATCCTAACGCCCATCGGATAAACTAGTTTTTCCTAGGCCAAACCGGTTTATCCAGCTCATCGGACAGACTAGATTTTCCTAGGCCAAACTAGTCTATCCTAAGGCCCATAGGACAAACTAGTTTTCCTAGGCCAAACCGGTCTATCCTAACGCCCATCGGATAAACTAGTTTTTCCTAGGCCAAACCGGTTTATCCAGCTCATCGGACAGACTAGATTTTCCTAGGCCAAACTAGTCTATCCTAAGGCCCATAGGACAAACTAGTTTTTCCTAGGCCAAACTAGTTTGGCCTAACTCTTATAGGATAAACTAGTTCAGCCTGCTGTTTATTGGTCTGAACTAGTTTATCCTAGGCCGATCTAGTTTATCCTAGGCCAATTCAATTTGGCGTGATTTTATTGAATTCAATGACTGCCTCAGCGCCAACATTCTAGTTTCTCCTAGGCTGATCTAGTTTGTCCTAGGCCAATGTAATTATCCGTGTTTTTAGCTCACGGGCGTCAAAGCCAGCGAAATAAAGGGCTCGCAGGTTCTGTATGTATGTACGTACGCATGTATGTACGTATGTACGTATGCATGTATGTACGTATGTACATACGAATGTACGTAACGCTATAACTCTTGATATAAATATCCGATAAGCTTCAAATTTTGGATGTAGGTTCCTTCTGATAAGATACTTTTCTGTTTAGTTTTGGAAAATCACTGAATAAGAATAAAGGGAGCGAACGGAAGTCTAATCCCCCACCATTAGTTTAGAGAAATGCATTTATCATGCAGAATTATCAGTTTTCATTTAAAATGTTAGATATAGAATTATTCTGACAAGGCGCCTCCGTGATTAGTAGTGTATGTTTATTGTTTAAGTGTTAAAGAAAGGGCAATGTAGGTACCCCCCATAATTTATATAAATGGTTTTTAACGCAGAAATTACGGATTTGCTTCAAATTTTGCTTTATAGGAAATTTTATAGGTTCTTTCTGATAAGGCAATTCCCTGAATAGTTTTGAGGGTTTAATGGTAAAGTATGAAGGGAAAATGACGGATTTCCCTCTTACCTAGTAAAAACTAGTTTTTCCTACGGGCATATAGATAAACAAGTTTGGCGTAGGAAATCTAGTTTATATAATTGGCGTTAGGATAAAATAGTTTGGCCTAGGCTAATCTAATTTGGCTCGAAATCGGGTTTGGCCGGTAAGAAACATGTATTTCACTAGAATAAGTATAAATGTGTGTCAAGAAAAATTGCTTATAACATCAATACAGGAATTTCACATATCCACCCTAAAGACATAATGCATTTTACATGGGTTTCTTTTCCTGCATACTCGTGCCAACTGAGATCAGGCTTGCATTTATTATTATTATTATTATTGCATATTCGAGCCAGATTGGAGGTGAACATAATTTGGAATCGAACCGCGTTTTCCATTTTTTAGAAATTAATTTCTTGTCGACATATAAGCTATTCTTGTCACGGCGTCAAGTTTTTCTTTTCCGTGAAGTCGTAACCGAAAATTCGATTCAAAACGTAGTTTTAATAGTATTTTCTCAAAGGTACATCGCTTTTATAGAAAAAATGGTTAACGCCATTCGATTACATATTTTCTGAGTGAGAAAGCCTGTTAATACTATGCCTTTCCGAAAATAAATTAATTCTTAAATGTGTTAAGATGTAGCTCTTTTGGATTTGAGAAAAGGTCTTAAGGAATGCCAGAGAAACATATTCACAAATTTACATTTTATTGAACAGTTTAGTTATGATGTTTATAACTCTCCTTTTTTTTCTTTTGTTCTAAACTACATTAATTATTTAATGAATCCCTATTTCAATACTGAAAGGTCTATGAAATTAAATAATGAATAATATATTGTGTATTTTTCATTCTGTGAACACCTCGTAATTTAAAAATACATTGTAAATTTATCCAATATGTATGTATGCATTCTTTTTTAAAGGAATCCTAATTGTATGTTAAGTAAAATCTGAATTTTTGGCAGAAATTGAGTAGGGCCAGATTGAGTGGGTCTGAGTCTTTTTTTACATATTTTTGTAGAAGCAGGGCTCGGGCTGAACTTTTAATTTTTACACAGGGTCACGGCAAAATAACTTTCCTTCGGGAAAGGCGAGGACCGGAACTCGAAATTCTGGCCCGTGCAAACCTCTAACAGTATTCTACAACGCTTCAAATAGAATAAATTATAATGGTGATGACAAAACCACTTTGCACAAGGTTAGCAATGGAGCAGTAGTCGGGATCAATATTAAAAAGAATATTGCCCAATTAAACTGATGACTTTGCATTCACAGGCTGCTTACAGTCTTTGTGTATTTCACCCTTATTTTTTTATAGAATAACACCCTCGAAAAATAAAGTAAGTTGGATTACTTTTTCCCATTTCGCCCACTTATATTTAACCATTGAACCCCCCAAACTAATCACAGATACGCTTTATAAAATTAAACATTTATCCAAAATCAAACAAATCAGATAATTCTGCTCAAAAAACCATTCATCTGATTTAGAGAGGGTAATCCCACATTCCTCCCTTTATACTTAATCATTAAACCCATAAAACAATTCAGGGATTCTCCTTTTAAAGAAAAAACTATAAGCTATATTCAAAATTTACGGCAAATCGGATAATACTGCATAAAAACCCAATTATCTAATTTGAAGAAGGCGATAAATCGTCCACTAACCCATTATACATAACCATAAGAAAAGATCCAAATTAATTAAAGAAGCACCTGATCAAATGAATTCATGTCCAAAATTTTAAGCAAATTAGATAATTCTGTATTGTAACAAATTTATATATTTTAAGAAAGGAAATAAATTGCTGGTTCAGACCAAAAACCAATGAACCACCAAAATTTATCAGTGAAACGCTTTATCAGAATGAACAAATCTAAGATTTGCAGCAGATCGGTAATTCTGCATGAAAAACCCATTTAACAAAATTAGGCGGGATTCCCACGTTCTTCCCTTTGTTCTTATTCAATTAATCCCCAAAACCAATTAGGGAAACGCCTTACCAGAATGAATCTATTTCTAAAATTTGAAGTAAATCAGTAAATTTTGCGTGAAAAAAGCATTTACATAAATTATGAGGAGTTACCCCTATTCTCCCCTCCCTTTATACTTAAACAATTGACACCCACAACTAATGAAGGCGCTTGAACAGAATACTCCTATATCTAAAATTTGAATAAAATATCCTAATAATCCACAGAAATGCATTTATTTGAATAATGGGAAGGGGCGAATCAGCCTCTCGTCCCCTCCCCCCTTATTCTTCTCCAATGACCTCCCAAAATTAATCAGAAAAGCTCCTCATAAGAATAAACCTATATTGAAAGTTTGATGCAAATCGAGTATTTCTATCAAAAATTTTTGCGTATATATATATGTTACAGGCCAAACCCGATTTTAGGCCAAACTAGATTGGCCTAGGCCAAACTAGTCTATCCTGACGCCCATCGGATAAACTAGTTTTTCCTAGGCCAAACCGGTCTATCCTAACGCCCATCGGATAAACTAGTTTTTCCTAGGCCAAACCGGTTTATCCAAACGCCCATCGGATAAACTAGTTTTTCCTAGGCCAAACTAGTCTATCCTAAGGCCCATAGGACAAACTAGTTCTTCCTAGGCCAAACTGGTTTGGCCTAACTCTTATAGGATAAATTAGTTTAGCCTGCTGTTTATTGATCTGAATAGTTTATCCTAGGCCGATCTAATTTATCCTATGCCAATTCAATTTGGCGTGATTTTATTTGTTTCAATGACTGCCTCAGCGCCAAAATTCTAGTTTGTCCTAGGCTGATCTAGTTTGTCCTAGGCCAGTGTAATTTTACGTGTTTTTAGCTCATGGGCGTCAAAGCCAAAGAAAAAATGGGCTCACAGGTTCTGTATGTATGTATGTACGCATGTATGTACGTAACGCGATAACTCTTGATAGAAATAATGTAATTTGACATGTTTTTATCTCGTCAGTTACCCAAGACTGAGAACTAATGTGCTCGTGGGTTCTGTATCTATGTATGTACGTAAGTACGTAACGCAAAAATATTTGATAGAAATACTCGATTTGCATCAAACTTTCAATATAGGTTTATTCTTATGAGGAGCTTTTCTTATTAATTTTGGGAGGTCATTGGAGAAGAATAAGGGGGGAGGGGACGAGAGGCTAATTCGCCCCTTCCCTTAATTCAAATAAATGCATTTCTATGGATTATTAGCATATTTTATTCAAATTTTAGATATAGGAATATTCTGTTCAAGCGCCTTCATTAGTTGTGGGTGTCAATTGTTTAAGTATAAAGGGAGAGGAGAATAGGGGTAACTCCCCATAATTTATGTAAATGCTTTTTTCACGCAAAATTTACTGATTTACTTCAAATTTTAGAAATAGATTCATTCTGGTAAGGCGTTTCCCTAATTGGTTTTGGGGATTAATTGAATAAGAACAAAGGGAAGAACGTGGGAATCCCGCCTAATATTGTTAAATGGGTTTTTAATGCAGAATTACCGATTTCCTGCAAATCTTAGATTTGTTCATTCTGATAAAGCGTTTCACTGATTAATTTTGGTGGTTCTTTGGTTTTTGGTCTGAACCAGCAATTTATTTCCTTTCTTAAAATATATAAATTTGTTACAATACAGAATTATCTAATTTGCTTAAAATTTTGGACATGAATTCATTTGATCAGGTGCTTATTTAATTAATTTGGGTCTTTTCTTATGGTTATGTATAATGGGTTAGTGGACGATTTATCGCCTTCTTTAAATTAGATAAATGGGTTTTTATGCAGTATTATCCGATTTGCCGTAAATTTTGAATATAGCTTATAGTTTTTTCTTTAAAAGGCGAATCCCTGAATTGTTTTATGGGTTTAATGATTAAGTATAAAGGGAGGAATGTGGGATTACCCTCTCTAAACCAGATGAATGGTTTTTTGAGCAGAATTATCTGATTTGTTTGATTTTGGATAAATGTTTAATTTTATAAAGCGTATCTGTGATTAGTTTGGGGGGTTCAATGGTTAAATATAACTGGGGAAAATGGGAAAAGTAATCCAACTTACTTTATTTTTCGAGGGTGTTATTCTATAAAAAAATAAGGCTGAAATACACAAAGACTGTAAGCAGCCTGTGAATGCAAAGCCATCAGTTTAATTGGGCAATATTCTTTTAATTATTGATCCCGACTACTGCTCCATTGCTAACCTTGTGCAAAGTGGTTTTGTCATCACCATTATAATGTATTTTATTTGATGCGTTGTAGAATACTGTTAGAGGTTTGCACGGGCCAGAATTTCGAGTTCCGGTCCTTGCCTTTCCCGAAGGAAAGTTATTTTGCCGTGACCCTGTGTAAAAATTAAAAGTTCAGCCCGAGCCCTGCCTCTACAAAAATATGTAAAAAAAAGACTCAGTCCCACTCAATCTGGCCCTACTCAATTTCTGCCAAAAATTCAGATTTTACTTAACATACAATTAGGATTCCTTTAAAAAATAGTGCATACATACATATTGGATAAATTTACAATGTATTTTTAAATTACGAGGTGTTCACAGAATGAAAAATACACAATATATTATTGATTATTTAATTTCATAGGCCTTTCAGTATTGAAATAGGGATTCATTAAATAATTAATGTAGTTTAGAACAAAAGAAGAAAAGGAGAGTTATAAACATCATAACTAAACTGTTCAGTAAAATGTAAATTTGTGAATATGTTTCTCTGGCATTCCTTAAGACTTTTCTCAAATCCAAAAGAGCTACATCCTAACACATTTAAGAATTAATTTATTTTCGGAAAGGCATAGTATTAACAGGCATTCTTACTCAGAAAATATGTAATCGAATGGCGTTAACCATTTTTTCCATAAAAGCGATGTACCTTTGAGAAAATACTATTAAAACTACGTTTTGAATCGAATTTTCGGTTACGACTTCACGGAAAAGAAAAACTTGACGCCGTGACAAGAATAGCTTATATGTCGACAAGAAATTAATTTCTAAAAAATGGAAAACGCGGTTCGATTCCAAATTATGTTCACCTCCAATCTGGCTCGAATATGTAATAATAATAATAAATGCAAGCCTGATCTCAGTTGGCACGAGTATGCAGGAAAAGAAACCTATGTAAAATGCATTATGTCTTTACGGTGGACATGTGAAATTCCTGTATTGATGTTATAAGCAATTTTTCTTGACACACATTTATACTTATTCTAGTGAAATACATGTTTCTTACCGGCCAAACCCGATTTCGAGCCAAATTAGATTAGCCTAGGCCAAACTATTTTATCCTAACGCCAATTATATAAACTAGATTTCCCACGCCAAACTTGTTTATCTATATGCCCGTAGGAAAAACTAGTTTTTACTAGGTAAGAGGGAAATCCGTCATTTTCCCTTTATACTTTACCATTAAACCCTCAAAACTATTCAGGGAATTGCCTTATCAGAAAGAACCTATAAAATTTCCTATAAAGCAAAATTTGAAGCAAATCCGTAATTTCTGCGTTAAAAACCATTTATATAAATTATGGGGGGTACCTACATTGCCCTTTCTTTAACACTTAAACAGTAAACATCCACAACTAATCCCGGAGGCGCCTTGTCAGAATAATTCTATATCTAATATTTTAAATGAAAACTGATAATTCTGCATGATAAATGCATTTCTCTAAACTAACGGTGGGGAATTAGACTTCCGTTCGCTCCCTTTATTCTTATTCAGTGATTTTCCAAAACTAATCAGAAAAGTATCTTATCAGAAGGAACCTACATCCAAAATTTGAAGCTAATCGGATATTTATATCAAGAGTTATAGCGTTACGTACATTCGTACGTACATACGTACATACATGCATACGTACATACGTACATACATGCGTACGTACATACATACAGAACCTGCGAGCCCTTTATTTCGCTGGCTTTGACGCCCGTGAGCTAAAAACACGGATAATTACATTGGCCTAGGACAAACTAGATCAGCCTAGGAGAAACTAGAATGTTGGCGCTGAGGCAGTCATTGAATTCAATAAAATCACGCCAAATTGAATTGGCCTAAGATAAACCAGATCGGCCTAGGATAAACTAGTTCAGACCAATCAACAGCAGGCTGAACTAGTTTATCCTATAAGAGTTAGGCCAAACTAGTTTGGCCTAGGAAAAACTAGTTTGTCCTATGGGCCTTAGGATAGACTAGTTTGGCCTAGGAAAATCTAGTCTGTCCGATGAGCTGGATAAACCTGTTTGGCCTAGGAAAAACTAGTTTTTCCGATGGGCGTTAGAATAGACCGGCTTGGCCTAGGAAAAACTAGTTTATCCGATGGGCGTTAGGATAGACTAGTTTGGCCTAGGCCAATCTAGTTTGGCCTAAAATCGGGTTTGGCCTGTAACATATACATATAAAATAATGAATTACTTTTTGAAGTTCGTGCCAAAAGAACTTAAATATAATAAGAATTGTGAATATATTGCCCCTAGTACCGTAACTAAAATGGTGATGATCATTTTCGATTGTGATTGTTTGGCACCAACTTCAAAAAGTAATTCATTATTTTATATGTATATATACATAAATTAAATCATAAATATGCAAATTCATCTCTTGTAAAATATATTTTCTCTAAAATCCATGTTTGGTGGATATTAATTTATATGAATTAAATTTAACCGTTTTTATGCCGGTACTCATATTCGATGTCTGATTTTTCAATAACGTTTTGTCATTAGAGAATTTTAAAGAATTATTTAATTCTTTTTAGCGCTCTTTTGAAGTCGGTTGATATATTTTTTTAAAGCTTATTTTATTATTGATGTAATGTTTACATTACATAATTCAAATAGAACTGTTTTTTTAGGGGGGGGGGGGATTAAGGACCATATTGTGACAAAGCCTTATCCACAATATCCATTGAGGAAAAAATCTTAAAAAATTGTCAAAAGATGGCACCAATATTTCGTATTACCACATGTGTTTACAAGTTTCACATGAAAAACTGGTAACAATCCAAGTAGCCAATTTTATTTTTTAATGCTCAAAAATAATTTTTCAAAGTCATTTTATGATGAGATTATTTTGAAATTAATTAACGTTGTTGTCAGAACTTTTAAGAATAGGCATATAATAAATCTATTTTTATAATCACAAAAGTGTATCCTACCAAGTTCTAATAATTGGATCTAACAAATTTTATTGACACTCTGACTAACAAGCCCTTGTTAATGCGTTCACTAAACTCTAGACTTCACTGCAGCATAATTACTATTTAAAGTAATTTATCTCGATTGATTTAATACATTTTAATACATTGAACAATGGTTAATACTTTCAAGGATTAGATTCATGTTTTTAATTAAATTTTTTTATAGAATGGTGATAGAATCATCTTATTTTTGCATTTAAATCAGAAATAGAGAAAACAACATTACAATTTTGTCGTTTTGCAAGATTTTCAAAAGTTTAAAATTGGCTTTTAGGGGCACATTGGGACAAGCTCCAGCCAGTGGGGGATCATTAGGACAGTCTCCATGTATCTTTTCCCCATTCAAATCTCACATCAAAAGATCTTTCATTGTCTGAATGATTTCAAAATCAGGAAGAAATTTTTCTCAGACATAATGTGCAATTTAACACTGGGAACATTACACGTACATTTAAATTTACATAAATTTGACCTTTTAACAAACCGTTTTCAGTCAGATGATTTTGTAGCTTTTCACGTTACAGAAACAACAATGACAATCCTAAATTAAAATTTAAGGGAATGATTGTATTCAAATCTCATGATTTGAAAACTTTGGAAAAACTTAAGGTGTTTAGTCCAAATCATCTAACAGTACTGAAATTCTCATTAGCAATATTTTTATTACAGCAGCAAAGTCAAATCTAGTCGATCCAAAAGACCCTATTCAAAGTCCTTCCGTAGAAACATAAAACAATTGAATATAAAAACATGTTTCATCTCGTATTCTAAATTCTATCTCAGAGAAAAACTGAAAGGAAGGGGAAAAATTGTTGAAAAGCAATAAAAGAAAAGAAAATTAACTAAAGGTAAACTATCAGCTAAAAGAATTAAAATATCTAAAGTAAAAATCCCCTTCTTAATGATTCTGATTCTAGTCTTTAAAGACAGCAGTTCTGATCTGAACTTGATAGTAAACTAACTTTTGATAAGTAGTTAAATTTTTTGATCCTGACACTAATGAATTACAGAAAAACTATTTTGTTCTTGTTGAGTTTGTGGAAAAAGCTAATACTAAATTAATAGGGAAGAAATAATTAAAAACTAATAAGTAAATGACCCCTCGTAACTCTACACTCTGTGAACCGTTGATAAAGAAAATAAAAATAAATTTTGTAATAAATAAAGGCTTTTCCTCATACTGTGTAAAACTACACAAAGCAAAGATTTTGAAATGTTTTGAAATTTAAATAAAGCATCATATTAAAATTATTCGTAAAAATCGATAGAAATGTGTCTAAGGTACTGATTTTATATGAGTGTTAAACATACTTGAATTATTGCTAAACTAGTTCTTCAGTTTTGGAGAAAAAATTACACGTAATAGAATTTCTTTCGAAAAATTTATTTTTATAATGCCATTACAATCCCTTTCGTAAAATTTTAGGAACTGCTCTGTAAGAATTATACGCAACGTTCATGTGCAGCATGCGTGGGCTGCAAAAATGGCTAAAAATCCGTATAATTCCTTATAATGGATTTTCTGGCCATTCTGTGATTTATTGATTCCATTTTCCGTTTCTTAAGCTCTGTTTCTCATAAAAAATAATCCAACGAAAAATAACAACTTAAATATAACAATAAAAATATAACAAATATATAATAAAAAATAACAAATAAAGCTTTAAAAGTATGTTTCATTCTGGATAAAGAAAACTTTTATCCTAAGAACCCATAAGCACTTGAACATTTAAGCAATTAATGTTTGCTAGTAAGTTTTTTATTTCTCTTTTCTTAGAAAATCATCAACTAAAATATCAAAATTATATAACTAATACTTTATTTGAGTCAAAGTTTTAAAATATTTTCTTTTGTGAAAATATTAAATTTTAGAAGGAATAATTAAATAAAGAAAAATAAATCTATAAGTATTATGTAAAATATTTGTCCAAAAAAATAACATCTTTAACGCAATAAAATATTTTGTAGTATCATTTAGAATAAAAAATGCGTAACATAAGTTTCATAATTAAAAACAACAAAAGATCAGATGATATAAATAAAGATAAAAATAAATTTATAAATATTATGTAAAAGATTTATAAAAAAAACACTATCAATGTTATAAAATATTTTGTAGTATTATTTCGAAAAAAATGCGCGAAATAAGTTTCATAATTAAAAACAGCGAACGATGTGATGATATAAATGAAAATAAAAACAAACTTATAACTATTATGAAAAAGATTTCTACAGAAAAAAACTTTTAACCTAATAAAATATTTTGCAGCATCATTTAAAAGCAAAAATGCGTGACGTAAGTTCCATAATTAGAAACAACGAAAGATCAGATGATATAAATAAAAATAAAAATATATTTATAAATATTATGAAAAAGATTTCTACACAAAAAAGCTCTTTTAACGCAGCAAAATATTTTGCAGCATCATTTTGAAACAAAAATGCGTGACATAAATTTCTTAATTAAAAACAACGAAAGTTGTGATGAAATGAAAGCTCTACAAAATTCTATACTTTTGGAAACATGTGAGTTAGTAACCTAACTAAACTTTGTTAATAAAAGAAATCTAAGTCAACAGAATTCAGACCTGAAAAGAAAATGCTAATAAAGTAAGGACTTTCTCTGTTTTCATAAGCAAATATTTATTGTGATAATTTGAGGCATAGAAGAAAAACGATAAATATCAGTAAACATGTATTCTTTTTTTACAATATCTGACTTCAGCTGTAAAAAATCAGTTTTGAGTCAAGTCATCAATCAAATAGAAAAAATAATAAATTTGTGATAAGTAAAATTTTCCAGTTGATGAAAAATGGTAGATATAAATCTTAAGAAAGAAGTGTCATTATTCATCTTTTCAAGAAATAAAATAACAATTGTTGAAATAATTTGTGATTTAAATTAAACATTATACTAATAATTATTCCAAAAATTCATGATGGAAACTATAATTAAATTTATTTTTCCATTATTATCTACTATTCTATTTAAGAATAAAATAGTTTTTCTGCGCAAAATGGATATTTATTTATCATTTTTTTTACTTTTATAAATAACATTTAAATTTTTATTTCGCAAGTGTTACGTTATATCTAGTATTTGCTTCAGTTAAAGTTAAATTAAAATTTCTTTAATTAAGTAAATTATATGAATACATATTTCATTTATTAATTAAATTTAACTATAATAAAATAAAATAACTGTTAATAACAATAACAAATAAAATAAAAAAAATTAAATAATCTTGAATTTAAATAGAATATTATACTAATAAATATCCGGCGCCTAAAATATAGGAGTTATATCATTATTTTACTCAAAAGGGTTAAAATTAATTTTATTTTTTTTTATTTTTCTTCGGGTATTTAGAAATAAATCATATGCAATTGGAAATTTTTTAACAAATTCTTTTTACAATAACGTGGAATCATTTGATAGAAATCGGGACTGCTATTTACGAAATATATCACCGTATATGAGAGTGGGGATTTTGAAAAAAGGCAAAGAGACCGTTTAATTCTTCATATTAGTTTTTGTGGCCATTCTGTTCTTTTACTTGATTCATCTTCGGTTTGTCAAGCTGTTTTCTGTCATACAAAATATTCCTAACAAGAAATAACTCAAATAAATAAAAAAAGCATTAAAGACCAGATTCATTCTGAGAAAGGAAGATTATTTCTTTTCCTATAAACATTTAAGCAGAGTTACATTTACACAGTTTTTGTTTTACAGTAATATATTTTTTTTTCTCTTTTCTCGCAAAGGAGACGATGAAAATATTAAAAACTTATGTATAAAAGTAAAAATAATCGGATGTATTTATGGTTTCTTTCTTTTTCCAAATTCTTTAATTGCAGAAAAACATGTTTACTAATTAAAGAAGATATTTATAAGAATTATTTATTTAAAATAGTTCTACATGAAAAAAAAATCAATAAAATATTATATAACATGCTTTAGAAACAAAAATGCACCATGTAAAATTCATAATTAAAAATAAAAGAATGATGTGATGATATAAAATAAAAGCTCTATAAAAAGTATTTCAGATGAAAATGCTTTTGGAAATGTGCAAGTCGGTAACTTTAGTAGAACTGTTACTAAAAGAAATATAAGTAAAAAAAAATACTTATTGTAAAAATTTTAGAGCCACAATAAAAACTACAAATATCAGTAGCGATGATATACATATTTTTTGCAATACATTATCCCTAAAATGTGCTTTTTTATTTTATTATTATTATTTATTAAATAGGAATAAATTTGTGCTAAGTATAAGTTACCGCATTGTGGAATATGAAACATCAAAAGTTTCATTAAAAAGTATGCTCAATTATTTTTTCAAGAAAAGGAAAAATATATCGTTTTAAATAAGTACATAACTATATAAAACAATCATTTTGAAATAATTTGCATTTTAAGTGAAACATCACATTAAAAATTATTCGGAGACCGAAATATGAGAGTGTTATTTTGCAGAAATTTAACATAGTTTTTTTTTCCTACTCATTATTTTTGAAGACAAGTAATTGAATTTTGTAATAAATTTAAACATAAAAATCACTTCATAAAAAATCCGGAATGCTCTTTGAAAAATATATTAATCTACATGCAGGTTTGTCTTAAAGTGAACGATCTTTGACGATAATTGAAGCCTTAGCGACGCCATTCAAAGAAACTACATTCTAATTAGGATGAAGATATTTTAAGGCATTGGTTCGTGAATGAAGAATAGAAACAAGGTTACAGTTGCAGTAGCAAAATTATAAGTGATAACATTTGTTTCTTTTGTTTTCTTTTTCGCTCTTTTTTTTTTTTTTATTTATTTTTTTTTTTTTTAAATCGACAAATGAACTTTGCATTGAAAAAATACAAATGGAGTTAAAACGTTAAACGTAAGAAAAAAAGACAAAATAAACACAAAGGAAACTATTTCATGTCTTATATGCGCTACTAGAACGACTTTTAAAACAGTGTCATTTACCACCATTTTGCGTTTTTGTGGTCTTCCGGCTCTCACAAATACACAACTTGTGGGGTATTTAAAATTCAAGGTATACACGAATCTAATAATCTAGTACGGCATGGAAAACTATATTAAGCGGGAAATTCTGCATCGTCTTTATACCGTGATTTACTGGTCTACTATTTACTATTTTTGCAAATGTATAAACATAATTTTTGAAAAATAAATTGAAATAACTCCTACCTTTTTTTTTTTCTTCTAAAATGACAGTAATAAAATAATTAAAAATATGAATGCACCATGGATCATCAGATGGTGGTTCACACATTCTGAAAAATACTATCTTCATTTCACGGAAATTTTCCTGGCAGTAGTGCTACCAGAATATTTCCGTTAACAGATATCCGTTTTTTTTAACGTTATAGGAGGTAAAATATATGTCAATTGAAGAAAATGAATGTAAAATAAAAATTGCTGAGCTTGGGGTAGAACCAACTACCCCATTGTAAAAATCTTTAACAGTTAAAAATAGAAAGCTCTCATTAGTCCAATATAAATTGCGATCCACGTCATGGCGGCGCTTTGTCAACGCTGTAAAACAAACTTTACAGGGTTGAAACGCAGCGAGGCACGGGTTAAGTTTGCTCCAAATCAGAAAAAAAACAGTCTGTGCTTTTCGATTTTTTAATATTTTGAATTTTCTGCTTTTGTTTTCACCAATTTTTCTGCTCGGACTTGTAAAGAAACTATTCAACAATAATTTATTTATAGTTTTTCTAATTTTCATTATATATTTGTACATATATAACGTAAATTATTTTTAAATAAGTTTCAAGTATTATTTTTTTATATTTCTCTTAAAGGGGAATGTATACATATATATATATATGAAATAGCTGTTCTCGCATATGTCTAAAAGAGTTATAAAACTTAAGTAATTTAAAAATATTGTTTTCTTTTGAGACATCGTTTTAACTCTTTTCTAAATGGAATAAAATAAAATCATTTCGTTTCCTTATCGTGTATTTTTAAAAAAAAAATTCCATTTGGGATATGAATAATTATTTTGTAATTAAGCATTTTTTGTCAAAGCATATAGGATGTTAATTATAGAGGATTATTAGCCTCATTATTCTAAATAATAAGTGACAGATTTTTATGCATTTATATGCCAATTCACTCTTTTAAGGGCGGTGACGCTGCAATGGCATCACATAATTTTAATCCATAGTTGCCACATTGACAATCGAATTTTTTAATGAAAATTCCCTTCTTATTAAATACGCAAAAATGTGCATTTACTTGTTCACAAAAAGATTATCGTGTAAATACTGGTATATTACCTTAATATAAAATTATGTTCTTTTCCAAAAATATGACAAACATCATTGTACACAATACCCTGTAATCAGAATTAAAGAATAATAAAAATTGTATGAAAATAAGCTGGTTTACTAAATAATTTTTCTATGCGCATGCATGAATGCTATCAAATTTTCATTTGCATATTGTAGTAGTAGAACTCCGATAATACGGATCGGTCTTCTTATTTTTATTATTATTATTATTATTATTATTATTATTTTTTTTTTCAAGTTTGAGAAACGATTGGGTAATTTCCATAACAGTAACTTGTTGCATCGTCGTATTCTGAAAAATAATTAAAAAAAAAAAAAAAAATTCGCCAATCGCTTCTCAAACTTGAAAAAAAATGAAAAAACCGACCTGATTATCGGGGTTCTACTGTAGCTAAATATAAAGAACAACTTTTGTGAAATTCTCAAAAATATAGCTTGAAAATTCTGACAGTGATCGTCGAGAGAATACGCTCAAAACTCGTTATTCCCAAAATGAAGCAAAAAGATGAGGGGCTGTATTCATATAGCCTTTGATTAATGTAAATATAGAATACACAATATTGAAACTACTACTATTTTTAGATATAACCCATAATTTTTTGCACCATTTTGGGAACAACGGATTTTGAGTTTATCCTATCGACGATCACTTTCAGAATTTTCAAGCTATGTTTTTGAGAGTTTCGCGAAAATTGCTCTATCCATTTAGCTAACACAACATGCAAAAGAAATTTCGATAGCGTTCACGCATGCGCAGAGAAAAATAATTTGTAAACCTGCTCATTTTTCTTACAATTTTTATAACTTTTTTTTCATTCTGATTACAGGATGTTATGTACAATGCTGTTTTTCATATTTTCTGGAAAAAAACTTTCTTTTTTTTTTACACTAAGAACTCTGCAAATCATAAGAAAAAACCTTGGCAAAATTTGGGAAATTTTTTATAAAAACCTTAATTTCTCTAGAAGTACATATGCCATCCGCATAAAAATTAACTCTGCTACTATGAGCCACGTAATTATAATGTAAAATTTGAACGTATTCAAACATTAATTTTGACAGGGTTATCCAAAACATATCCGTTCTTTTCCAGTTTGTTTATAGTCCCTTAAGGTGTTTCAGGAAAAAATCGTCACGGTAATATACGACCGGTACTATTACGCTTACACAACTAGAGTTTTAGGAAAATACCTCATGTATTTTTCAAGATATTTAACAAATTTTCAAAATCGCAAGTGGCCGGTCACCTTTGGCCATATAGTGTATATTTGTTACACACATATATATTTACGTGCATATATTTATATTTATATAATATAACTAGCGTCTCAATATAGAGAGGGCTCCCGCAGTAGGGTTACTGTATTTGGCTATTTATCGCTTGCTTGGCTATCTATTTAAATATCTGGTAGAGAGGGCTCCGGGTGAGAAAAGAGAAAGTTAATGGATGAATTGGACTACTACTATTGCGAAATAAAATTTTATTCGAGAAAATCTGTAGTTATATATGTTACGTTTCGATGTAACAATTTTAGTTGGTTTTGTATTAATGCAAAAATTAAAATATACTTAATTATGATATTATTAAATTTGAATATTAGACCTGACCTTCGTTTTTTCTAAATCTAATCAAAAATTTGCAAAATTTATATGCATATGTCTTTTTGAAATTTATAAGGTAAAAATATGACTTATATAATTTAGGAAAAAAAATATTTTTTTAGCAATTTTGTTTTAAAAAAAATATTTTAAGATCTCGTTTTTTCTCTTTTTATGTTATAATTGATAAGAGAATGGTGAATAAAAAAATCTAAGCATAATAACAATTTAGGAATTGTAATAAATTTAAATATTTCCAATGTTCAATTAAGATAAATTTGAAGCTCAGAAAAAAAAAGTGATTTGGGGGTGGGGGCAAAGCATTTGAATAGTTACAAGACAAATTTCACTTTAAAATAATTAATTAATAAGAATAAAATTCCAAATCTCCCTCGGGAGGTGTTGTATATCCCGTAACAGAGACTGTAAAAAAAAATTGTCATTGAGAATTATTGATTAGAAAGATTTTTAAAAGGGTATCAGTTACACCAAATAAAGTTTTATGTGCTACAAAGAAAAAATAAGGTTCTAAAGAAAACTGTTGAAAGTTAGATTGTTGTAGTGTGTTATCATGGGAGTGGTGTTTGTAGAGAAGACTTTCAATTTGTAATTTTTATTTGACATTAATCATGGCTGCTCATACCCCACCAGTGGCCGAGAGGTCCTGACCTCTGAATTGGTAAACGGCAGGTGCTGAGTTCGAACCCAATCGCGGCCGTCGACCTAACCGTTCGGAGTTTTCGTGGTTTTCTTCCAGCCTTGCGTAACTAAGAGTTAGGTTACCTTATAAAGACCCCCACGAAAGGCACCCCCCCCCCTGGGCTTATATCCCTTCAGTAGATAATCGGCCGACACAAAATAAAACCAAATCAAACCATGGTTGCTCGTCAAAAATTACAATTTAAAGCAATTTTTTACCTGACATGTTTTATGTCACTACAAGAGTTAAGATAAGAAACTGGTTAAAAAGAATTAAAAAAAAATAGCAATAAGAAACTGATTAAAAATAATTTTAAAAAATAACAGTAAGTTTCGAGATGTAAAACGAGTATTATAAGTCTTTTTGATCATTATTGTAAATATTAAAGGCATAATATTTCCATTAATTGAATTTATTTTTAAGTATATTTTTTATAAGTGTCCTGATTTTAGATTTCAGAAATGTAACAAAGCATAATATTTATTTATTTCACCATTTTAAAAGTAAAAATTAAAAATAGTAAATTATTTTTTTAGATAATTTTATTGATGTTTCCAGGAACTTCAAAATTTCCTGACAAAATTAATGTTTGAAACCAATTTTTAAGATGTACCAACATTTAATAAACTATTACACTCTCTATATGTGCACCCCCCCCCCCCCCCAAATAAATGATGAAATAACACTTGTTTGAATCACGATAAATTTTGCTAATAAAAAACATTAATAATATATCATGCAAACAAAAAACTTTTAATTGTATTTTATCACATAAAATTACCATTCAAATTTCTTATTTCATCTTCAAAAATGGAGTGGAACAGATTGAAAATATCCAGTATTAGATAAAGAGAATACGTTTTATTTGCTTTAAGGATAATTATTTTGAAAGAATTAAGTTTAAAATAATAAGAATAAATAAACAAAACAAAAACGAAAATGGGTATTGAAGCTAGAAACCGTAGAAAAATATTTGAATTTTTTATAACTTAAACAATAAAAAAAAAGGCTTATGAACACATAATGTTCACAATATATTAGATAAAAGTGCTAAGAAATTTTCCCTTTAAAAGAAATATACCGTTACAAATAATTACATACTGTATTTAAAAACTTAATTTACAATTATTAATAAATTAATTACCAATAATTAGTAATGTACAATAATTTTCAAACCTTATATTATAAAATTAAATTAAGTATTTTTAAATATACTACACTGATACAAATTGATGAAATAAATAAAATATTATATTAAATAACATGATTAACGATGATTAAAAGGAATCAAATTACATAATAAAAATTGATTATGTTCCCCCCCCCCCCGCTTCTTTTATAACATAATACAAATTAATTCTAATTAATTTACCGTTTGAATGGATGAACTTTTTTATCATAAAATTAAAAGAATTATTTTTATATAAATAGCACTGATACAGACGGACGAAATAAAACATTATGCTTACTAACAATATGACTAATTTGATTGAAATGTTTGCATGAATCAAACGACATAATAAAAATTGAATCCAATTTTTCCCCACTTTTTTTTTTTTTTTTTTTTTTTTTTTTTTTTTTACAACATAAACACTGATTTTCATCCCCCTTTCTCTTTTTCTTCACGAAATAATAAACCGACCCCTGACTAGAAATCTGAATGGCCCGAAAGTTAAAATTTTGGCCCGGCCCGAAAGTTAAAATTTTGGCCCGGGCCCGGCCCGGCCCGAACCCAAGACATATTGGCCCGACTCGGCCCGGCCCGAGCGAAAAAAATATTGGCCTGACCCGGCCCGGCCCGAGAGTTAAAATTTCGGCCCGAACCCGGCCCGGCTCGGATGAATTTCTACAGAACATTGATCTTTACTCCAACGGAAGAGTTCAGACCAAAAAAAACGTATCTTAGCCTTTTATTTTCTTCCATGTTTATAATCTCTATTTATGCAGAAATGCCATAGGCTGCGATATTTACGCTTTTAATAAACCTCTGTTTGTTGTATGTAAATGTTTCAGTTATCATTAGTATTATTAATACATAAAAAAAATCTAAAAAATGGTATATGGTAAAACTAAAATCTTCTAAGACACTAAAAAAAAAAAAAAAAAAAAAAAAAAAAAAAAACGTTTCCTTCTTAGCAGATGTAAATGTTTAATATATATATAAATTTTCGCGTATTTTTGTATTCATTTTGCATGAATGAACAGTTCAAAAGAAATTTGCAGTTTTCAGTTTAAACGAAAAATCCGTCATAATCATAGTTTTTTTTTTTTTTTTTTTTTTTTTTTTTTTTTTTTTTTTTATGTGTTTAATTCTATTTTAAGACGCCTAGTGATCTACGATTCTTTAAAAAGAATAAATTCTAATGTTTAATTGTAGAATAATGACGACTTAAAAGTATATGTCTATTTTGCAAAAAATTTCCGACCGACCAAACATTACTGATTTATGAACAGACTTTTCCACGTCGAGAAAAGGATTTTCATACGGAAAGATTCAACAGGAACTGATTATTTAAGTCCGTGAAGACTATAGGAAGAACAAAATTAGTCTCGGCTTCGTACGGAAAAAATAAGTTAGACACGGCCCGGCTCGATACTCCAGGAAAAAAAACTAAGGCCCGAGCCCGGCCCGGCCCGAAAAGATTAGTGACTAGGCCCGTCTGGCCCGGCCCGAGTTTTCAGAAGCAAGGCCCAAGCCCGGCTCGGCCCGAATGCCGTTAATGAAAATCGGCCCGAACCCGGCCCGTGCAGACCTCTACCCCTGACCCCCCCCCCCCCCCCACACACACACACATATTTTTAGAATTGATGTGTTTACATCAGCATAGAGAAAACCCCCGCTCATTTCATTTTCAGCGCGTTGGCGAGGAGTTGTCGCTGAACGCCAAATGAAGAGGGAGCCGACAACAGGCGCATGCGCTGTCCAAGCTCTCCTTAAGAGCCGTCTCTATATTGAGCTTATACTTATAATATATATATAAAGACGCGATAGATCATTTCATGCAGCCGCGATATTATAGCAGCATTAAACCGCGATAGATCATTTCATGCATTTTAATGTACTGGGTGAACCCAAATATATTTATTTTTCTGTGATTTTTGATTTTTGTCGATCCCTTAATTGACCTCTTTATAAAATGAACGTTGATAAATATGAAGACAAACATAATCTCTATAATCTTAAGTTCCAGAAGAATCCGACAAATATTTTTTCAAATAATATTTGACAAAATGTCTAAAATTGAAAGTCTCCGTTTATTAAAAATGACATGTTTCAAGTTTGTATTTTTTTCTTTAACAATTCTTAACTTTTAATAAGGTCTGTACTGGACGAAATTTTCAAACCCGGTATCGAACAATCCGTATTAACCCGGGAGAACTCGCTATGAGAATTTCTCTCACGGTGCCAAATTCTTTTCTTTTACTTATTATTACTTAAAGTAATCGAAATCACATTTTGAAATTTTATTAAAATAAAAAATAATCTTAAAAATAGTCTTAAAAAGGGTACGATGGAGATAGAAAATCTCATGTGCGAGTTCTCGCGGGTTAAAATCACTGTCTCTGACTCGTCTTATACGTGCATAAAATAAGTAAAATTTGGTTCAATCAATTTTTTTACAAAAACCACATAGATTTTAAAATCACTTTTATTTTACAAAAAAAAAAGAAACTTTAAAATTAATTTTTTTTAAGAATAGTATATTTAAATGCTAAAAAATTAAACACAATAAAACCAGAAAAAAATTCTGTCTTAAGGGGGCTCAGGGGTTGAAAACTTTTCAAAAAATCGATTTTTTATGATCTAGTTTGATTATTCATTTAATTATTAATTCAATGCAAAAAACCGCATAAAAATATTAGCATTTTTAACGGAGTTATAAGCATTTATGTATCGATATTTACATAGCCGCATCCATATAATTCCAACTTTAAGTCGTGTTTTCTCAAAACTTGATTTTTGACGACTAACACCAAGATTTAAAAAAAAAACTATTTGATAGAATGGCTTAATTTTTATTTTGCATGCATATAACATCATTATCTAGATTGTGAATTAAGGATATAACTATCACTTAAAAAAAACATTATTAAAAAACTCTCAAAGTTGAATATTTAAAAAACCCCTAAAAAATATAACTTTTTTTCCATTAAAAATGCTCAAAATATTAAACTATCTAAAATATATTAATTCATAATCTAGATAATGATGTCATATGCATGCAAAAAAAATTAAGCCATTCCATCAAATAGTTTTTTTTTATTTTGGTGTTAGTCATCAAAAATCAAGTTTTGAGAAAACGCGACTTAAAGTTGAAATTATATGGATGCGGCTATGAAAGTGCTGATACATAAATGCTTATAACTCCGTTAAAATGCAAATATTTTTATGCGGTTTTTTGCATTGAGTTAAGAATTCAATGAATAATCAAATTAGATCATTAAAAAAATCGATTTTTTGAAAAGTTTTCAACCCTTTAGCCCCCTTAAACAAAAAATGTGTTGTTCCATGCAAAATGAAAACAATAATACCTAAGAAAAAATAAACTCCATTTAACCCTCCTAGGAAAGGCATTTGTCTATTACGTATTTTTTCTTTCCTATGCGATTCCGTCTTAAAAGATTTTACTGTATAACATTTTTCAAAGTCTCCAACGCACGGTATATGGATTAGCGATATTAAAATATAACTGAAACATTTAGATATAAACAGAGATTCATTGATAAAATAAATATATCACAGACTTTGGCGCTTTTTTAATAATAAAAAGTATAAATATAAAAAACAAAAAGCTATAATAAGTATTTTTGGTCAGAATTCCTCCCCGCGAAACAATTTTTAACTACACTGAAGTAAAAAACTATGTAGAAATTCACGGATGATCCGGGCTATGATTTAAACTTTTTCCAGGCTGGTCTCATTATAATTTTAAAATTTTTCCATGCCGGGCAGAATTTTTTCCCCTATGGGTCGGTTTGGGACCGGACCTAGCTATTTCGATCCATGCAGACCTCCAGTGCTAACGATCAACATATTTTGAAAACAAGTTTTAATTTAAATAAATACGCTGGTTTATTGTGACCAAATAAGAGGCACGGTCTTGAATCGACATTTAATACAGATAATTTGTGGACGATCCCTCAATTTGCTTTGAAAACAAGTCAAAAATTCTTCGTTTACACGCATGGTAAAGTGGTGTAAGTCACGAATTTTAGAGAATTTTGGATTTTAATATCTCTGTAAGATTTTCAGATAGAGAGATGAATTTTTTTTGTTGTTGTTCAATTTAGGAATGGATAAGGATTAATTTCCTAATTGGGAATTTTGCTCTACGGGGGCCGTATAAAAATTTAATTTTCGTATTTTTTCAAATAGACCCCCATGAAGTTGCAATTTATCTTATCAGAAATGAATGAAACAAATATTTTTTTATGAATTTTTGCAACAGGAATTTGGGTCTAGAGGCAATATTTAAGGAGATAGCCTATTGTTTCGATATTTATGACTCACCCTGTATATATATTTGAAACATCGATTTTGAAGATTTCATACTAGTAGTATACCTCCTTAAACAGTAAGAATATCCATAGTGTGACATTAGTGATTCTCAGTCCAGATTAATTACAGTTTTGATTTTCGTATTTTAAATTGTTAAATAATGCTGTACTTTATATGGAAAATATATTTTTTCCTTGTTACAAAGCAAGTATGTATTGTTTACAGTTGTAGATGAAAATTATAATTTCTTATTATTAGAACCAGATTCAACATTGGCATTAATTCTTGGAACACCAAGCGTACACTGCGTTCGACACGATTTCATCGTAGATAACTACAAATGTATTACCCGTACATTATGCATCATAGTATTGAAGAGTAGGATATTGTTTTACTTCGTATTTATAATTTGAAAAAAAAAACATTATATAGACGAAATAAAAAAAGTTCCCAAAATATAGTCTATGCGCGCGATTAGGATACAATGGTCTGGTGTTAGATGGTCAAAAGTTCTTATGAATACCACATTGGCATTTAAAAAGCACAAAAAATATAAATTCAATTATTTTATAAAAACATACCAATTTAAGAAACATAAATGTCCTTCAGCATTAGAGAAGAACGTTACTCATTATTATTATTATTGTTATTATTATTATTATTATTATTATTATTATTATTATTATTATTATTATTATTATTATTATTATTATTATTATGCTGTATCTCTAATTAGTTTTTAAATGACCATTTTTGTCAGCTTTTAGTCTGTTCTTTAATATAAGGCTCTTTTCAATAAGGCTAGTATCATTAAAGAAATTAAAAATAGAGATAAAATGTTTTGTATCACCTTTAATTGTATTGAAAAAAAATGGATTAGATATACTTATACACACAAAAAAGGTTTCCTCTTAAGAGTTATTTTTGTATCATACGTAGAGTAGAACTGAAAAACTATTTTCTAAAGTGATGAATTACACTTTCAAATAAGCTTTAAGTATTGATCTACTGATCGTTACAGAAACAGCACATTTAACTTTTTGATATTTCACTCTTTTATATCTGGTAAAAGCGTAAAGAAGTTCCTCTAATAAAACACTACATTAACTTGATGAAATAGCATTATACTAAATTGCATTACGTGCTTAGACATTAGTTCATTATATATTAATTGAAGAAAAAAGATGATGCTGTAATAAATGGTGTACTTAAGGAAGTGATAGATATTAAAAATTATTTTTTAACATTTTGGTATTTGAATAGGAATGTCTTCACTCAAGTGCTTTGCATCACAAATTCTCTTAATATTTGGGGGGAAAAATGTATTTACTGAAAACTTGAAAGCTTCCAAGTCACTGATCAATTTATGTTTTTAATTTTAAAATGTTGAATGCGTTCTAATTTTCAAAATGTTTTCACTCCTTTTTTTATTTATTACTTAGAAAGATTTTTATTCTAAAAATATTGCATCAATTCCTTAACCTCCACAGTCATGAGACAAATATTTAGAGGGAATACTAAAACTAGTAAACCAGTTTAAAATTGCTGTAAAACATCTCCAAAGTTGTTTCAATCACTATATCTATGCTTATTATATGCACGCATTTATAAAAAAGGTTTAAAAGTAATTTTAACGATTCTAGAAGGATTTAAATTAATTTAAAGGGAGTTCTTTAGTGTCGCATGCTGGCAACATCAGGACTGAGGAGGTTAATCAGACAAAGAGTTATTTAAAAAATATTAATAAACTTGTCAGAAATTGAACCTTCATTAAACATTGACATATTGATAGAATTGTTTACCAATATGAGGATTTGAGGATGTTAACAAAGCCTCTGTTGAACAACATGTTTCCTGATTTTTTTAAAGTTAAAAAATTGACAAGTCGCTAGTGAAGCGATCTGGAATCGAAATGAGTTTACCATTTTCTTCATAAAAAATTATCTAACAAGTTAAAGTAATTCGGATCCCGTTACAACCGTATTTCCTTTTTAGGTTCGTTCGTAATTACATAAAATATGTAGCACGTATAGTCGTCGTTCAGTTCGTTGTCCGCATATGACAACGCAAAAAAAACACAACAGAATCGTTTGACGTTTAAAATACATAATCGTTGCATAGTTCTGTTGACTCATTTCAAATTTTATGAATATCGGATGTGTAGTTCAATTACAGGGACAATCAAAATTATTCCGTTACAATAGGAAAAAATATTTTCAAGTGTATTTATGATGTTACAATCTTTCGAACAAATTGATATGCATCTATGAAATATGTACTAAAATATGCATTCTGTACAATCTGTGGAGCAAAGAATGTTTGTAATTAATTTACAGGGCCGCACAAAAGTATTTCATTCAATAATGCTATAGGGGGAATTGTTTGGTGCTCGCTTTAATTATATTAAACTATTTCACATTTTATAATATTGATATACATTGTTGAGGTTACTACAAGTTATTTTCTTTATAATAGAAAGCAGATAATATTTACAAACACCCATAAAAGACTTCGGATACTATAATGTGCCCGAAGTACTGTATACTATTACACCGCGCACCTCATTTACTACGTTTGACATGCAATTTTTGACTCGTTTCTCGCTGTGTCGCATTTAAATTTGGTTCGAATGACCAGTATTTTCTGAAAGATTTTTTTTCATTTACCAAAAATGGAAAGTGTATTTCACTTGCATAATTTCTGAAGAACAAGTGTATGCAATTTCGAACAAAAATGAATTTAAACATGTGTAAGGAAGTCAATCATTGAACTTAAAAACAGCCTTAAACCCCTTTTGGTTCGGCACCTCATGTCATATAGCATTTTCTGACTGAACGGTCAGTGTGGCATGTCATGTGATGAAAAAAAAAAAAACTGCAAAGTCGAAAGTGAATGCGTCACTATTTTCAACGTCGCCTTATATTCAAAAAACTTTCATTTATTTTCTGTCATTCTGAATATTATTAAGACTTTTTTCTCTTCCTGACGAGCAAGAAAATTTATAAAGCTGTTTTCACAGTAAGGGGGACTTTTTCCAAAACTTTTCTTATGATTTTTATTTTTAATAATTCCTTTTATGCAGATATTTATCTAACATACTCCAACGCAATAGATTTGATAAATATACTATCAAACTGTTTATAACTTAAAGCGTGGGTGCATTGCGGGAAAAATTGGAAATTAGCAGGTATGCTACTACATTTACGAACACTAGCAGATCGCGCAAAAATCAGCCTGTCAGAAAAATAGTGTAGATTTAGGAATTCAGAATAAGAAATATTTTAATTTTCATTAATTAATTTTTAAGATCCGAAATTCGAAAAAAAATTACTATTCCAGGAACCTCTCCTGGCCTTCAGGATAGTGTCGATGGAATTATGGTGATAGAAAACATTTGTAATGGAAATGATCCTAGTACTTTTAATTTCATATTCCTAATCGATTCAAAAAAATTAAACACTTTCTTTAAATTTATTTTTTATGAATTCAAATTATTCAATCGGACTTTAATGATTCAATAAAACATTTGAAGATATACATGTTCAAATCGCTACTTCAGTCAAATGCAAAGACCCGTTCGCTCATGCTAATCCCATGGAAAAAATTTATAAAGGTACCTCGGTTGAACTTCAATATTTTTAAATGATTATTTTGACTGGATATCTGAGATTGACTTGTACAGAAAACCGTTTTCTACTTTTTCGATTTTGTTTAAAAATACTAGACACTTATGGAGCGGTAATTATTTTAGTATGACATGTGATACTTTGGACAATAGTGTCCGGTCATTTTTAAACATTTTTTCAAATATATAATTCTAATATTTTTGCAAGTTATTCAGTATTGTATATATTTTTTATTATTTTGCATCAGACTGAACGTTACCATAACTCTAATGTATGAGGTTAAACAATCCCAAACAGGAATCTACCCTGTAAATTCATCTGACGATTCTGTTGATGACTCCGAACATGCAGCTTAACGAGGGATACCTGCAAGTTTCCTGCATGAATTTGCCAGAAAGAAAGAAGTAATGCCTGAAATGATTTGTGATAGAGTACACAGACGTAAATGTACAAGACCGAAATGTAACAATCTAACTACAATGCGTTGTTCCAGCTTTAAGGTATTTCTTTGTTTCAACGGATCACGAAACTGCTTTAAAAAATTTTTTTTTATATGTATACATTGTGTAAATTGAAAATAAAAATAAAATTTCATTTAAACATATTCGTTGAATTTTTAATTTTTGATTTTGTAGTGCTTTGGCTCTGAAGTATCACATGTGATACTTGCCCCCAAGCCCTTCCTCTAAACAAAAAATAATAAAACTGATTTTTTTTTCAATTTAAAATTATTAAATAGTAAGTTTTTAATTTTTCTGAGGAAAATCAATTTTTTTTAAGTCTGAGAAGAAAGTTAGTAATACTACGCAATTAAATATATATATATATATATACATATATATATATAATATTTTAGTTAAATATTATTCTATTCATCTTAAATATATATATATATTATGAAATTCATTTTAAAATATTTGTTAAAAGTTTTTAAAGTGCAAAAGTACATTCAACTTTCTAATGATAAGAATACCCATTAGTGTTATATCAAACTGTCAAACTTAATGGTTTAATACCTCCATCAAAATTGCAAGCAGGAAATATTTTCAAAATATCTTTGACAAACGGTTTCGCTATATCTCATTCTAAGAGTCATTATACGGGACTATTACTCTCAAAGAAATTCATCAAATTAATTTCTTTAAGTGTAGCTTTTCTAGAAAAAAAGAATTTATTGCTAGTTCATTTTCTTATACTTATTAAATTAAATTATAACTAATAATAATTTGTATTTACGAAACTAAATATTGTATGTATACATACACATTTTACCTGAAATAAACAAAATAAAAACTGATGTCTGCTTGATTTTGACTACAGGCTTTTGTAAACAGAGGATAAGCTTCATAAACATCCTACTATAACATATATTTTAAACAACTCATATGGAAGATCTTAATTTAATAAACAGTTAGAAAAGAGTGTTTGTCGATAAAGGATGTATCTATTGTAGAAATATCTTTTGTCAAACTCCAATAAATCAAATCCTTGATACGTGATTAGGTTTCATGTATAATAATTCCATAATTGTCAGTATGTTTTATTTATAATGTACTAATTACTTCAATCTATAAAATATATTTATAACTATACAGAAGAGAAGGTACTTTGTGGCAACATAACAATGTAAAGTAAAAATGCAATAGAAACAAATAAATTTTAATAAGCAGGTAGTGTTATACTAACAGTTTATACCAAAAAAAATTTGGATATTGTTGCTTGCCAGAGATATAGCACTCCAAACATACTGGTATTTCATTTTTCATGAAAAATGGCATTCACAACCTTGAACTTTGACATTTTCTATAAAAAAAGAAATTTTTTTCAGGGCTTCAAAATTGCATATTATTCATTAAGTATGATTTACTTCAACAGAAAAAAATATCAAGTAATTTATAAAAATACAATTATCAAAATATTACTTTTTTGTCTGAATTTCGAAATAATGGCTCTTAATGAATCTTTATTTCAATGTTGAAAGTCTAAGAATCTAAGATATCATAAATGTTGCTAATGTGTATTTCCTGTAAAATATACTGTAAAATCATCCCATAGACATGTATGCAGTATTCTTTAAAGGAATCTTAATTATATGATGAAAATCTGAAGATTTCAGAAATAGTAGAAATTGTGCAGGCCAGAATGGGGCAGGCCGGGCCTATTTTTACTGATATCGATACGGGCCGGGCAGAAATATCTTTCCTTCAGGCCTGGAAATCCTCGCCCGTGCAGATCTTCAGTTGGTACTATTCATTTCGCTAGATTATATCGCTAAGCATTGTGGCTACATACTAACTTTGAAAATCTCCTTAATATACAATGTCACTGCAAAAACTAAATATATATATATATAATACAATATAAAATGTATCTAATTTCAAGGAAATCCGTGGATACTTAAACTTTCTTATAAAAATACGTATACCTCACTACTAGGTAAACCTCCTTAGCTGAAGTTTCTACTTCCAATCATGAAAAATATCAGTGGCAAGATTCATGCATGCACAGATAAATATTATTTCACGCAACCGCTGATATTGCATTAAATGTTAGATATATTAATATTGAAATTGCACTATGTGGTTTTTTAAATAACTTAACTAGCCCCCTAACATTTTTTTCTAAGAACATTTTTGAATTGTTATTTATAAAATTGTGGACCAATATCCTTTATTATTTCTGTCAAATTTGAATTTTCCACATTCTAAAGTTTACGAGAAATAATGTTGTGACAAACGGACAGACAAACGTACGAATGACATTATAATGGTATTGTTATTACTTTTTAGGTTCGAATTCCTAAAAATTTCTTTTAAATTCATATTCTCCTTAGTTACTTTTTCCTTAAAAATTAAATTATGTAATTACATAGAAAGCGTCAAGCAAATATCCAGTGTGAAATAAAAACAAGTAGAATGATATATTTTGTATGCATATAAAATTTTCCAGACCTGTAATAATTTCGCATTTATCATAAGGTTGTTTTGTGCATTTTGCAATTCTGTCTTCCAGAAATCTATTGATAAGAAAAGTTTGCATTTGTATTTATGTATGCAAAATAAATATAGTTTATCATATTAAGGATTTTCTAGTAACAACATGTCAAAATGTTAAGTCAGTTAAATTCAATCAAGCAATTTTTAATTAAATATTTCCAAACGCATTGATAAAGCACCAGGTATAACTATTTTGCTTTATTCCATTTTAATTTGTGACATTTCTCCAATATCTTAATATGTATTCAATAAAGCAAGATGAAGTTTTAATTAATTTTGATATAACATTATACATATACCGTCATATACACTATGTGGCCAAAGGTGATCGGTAATTTGCGAGTTCTATCGTTTTGTTAAATTCGTTTCGTTTTCCCGAAATCCCATAGGGGAACGTCGACAAATTGAAAAAGAATGAATATCTTTTCGATAACCCTGTCAAAATTAATGTAGCAAAAGCATTCAAACTGTAGATTATGCTTACACGCTTAAATTTTCAGGATAATTCCTCATGTATTTTTCTAGATATTTAACAAAACATCAAAAATTACACGTGGCGGGTGACATTTGGCTACATGGTGTATTAAACCTTTATATCCCAAATTACCTCCTCAATACTTCATTCCCCTTGCATTACTATCATACATTAGAAGATATATACACTAAAAATAAAAGATTTATTTTTATTTTGTTAATTACGGCTCATTACTTGAAGTGGCACTTTAGAGTGCCGTTGGGTAATAACGCTTTGACAAAAATCGAAACTTAGAAGAAGTAAAACTATGCCCTATTTTCGTTTTTCATTGTAATGTGATTTATCATGCATACATCTAGTGGATATATGTTTATGATTTATAAATGACTAAAAAATCCTATTGCTGATGCATCATGAGTGATCATATAGACATAAAAAAATATACTACAAGACTATCGTCAGATAGAAAGCATATCTGAGAGAAATTCCGAACTTTTTTTTCTAGAAAAGTCAAAAGGATTCATAAAAATGCTAAAAATTAGTTTCAGATTTTTTTTCTAATTTGTATTTTTTAATATTTTGTTTTGTAAAAATACAATGCTTTTTCTAAATTTAAAAATGTTTTTTTTGCCTTAGTATTCATCAGCGTCATACATTAACTATGCAATATCTTCTCATAAATTGTATCAAAATCCATCTGAGCAGTACCCATTCATCCCTCATAAAAATATACGTTCTTATTCACAATATGTAGTAAAACTATAAAAATCGAATTTTTATGTTCATTATTATTATGTTCAACGTAATCCCTATGATACTCAAAAGTACAGCTTTGAAAAGTACTCCCTAGTGTAAACAAACAGAAAATGTAATTTTTTTAGCATAACATGTGGTCAAATGATCTATTTAAATTCAGAAACAAAAATGTATGACTGCCTTACAGTAAAAATTTAAGAAGTTTCCAAGCAAAACTTTGGAATACCATGTCAGACAAGAAAATAAAAGCAAAATTGACACTCATAGGTACCAATATAATTTCATTAGCATTTTCAGATTACTGGAACTGCTGTTGCTATCCAGTGATATTTAAAGGTGTTTATTACTATTTCCTAAAAGCATCATAGCGAATGCCTTCAATGACAGTGTTTTGATTGGGATAGAAAACTGTGGTACTCTAAAGTACCATGAGGGAAAGATAATAGCTTAAAAATTACAAAGCTTTCTTTATTTTCAGATACTTAATGTTTTATTATAAAATTATACTGAAAAACGCTGGTTGGTTTTCCAGTCGTTTCCGGACCAAACCTCTGCCTCGTCCCTGCCCATGCTGTTCATCAACGAGACCGGCTTCCATTCATCACATATTGTTGAAGTGTGTGGGTACTCGGCCACTGACGTATCGTTATTGTCCGAGACTCTCGATCGACTCGGTCCGGAACTACTTCGTGAATCCAAAGCTCAGAAAGTCTCTTGGGGCTTTTCTGAAAACAGTGGAGCTTCAGCTTTGGTAGGCCAACTTTCCCTCATTGGAGTAGAAGTCTCAAAGTTGATTGGTCGTTTGGTTGTTGAGTGGATGTGTTCACAAGTTTGATTCAAGAAAAGGCAAAATAGGGCAAGTACCATTGTAAATATGTAAATAATGTCGTTTATTCATTTATTCATATTCATATTCACATTCATATAGTCTAACATGCGTGTACCGGTGTTAAGACACCATTAATCTAGATATAAAACCGCATTCGTGCAGATACCACCCATATCAATAGTACTTTGTATTGCTTTATTAATAAAGGTAGTTTTCAAATTTGTGTGTGAAGCGTTTTATTTTGCAGGGTACGTAGCCGATATTGAAGGAGGGGTTGACGAGCTATGCAGGCCTTCTTGCTCACGAGAACAGTTATGTTTTTACCTAAGGGGCACGGACTGCAGTGGTGATGAATTAGAACAAAACGCAAGGTCAGATATCTGTTTCCCCACGGAGGTCCTACCTTGACTATGTGCAGGTAAGGGTTCACGATATGAATTTAATTCCCTTAGGCTCGGTGAGACCTGAAGTCGTCAGTATTTCTAGGGGAGGTAGCGACCCGTTGTTGTAGGCATCCGAAGGCTCGTGGATCACCGCACATTGTCCGAGGTTCTCCATACTTGTGCATATCTGGTAGACGGCCAAAGGGGGGGGGGGGGGATCGAAAGAATCCTATGGCAGCCCCGACCAGAGCACGGTGTGATAGCCAGTAATGGCTACGTACACCTACCCAGCACAGCTTTAACTATTAAAAATAATAATGGTTATAAAAATATTTAAATTAATTTAAAATATTTAAAATATTTAAATTATTTCATTTTCATATGTCTTAAAAGCAAGAATCTTTTAAGACAGGTATAATAATTAACTTTATAAATTGAAATAGATGGTGATACATTCGTTGTACAAAGAAAGTACTTTCAGGTAATTCTTAACAAGTAATTCAATCATCTTTTGCTTTTTGTAAAACATATTATGTAGATTAGTTATTAAAAAATTCAGTTTAAGGAAGCTGAGTCAAAACGACTGAAACTAAACTGGGTAATTTATATGTCATGTAGATAGGAACAGTGTGGCCAAAAGTCACCAGACACTTGTGATTTTAAATGTTTTGTAAAATATGTATTGTAAGGTTTTCAATATTTCACTCGAAACGGTCAAGATCGCGTATTACTCGCGCTCAGAGTAATATGCTGATTAATCAGAGTACAATAAACATATGTAACTCCTTGGGTACGAGGGAAGGGTAACGTGCCTAATAAAAATCTGAGAATCCTTCATTATTCCTACCAGTTGTATTTTATTGTTTAATAAAATTTAATAAAGTTTAACTTATTTAATTGGAGCATTTTCTCCCTTCAAAAAGAGAAAAATTTCTGTTTTGAAAAACTGGTGGTTAAAGATTAAAAATTAAACATCAGGAGTTATTAAAAGTATATCGTTGCTGAAAGAATAATAAGACTTTGTAAAAAAAATTGCAAAGTAAGGTTGGTTACAGCTGTATGTACTAAAAAAATATGAATGGATATACCTTAAAGTTGAAGGAGATATGAATTCTAAATAATATCAATTACTGTTATTCTGCATAACTCTTATCATTACACTTATATCTTATCATTTATAAGAAACTTAACTCGGAACTGAGAATAAAGGTAGTAAATATTTAAACTTCATTTCGCATTTCATAAATCTAAATTCAGCGTTGTAATAACCTTTTCTTTTTTCAGATAAGCTAACTCAAAACCCTTGTTCAATGGCTAAAGGAAGCGTTGAACATAGCATTGTGCTGAAGGAGCTTGTGCAGAAAGAAGCTCGCAAATTTGCAAATCCGCTTTGGTTCGTGACGCGTTTTTCCAAATTTGTTTTTAATACGCACAAGAGTCGTAATGAAAGACTCATACAATGCAAACTAGTCGCGAACCCCATAGTACACTGCTCAAAACAATTAAAGGATATTGCAGTTTTAGGTGGATATTGTATCTGGGAAACTTTTTAGCTGATTGATACATGGTCGACAGACATAGTAGGTTATATGAGAATAAATTACACATGTTTGGCAGAAAAAAATGCATTTTATTGCGCATTTGTGTACAAAAGGAAAAAAACACAATTTGTGCATATGAGAAAAAAAGAATAAGAAAAGGTGTTTTCTTCAAAGAAAATCATTTTCAGTAGGGGGTATGATTTCCACGGGCGGCCAGCAACGTTGAACACCTTTGAGGCATGGACTCAATGAGGCTATTAATGACGAGTTGGGGTATTCTGCCCCACTCTTCCAGAAGAGCTCTTTCCAGTTCTTGGAGAGTTTGTGGGGGTTGTTGGCGGCCAGAAACTCGTCTTCCTAGAGCGTCCCAAACGTGCTCGATTGGATTCATGTCTGGAGAACACGTTGGCCATTCCATTCGAACGATTCCTTCTTCGAAAAGGAAATCCTCCACCAGGTTTGCACGATGTGGCCTGCAGTTATCGTCCATTAAAATGAAATTATCTCCGATTGCTGCAGCGTAAGGGACTACAATAGGTCTGAGGATCTCATCCCTATATCGGCGACCAGTCAGAGCTCCATCTCGAATGATGTAGAGGTCAGTGCGCCCGTCAATGGAGATGCCACCATACCCAACACTCCTCCACCGCCAAATCTGACACTTTCGTGCACGAACGCAGGATTATTCCTACTGCCACGGTCCCTCCAGATGAAAATACGCCTATTATCCGGATGCACAGAAAAACGGGACTCGTCAGAAAACAGAATATTGCTCCATTCATTTCTCCTCCAGTTGACATGCTCGGTTGCCCACTCCCTGCGGTCGCGACGATGCCTTGATGTTAATCTAACACATACCATCGGTTGGCGAGCATACAGACCTACAGCATGGATCCGGTTTTGGACAATCTGAGTTGAAATCGTGGTGCTTGTAGCCGAGCGAAAGTGTTGTTGGAGAAGAGTAGCATTCATGTTTCGGTGTCTCCAAGCTGTTAACGCTAAATACTGATCTTCATTGGGCGTTGTTTCCCGTCTACGACCTTGCCCTGGTCTTCAGCCTGCACATCCACTCTCCAAAAAACGGTTCCAGATCCTGGAAATGACATTTTGTGACACTCCAATGGCTTGCGCTACTTCGGCCTGAGTTTGGCCCCCTTCTAACCTACCAACAAGTCTCCAAGCTTCTGAATCTGTCAAATGACTTCACTGAGACATCGTACTCATCGAAACAAAGCAATCACTCTATTCCGATCATCCTTGTCTTCATTCTCTTTTATCCAGTTGAAAGTCAAATTTCATTCGCTGCCGCTGAAGCGACGTTTTTGACGTCGAACTCAAAATTTGCATACTCCACAGTTTGAAAACCAGAAAAATTTGCATTTGTGATTCTCTTCTTCTATTTTCGGCAAAAAAATTTCGTTTATATCTTTATTTTATATAAAACTTCAAATATCCTTTAATCGGTAAAGCTGCTCACCGGGCCAATATCTTGGTCAATACAACAACAACAAAAATCCTTTAATTGTTTTGAGCAGTGTATTTATAAAGTGTTCGCATGTATAAAGAATAAAAAATTAAACATTTTAATACCAGAAATTTCATAACGCATTAGCCGCTACGTCCGAAGTAACGTTTTGCAATTAATAAGGCAACTAATACCATAAAAAATCCTGGTACTACAAAAAAATAATTTTTTTCTTATTAGTACGAACCCTGATTTATGTGATTAGTTCTAAATAAATTAGTATGTTTACAACAGTAGGAAGTTTATCGCTTTTATACTGCTATTAGGTATTTCATTACAAAAATATTATAGTATTAAAAGTTATTTTCTAGACTTTAAAAGCCAGTGTTATGCAGAGTACACCGCCCCCGTCATTATTTATATCCAAAACTTCCCTGTCTTTCAGGTTTAATGTCTCGGCCATTTACCGACTAGTTTTTTTAAAATAATTATCAACAATGCTGTTGTATTTCTGCGACGATAGTCAGCTCTAACGCTTCTCAACATCTTTCTCAATGCTGACAAATAGAAATTTGTGTGCAACAGAAAATGTGCTTTTCTCAAAATATATGCGATCTAGAAAATCGCATCGAAAAGTAACATCTCGAAAAGTAACATCTATAATCTCTATGTTTTCATAATTTTAGTTTCAGTAGATTCGGAATTAGATGAGGGGGGGGGGGGGGATATATTTTTGCACATATATGCATATTTGTTGGGGTAACGTATTTGTTGTTAAATGGATAATAAGACTTTGTAAAAAAGTATACAACGCAACATAGGATTGGGTATAGCAGAGGTGGAAAATTGGAGCCACTAAATTTTAGTAGTATTTTTAGGCTTATCTAATGACAGAAATTCTGAGTTTTTATTAAGGTGAAGAATAACCATAAAAAACTGGTGATGTCATATGGCTCCCCCTCTGTACCGATTTTCCACCACTGGTATGGCTATATATACTAGAAAAGTATAAATGTCTATATAACAAAATATCAAAGAGATATGAAGCCTAAATAATATCAGATATTGCTATATTGTATAACTCTTTTTTAATCCTTTGTACCGCTAGTATCAACAATGTAATAAAAGAACAAAACGCTCTGTCTGTGTGTGTGTCTGTGTGTGTGTCTGCGATGGCTAGCAAAATCTACAGCACGTACAAAGCTCAAAATTTTTTTGAGAGTAGCCCAATATCTCTCCTGATGCACCTGAGCTTCAGAATTTCAAAATTCCAATTATTAACTGAGTAATTAATTAAAATCAAGAGGTCACTCTCATAAAAAATCATCTTTTTCCAAATTTTTTTCTCTTTCATTTGTTTACGGTTGGTTGGTTGTGTAAAAATTTTCGCAGAAGTAATAAGAAAGCTGAGACAGAATTAAAGAAACCCATGGAGGAATAAGATAAGTGGAGGTGAAGTAAGCTCAAAAAAGGTTTGCAATATGAAACCATTTATCGCTCAAATTTAATGTGGCAAACAAAAGGACGTGGAAGAGATTTTGTATTATAAGACGAATTGAAAGAAATGAATTACAGTTGAAGCATATTTCAAGAGGAAATAGCAAATTTTTAAAATGGTCTTCGTTCTATTATTATTTATTAGAATAAATATTCGCTTTTAAAATGAAGGAAATTGGAAAATTAGCAATAATTAAATATCAAATTAAAATTAAATAAGATATTGAAAACATTTGATACGAATTAAAAATTGTATAACTAAAAGTTTCCTTCATTAATGTAATTTTCAATACTTTATAACGTAGATGAAAAATGTTTATGACTTAATAATTGCATGTAAATAAATATTTAAAATATAGTGATGAAAACATTCTTTTAAAATCATGTATGAAAACTTAAGTAATAAATATTAATCTAAAATATAAATTTCTGACTGCAGACGATTTTAATGTACTAACAAAATAATGTTATATTTTCAAGCAAAACGTTGAAATAATTTTCTATATTGATATTTAAAACACATATGATAAAATAATTAATAAATTTTTACCGGTGAAGCGATAAATTAGTTCTTTTTTTAAAAACGAGAGAAAAAAAATACAGGTTTAAACCTGTTTCAATTGATAGCGAAATTTTAAAATGGAGGGCCAAAATCACAGTCCGGTGAAATCCAAACACCTCATTGGTCATTGAGCCGCGTCCTTTTCAGGGAACAATCTCTTAGCAGTTGGGTAAATGTTGTCATACTCCTTTTTCCGAGAAAAAATCGTAGCGGCAGTTTTGAAGTAAATCTTATCTCTTTTCATATATAATCTAAATTTTTCACTCTCATTTTATAAAATGGCATCAAAATATCTTAATTGAGTTAATTTCGATGGTTTATCTTAAATAAGAACAGGCGGTAACAATCGCTTAAAAAATACTTTCCCCCTCACCTTTTTCAAATGGAGAAACAAGTTCAAGATTTTCACCCTTACCACACGACCAATGGGGTGGCTGGATTTCACTTGACTGTGATTTTGGCCCTTCATTTTAAAATTTCGCCAATTGATAGGCGTGTCAAAGCAGGTGCTTTTGTTGGTACTTAATTGGACTTAATGTAGGGTTACATCTTAAGCATCATCTCCAGAGATAATACCTCCACTCTATTAATTTCTTTTTACTCTATAAAAGAAACCAATTTGAGATTTTGACATTTCAAAAGTGACTGTTTTTTTCCCAAAGACCTTTAAAATTCATAGACTGGCAAAATGTCAGTTTAACTTAGGATTTTTGGACATAGCTATTACGTCAGATCGTTGGTACTTCGTACATTAGAATGTATTTGTGGTTGGCTAAGTTGCAGTTAATATATGTATATGTATATATGAGGCTTTTTTAGCAGTTTTTTTAAATCATTGATTAAATTTGAATGCATTTATTTAAGTTAAAATTTTATTAAGACTTTAATTTGTTTTTAAAACAAAAATGAAATGGCTCTTTGACGTACAATTGTTCGAATAGGCAGACGATTCATACACAGTAATAAATTATCAAATAGCAAAATAAATTATATATAAAAAATAGTCACTAAAAGAATAGTAGCAAAACATAATATTTAGGCGTATTAACACATAACCCGATCCCAACCAGAAAAAAACAGACTATACTCCGATCCAAGCAAGACAAAAATTTCATGAGCATAAACGCGACCCGAACCTAAAAATTCCATTTGAAAAAAAAACTATGGATTTGATATTTGACCCGAATCAAATCTGAATCCCACAAAAATATTCAAATGAAGCATACCCCAATTCGATCAAAGAAAAATAATGTTCGTGTATATGCAACCCGACCCGAACCTAAAATTTTTCTCTGAAATAACCCAAAAAATGACCAGAACGAAACCTGAAATCGATAAAAATATTCCAAAGAACTATAACCTGATAAGAGCAAGACAAAAAAACTTCCATGAACATAAACCTGACTCGAACCTAAAAAATTCCATTTGAAAAAAAAGCCTGAAGTTTTATGCAAACTACATCTGAATCCGATCAAAATATTCGAAAGAACCATAACCGGATAGTTTTTTTAGTAGTAGTTTTTTTTTCAAATAAGAGAAAATAATTTTCGTGGACATGAAACCGATCGGAACCTAAAATTCCATTTGAAAAAAATACCTGAAATTTGAATCGACAAAAATATTCCACAGAACCATACCCGGACCTGAACAAGACAAAAAAATTTCCATGAACATGAACCCAATCCGAACCTAAAAAATGAACTAAATCTGAATCTGACAAAAATATTCCAGAGAAGCATATCCTTATTCGAACAATGCAGAATAATTTCCGTTGATGCGCAACCCAACCTGAACCTAAAAATTCCATTAAAAAGCCGAAATCTGAATTGAACGACATCTGAACCCGAAAAAAATATTCCAAAGAACCAAAACCCGATCCGAGCAAGACAAAATAATTTCTCTGGACATGAATCCAACCAGAACCTTAAAAATCAATTTAAAAAAATACCTAAAATCTGAATCGAACCAAATCTGAATCCGACGAAAATAGTCCAAATAACTATAACCAAATACGAACAAGACAATATAATTTCCATGGACATAATCCCCATTCCAAACCAAAAAATTTGTAAAAAAAAGAAAAACAAAATCCCGAAATTTGAACCAAACTTAATCTGAATCTAACAAAAATATTTCAGTGAAGTATAACCTCATTGGAACTAGGTAAAATAATTTTCATATAAGTACAACCCGACCCGAACTTAAAAATCCCATTTGAAGGGAAAAAAAACCCCCACGAAATCTGAATTGAACCGAATCTAAACTGAACACAAATATTCCAAACAACCATAACTGTATCCGAAGAAGACAAAATAATTTCCATGAACTTGAATCCAATCCGAACCTAAAATTCGGATGTTCTACAAAACATAATGCGCTCCGTAGCGGTGGAAAGTGAAACTAAGTACTTAGCGCGAGATGGTTAAAATATTTCGTTTATAGTAAATGTTAAATTAGAACTTGGTTACGGTTAGATAACAGTTAGGTTGCAATTACGTTCCGGTGACCCTTTTGTTATTTTATTTTCCGGTTAGGTTACAGTTAGGTCAAGGTTAAGTTACAGTTAGGTTAAGGTTAAGTTGCGGTTAGGTTGTGGTTAGATTATGGGTAGGTTATGATTAGGTGACGGCCAAGTTACATTTATGTTATATTTAACTTGCAGTTAGGTTACTGTTAAGATACAGCTAAGTTACAGACAAGTTATGATTCCGATACAATTAGGTTACGGTTAGGATTTTGTTCATAGAATGAACATTACGCATGTTTGATAAAAAATATACACCTATTTTTGTAAAATGGCTCTGAATTTATAATATTATATACTAACTTTTTAGCGAATCATCGAGAATCGATTTCATTCGCGGTATAGTCAGATTTAAGAGTGATATATAATTAGTTTGAAATTCAAAATATTTCACTTGGGATATCTATGTGAAAAAAGTATTTAGTTAAGTCACTTAACAGTAATTTTAAGGATAAATATCAACACGAAATCGTTGGACACATATTCCCTCCTGCGTTTCCCATTGCAGTCATTTTAGGTATTTTTGCAGCTAAATATTAGTTTTTTTTAAAAACCAATTTTTGACACAGTCAGGGGGCACGTATTTAATATAATGTACACTGTAAAAAATTTGACCCTTTTGCTGTATCATCACTCCCCCGCTTTTATAGAATATATCTCTTTTGACCTATGACAATGCTCCAAAATAGGCTGAAGTAATCATTTTATATAAAAGCGGTGGAGTGACGATGCAGCAAAAGGGTCAAATTCTTAACAGTGTATTAACACATATTTTGAGTTGAAGATAAAATCATAAAAATTTCAAGTTCGTTTAACATTATTATAACGGACCCGGGCAACGCCGGGCGGGTCAGCTAGTCTCTTATAAATGGGTTCTCCAAATGCTTCGGACACCATTATTTTAAACTCGTTTCCTTCACTTTATCTAATGTTTGAATAATCTGTGATAAAAAATGACGAAAAAAACTGTAAGATATTTGAGGCATTTAGCAGAGCATACAGAGAGAGGGATACCTGGCAACACTAGTGGTTAGTGAGATTCACTTTTGGAGTGTAAAATGTTAATCTTATTTAATTATGTTTTTTAATGGATTTTATTTGACACTGACAACAAAAATAGTGCTTACTTAATCTTTATTTAGCATTTCATAAAACTCAATTCAACGTAATAGTTTATTTTCACTATGGAGCTAAAATGAAACACTTGTTTCAAGTTTAAACTTGCATTATACTAAGCCCACTTCGAAAGTATGTCGCAAAATTGCAACACCGCCGTGCCTATTTATTCAAGATGGGTTTTAACACTAGAAAGGTCGTAAATTTTAGTCAAGTTTTATGAAAATATTTCACAGCAGAATTTTGATTTAAAATAGTTTTAATTTTTTATTTAATGTTTTTCTTCTTTGTATTTTTTAAACGCTTTTCATAATAAAATTTCCGGTTTGATTCGAAATATATTTATATGGTAGTACTGAAAATGGCCGTCCATGGCCATTCTAATTTTAATTAACTTTTAAAGACACGAGAGGTGTATTGAACGATTCACTCAAGGAAAATTATTCTTGAATCGCACAGTATTTATCTGACTAACCCATTAACACCGGTCATAAAAGCGCCTTCCAGACCAGTAAATATGAAGATAAATATATACTGCCTTTTTCAAGACAAATTTCTCGATAAAATAACAAAAAATACTCTTCGTTTAAAAGTGGTGGAAAATCTAAAATTTAAATTTTAAAAAAGAAAATAATTTGGTCGATAATGGGTTAATTCTAGTTAAATTAGAATATAGTTTTTAAGAATTTGACTTTTTTTATTGCTACTGGGTATTGTATTACACAAATATACCATTCAAAATTGTTATCCAGGCTTTAAAAGCCGATGGTCATAGAGTACAACGCCCGTGTCATACGTCGTAGTTTCAAAACGTCCGTATCTTTAATTGTTACTATTTCGCCTACTTTCTGACATATTTTTCGAAGCATTATTAGCAATGGTTTTAAAAATTTGTTACTATAGGTACATCCAAAGCTCCTCAAAACCTTTGCTAAATGTCAGTAATTCGAATTTTGAGCGTAGCGGGAAAATGCTCTTTTTTAAAAAAATCGTGTGAACTGCAATATTTAAACTTAATGTTTACAACCTCTAATTTTTTTTATAATTTTCTTTTTCTTAGATTCAGAAATAGTTGAGTGAGTATTTTTAAAGCATATTTTTTGCTCTTTATTTTTTATGATATTCCTAACAATTAAGAAAACTCATTCATTAAGCATGGATTTTGAAAGACTTTCCAACAGAACACAAAAAACTTCTTCAAACACCATAAAAGAAATAAAATATCGCAAGGCCTTTCGATAGAACTTAGTCTATCTTCATCAGGCGAAAAGACGTGCGTCTACAATGAATGCAGCGGAACGACTACGTGAGTGCATGAGTCGTGCAGCTACCTTCATTGTAGACACACGTCTTTTCGCCTGATGAAGGTAGACTAAGTTCTATCGAAAGCCCTTGCGATATTTTATATCTTTTATGGTGTTTCAAGAAGTTTTTTGTGTTCTATTGTATAACACCAGTTTCCAACTTTTTCCTGACTTTCCTTCATGACTTCAGTTCATGAAATCTTTAACAAAACTTCTTGGTTACTATCTATAACCAAAATTATATATTAATATATAACTAATTATATAACTAATACACTATATTGCCATTGATTATGGGACACTTGCGATTTTAGACATTTTACTAAATATCTAAAAAAATACATGAGGAATCATCTCGAAACTCTTAGTGTATAAATATAATAGTACACGTCATACATCTCCGTGAAGATTTTTTACCGAAACGCCATAGGGGACCGTCAACAAATTAAAAAAGAATGAATAGCTTTTGAATAACCCTGTCAAAACTAATGTAGCAAAAGCGCTCAAACTCTAGATTATGATTGAATGCCTTATTGTAATACACTGTGTTCATTTTTATGCAAATAGCATGCACACTCGCAGAGTAATTAAGGTTTTTTAAAAAATGGTCTCAAATTTTTCCAAGCTTTTCCATTATAATTTTCAGAGTTCTTAATATAAAATAATATTTTTTTTCAGAAAATATGACAAACAACATTGCACACAGTACCCTGTAATCAGAATTAAAAAATAATAAAAATTGTATGAAAAATGAGTAGGTTTACTATATAATTTTTTACTACGCATGCGTCAAAGATATCAAAATTTCATTTGCATATTATATTAGCTAAATGTATTGAGCAACTTTTGTAAAAGTCTCAAAATCATAGCTTGAAAATTCTGAAAGTAATCGTCTATAGAAAAAGGACAAACTCCGTTGTTTCCAAAATGAAGCAAAAAAATGAGGGATTTTATCCAAATGCAATAGTACATCCCATATTGTGTCTTCTATATTGACACTAATCAATGCATATATGGATACAACCCCTCTTGTTTTTGCTTCATTTTGAGAATAACGGATTTTCGACTTATTCAATTGACGATTATTGTCAGAATTTTCAAGTTATGATTTTGTGACTTTCACAAAAGTTGCTCTATACATTTAGCTAACATAATATGCAAATGAAATTTTGATATCGTTGACGCATGCGCAGTAAAAAATTATTTAGTAAACCAACTCATTTTTTATACAATTTTCATTATTTTTAAATTCTGATTACAGGGTACTGTGTGCAATGTTGTTTGTCATATTTTCTGAAAAAAAAATATTTTATATTAAGAACTCTGAAAATTATAAGGAAAAAACTTGGAAAAATTTGGGATCATTTTTATAAAAACCTTAATTACTCTGCGAGTATGCATGCTATTTGCATAAAAATGAACAAGGCTTATTACAATAAGGCATTCAATCACAATCTAGAGTTTGAGCGCTTTTACTACATTAGTTTTGACAGGGTTATTCAAAAGATAATCATTCTTTTTTAATTTGTTGACGGTCCCCTTTGGAGTTTCGGGAAACAATCTTCACGAAGATGTATGATTTATACTATTATATTTATACACTAAGAGTTTCGAGATGATTCCTCATGTATTTTTCTAGATATTTAGTAAAATGTCTAAAATCGCAAGTGTCCCATAATCAATGGCAATATAGTGTATATTAACTATAGCATTTATACACATCATATAATATGCATAGATTTAGTAAAATTTAAAATCGCTTATCGTAATTAAAATTCATTTCATCCATCCATCAGCCATCAACGGACACATATACAGTAATTTGGAAAGAAAATACTATTTGAAAACTTTTTTGTGCGTCCCTGTAAATGCTTTTCACTTCCTATTATGAATGACTATATCTTGTAACTTATATTAAGGCTCAGCGATGTATGTCAGTTTTTTATTCATAAAATGGTTTAATATAATTAAATTAGGCCGCACACAACTCTCTCCTTTACCATTATGCAATGGAACTATTTTGTGTGACCCTCTGAATGAATAATAAATTTTTTTTCACCGCATGTTTTACAGAATGCATATTTTATTGCACTTCATAAATGGATATAAATTGTAATATGTTTGACAGGGTCTAACTTCTTTAAAATTCATTTGAAACGATTTTTTACCGCAGGTCGTACTGTAACGGTAAACTTTTGTCTGTCCCTGTAAATAAACTAATAATGCTAAAAACTTTATTTGAAATAGGGTTTCTACAAGGGTAAACGTCAATAACGTCCAAACATTTTAGAGCGATCAGAGTAAATTTACTGGAGTTAGGGTACGGACATACGGCAAGACGGCCACACAAACCGAAATCATGAACACTTTTCAAATTTTAAAAGTGCTAAAAATGTAATACCTAAAATTAAAAGAAGTGTGTTTTCGAGTTCAGCGTTACAAAAGCTTTCTCACGATATACAAATATATATATATATATATATATATATTCAATTATATTAATTAGCCGCTCTACATTTTCCCTATATACAGGGTGTATCTAAACTACTGGGAAAAACTTTGAGGGGTGATAGTACACATCAAGACAAATAACATTAAATGGGAAACTAAGGGTCCCAAACGTCTTCCGAAGGTGATAGGCACCATCAAAGTTTAGAGTCCCAAATTTGAATTGATCATAAAAAAACGGAAAATTTGTTCGATTCGTTTGCGGTTTTCGCGAAAACTATTCTTTATGTCAGTATTGTCTTGAAAATAAATTATAAAGATAAATTTCAAAAAATGCCGATAGAGGACGCTTTAGACTTTGGAGTAACGAACAACTAATTCTTACCGTTATTTTTTGCATCTCATTAATTTTTTTTAGAAGTTTAGACATAAACTTTAATTTTCAGCTGAAAATCTGAATCGTTGAGAGTAGTTAAGTAGCGCAAACTGAACTGTGTTCAATGGGGGTAGGGAGGTTCAAATTTCTATTGATTATAAAAAACGGAAAAATTGGTCGATTCGTTTGCGGTTTTCTCTAAAACCATTCTTTATGTCAGTATTTCCTTGAAAATAAATTTTAAAGATAAATTTCAAAAAATTCCGTTAGAGGGCGCCTTAAACTTTAGAGTAACAAACAACTATTTTTAACCATTATTATTTTTTCAATCTAAATAAATGTCTTTAAAGCTTAGACTTAAATTTTGAGTTCAAAATCTGAACGTTGTGAGTAATTAAGTAGCGAAAAATTGAACTGTGTTCGTAGGGTGGGCAGAGTAACATTTCAACTCCTGAATACAGTTCAGTTTGCGCTTCTTACCCCTTCCAACGATTCAGAATTTGAGCTCAAAATTTAAGTCTAAGCTTTTGCAAGCATTTAATTGGATACAAAAAAATAACAGTTAAAAATTGTTGTTGGTTACTCTAAGTTTAAGGCGCCCTCTAACGGAATTTTTGAAATTTATCTTTAAAATTTATTGTCAAGAAAATACTGACATAAAGAGTGGTTTTAGAGAAAACCGCACACGAATCGACCAATTTTTATGTTTTGTATAATCATATGAAATTTGAACCTTCCCACCCCCCATCAACCACTCTCAACGATTCAGATTTTCAGCACAAAATTTAAGTTTATGTCTAAACTTAAAAAAAATAATGAGATGCAAAAAATAACGGTAAAAAATAGTTGCACGTTAATCCAAAGTCTAAAGCGCCCTCTATCGACATTTTTTTTTAATTTATGTCTATAATTTATTTCCAAGACAATGCTAACATAAAGAATAGTTTTAGTGAAAAATCGCAAATCAATTGACCAATTATTCTGATTTTTATAATCATTTGAAATTTGAACCTACTCATTCCCATTGAACACAGTTCAGTTTGCGCTACTTAACCACAGATTTTGAGCTCAGAATTTAAGTTTATGTCTAAACTTCTAAAAAAATTTAATGAGATGCAAAAAATAACTGTAAAAAATAGTTGTTCGTTACTCCAAAGTCTAAAGCGCCCTCTATTGGCATTTTTTGAAATTTATCTTTATAATTTATTTTCAAGACAATAATGACATAAAGAATAGTTTTCGTGAAAACCGCAAACGAATCGACCAATTTTTTCGTTTTTTATGATCATTTCTAATTTTGGACCCTAAACGTTTATGGCGCCTATCTCCTTCGGAAGACGTTTGGGACCCTTAGTTTCCCATTTAATATTATTTGTCTTGATGTGTACGATCACCTCTTAAAATTTTGCCCAGTAGTTTAGATACACCCTGTATATATGTGAATGTTTAAAAATCTGTAAATATCTGTGTGTAAATAGTATTTGTTACTTCCTACAATTTGAACTTTCCACGTTTCATAGTTTACGAGTAAGTAGGAAGTATAACCAATAGCTGGGACAGACAAACAGGCACAGAAGTGATCTGTTAATGGTTCCGTTTTCACTTTTTAAGTACGGATCTTAAAGCAAGGCTCAATGCATCAAATCACTAAACGAAGATAAATAAGTGAAAAAAATATTAATCTTCCTAAATATTACATGTTGAGTAAACCAAACCAATGTAGCTTCAACGTAATCCAAATAGACAGCTACATACCGTAATCAGTTGTGCGGAAAGTAAAAAAGTGAATGGGATGAATATTATCTTCGCAAAATAACCAAGAAAATTAATTACTTGTAGAAGAGAGAAATCTTTCTCACTATTCACATGTTCAATGGAAAGTTAGAAGCTTAAAAATGTGTGAAATTAATATTAATATTCATAGACTTGCAAAGAAGATAAACTTAATTTTATACTTGATAATACTTGAAGTGGTCGCTAATCATATCGCTTCATTGACAAGGAAACATCCGTTATAATCCGGTAAATAAACGAAGATAACACTATGTTACTTTTCAGAGTTAAGCAGCGACAAAAGCCTGGTTGTTACTATATAATTATTTCTAATCGGCTTTCTACGGCATTTTATGTCTATTTTGCAATCCATCTCATTACTTTAAATACTTAAAGCCAAAGTTTTAAACTAATTCATGTAGTTTATCTTTCTATTTTAGTTACAATTTTCTATTTTTCTAGTAAATGAAATGTCTAGCTAAAGACTTTATTTGATTTCTGGCAAAAACATATTTTTCTTTTTTGAGAAGGATTTGTTGGTTTTCTTGAAAAAAGCTTAGTTTTCTTGCTATAAATTTATTATTTCTATGACGGTTTTTGTGTACAGACTTGTTAAATATGTTATACACGATCTTCAAAATTAATGTATATTAAGTTTTTTAATCATTTGTATAGAGAAACTTTTCTTTTAAGACCATTAACCCTTTCCGGCACGGGCAAATTTTGCAGTAAAATGAGAAATTATCGACTGACACCATAATTCACAAACGAATTTTTTAGGTATTTTGAATTCCTTAAATTAAGCCTTTATTGTAAAAGCAAAATTTTACTAAAATATTATTGGTGCCGTTTGCAAGTATGGAATTAAAATTAGGTATCCCAGACCGGGCACAGTGTGCCGGAAAGAGTTAAAGATTTTGTACATGTTCATGGTTAAGTGTTACCATAAAAGAGTAATATAATTCAAGAAGGTGTTTCTAATCGATAATAATAAAACATGATCAAAACTTATTGAAGTACAGGGTGATTATAAAAAAACTATACCGACATTTGAGCCCCTAACTATCATACCATTCACAGAAACTGAATGAAATTTTGGCAAAAGGTGTTTTGAGATATGCGCTCAAGAATGATATGGAAAACAGCAGTTTCACTCAAACAGTTTACAGTTACAGTAAGAAAATTTTGAAAAAATCAAATGGCAACACCCAATTTTTTGTATTGGAATGTGATCTCCATTGTGAAAAACCCTAAATAGCATTGGAATGGCAAATGTAGCATGAAAATCACCAGAGCTAGGCAAGGTAAATGTAAAAAGGACTTTGCCGTGCACCAGAGCATTAATGTTCGTTTCATTTATGTCACACGTCACACCATTTCTTCGGCTGATATCCCAGCCTGATTAGTTCTCCACAAAACGAGAAGAAAAAACGAGGAAACGCAAATTTCGGGTTATGCGTAAAACACATTCATGCCTGACGTCGTCACGGTAGGTGAAAGAAAAGGCACTGCGAAATGCGAGCCGCATATGTTGATTTCTGCCATTACGAACAAGATGCCGCTTTCAGGGAAAGAACCTTGGTGAAATCGTAAAGATTTGTTACCTAAATGGACAAAATGCCGCAGAGACATTACGTGTTTACTGCCGCAACCATAGATTACGGCAAGGCCCGTGCACTGTCGAAGCTGTGCGGGACTTGATTCATAAATTTGAAGAAACTGGTTGCACATGCGATCGACTTCGTTCTGGACATCCTTCCGTTCCCGTAGAAGCTGTTGCAGAATTTCATCAAATGACCACAGTTCGTTCCGCAACTGCACGCGGTGTTTCACGTGTTCTGAATCTGCTGAATTCAACTATACGCAAGATTCTGCGCTGTGTTCTAAACATGTTTCTGTATTGATTCCTGCGTGTCCAGATGTTGGAAGCGGAAGACTATCAATTACGGCTGGATTTTGCAAACCAATTCCTTATCCCTTACGATGGACATAGCAGCTGGCCTTTACCACATTTTGTGGACAGATGATGCGTATTTCTCGTTAACTGGTAACGTGAATTCGAAAAATTGTGTGCATTGGGCAGAGAATAATCCACATGATGTGCTTGCATTTCCATTACACGAGCAAAAATTGACTGTGTGATGTGGTATAACGAATCCGTTCGTCCTCGGCACTTTTTTGAAGAGGTTACTGCCGGTGATCTGCAAACGTGTATAGTAACGAGTGCTCGCTATCTGGACATGTTAACTCGTTACGTGATACCGGCATTGCAACGACAAAATGCTATATTTGAAGTTGTGTGGATGTAAGATGGCGCTCCTCCACATGTCGGGTCTTCAGTCAAACGTGTCTTAAGTCGACAGTTTAGTGACAGATTTATCTCCCGTCACTTCCCGCTTCCATTGCCACCAAGGCCTCCTGATCTGACATCAATGGATTTCTGGCTGTGGGAATATCTGAAATCCAAAGTGTATCTGTTTCGTCCTCAAACTGAATCTGAATTGAAAGATGCCATCAGAACTGTGATTCAGGCGATTCCTATTGTCCAATTTTCCAATGGTACGTGCTGTAGTGCTATTCACTACCTGCCGCATGCAAAGTCTCATAGTGTGTGAAGGAGGTCAAGTGGAAATTTTGTGAAACACAATAAAATGATTTGTTTTATGCTGCTTCTCCGTCCTTATTGGTTGTCCTCACTTTTAGCTTATATACCACCGGTGATTTTCATGCTACAGTTGCCGTTCCAACGCTATATAGGGTTTTTCACAATGGAGATCACATTACAATACAAAAAACTGAATGTTGCCATTTGAGTTTTTCGTGACTGTTTAAGTGACACTGTTGTTTTCTATATCATTCTTGAGCGCATACCTCAAAATACCTTTTGCCAAAATTTCATTCAGTTTCTGTGAATGGTATGATAGTTAGGGGCCCAAATGTAGGGATAGATTTTTATAATCACCCTGTAAATTAAAAATTGCATAGTTTACTTAAGAGCCCACACTAGTCACTTAAAAAGACTCGGATGATAATGTTAAGACTACAGGGGAATTATTTTCAAATATCTTGCTCTAATTTTAATATTTTTATGTGATTTTTTGCATAGGGTAGCTGAGGACGATCTACAATCGGGCTAGTTTTTACTTTTTCAATTATTTTTTTTTAATTACTTTAAATTACGGAACTGGTTCTGAAATTGAAACTGTCATAACCATAAAAAATATATAACCAAAATCGCCCATAGACTTATCATTATCATCCGGGTCTTTTTGAATTACTCGAGAGGCATCTTAAACAGTCTTTAATCAAAAATAAATTATAGAACCAACAAATAATAGTTTCTTGATTTTATCAAACAAATTAAAAATTTTAGAGAACACAAAATAACTATTTACTCTTGCAGAGGCTGAAAATAGGTCTTATCAACCTATCTTCTTTCAATCAAAAAAAATATCAATTAATAGGATTTTAAACATGACCTTCTTATAAGCATCCTTGTGAACTTTTTGTGATGAATATAACTAAATTGATTCGAAACCGCATACTTATTTCTTAAACTAGACAAATTTCTCTTTTTTATGGACTTTAAACTTAAAAATTAACGGCAATTTTTTTTCATAAAATGTTATCAAAAGATTAATTTTTTTAAAGATTCTTTATCTTTAAAAGTTACAAAATTGCTACACTGAGATCTCTAGTTAAGACTTGGAGTACTGTTTATGTTACAAAAGAAGATTTAGTGCATTGTGTATCATTTTTTACTCCTAGCATTCATTTACGCATGTGCCATAATTTACGAAATCGGGCTTTTTCCTAGATTAAAATTTAAGTACAGCAAATGATAATTGTTTTGTACCTTAGTCAATATTTTTACTTTAATTATTGCAATTTTTTTACAAAAATAAGTTTTAAAAATCTTTGGTTAAAGGTAAGATTTCTTTTCTATTTTTACTTATAAATAATCATAAATAAACCAAATATATATATATTTATTATGAATTAATAAATTATTAATATCTGTAGGAATCGTGCCGTATTTGTCAAATGTCTTTGAATAGATATATTACATTTTTTCCCTCTTATGGTGCGAAAGCTAACGGAAAAATTGTTTTTTATTAAATAACTTAAAGGCTAATAATTTTCATTCCAATTAATAAATTATATAGCGACAGTTTATTAATTATGAGTACAATTTCCAGTTCTTGATTTTATTTATACAGCACTAAGTGTCAAAATATCTTTCCCAACAACAACTTAAATATACACATTATCTCTTATACGTTATTTATATTCTATAAATCATCGATAACAATCACTATGTAAAATAAATTGGCCCTTCGGTGTATGGGCTGTTCAATTAAACTCGACTTGCATTATGCAAAATATAGTTATTCAAACTAACCATCAATAATAACAAAGCATCATTTATTGATATCCAGTTTATTAAAGCAGAATATTCAAGTAAGATGTACTCTTTACACAGCTTTATCGCGGCACAAACGTTATTACATAAAGCATCATGCAAGGATTATCAAGCATATTTCAATCACACACTCGTTCTCTCACAAATATGAAGAGAGCCTTCATAATACAATTTGAATGGAACAATTATCATTATACATAATGGTACAGCCACTATAATATTCATACCAGGTATTTGTTATATGAATGCGGGTATTTGAAGCATTATGAGAACATTTTATTCCGTAAAAACACTATGCTAGTGTATTTTAACTCAAACACATGGCATTAGCATTTTATTATATGAATATTTATGAATTATAGGAATGTGTGGAGTAATCTGTGAATTTTTATTTTATATACAATTTGAAAACAAAGCTATAAAACATCTGCTGAAAATTTCAACTACGAAACTAACTGTTATTGAATTACCCTCATTAAATACAAGGCTCCTTGTGGTTGTTTTTTAAATACAAGTACGTGTGAACTGATAATTTCGAGCTAACTAGGAAAGCCACCTTACAGGCATACTCCGAAAAATCTAAAAAAATACCGAATGTTCTTCTGCTGAGGATATATATGTTTATAAAAATAAATTGGTGTAACTTCGATAGAACATCTGGAAAAAAATGTTGAAAATCTCGTTATTTGGCGATTTTTCAAGGGTTGGCGATGAAATACAGTTTCAAAAAATAGTTTTTAAGTAAATACTCAATATAAGGAAAAGATATTTCATGTTGAACTTACTTAAATAAATTTAATTTAAATAACCTTTTTTTGTCAGTTTTAGTTTAATTATAATTTTGTCAGATCAATATCTATGTGCATTTATATTGAAATTTCTCAATCAAAAATTACGACTGAAACAAAGTTCAAAATTTAAATGAATTAAAATCGTTTCAAGCTCAAATTTAATTCCGATCGAGCATGGTCGATTCATTTTTTTTGCTATAGAAATGACTTCTAAAATACTGAAATGTATAACTATAGCATTCTTCATCTGGCTTTTATTTTAGAATTAAATAAAATATTTTTATACATGTAAGTACTTCCATGTATAAAAATATTTTTTTCAGTATGAATTTTTTCGTGAACATTGTTTTCCGAAACGCCATTGGTGTATGAAAAATGGCAAGGTTTACTAAATAATGTTTCATTGCGCATACTCCAATGCAATCAAAATGCAATTTGTATAATGCGTTAGCTAGATGTATAGAGTAACTTTTGTGAAAATCCCAAAAACATAGCTTGAAAATTATCGTCCATAGAATAAGTTCAAAATACTTTGTTCTCAAAATGAAGGAAAAAGATGAGGGGATGTATCCCTATATCCATTGATTGGTGTAAATAAAGCATATACAATATTACACGAACTACTATATTTGGATTTTTCACTTTTTTCAACGAAGATTCGACCACAGTGTTAATTAGAAGACAAAAGAAAAAATGATGTTGGGAATCATCATGTAAAATAAAATGCACAAAATTATCTTTCACTGCAACATGTGATTAAGTCAATAATGTATAACATTTATCTTCATTTATGTAAGAATAGTATATTTATTTATGGGAATAAATAAAGCGATTTATTTTTAAAAAATTGAACCTTTTTTTGCATGTGTTTTGTTTATAACATGCAGGGTTTCAACGAACTTCAACATCACTTTCAGAAAATTTGTCAAAATATAGTAGAAGAAACAATATACAACTAGAATACAAATATCTTAAATATTCAATAAAATATACACTGATGTATGAAATAATTTTCAACTACGCACGCTTGAATTATACAAAAGATTTTTTTTCGTGATTTGCAAACTATAGCTACAAGTCATATATCATGTCAACTATGTAGAACAATCAATCTAAAGAGAACAATCGAATATCTTAAAAATTCACAAATACATCAGTGATAGACTAAGTTGAATATTGGTTGCTTTCTAGAAGTAGCTGGATGATAAAGAATTTCCCTTAAAATGACATTTTTAAGTTTTTTCAATTTTCAATTTTCACTTTTATTAGTGTTTTAGTTATCTTTGGAACACTTGAATGAGTTGACTAAAAAAATTGAAATTCAAACTAATCATTTCAAAGACTACTTTTAGATATTCATTAAACACTTAATCCTTTGTTGTAATTGAGTATAGAAAAACGGTAATTTGTGGAAAATTCATTTAGCACCCGGCTATTTTTTAAAGAAATCGAAATTCAGCTCACTATATCATACATTTCTTTGTAAAATTTTAAGATATTCTACTGTTGTTTTTATGTAATTTTTTATAAATTTCCCTTCTAAATCAAGAAAAAAACTTAGGTATATTTCGCGCATGCGCAGTTAAAATTTACTCCACACATTTCTTATTATTACATTAAACAGTTATACATCGTATTCTAGATATAATATGTTAATTCTTTTATATTTTGACAAGTTTTCTGAAAGTTGTGTTAAATTTCGTTGAAAACGCTGCATGCTACGAGCAAAACACACGAAATTTAAATAATAAAATCTCCAACAATATAATTAGAATTCTAACATAAATTAACACAGTTGTTGTACAACAATCTTTTAGTCATGTTTTGCATTAATAAGACAATTTGTGCATTTTATTTCACAAGATGATTCCAAATTTTTTTTATTCTTTGTATTACCTCATTACCATCAATATAGTTAAAATTTTCATTGAAAAGTATGAGGTGAACCGTGTTCTTTATATTTTTAAAGGTCTAAATGAATCCGTGTACTACTGCTGTGATTATTTGATAAAAAGACTAAAATATATAGTACCGCGTTATTTTTTAGCATATTATATGGTGCATATATTGAGGTATAAAAGTTAAAAAATATATAAAATAAAATTGATAACATTTTGCTGGTAGGGGGAGCTGGGGCACATTGATACATGGAGCCCATTGATATACCCCTCTACTACTCATAAGTTCATTACAGGAAGTTCTAAAAGTTCTACACAAAAGCTCTAAAAGATGATGCTAGTGTACACAGCTATCTACAGAACGTCTTGGCATGATTCAGTAGTTTGATGAAATAGGACGGGTGATTTATTGTTTTTGTAGGGCAAAAGTAAATTTGAGTTGTATAATTGCAATGGTATTATACAATTGTTCTAGTATTTTCAACCGAAAAAGAATACTCTTCTTGATAAGTAAAACTACTGTTTATCAGTTCCTCATTTTTTGTTAGATAAATTATGAAGTGTTGGATTTGGGATTCATGTTATTGAAAATGGCTGAATGAAGCGCAATGATACAGTCTATGTCGGGGCACATTGATACGTATCATTGTGCCCCATGATAGCTACAGACAATCTAAATCCTTTTCTAGTTCTTTTTTTCATCCCCTTTTATTTTATTTTTTACTATACTGTTTTTACCATATTTATGCTTAATCAACCCATTTCCCGCCAAAAATTTATAATATTAGTTTTTATTGAAGTGAAATAGCTCCAAATTTTTATAGTAGAAAATTTTATAGTATTTTTGCAAACAGAAGACGTACAAACTTATCCAACAACTACTGCTAAAAAATAACAAAAGTAAAGGGCGGCAGCCCTGAAAATCTCGAATCTATATCGATTCTCAAGAGAAAAGTATTTTCGATATGAGAAATATTAAATAAGAGAAACAAGCTGCAGCACAGCTTAGTAAAATTATATTATAAACAGACTTTTTAATACAATTATAATTTTTTTTTCTAATTATAAATCGATTTATAAACAGAAAACCTGGTAATTTTTTCCTTTTACCTAAGAAAGAAGATAATGCTGGGGTTGAAGTTCCAGATATGATAAAATTACTACTGCCAACAATCAGACAAGGAACAGCCAAAACATCAGGTCATTATAAATTTAATTTTTATTGCTTTAACCTTTTCGTGGTTATAAGCGCGTATACGCGCCCAGAATACCACTTAGTGCTTTAACCGTCAAAGGGTTAATATTGCTTAAAAATAAATGGTGGGTGATTTTTGAATTTCTATAAATAAATATAAATGGTTTGCTAACTTATTTTCTATGAAAAATGTGCGTTGGTGTTGTTTTATCTCTATTTTTCCCAAGCGTATCAAAGAGCCCCATGAGTTGTATTAATCTGCCCCGGGGATGAGGCACATTGATACAAATGACTTTTTTTAGATTTTTGTTAAATTACGTGCAAAAATAGTATATAAAACAATGATTGTTCATTTTAATAACACACTACACAAGTTTTGCTGACACCGCATAGAAAAATAATTTGAAATTTCTTTTTTCAGGACGCCGAAAAAATTTTTAGAAAAGAAAAACCGTATCAATGTGCCCCAGTTCCCCCTACTTGAAACGAAAAAAGATAAAATTTCACTACACAAGTAAAGTTTACTGAATATTTTTTTCGCACATGTATATTAAAAAACAAAAGATTGATTTTACATCTTTGATGGCAGCACCTGATTCATAAATCTCACTTTTACAAAAAAAATTTAATTTCTAAATATCGTATAAATTTAATATTTCTTTACCATGAATGCAGAAAAACAATTTGTTTGAACAACTGAAATTATCAAACCGAAAAGGTAAATTTATTAGTAATAGTCTTTGGCGATTTCTTTTACCATTAACTGCTGACCTGCGACTAACATGAAAGTATTGTTTTTAATTTGAAAATTTTATCTCTATGTATGGTTGATATTTTTCCAAAAATTCTCTTCGGCGTTTTTAATGAGCAGCTAAAAATGTACTACATGTTAAAAATCTAATAATTTTCAATTATATTTAAAAGTTGTTTATCACCTACATCCTGTACCCAGGAAGTGCGTTTTATAACCCAAGTTGGATTGTCTGGTAAATTATATTTCTGTAATATGAGAAACTAAGTTATATTTTCGTAGGTTAAAAAAAATCATTATTTTACGGAAATATCATTACATATTAATCCAGATTTAACATCCATTATCTATTATTTGTGTCGTGTTTTTGAAATGATTGTTGATTGCGCATTTTTTAACGCTCTGACGGTCTTGCAAAAGGGTAAAATTGTAACTTTTTTTCTGCATTATGTTTTAAACGCCAAGAAAATGTGATTTTTTAACATTATAAACAAAAAATAATAATTACTAATATGAATTTAGTCCTTGAGAGTATTAATCATTCTTCAATCTACTGAAAAATCATTAAATCTATAGAATTATATTATCTTAAAAATTACTTATATTGCAGTGAAACTGGAGCTCAGTGAACGGAATATTGCGTGCCAAATCCTTAAAGGGTTAAATAATTGTTCTATAATATACTTTACAATTAACACAAATGCCGCGGGAGCCTCTTATACCAACTTTGTTCCATAAATATAAAATGAAATGGCAAAAACTTGGCTTCATGAAAGTCCTGAGTACATAATTAATAACATTTCAGCAATAGCAAATCTCTTTCAATTTAAAATTTCTCTCTTGAAACAGCTCATCATCAATGCATTTTCATAACAACACTACCATAGACATCGGATATTCAGGCAAAATATTATTTTCTTGATGTGGGAGAAAAAATGTGTCACTTATTCCGCAGTTTCAATAAAGGATGAATAAGCTGTTCTACCTTCGCCGGTAGTACTTTTAGCAGCTGCATAGTCATTCCCTCGAAGATTTATAGCCTGAAAAGAGAAAAGGTTTGAAATATGGAGAAAAGCCGGTATGAAATATGACATAAAAGAGGACTTCTTTATAAATGCTTAAAACCTGTATTCTTTTATTAAACATCCTTTTAAAATATTTCTCATATAAAAGGTAAAAGCATGCATATATTTACTTAAAAAGTGTTAAAAGTTAATGAAGATATTAGTTAGGGCAGGAGGTATACGAACTATACGATATATAATATTTGTGAATTTTTAGCACCTTTTAAGCAATTATATGCATGTTTTCTATATTTTGTATACATTTTTTGCTATTTTTATGTTAACAACAATGTGAAAATAAACACAGTAAATAACATCTTTTTAAGTTTTTAATCCCTTAAGGAGTTGTGGTATACATTTTATCCCACCTAATTTAAACGAGATTTTCACCAGAAACATTTAACGAAATTTTACATTTTTACTTTTGACGGCAAAATGTTGAAAAATTCACTTTTCTTATTTTAAAACAAAATTTTTCGATTTTTTTCGGTGAGAATTCTATATTATAGAGTCATTATTGCTTATACCTCAAGGGGTTAACAAGTTTTAAGTAATTACATGCGTGTTTTCTACTTATATATGAATAGCATGGTTTAAATTCCTTCCCAGTTTTAGTATAATGTTTTCATTTTAATGAAAGCAGTTCTCCTTCAATGAAAAATGGTCAGACTAAATTTTATGCCACTAAGATTCATTGCTTATTTTGTTTATGTTTGTATACTTAGCACTATTAAGCAATTTGAAAAAATAAATGTATGCATATCACTCATTTGCGGTGGAATGGAATTTGACATATATTCAGTTATAAAAGAATCACTTCAAAAGGAACATAAATATTAATTAACCCCTTGAAGGGCGGTGGAATAAAATATGTCCCTCTTATTTTTGAATAGCATCATGGAATAGCAGACATCAACAAGGGCAAAGGTCAGCGTCGGCCAAGTACTGTTACATAAACTGATGACTGATATATATACTGTTAACGGTCCGTCGAGACAGAAGGAGCAATGCTACTCAGGTGCAAACACAGTTGTTCTTCGCAAAAGAACGAGGGGTGTCAATCTGAAATACACTTTATGAAGGTGATCTCCATGCATGTAAGCCAATGATCTGTATTCCGTTGGCTTCAAGCTGTGAGGGAGTGACCTTTGTCATAAAGGCACTCTAGTATTTCTGAGATCGTGACGTCAATGATTTAACATGTGTAAGCGTAAAAGCGACATCTATGCTCTCTTTTACTTTAATTTTCTAGAGCGTGTGTGTCTCTTTCGGATTCTGCAGTTAGGCTCGCGGTTAGTAGTATTATGTAAATTTGAAGTATCTCAGTTTGCAACATACAAAAGCTTGGAGTTTGAGTGTGTGTGGAGTGCCTCTGGCGATAGCCAGCAGAGAGTGTCTAGTGATATTAATTAGCGAAGTGTGTTTCTAGCGGCGAGTTCCCGCTGGTGTTTAGCAGATTGTGTCTAGCGGCGTTGATTGATCCAGAGAGAGTATTATCAAGTAGCATCGAGCCTCCAGTGAATTGATAGTGAGTTTGGGAATTCGACTTGAGAAGTAGGCCAGTGGTAAGGATTTAATAGTAATTGTGTTGATTATCTCAGAGTGAATAAAGGATATCTACAGCCACGGGCTGTCTTATAAGATTTTATCTAGCAGTTTAGCTGAAAGATAGCTGAGAAGTAATCTGAGGTGCCCTGATTGAGCTAGTCCGGAGCTGTGTGTATGAGTTTAATCTTTTAGTAGTATTCTCAGTTGTGAAATTAAGAACTGCTCTGTGATGTAGAATCACATATAGTTTTCTTAAATTTTACATTTTTCTAAATTACAGTTAAAGCTAATCTTTAATTAAATATCTAGTTTATCTTAATGTTTTATTTCGATCCCACAATAACTTTCCGTTCAAAAGAAAAGAAAGAAAAACATCTAGCATCTGCTTTATTACTGATAAACGGCTGTCAGATAAAGAGAATTCATTAAGATGCGTATTTCACCCTTGCTGGAAACAAATAAAAAAAGAACAAAGATATGCTTTGCTTGCGGTCAGTAAAATCGCTTTTCTCTCTGCTTAATTGTGATTCTAACTTATTCGTTAGGTAATAATCTTTCCTTGTGCATGCCACATTATTGTGTCTTTCATAAATTCTCCCAAAACAGAGTCCTAACGTACGAATTGGCGCGAATTCTTTTTGGCGTATTTTTTTTAGGACTGCCCATTTCTGGTTGCCCTGTATTAAATTCAAAATCATCTTGATTGTTGAAGCGTAACAGAAAATTTCATGGTTATGATACCATTCACTTTTCATATGCTCCTTTTCGCCAATTCCAAGATGCCAATGTGTGAATTCTGAATGAGAAATTCAATAACCTCTCTCTCGCTTCATGCACTCAGTCATGTAACAAAGGTCTCTTGAAAAATGGTTACAGGCACCATCCCTAATTATTTCAGTAAGAAATGATTTAATTTTTATAACTCTACCTTAAATAAACAAAGTTCTCAAAAGGCATTTATTTTATTGATCACAGCCTACAACTCTAGCGAATGCATTTTTTTTGAAAAGAACCTGGTCGCAATACTTTAAAATACAGATCTACACTACAGAAACTATGGTGCCTACACCAGGCATTCGCAACTTTTTCAAACATCGAGGGATGGTGCCTGCTGTTATTTGCCCGCTTTTTATTTGCCTGCCAGATTTTTCCGGACTATTTATTTTCCTGAATACTATAAAGGTGAACTATTAACGTCAGTCTTCAAGTATTTTCGAACGACTATTTCCTCGTCAGATAAGTCCTGCTTATGTTTGTGAATCATTACATAAGTGCTCCCTTCCTTCGCAGACTGTTGTGTGAAATATGCCTATGCTCCGGTGAATTATTGCCGCCGGATTTTTCTTGCTGGACATTATAGAGTTGGATTATAGTGCCAATTTCTCTTTTACTTGAGCGAGTGATTCTTCTGATCGGGACGTTTCGTGATGATGGGTGCTTCGCTTCCGCTCGTTAAATTTTCCCCTGCCGATGTAGGCCTAAGAATCTACGACTGGCGATTTGTGACTCTTATTTCACCTCCGTTAAATCAACAATGTCACGCTCACTGACATAATGTTTTTATTTCATCTTAGCGGTGTACTTCAGTGACGATTTCATATGCTCTCGACTAAAGTGACACAGAATTTCGTGTTTGACGTTTAAATTCTTCGTCATTCGTCGATAATATGATCTTCACATTGGATTTATTCTTTAGATTTTTGGATGCTGACACTGATGTTTTTCACAAAAATAATTACATGCGCTATACTATTAAAAAAAACCCTTAAAACTACAGCATTGATCAATTTTGTGTCTGTAATTTTGTGCGCTATTGAACGTTTATTTTTACGATAATACTGTTACAAGTTTATTTGTAGTAGTTGAAAGTAAAAAAAAAAAAAAATGAGTGAAGAAGACATTCATTGATAAATATTTACAGCATAAATTTCGCAGATGAGAAAGTGTATGCTTTTATATTTAATAGGTTAAATCTCAATTTCTATTTTAATTATATGATATTTTTATTTAAAAAAAAAATTATGTTGAGTAATTTTCAACCATTTTTAGTTTATTATGTATTAGTTTTTCTGTGCTCTAATTGAATTTCTTTAAATACGAACAGTTATAAATGATTTTAGATTGTCTTGAAACATTTCACAGCTTTACAAGTGCTATTTTAAAACTATGATACAAACGATAGCATGATAAAATTATATTTTTCAAGTATCTAAGTACTTATTGCTGTGCACTTTTTGCTGAAAGTCGTTTGAGAAATATCAAGACAGTTTATTACTTTTTAAAGAAAGTATTTTTATAATTTCCATTATTAATTAATGACTATATATTTTGTTTATTTTTTTAATACAGTTATTATTGAAGTGTTATAAATTGACGTATATTACTTTTTTTTTTCATAAATTTTATATTATATTTCCATGTAGATGAAAAAGTTCTAGGTAAGTTAATGGTGCATCTCTTTTTCCTATAAAAATAAGGCATGATGTTGTCGGGTTGCAACCATTATTTTTTTAATATGAGGTTTATATAAAAGAAACAATACAGAGAAAGATGCATGTGAATACTGGTTATACAATAAGGATGTATGCACCTTCATATATTATTGACAGTGGGCTCATTTTCAGATAAATAAAATTTTATCGTTTGAATCACATGCCATGTGCACATGACATAAATAATAATAATGATGCATGCATAATCGAATTATAAATTCATGTATCAAAAAATATATTATTACATTTTATCCTACTTTTTTATCCTGATTTTTTTTCACTTTAAAGGTAAGTTGTGCTTTATATTGTTTGTACAGTAATTTTATTGGGAGATTGTTTTTATTTGTGCAAAGACTAGCCATGTTCTTATTTGCATAATTAAACCTATCTAACATCTTAATATTCTTAAAGTGTGTGCATTGTTTATATCTGTTCGAGTAGAATTATTTTTACACTCTAGTCTGCAAAAAAAAAAAAAAATAAAAATAAAAATAAAAATAATTTGATAAATTTCTTAATATTTATTATGATATTTCTTATGCATTTCATGTAGGATATAAACAGTGCATTAAAACAAAATATCGTCTTAACTAAAGTGACTAATTTCCCCCCTTCTAATTTATTTTAAGACTTTTTATACATATGTCCAGTGTTTGTTTTTCCTATTTGCACCCCACTTGCAAAAATATTTCGTTAGAGAGGGTCCAGTTTTCTAATATTTAAATAAATATTGAGATTTTTTTTTCATGCTTTTTCACTTTTATAAATGTAAAACACAATTTTGATTAGTTTATGGATAGACATTTATTTTAAATTTTTAGCATCTATTTAAAAATATTCTCACATATAGCTGCTTTTATTATATTGCATTGTAGATAGGTCCATTTTTTTTAATAATCAGATACTGTGCTCGTTTGTTTATTTTCGTATTTTTATAATTTAGGATATAAATTGTTTATAATGACTAAAAAAAGGTCACGTAAATTGACACAAGATCCATCTGTTGTGTTTAACTTTAAGTTTAGACCTGATGCAAAACAGGTAATGTCTTTTAAAACTAATATGGATTCTGAAACAATTGGTTTAGATTCTAATTCTTTTGAGATTTCATGTTTGAGTAGTTTAAAGGATTCTATTAACAGATATTCTAAATCTGTTGTTTCGGATGTTCAGAAATTAATTGGTCCTATTTTAAATAAGAATAATCCAGAACTCATGGCAAAATTTAATTCCTATCAAAAAGAAATTGAATTAAAGTTTAATATTTTAAGTGATTTGATGAATAGTGTTCATTCTGAGTGGACTGTTTTACAAAAAAATAACAACCAGTTACATAGGTTAAATGAGCTGTTGTTCGAAAAAGTAAGAACACTGAACTCGTCCAAACAGTCTAAGCATAATGAGATGGCTATTCAATGCGACATCGATGAATCTAAATTGGATGAACCCCTTAATGTTATTAAAGATAAGGAATGTAATTCTAATGGGAAAGATTTGGCCAAATTTTTAGATAAAGATGAATCTGAAACACACATAAATTCTGGTACAAATAACTCTGAATTATCAAAAGACAAAAATACTGATCTTATTTCAATACCGGATTACATCCTAAATTTATGTGAGCACAAAAATCAAGTTAGAGATCTATCTGACTGCACAAAAATAATTCTGTTGGGTCTTGATGACAATATAGGTATACCAGATATTATGATAGCTATAAATGAAAAGATTGGCAGTACCATTCCTTCCATTAACTTTGAAAGAAAGCATAAATTAAGACAGGGATTAAAATATAACTGGACCATTAGTGTTACATCTTGGATATCTGATCTCTTAATTCAACATGGAAAATTAAATATTAATTCTGTTGACTACACTGTCAGGCCATTTATTAACATAAAACGTTGCTTTCATTGCCAACAAATAGGCCACCTGGCAAAATTTTGTGCATATGATTTGGCATGTGCTAATTGTGGTGAATCACACACTTCAGATAATTGTAAAAATGCTTCAAGATGCATTAACTGCATCGCACATAACCGTGCTTACAACAAGTTTTTCGACATAAATCACCCTGCTTTTTCCACTTGCTGTAATACATTTAAATTTTATTTCAAGCAAAAACAAGCTTTTAATCACTCTAAAATATAACGTAAATATTCAACACTTCTTCAGGTATGCTATTTCATGTATATTTAGTTATTTACATATTTTGTTAGTTACCTTCAGGTGATACTTGGATTTCTCCGCTCTTTTACAAAGTATTTTTTTTTTTACATTGTTAACCTTTTTATTCATAACACAAACATAAAGCATTAATAATTATATTTTTTTCATATACTATTCTTTCGTAGATATATATATTTTTCATATGGTGTACACATTTTAATACATTGTTATTTAAAGATTACTTTCAATCATTTCATGATTTACATTTTTCGGGCATTGTTCATATCTCTGATTCTCTTTCATTCAACTGTTTCGTGAGCTCAGGAATAGATGAATGATTCGAAATTTCACATTTTTGATTTATTGATAGTTTTCTTCTGGTGGTTAAGCTCTAATTATCAGTAAGACTTCTGCGGTGAATCTTAAATGTTTGTTTACACAATTTATTTTTCTTTACTTGTATCTTTCGTGATAGATAAAAAAAATTGCACATCTATTTTGTCTTAACTCGATTTAGCTACTCTATTTCTTAGTGGGTCTGTTTAATTATCAATTGCACTTTTCTTTGCACACAGTGTTAGTGCGAATGTTCACTGGTGTATCAATATTACAGTGGTGAAATTTTTACAAAGTTCTTTTTACTTTTGATATACTTGTGGATATTTGCAACTGACTCACTTTTCATACAACTTCTCTTTGCATGCAATGTGTATTAAATTACAATGTTTTTATACAAAGTTTTTTTACAATGGTAGTTTACAAAGATATATATATTTTGCTGCATGCTTTGCAGAGGAAGTTATTCACATACATATACATTTACATATGCAATTGTTTAATTATCGGTCCTCTGTGAAGTTTTTTTAGAACATATTGATTATTATCTTTAATACATAAGTCATTTCTGTAAATTTTTTTTGTTTTTGTTATGGATGATTTAATCCAGTAATTTTTACCTTCCCATTTGCACTATTCCATGTTTTCCCGTTTACACACGTGAATTTCATTACTCTTTAGGCGTAATTTAGATAGATAGAGACACTTTTTTTTGCATAACATTTGTTCGTAATTAAATATCATTTATATTCGCTTCTCCACATTTCTTTATTTTCATTTGGGTATACATGATATACAGTAGTACTTTACACTATATTTACGACCATTAAAAATTAGTTTTCAGTCAATGAATACTTACACATGTAGCGGAGCTTACTCCTTTTTATTAAAAATTCTAGCAAGATGTAAAATTTTATATATAGACTAAAATTCACACACTTATTCACTTTAAATTCAATACTCATCCTTATATAATTTGTACACAGTACTTCCACATAAAAAAATACACTTTAGTTATTTTGCAGATAACGATGAGTGGTATACTACAGTCAAGGTGATATTTAAAATTGCATACATGTCAATGTTTTCACACTTCTCATTCAAAGGATATGAAGTGAAGATAAATTGTAATTTTTATAGGCAAAGATGCTGTCATATGTTTGCTTTAGTGGTTAATGCATGTCTTTTATTGGTCTTTATACAAGTCGTATCTTAAATTGAAGTTACTTTACAGGTCTCCAGATTACCTTTCCACACATCTTTCCCACAGTTCTAAACTTTTTATACTTTTGCATGAAAGTTCAGTGTCTCCCACTTACCAGTAATTATTCTTGAATAAAAGTATTTTTGGGAAGATACCGAATTCTTTACGAGGATTTCTTTTCTCATGTTACACTAAAATACCGTTTTAGATGTCAATATAATGCAACGTTGATTTTAAATTTCAGATTTAACTTAATAAAAAAATTCATTAGTTTGGGTATTAAAAAAAAAAAGACAAAAATTAGAAGATATACATTTAGGAACGTTATTATCACATGGAAGTAAATGGTCAACGACAGTGTTTCAAAAAATTTATCCATATGTTGGTTGTCTAGCACTGCTTGAACTCTCATTTCAAATATAAGTTGGTAGTAAAACTTATTTTGTAAATTTAAAAAAAAAAAATGGTGGAAATTTCAAGTATTTCCTATTATTCATTATTATGGACATTTTTAATCCTTCTATTTACATTATGTTTTTGTTTATTTGTATATTATGTTTTGTGTTTAATTGCATTATATTACTCGAGTACTTTGCTATTATTATTGTATTGATCAATACACATATTTAATGTTCTTATTATAAACAATTTGGATTTTTTTTTTGCCAATTGGTAAGTGACCTGTGGACTTAGACCTGGTATTTTCTTTTATTTGTATGTGCACATTTTTGATACAGGTCCTTGTCTAAATAAGACAAATTGAAGAGTGATCACAAATTTTATTGATGAAGCTGCAGCTGTTTCTAAGTAGAAACAATATATGATGTCATTTGTATGACAAAATTTATGGTACCAATATATTTATATCATGATATATATATACTTTTATTTGGGATGGTTGCCTACTTAGAGAGAAGTTCAATTACTGTTTACTTTATTTAGTAAATGTTTAGTTTGTTTTCATGAACATTTTACACATTGTTACTTGTAAGAGCATATGAAAATTGATTTCTCTTCCTGCATGTACCTTTATAGATTTTTTTTTTGCCTGTGAAAGGGGTGATATATGTGATGTAGAATCACATATAGTTTTCTTAAATTTTACATTTTTCTAAATTACAGTTAAAGCTAATCTTTAATTAAATATCTAGTTTATCTTAATGTTTTATTTCGATCCCACAATAACTTTCCGTTCAAAAGAAAAGAAAGAAAAACATCTAGCATCTGCTTTATTACTGATAAACGGCTGTCAGATAAAGAGAATTCATTAAGATGCGTATTTCACCCTTGCTGGAAACAAATAAAAAAAGAACAAAGATATGCTTTGCTTGCGGTCAGTAAAATCGCTTTTCTCTCTGCTTAATTGTGATTCTAACTTATTCGTTAGGTAATAATCTTTCCTTGTGCATGCCACATTATTGTGTCTTTCATAAATTCTCCCAAAACAGAGTCCTAACGTACGAATTGGCGCGAATTCTTCGTTTTTAATAAACTGTGTTTTTATCTTAATTCCTAAGTATGTCTGCATTTAACTCCCAGCACGAACACCCAACCGTTACAAATGGCGCCCAACGAAATGTCGGACATTGTGAGATTGTGCCACGCGTTTATTTTACCGGTGAAGGTGACATTAATAAATTTTTAGTCAAACTAGATGATTATATTTTGTTCAATAATATACCTGAGAAAAATAGATACGTAGTGCTTAAGTGCTCATTGAAGGGCGAAGCACTTTTGTGGTTAGAGAATATAGGAAAATTTCTGATTAATGATGAAGGTAAAAGATTTGAGCAGACTGTGATTGAGTTAAAGAAGGCATTTCCTCCCGTTAAAGATAAAAGTATTTTAAGAAAAGAATTCTATTGCAGTAAGCAGAATACTTATGAATCAGCATCAAAGTTTTACCTACGTAAGCTCGAACTGAAAAATAAATTGGATTTAGATATCACATTTGAGGAATTGTTGGACATTGTTCTTCCTCTGTTTAATGCGAATATACAGGACTATATTGAGATTAGAGCACCTAAGAATTTTTCAGAAATGCACCAGATATTATCGAAGTATGAGACTCCGCATAGCTCGGATCAACGGGATTCGCGTAGCCCTCGACAGAGACTTGTCACGGATAGCAATTTGAGAAATGAGGGGGAACGTAATTTTTTGAGAGGGGGACAGCGATTTCCGGATAATAATTTGCGTAGTAGAACTAATGGATTTGGTCGTAATGTGTCGAATACTGGTAATGGTAATAGGAATTGTGGTGGTGCTAATAATTTTAGAAGTGGTGATAGATATATGTATGGAAATAGACAGAATAGTGGTTATGATCGGAGAGGGGGAGTACGGGACAAGAATGTTTCTTCGCAAGTAAGGAGATTAACTTCGGATGAGAATTCTGGGGGTAGATTAATGCAAAAGAGATGTGTTCAGAGGTTGGAAAAGTCTTCTGTGAGTTTGAATAAAGTTACTATTAATCCGGTTGAGTTACCTGAGGTGTTAATTGTGTTAGATGGTATTGTCATTAAGCGTGTCTTCGATACAGGGACAGATAAGTCGTTCATTTCTTTTGATTGTTATCGGAAATATTTTTCGTATAAGAAGTTGAAGAGGTTAAGTCTGATGGTTCAGTCGGCACAGGGAGTAGCTTGTGATAATAAAGGTGCAGTAGAGTTGGAAGTTGAAATTCGTTCGGTTAAGACGTGTTGGGAGTTTTGTGTATTAGATGGATTAACAGTGCATTGTATAGTTGGTGTGGATTATATGAAGGATAGAGGACAGGGCCGTAACTACCACCGGGGCAGGCGGGGCACTGCCCCGGGACCCCCAAGCCTGAGGGGCCCCAAACTGATGGTTAAAAAAACTATTGATTTTAGTTTCTAGTCTAAGTTCCTATAAAATGTCCAGCACATACCTAAAAATTAGTAATAAAAAAAATCAAAGTGCTAGAATAGATGTTTTTGCTTGTCTGTCAATACACTCCTTACGCTTCGCATGCAAAAGGAGTTCTACAGCAGACAGCAAAATGTCGAGTCGAATGTGTCATGTCGCGCCAGCATGTTTGCTGATCCCACCGAAGCTAGTATAAGGAAGAAAATATGGACTTCTAATCGACTGAATAATATAAAAAGCATCTAAAAAATTCTAGAAAATCTTTCTTCTTATCTATACTAATAAGTTAACAAAACGCTCTGTTTGTGTATGTCTGCGTATGTTATGTGAGTGTGTGACTGCGATGGTTAGCAAAATCTACCGCACATAGAAGTCTGAAACTTTAGGTGAAGATAATCCAAGACAGGTTCTGATGCACCTGAGGCTCAGACTTTTAATATTTTAGGGGCCAGGGCCCTGGGCCCCTTACAATTTTTATGCGCCGAATTGTTAATAGCTTGACCCCTTTTTATCTCATCTTTTCCGTTTTGAGGTACCTTTCTCCTTTTAGATATTTTCGCCTTTTTACTCTTCAGTTATGACCTTGAACTTTTGGGGCCCGTTTTAGGGCCCCTTTTAGTCTTTGTGATAGTAAATTGTTAATAAATTGCTTCCATTAATTTCGATCTTCATTTTTGGGATACCTGTTCCATTTAGATATTTTCAAATTTTTACATTCCATATAAGACACTGGGGCCCCTTAGATAATCATAGGGCCGACCCAGGGCCCCTTGATCTTTTTGTGCGCTAAACATTTTTCACTCCCTGAATTTCTCACTTTCTTAGTGCAAAATTTTAAAGCTGAATCTTGGACTCTTATGTCAGGACCAACACCCTGATATTTTTATTCGGGCCCTGGGGCCCTTTTTTAATGCTTATCCAAACAATTGGTGCATTTAAAAAAAAATATTATTCTTGCAAATAATTCATACTCCATGCTTAATTTTGACTAATTAAAGGTCTAAAGCGTTATGTACTAAAACATTTTAACATGTTTTCATGTTAGAGCCCTGATTGTATTTGTCAGTTGGACCCTATGGGGACCTCTATCATACCTCCCTTAAAAATGGTCGGATTCACTAGCTTTTTTTTAACAACTTTTTAGGTCCTCCAACTACGACATGAACAACAAAAAAATTTTTCAAAGACTTCAGCTACCACTATTTATGAATATTAATCGCTTTCTTGGAGCCCTTGGTGCAGCTTCTTTAAAAATGATCCAAATTGCTTTCAATTTTATTCAACATAGTTTTAGCGTCTTCCCATTATTTTAATAACTACACAAATATTTTTATACCCAACTACATGCGAAATAATTTCCTGACCCTTTGGGGCCCGGTACAGGCCCCCTTGAAGTTTTTGTAATAATAAATTGTCAATAAATTGCTTCCTTTTAATCTGATCTTCATTTTTAGGATTCTTTATTCATTTAGATATTTTAATGTTTTGATATTCTATACAAGACACTGTGTTCCCCTGTGGAATCATATGGTGCAGCCCAGGGCCCCTCAACATTTTGTGAAATAAACATATTTCACTTCCTATATTTCTGATCTTCTTAGTGCAAAATTTTAAAATTGCCTGGGACTCTTCTTTTAGGACCAATCCAGAAAACCTGATGTTTTCATTCGGACCCTAGGGCCCATTTTTAAACATTTGACCAATCAATTGATACATTAAAAAAAAGGATATCAATCCAAAGAATAGTTCCTACTATATGCTTAATTTTGACTAATTAAAGATCTAAAGCGCTATGTACTAAAATATTTTAACATGGTTTCATATTAGGGTCCTGGTTTTAACTGTCAGTTGGTCCCTACAGGGCCCCATATTATAGCTCCCTTAAAAATGGTCCAATTCACTAGCTTTTTGTTCTATCAATTTTTTATGTCCTCTCTCTACCTATTACATGAACGACAAAAGAATTTCTCAGACTTCAGCTACCATTAATTTTGTTTGACAATTGTCTTAAAGCCCTTTATGCAGCTTCTTTACACATGAACCAAATTGCTTTCAATTTTATTTAACATAGTTATAGCGTCTTTCCATCATTTTAATAACTACAAAAAATATCTTTATACCCAACTACATGCAAAACAAATTCCTGGCCCCTCGGGGCCCGTTGAAGTTTTTGTAATAATAAATTTTTAATAAATTGTTTCCTTTTAATCCGATCTTCATTTTTAGGATTCTTTATTCATTTAGATATTTTAATGTTTTGACATTCCATATAAAACACTTTGGCCTCCTGTGGAGTCACAGGGCTTAGTCTAGGGCCGCTGAACATTTTGTGAGGCAAACATAGTTCACTCTTTAAATTTATCTCCTTCTCAGTGCAAAATTTTTAAATTTGAGTCTTGGACTCTTCTTTCAGGGACAAGACATCTCATACTTTCATCCGCGGCTAGGACCTTTTTTTTTAAAAACATTTTCCGAATCAATTTGTGCATTTCGATAAAATATTATTAAATGGAATAATTCATACCCTATGATTAATTTTGACTAATTGTAGATCTAAAGAGCTAAGTAACTAATATATTTTAACATGTTTTCCTGTTAGGGCCATGTTTTTAACTGTCAGTTGTCCTTTTGGGCCCTTATTATAAATCCCTTTAAAATAGTTCAATTACCTCCTTTTTTTAAACAACGTCTTAAATCCATCAGCTACTAAGAAACCGCCATAGTCTAGCTACCACCAATTTTAAATATTAATCGCGTTCTTGTAGCCGTTGGTGCAATTTCTTTAAAAATGATCCGGATTGCTTGCAATTTTCTTTCACATTGCTTTAGCGCCCTTTCATTACTTTAATAACTACAAAAAATATTTTATACCCAACTACATGCAAAATAAGTTCCTGGCCCCTTGAAGATTTTGTACCATAAATTGCTATTAAACTGCCCTCCTCTTAATCCAATCTTCATTTTTGGAACTATTTTTTCACTTAGTTATTCCCATGTTCTTACATTCCATTTAAAAACCTGAGACTCCCTATGGTCTCAGCTCAGGCACCTTGAAATTTTTGTTCTCCATCCATATTTCACCCACTTATTATCAAACCTTCTCAATGCATAAATTTAAAGTTGAATTTTGAACTCTTATTTCAGGACCTACACCCTGATGTTTTTATTGAGGTCCAAAGGCCTTTTTTAAAGCATTTACAAATTTTTTTATGCATTTCTTTAAAATATTATTTAACGAATAATTCATATCCTATGCTTAATTTTGACTAATTGTAGATCTAAAGTGTTAATTGTTTGCTTAAGGTTATCATAACGTCTCCCAGGGCAATGCCGGATGGGTCAACTAGTCTATTAATAAATACATAAAATCGAAAAAAAACTATCACAATCCATCTTTCGAAAGGTTTTTAAACAGAAACGCATGATTAAGTTACATATACTGAAAAATGAACCTAAATAAAATGCTCTTTAAAGTATTCAACCAATCAGAAGTACATATTTTCTTCCCTATGCTAACTTCAGTGGGATCGGCAAAAATGGCGTCGCCGCCAAGTGCCTGCTGAGTAGAGTTGTCCAATTCTACATTTTTTTAGTCATTTTTGGGCTTATCATACTATGTACATTTAAACAACGGTGTGCGAGAAAAGAAACTATGCCCGGGACAAAGTTTTAATTTGCCCTCCCTTGGGGCCTCCCCCGGAGGTTTTGCCCCGGGGCCCCCAAGTTTATAGTTACGGCCCTGATAGAGGAATTAGTCTGGATTTCTTTAAAAAGTCGTTAATCGTGAATAATGATGAGAAAGTGAGTAAGAAAGAGCCTGTTTCAGTGTCAGTTGATTTGGGAGAGTCGGGGTTAAGTGAAATCGAGAAGGAGGAATTTAATAAGTTTTTGAATGAGTTTGGAGAGGTTTTTTCTGATAAACCGGGTTTAACGCATGTTGCGTGGCATGAGATTGATACTGGTTTGAAAGCACCTGTTGCTAGTAAACCATATCGTTATGACAAAGTTAAACAAGGTATATTTGATTATCATATTCAGAAAATGCTAGCGGACGATATTATAATGCCAATTGAGTCTCCTTTTGCATCGCCAGTAGTGTTATGTCGTAAGAATAATGGGAAAAGTTTAGATAATCCAGAGGCATATAGATTTGCAGTAGATTATAGAAAGTTAAATGCGATAACGCAATACCCTCAGTATCCGATTCCAGTAATTGATGACATTTTGGCTAATATAACGAGTACGAATTACAGTGTCTCACAAAAGTGATGGGACACTTGTGCTTTATAAAAAGAAACTGCAATAAAATAAATAAACAAACATGTGCAAAAATTTTTTGGTTGTGTTTTATATTTAAAGTTAGAAACAATTATTACATAACATACATTTTGTCAAAATATTAAAATATTAATTTATTAAAAATACAATTATTCAGAACGGAGCAAAAAATGGCTCACATAAGTGATGGGACACTTACTTTTCCATCAAATATTTATCCAAAAATTTTACTTTTTAAAAGGTTTTAATATTTTGTTGGATTTCCTTTTACTTTTAAAACATGATCTTTTTGGGATGGATTCGACTAATTTTTTTGTGTTTTCTGGAATGATTTTACCCCATTCTTCTTGAAGCACCGATTTTAGTTGTTGTTTTGAAGAAATTGTGTGTTTGCGAATTCTTGATTCCAGTTCTTGCCAAATATTCTCTATGGGATTTAAGTCTGGAGATTGTGGTGGTGTTTTTATTATTTCAGGAAAGATATATAGCAGCCAGAGTCTAACGTTCAGAGCAGTGTGCTTGGGGTCACTGTCCTGGTAGAATTTAAAATCATTATGAAGGTTAAATTTTCGTGCTTAAGATTTCAGATTTTGCTTTAAAATATCAATATACTTCTACTGATCCATTATACTGTCAATAAAAACAAGATTACCAACTCCAGCGGACGACATACACCCCCATACCATAACTCCTCCTCCACCATGTTTTACTGTTGGTACCAAGTTCTGTTTGCGAAATTCTTCCCTGGGTTTTCTCCACACCAAGATTCTACCGTCAGAACCAAATATATTAAATTTACTCTCATCAGCAAATATAACTTTATTCCAGTAATCAGAATTCTTATTTATGTTGGATTTTGCGAAAGCTAGTCTGAGTTTTCTATTCTTTTCACTTACGAAGAATTTTTTCCTGGCTACTCTACCGTGATATCCAGCAGATCGAATTACCATTCTAATAGTCTCAGGATTAACAATTATTCCATATAATGCTTGTAAATCAGCAGCAACTTTTGAAGCACTATTTCTTGGATTTTTTTTTTAAATTTCGAACGATAATTCACTTTATTCCATTGGATAGCTTTGATGGTCGGCCAGGTCTTCTTTTATCTTGAATCATATGATTCTTTTTATATCGTTTAATGATATTGAAAACTGTTGAACGACTCAAGTTAACTGTTTCAGCAGTTTTTCTAATAGATTTTCCACGTTCAATATGCAAATTAATAACTAATTTTCGAATTTCAGGCGAAGTTTCTTTTCGTTTAGCATTCATGGATACACAGAGCAAAAAAACACAAAAATTCCAAAACAAACTGGAGAGAAATACTGCAGACGATTTCATAAATTATTGCCAATTGCGTTTAAGTAAAAATAAAACCCCAAAAATATTTTTATTGCTTATTTCAGACGATTTTTGTTGCATATACAATGGTGTCCCATCACTTATGTGAGCTATTTTTTGCTCCGTTCTAAACATTTGTATTTTTATTAAATTAATATTTTAATTTTTTGACAAAATGTATGTTGTGTAATAATCTTTACTAAATTTAAGTATGAAACACACCCACAAAAAAATGTGTACATGTTTTTTTAATTTATTTGATTAGTTTCCTTTTGTAAAGCACTAGTGTCCCATCACTTATGTGAGACACTGTATATGTCAATGTTAGATCTTACGTCAGGTTATTTTCAGATTGCAATGAAGCCTGAGGACATACCTAAAACTGCGTTTATTACTCGGGACGGTTGTTTTGCTTTTAAGAGAATGAGTTTTGGTTTATCGAGGGCACCGGCAACGTTCCAGAAGGCCATGAATAATATTCTTAAACCTTTGCTTGGTAAGGGTGTTCTGGTCTACCTGGACGATATAATTATAATGGCAGCTACTTTTGAAGAGCATTTAAGATTATTGAGGGAAGTGTTTACGTTGTTAAGAGATGCTGGGTTAACAGTTAAGTTGGAAAAATGTAAATTTTTGAGAAAAGAGATAAAGTATTTAGCTGTTAAAATTACGCGTGAAGGTATTAATATAGATAATGAGAAAATTGAGGCAATTAGGTCAATGAATCCCCCCAAAAATAGTAAGGAAGTGGCGACATTTTTAGGGATGGTGGCTTGGTTCGCCAAGTTCATTCCACGTTTTTCAGAGTTATGTGAACCATTGTATAATTTAAAAAGGAAAAGGGTGAAGTTTGTATGGTCATCGGCGGCTCAGAGATCGTTTGAATTATTAAGAGGCAGTAGTTTCCCCTCCTGTTTTGGCTCATCCCGATTATTCGTCTCAGTTTGAAGTGTATTGCGATGCGAGTGCAATAGGGGTTGGAGCTATGTTAGCACAGAAAGGTCGACCTATAGCGTTTGCGTCGAGAATTTTAAATGCAGTTGAAAGGAATTATTCAATTACAGAAAGGGAGTGTCTTCCAGTAATTTGGGCTTTGAATAAATTTCGTTCTCTTTTCACTAATATACCGGTTAAAGTCATTACGGATCATTCAGCTTTGTCTAAACTTAGTTAACTAATGGAAAGGGTTTGTCGTCTCGTATGGTCAGATGGTGTTTGAAATTGGCAGAGTATAATGTTATTATAGAACATAGGGCTGGCAAGGAAAATGCGGTAGCGGACGCTTTGTCTCGAAACCCGCATGGTGGTTTAGAGGTCACGGAGGAAGTTAAGTGTTGTGCATTTTCTTCGTTGGTGTTAAGGTCACGAGAGCAGTTGATAAGGGAACAGAACCAAGATGAAGAGTTTGGTAGTTTATATCGTTACCTGGAAAATCCTGATGATGTCCCGAGCACAGATGGGCCTATGTTTGAGAAATAGTCCCAATCTTTTAAGCTTATCGATGGTCTTCTTTTAAGCTAATCAATAGCTTTTATCGCGGGCTTTGAGTTACCGAATCTAGAAATTCCGTAACGAGAAAACCTAACACTTCCGTAACGAAAAAACATAACACTTCAGCTAACGCCGTTTCAGTTCGGCAAACTTCGGCACGGTATCCTTCGGTAGACTTCAGCAGACATTGACGCGGTATTTTTCAGATATTAGGATATCAAGTCTCAAATTTATGTTTCTTATGATCTAATTTTCATAACGCGGCCAAATTTTGTTTGGTAATTTATTATGAGACAGTGTTAATTTTTGGTGACAGGAGACACCCCACGGTGAGGGTCCAAAAATTTAAAATGCTTATAACTCACGATCTAATTTTGGTAGCTTGGCAAAATTTTGTTTGATAATTTATTATGAGACAGTGTTAATTTTTGGTCACAGGAGACCCCCCCCCCCCACGGTAAGGGTCGAAAAATTAAAAATGCTTATAACTCACGATCTAATTTCCGTAGCGCGGCCAAATTTTGTTTGGTAATTTATTATGAGACATTCTTAATTTTTAGTGACATGAGACCCCCACGGTGAGGGTTGAAAAATTTAAAATGCTTAAAACTCGCGATCTAATTTTTGCAGCGCGGCCAAATTTTGTTTGGTAATTTATTATGAGACAGTGTCTATTTTTGGTGACAGGAGACCCCCCACGGTGAAGATAGAAAAATGTAAAATGCTCATAACTCGCGATCTAATTTTCGTAGTGCGGCCAAATTTTGTTTGGTAATTTATTATGAGACAGTGTTAATTTTTGGTGACAGGAGACCCCCCACGGTGAGGGTAGAAAAATTTTAAATTCTTATAACTCGCGATCTAATTTTCTTAGCGCGGCCAAATTATGTTTGGTAAATTTATTATGAGACAGTGTTAATTTTTGGTGACAGGAAACCCCCCACGGTGAGGGTCGAAAAATTTAAAATGCTTATAACTCGCGATCTAATTTTCGTAGCGCGACCAAGTTTTGTTTGGTAATTTATTATGAAACATTGTTAATTTTTTGGGGACAGGAGACCCCCACGGTGAGGGTCGAAAAGTTTAAAATGCTTATAACTCGCGATCTAATATTCGTAGCGCGGCCAAATTTTGTTTGGTAATTTATAATGAGTCAGTGTTACTTTTTGGTAACATGAGACCCCCACGGTGAGGCTTGAAAAATTTAAAATGCTTAAAACTCGCGATCTAATTTTTGTAGCTGGCCAAATTTTGTTTGGTAATTTATTATGAGACAGTGTTGGTTTTTGGTGACAGGAGACCCCCACGGTGAGGGTCGAAAAATTTAAAATGCTTATAACTCGCGATCTAATTTTCGTAGCGCGACCAAATTTTGTTTGGTAATTTATTATGAAACATTGTTAATTTTTTGGGGACAGGAGACCCCCACGGTGAGGGTCGAAAAATTTAAAATGCTTATAACTCACGATCTAATTTTCGTAGCGCGGCCAAATTTTGTTTGGTAATTTATTATGAGACATTGTTAAATTTTGGTAACATGAGACCCCCACGGTGAGGCTTGAAAAATTTAAAATGTTTAAAACTCGCGATCTAATTTTTGTAGCGGGCCAAATTTTGTTTGGTAATTTATTATGAGACAGTGTTGGTTTTTGGTGACAGGAGACCCCCACGGTGAGGGTCGAAAAATTTAAAATGCTTATAACTCGCGATCTAATTTTCGTAGCGCGACCAAATTTTGTTTGGTAATTTATTATGAAACATTGTTAATTTTTTGGGGACAGGAGACCCCCACGGTGTGGGTCGAAAAAATTAAAATGCTTATAACTCGCGATCTAATTTTCGTAGCGCGGCCAAATTTTGTTTGGTAATTTATTATGAGACAGTGTTAATTTTTTGTGACGGGAGACCCCCCCCCTTCCAAGGTGAGGGTCGAAAAGTTTAAAATGCTTATAACTCGCGATCTAATTTTTGTAGCGCGGCCAAATTTTGTTTGGTAATTTATAATGAGGCAGCGTTACTTTTTGGTGACAGGAGCCCCCCCCCACCCCACGGTGAGGGTCGAAAAATTTAAAGTGCTTATAACTCACGATCTAATTTTCGTAGCGCGGCCAAATTTTGTTTGGTAATTTATTATGAGACAGTGTTAATTTTTGGTGACAGGAAACCCCCCACGGTGAGGGTCGAAAAATTTAAAATGCTTATAACTCGCGATCTAATTTTCTTAGCGCGGCCAAATTATGTTTGGTAAATTTATTATGAGACAGTGTTAATTTTTGGTGACAGGAAACCCCCCACGGTGAGGGTCGAAAAATTTAAAATGCTTATAACTCGCGATCTAATTTTCGTAGCGCGACCAAGTTTTGTTTGGTAATTTATTATGAAACATTGTTAATTTTTTGGGGACAGGAGACCCCCACGGTGAGGGTCGAAAAGTTTAAAATGCTTATAACTCGCGATCTAATTTTCATAGCGCGGCTAAATTTTGTTTGGTAATTTATAATGAGGCAGTGTTACTTTTTGGTGACAGGAGCCCCCCCCCCCCCCCACGGTGAGGGTCGAAAAATTTAAAATGCTTATAACTCACGATCTAATTTTCGTAGCGCGGCCAAATTTTGTTTGGTAATTTATTATGAGACATTGTTAATTTTTGGTGACATGAGACCCCCACGGTGAGGCTTGAAAAATTTAAAATGCTTAAAACTCGCGATCTAATTTTTGTAGCGGGCCAAATTTTGTTTGGTAATTTATTATGAGACAGTGTTGGTTTTTGGTGACAGGAGACCCCCACGGTGAGGGTCGAAAAATTTAAAATGCTTATAACTCGCGATCTAATTTTCGTAGCGCGACCAAATTTTGTTTGGTAATTTATTATGAAACATTGTTAATTTTTTGGGGACAGGAGACCCCCACGGTGTGGGTCGAAAAAATTAAAATGCTTATAACTCGCGATCTAATTTTCGTAGCGCGGCCAAATTTTGTTTGGTAATTTATTATGACCCAGTGTTAATTTTTGGTGACAGGAAACCCCCCACGGTGAGGGTCGAAAAATTTAAAATGCTTATAACTCGCGATCTAATTTTCTTAGCGCGGCCAAATTATGTTTGGTAAATTTATTATGAGACAGTGTTAATTTTTGGTGACAGGAAACCCCCCACGGTGAGGGTCGAAAAATTTAAAATGCTTATAACTCGCGATCTAATTTTCGTAGCGCGACCAAGTTTTGTTTGGTAATTTATTATGAAACATTGTTAATTTTTTGGGGACAGGAGACCCCCACGGTGAGGGTCGAAAAGTTTAAAATGCTTATAACTCGCGATCTAATTTTCATAGCGCGGCTAAATTTTGTTTGGTAATTTATAATGAGGCAGTGTTACTTTTTGGTGACAGGAGCCCCCCCCCCCCCCACGGTGAGGGTCGAAAAATTTAAAATGCTTATAACTCACGATCTAATTTTCGTAGCGCGGCCAAATTTTGTTTGGTAATTTTTTATGAGACATTGTTAATTTTTGGTGACATGAGACCCCCACGGTGAGGCTTGAAAAATTTAAAATGCTTAAAACTCGCGATCTAATTTTTGTAGCGGGCCAAATTTTGTTTGGTAATTTATTATGAGACAGTGTTGGTTTTTGGTGACAGGAGACCCCCACGGTGAGGGTCGAAAAATTTAAAATGCTTATAACTCGCGATCTAATTTTCGTAGCGCGACCAAATTTTGTTTGGTAATTTATTATGAAACATTGTTAATTTTTTGGGGACAGGAGACCCCCACGGTGTGGGTCGAAAAAATTAAAATGCTTATAACTCGCGATCTAATTTTCGTAGCGAGGCCAAATTTTGTTTGGTAATTTATTATGAGACAGTGTTAATTTTTTGTGACAGGAGACCCCCCCCCCCTTCCAAGGTGAGGGTCGAAAAGTTTAAAATGCTTATAACTCGCGATCTAATTTTTGTAGCGCGGCCAAATTTTGTTTGGTAATTTATAATGAGGCAGTGTTACTTTTTGGTGACAGGAGCCCCCACCCCCACCCCACGGTGAGGGTCGAAAAATTTAAAATGCTTATAACTCGCGATCTAATTTTCGTAGCGCGGCCAAATTTTGTTTGGTAATTTATAATGAGGCAGTGTTACTTTTTGGTGACAGGAGCCCCCCCCCCCCACGGTGAGGGTCGAAAAATTTAAAATGCTTATAACTCACGATCTAATTTTCGTAGCGCGGCCAAATTTTGTTTGGTAATTTATTATGACCCAGTGTTAATTTTTGGTGACAGGAGACCCCCCACGGTGAGGGTAGAAAAATTTAAAATGCTTATAACTCGCGATCTAATTTTCGTAGCGCGGCCAAATTTTGTTTGGTAATTTATTATGAGACAGTGTTAATTTTTGGTGACAGGAAACCCCCCCACGGTGAGGGTCGAAAAATTTAAAATGCTTATAACTCGCGATCTAATTTTCGTAGCGCGACCAAATTTTGTTTGGTAATTTATTATGAAGCATTGTTAATTTTTTGGGGACAGGAGACCCCCACGGTGAGGGTCGAAAAATTTAAAATGCTTATAACTCGCGATCTAATTTTCGTAGCGCGGCCAAATTTTGTTTGGTTATTTATTATGTGACAGTATTAATTTTTTGTGACAGAAGACCCCCCCCCCCTTCCAAGGTGAGGGTCGAAAAGTTTAAAATGCTTATAACTCGCGATCTAATTTTTGTAGCGCGGCCAAGTTTTGTTTGGTAATTTATTATGAAACATTGTTAATTTTTTGGGGACAGGAGACCCCCACGGTGAGGGTCGAAAAGTTTAAAATGCTTATAACTCGCGATCTAATTTTCATAGCGCGGCTAAATTTTGTTTGGTAATTTATAATGAGGCAGTGTTACTTTTTGGTGACAGGAGCCCCCCCCCCCCACGGTGAGGGTCGAAAAATTTAAAATGCTTATAACTCACGATCTAATTTTCGTAGCGCGGCCAAATTTTGTTTGGTAATTTTTTATGAGACATTGTTAATTTTTGGTGACATGAGACCCCCACGGTGAGGCTTGAAAAATTTAAAATGCTTAAAACTCGCGATCTAATTTTTGTAGCGGGCCAAATTTTGTTTGGTAATTTATTATGAGACAGTGTTGGTTTTTGGTGACAGGAGACCCCCACGGTGAGGGTCGAAAAATTTAAAATGCTTATAACTCGCGATCTAATTTTCGTAGCGCGACCAAATTTTGTTTGGTAATTTATTATGAAACATTGTTAATTTTTTGGGGACAGGAGACCCCCACGGTGTGGGTCGAAAAAATTAAAATGCTTATAACTCGCGATCTAATTTTCGTAGCGAGGCCAAATTTTGTTTGGTAATTTATTATGAGACAGTGTTAATTTTTTGTGACAGGAGACCCCCCCCCCTTCCAAGGTGAGGGTCGAAAAGTTTAAAATGCTTATAACTCGCGATCTAATTTTTGTAGCGCGGCCAAATTTTGTTTGGTAATTTATAATGAGGCAGTGTTACTTTTTGGTGACAGGAGCCCCCACCCCCACCCCACGGTGAGGGTCGAAAAATTTAAAATGCTTATAACTCGCGATCTAATTTTCGTAGCGCGGCCAAATTTTGTTTGGTAATTTATTATGACCCAGTGTTAATTTTTGGTGACAGGAAACCCCCCACGGTGAGGGTCGAAAAATTTAAAATGCTTATAACTCGCGATCTAATTTTCTTAGCGCGGCCAAATTATGTTTGGTAAATTTATTATGAGACAGTGTTAATTTTTGGTGACAGGAAACCCCCCACGGTGAGGGTCGAAAAATTTAAAATGCTTATAACTCGCGATCTAATTTTCGTAGCGCGACCAAGTTTTGTTTGGTAATTTATTATGAAACATTGTTAATTTTTTGGGGACAGGAGACCCCCACGGTGAGGGTCGAAAAGTTTAAAATGCTTATAACTCGCGATCTAATTTTCATAGCGCGGCTAAATTTTGTTTGGTAATTTATAATGAGGCAGTGTTACTTTTTGGTGACAGGAGCCCCCCCCCCCCCCCCACGGTGAGGGTCGAAAAATTTAAAATGCTTATAACTCACGATCTAATTTTCGTAGCGCGGCCAAATTTTGTTTGGTAATTTTTTATGAGACATTGTTAATTTTTGGTGACATGAGACCCCCACGGTGAGGCTTGAAAAATTTAAAATGCTTAAAACTCGCGATCTAATTTTTGTAGCGGGCCAAATTTTGTTTGGTAATTTATTATGAGACAGTGTTGGTTTTTGGTGACAGGAGACCCCCACGGTGAGGGTCGAAAAATTTAAAATGCTTATAACTCGCGATCTAATTTTCGTAGCGCGACCAAATTTTGTTTGGTAATTTATTATGAAACATTGTTAATTTTTTGGGGACAGGAGACCCCCACGGTGTGGGTCGAAAAAATTAAAATGCTTATAACTCGCGATCTAATTTTCGTAGCGAGGCCAAATTTTGTTTGGTAATTTATTATGAGACAGTGTTAATTTTTTGTGACAGGAGACCCCCCCCCTTCCAAGGTGAGGGTCGAAAAGTTTAAAATGCTTATAACTCGCGATCTAATTTTTGTAGCGCGGCCAAATTTTGTTTGGTAATTTATAATGAGGCAGTGTTACTTTTTGGTGACAGGAGCCCCCACCCCCACCCCACGGTGAGGGTCGAAAAATTTAAAATGCTTATAACTCGCGATCTAATTTTCGTAGCGCGGCCAAATTTTGTTTGGTAATTTATAATGAGGCAGTGTTACTTTTTGGTGACAGGAGCCCCCCCCCCCCCACGGTGAGGGTCGAAAAATTTAAAATGCTTATAACTCACGATCTAATTTTCGTAGCGCGGCCAAATTTTGTTTGGTAATTTATTATGACCCAGTGTTAATTTTTGGTGACAGGAGACCCCCCACGGTGAGGGTAGAAAAATTTAAAATGCTTATAACTCGCGATCTAATTTTCGTAGCGCGGCCAAATTTTGTTTGGTAATTTATTATGAGACAGTGTTAATTTTTGGTGACAGGAAACCCCCCCACGGTGAGGGTCGAAAAATTTAAAATGCTTATAACTCGCGATCTAATTTTCGTAGCGCGACCAAATTTTGTTTGGTAATTTATTATGAAGCATTGTTAATTTTTTGGGGACAGGAGACCCCCACGGTGAGGGTCGAAAAATTTAAAATGCTTATAACTCGCGATCTAATTTTCGTAGCGCGGCCAAATTTTGTTTGGTTATTTATTATGTGACAGTATTAATTTTTTGTGACAGAAGACCCCCCCCCCCTTCCAAGGTGAGGGTCGAAAAGTTTAAAATGCTTATAACTCGCGATCTAATTTTTGTAGCGCGGCCAAGTTTTGTTTGGTAATTTATTATGAAACATTGTTAATTTTTTGGGGACAGGAGACCCCCACGGTGAGGGTCGAAAAGTTTAAAATGCTTATAACTCGCGATCTAATTTTCATAGCGCGGCTAAATTTTGTTTGGTAATTTATAATGAGGCAGTGTTACTTTTTGGTGACAGGAGCCCCCCCCCCCCCACGGTGAGGGTCGAAAAATTTAAAATGCTTATAACTCACGATCTAATTTTCGTAGCGCGGCCAAATTTTGTTTGGTAATTTTTTATGAGACATTGTTAATTTTTGGTGACATGAGACCCCCACGGTGAGGCTTGAAAAATTTAAAATGCTTAAAACTCGCGATCTAATTTTTGTAGCGGGCCAAATTTTGTTTGGTAATTTATTATGAGACAGTGTTGGTTTTTGGTGACAGGAGACCCCCACGGTGAGGGTCGAAAAATTTAAAATGCTTATAACTCGCGATCTAATTTTCGTAGCGCGACCAAATTTTGTTTGGTAATTTATTATGAAACATTGTTAATTTTTTGGGGACAGGAGACCCCCACGGTGTGGGTCGAAAAAATTAAAATGCTTATAACTCGCGATCTAATTTTCGTAGCGAGGCCAAATTTTGTTTGGTAATTTATTATGAGACAGTGTTAATTTTTTGTGACAGGAGACCCCCCCCCTTCCAAGGTGAGGGTCGAAAAGTTTAAAATGCTTATAACTCGCGATCTAATTTTTGTAGCGCGGCCAAATTTTGTTTGGTAATTTATAATGAGGCAGTGTTACTTTTTGGTGACAGGAGCCCCCACCCCCACCCCACGGTGAGGGTCGAAAAATTTAAAATGCTTATAACTCGCGATCTAATTTTCGTAGCGCGGCCAAATTTTGTTTGGTAATTTATAATGAGGCAGTGTTACTTTTTGGTGACAGGAGCCCCCCCCCCACGGTGAGGGTCGAAAAATTTAAAATGCTTATAACTCACGATCTAATTTTCGTAGCGCGGCCAAATTTTGTTTGGTAATTTATTATGACCCAGTGTTAATTTTTGGTGACAGGAGACCCCCCACGGTGAGGGTAGAAAAATTTAAAATGCTTATAACTCGCGATCTAATTTTCGTAGCGCGGCCAAATTTTGTTTGGTAATTTATTATGAGACAGTGTTAATTTTTGGTGACAGGAAACCCCCCCACGGTGAGGGTCGAAAAATTTAAAATGCTTATAACTCGCGATCTAATTTTCGTAGCGCGACCAAATTTTGTTTGGTAATTTATTATGAAGCATTGTTAATTTTTTGGGGACAGGAGACCCCCACGGTGAGGGTCGAAAAATTTAAAATGCTTATAACTCGCGATCTAATTTTCGTAGCGCGGCCAAATTTTGTTTGGTTATTTATTATGTGACAGTATTAATTTTTTGTGACAGAAGACCCCCCCCCCTTCCAAGGTGAGGGTCGAAAAGTTTAAAATGCTTATAACTCGCGATCTAATTTTTGTAGCGCGGCCAAATTTTGTTTGGTAATTCATAATGAGGCAGTGTTACTTTTTGGTGTCAGGAGCCCCCCCCCCCCCACGGTGAGGGTCGAAAAATTTAAAATGCTTATAACTCACGATCTAATTTTCGTAGCGCGGCCAAATTTTGTTTGGTAATTTATTATGAGACATTGTTAATTTTTGGTGACATGAAACCCCCACGGTGAGGGTCGAAAAATTTAAAATGCTTAAAACTCGCAATCTAATTTTTGTAGCGCGGCCAAATTTTGTTTGGTAATTTATTATGAGACAGTGTTGGCTTTTGGTGACAGGAGACCCCCACGGTGAGGGTCGAAAAATTTAACATGCTTATAACTCGCGATCTAATTTTCGTAGCGCGACCAAATTTTGTTTGGTAATTTATCAAGCTATTGCATAGCTTTTATCGCGGGCTTTGGGCGCGGCAACCGAATCTAGAAATTCCGTAACGAGAAAAAATCCTAACACTCCGGCTAACGGCGTTTTAGTTCGGCAGACTTCGGTAGACTTCGGCAGACATTGACGCGGTATTTTTGCATAAGTTGATAAAAAATGCTATGCAATAGCTTTACCGCGGCAGTGCCCGAGTGCCATATGTATTTTTTTTTTTTTTTTTTTGTTCTAAAGTTGTAAATTCACGTGGTGAATTAAGAGTTTTTATTCCGGCTAGTCTTCGTAAGGCCATCTTGAAAGAATTTCATGATAATCCATAAGCAGGTCATTTAGGAATCAGGAAAACTTATGCTCGAATTTGTGAATCCTGCTACTTCCCTAAAATGCGGAAGCAGTGCGCGCCTATGTCTCCAGCTGTAGCACATGCCAACGTTATAATTATAAAAATGTAAGTCCAGCTGGCAATTTAATTCCTATTAAAGTAAATTTTCCTAATGAATGTGTAGATGTAGATTTAATCGGTCCTTATCCATTGTCTAATCCTAAAAGATATAGATTTGTACTAGTTATAGTTGATTATTTTAGTAAATGGGTAGAGTTAGTCCCACTCAGGAAGGCTTCTGCACCTGCAGTTGCCGATGCATTTTTCGATAATTATATTTCTAAATATGGTGCACCAATTAGGGTAGTTAGCGATCATGGCCCTTGTTTTACACTGCTCAAAACAATTAAAGGATATTTGTAGTTTTATATAAATAAAGATATAAACGAAATTTTTTTGCCGAAAATAGAAGAAGAGAATCACAAATGCAAATTTTTCTGGTTTTCAAACTGTGGAGTATGCAAATTTTGAGTTCGACGTCAAAAACGTCGCTTCAGCGGCAGCGAATGAAATTTGACTTTCAACTGGATAAAAGAGAATGAAGACAAGGATGATCGGAATAGAGTGATTGCTTTGTTTCGATGAGTACGATGTCTCAGTGAAGTCATTTGACAGATTCAGAAGCTTGGAGACTTGTTGGTAGGTTAGAAGGGGGCCAAACTCAGGCCGAAGTAGCGCAAGCCATTGGAGTGTCACAAAATGTCATTTCCAGGATCTGGAACCGTTTTTTGGAGAGTGGATGTGCAGGCTGAAGACCAGGGCAAGGTCGTAGACGGGAAACAACGCCCAATGAAGATCAGTATTTAGCGTTAACAGCTTGGAGACACCGAAACATGAATGCTACTCTTCTCCAACAACACTTTCGCTCGGCTACAAGCACCACGATTTCAACTCAGATTGTCCAAAACCGGATCCATGCTGTAGGTCTGTATGCTCGCCAACCTATGGTATGTGTTAGATTAACATCAAGGCATCGTCGCGACCGCAGGGAGTGGGCAACCGAGCATGTCAACTGGAGGAGAAATGAATGGAGCAATATTCTGTTTTCTGACGAGTCCCGTTTTTCTGTGCATCCGGATAATAGGCGTATTTTCATCTGGAGGGACCGTGGCAGTAGGAATAATCCTGCGTTTGTGCACGAAAGTGTCAGATTTGGCGGTGGAGGAGTGTTGGTGTATGGTGGCATCTCCATTGACGGGCGCACTGACCTCTATATCATTCGAGATGGAGCTCAGACTGGTCGCCGATATAGGAATGCGATCCTCAGACATATTGTAGTCCCTTACGCTGAAGCAATCGGAGATAACTTCATTTTAATGGACGATAACTGCAGGCCACATTGTGCAAACCTGGTGGAGGATTTCCTTTTCGAGGAAGGAATCGTTCGAATGGAATGGCCAACGTGTTCTCCAGACATGAATCCAATCGAGCACGTTTGGGACGCTCTAGGAAGACGAGTTTCTGGCCGCCAACAACCCCCACAAACTCTCCAAGAACTGGAAAGAGCTCTTCTGGAAGAGTGGGGCAGAATACCCCAACTCAGGTGTTCAACGTTGCTAGCCGCCCGTGGAAACCATACCCCCTACTGAAAATGATTTTCTTTGAAGAAAACACCTTTTCTTATTCTTTTTTTCTCATATGCACAAATTGTGTTTTTTTCCTTTTATACACAAATGCGCAATAAAATGCATTTTTTTCTGCCAAATATGTGTAATTTATTCTCATATAACCTACTATGTCTGTCGACCATGTATCAATCAGCTAAAAATTTTCCCAGATACAAAATCCACCTAAAACTGTAATATCCTTTAATTGTTTTGAGCAGTGTATTTCTGATATATTTAAGGCTCTGTGTGAGAAGCTGGAAATCGATCATTCTTTTACTGTTCCGTATCGTCCTCACTCTAATATGGCTGAACGTGTAAATCGTACATTAATTCAAATGATTTCTTCTTATGTTGGTTCGTATCATTCTAATTGGGACCAGTTTCTTCAGCATTTTGCTTACGCACTTCGTACTGCAGTTCACGAGTCAACGGGGAAAACGCCGGCTGAATTGCTTTTGGGTAGAAAAGTCATTACTCCATTCCAAAGGCTAGTTATGGTGTCGGATGCGGAAAGTCAGTTTATGTGCCAGGATATTGAGAGGTTGGTTAAGGAGGCTCAAGTTCAGATGGGAATAGCGCAAGAAAAGCAAGCTCAGTATTATAATATGCGTAGAAGGGAGTTAGAAGTGAAGTTGGAGATTTTGTGTTAGTAGAAAAGCATTGGTTAAGTTCAAGTCGCCAAAAGAGAGTAGCTAAGTTTGGTCCAAAGTTTGTAGGTCCGTTTGAGGTTTTGGAAGTTCGGAATAATAATTTGATTGTAAATGTCAATGGTGAAAGAGTGACGGTTAATCTGGATCAGGTTAGAGTTTATAAGTTTAGAGAAAATGGTAGTGAAGGTTCTCATGTGTCGAGCGGTGTTTTGCAATATTCCCGATCCAATGAGTGTCCCGAGTCCAGCACTTCTGCATCTAATTCTTTTCATCAGTATGCAAAAAGAAAATCTGGTCAAACAGCTCCAAAAACTGTTATTGAAAGTAGAAAGTCTATCAAACCGATAGCAAAGTATGATAATAAAAATAAAAGAGCAGTGTCAAATACATCAGACTCAGGGTGCCATAAAAGACAAAAGATCATATTAGACAGCAACCTCAAAAACACAAGTTAGCAAATAGTTCAACATCTTCAGTGATTAATCCTCGAAAAAAACTTCGTATGGACACTCGTCGAATTGTTAAAAGAACTTTAAAATCTGATTTTTTGCCCAATAAGAGACATCATAGATCCGGAAAGAAACGTGGCTTAGGATCATCAGTAACTTCGGGTGCGTCTAGAAAGAGGAGACAACATTCAGAGTACCGGCATCAGCAGTTCGAATCTCGCCATGGAGTGACCCCAGCGAACCAACCAGAGCAGAGTCGTCGAGTTTAACCTACAATTATCCCACGGCATCCATTCAGGACCAGGCTGCAGGCACGACAGTCAACTGTGGCTTCACCGTACAGTTCTGATGACGAAAGATCCTTCGTGCAAGGTTTTTGGGACAATAAGAGAAAGCCATCCTGTAGTATGAAGCCGGCTAGCAGCGAATCATCTCTATGATTGGGTGATCATGTTCTTTATTAAATTTCTATTAGAGTGCATATATGTGGTAGCAATGTGAAGGAATAAAAAGCAGAGAGACTGTTTTGTATTTTTGGCCATTTTTGGAATTTTTTGACGGACTCACGATTAATGCTTAATTGTGTTCAAAATTTGTTTGCAAAATTGTTAGTTTTATGTATGTTTGAAATTTTGGTCTTAACTGCTTTTTTAAAAATTCTGGATCTATTGTTAAATTGTTATGTTAGTTGTTAAAATGTTATTATATTGTTATACTGTTCACGTGTTATAAAATGTATGTTAAAGTGTGTTTAATTTTCAGAAAGATATAGATAGTAATTTGGGTTATTTTGTACACGCGCCACGAGTCAGGCGGGCACGTATTTTGCGGTCAAGAAGTCCTTGACACGCGTTTCTATCTCTTATACGAACATTTAATGAATTAACTTTCTTCTTATCGTTCGTGGTTCATGTGTTGCGTTTGTACTTTAGTTGGGAATGGTTTCCGCAAGTTGCGAAGTTTTATGTTGCATTTGAATATGAAATTGTATTGTATTAAAATTGAATGTTAATGTGATTTTCTTGCAGGGAAGTATACCTGTGTTATATATTGATATTGCTATTTTTCTTTTAGTTAGTACAGATGAAGAGTCATATGATGACGTCATTTTGTAAATTTGATATTTTAGATTATTGCATAAGCACAGCTATGTGAAGCTGTACGTATGTGCCCCAAATATTGTTAAAGTGGAGCTAGTTCTGAAGAATTTTTGGGAGTTAGTTCATTGGCTAAAGGGTATATAGGTATTACGTAGGAGCAGAATTATTATAGTATGAAGTAAATTTAATTTTAGATGAGTTCGGAATTTTGTTGAGGAAAATTGTTGCGCATTGGGTTTTTTGGACTTGGTGCAAATTCTAGTGTTAGGAAAGTTTTATGTAGAAATTTTTGGTAAAGATACAGTTGGATTTCAGTATTGAGGAAAATTTCGAAAGCTTAGTGTTTTGATGAATTTTAGCACTCCCAGTGGAGTGGGTTGTTTTGAAAGAGTAAGTAAATATTTTTGAAAGTTTTAAGAGTTTTGAAAGTTTTTCGGAGGCTATTTTTAAGATAGAAGGATGATTGGATTGAAAATGTGAATTTTTGTTGCAAACTGATGGTTTTGGTTGTGATGGGTTAAAGTGTAATATTTTAAAAGTTATGTTTCGGTTCCAAATTTCACCCATCACTTTGTTTTTTTTTACGGTTTGAAATTTATAACAAGAAAAAGTCCTGGGCATGCATTTGGCCCAGTCCTTTTTCTCTGTGGAATCCGAGGGGGGGGGTTGTGAGGGAGTGACCTTTGTCATAAAGGCACTCTAGTATTTCTGAGATCGTGACGTCAATAATTTAACATGTGTAAGCGTAAAAGCGACATCTATCCTCTCTTTTGCTTTAATTTTCTAGAGCGTGTGTGTCTCTTTCGGATTCTGCAGTTAGGCTCGCGGTTAGTAGTGTTATGTAAATTTGAAGTATCTCAGTTTGCAACATATAAAAGCTTGGAGTTTGAGTGTGTGTGGAGTGTCTCTGGCGATAGCCAGCAGAGCGTGTCTAGTGATATTAATTAGCGACGTGTGTTTCTAGCGGCGAGTTCCCGCTGGTGTTTAGCAGATTGTGTCTAGCGGCGTTGATTGATCCAGAGAGAGTATTATCAAGTAGCATCGAGCCTCCAGTGAATTGATAGTGAGTTTGGGAATTCGACTTGAGAAGTAGGCCAGTGGTAAGGATTTAATAGTAATTGTGATGATTATCTCAGAGTGAATAAAGGATATCTACAGCCACGGGCTGTCCAATAAGATTTTATCTAGCAGTTTAGCTGAAAGATAGCTGAGAAGTAATCTGAGGTGCCCTGATTGAGCTGTCCGGAGCTGTGAGTATGAGTTTAATCTTTTAGTAGTATTCTCAGTTGTGAAATTAAGAACTGCTCCACTCCCCTTGAGCCCTTATCGTTTTTAATAAACTGTGTTTTTATCTTAATTCCTGAGTATATCTGCATTTAACTCCCAGCACGAGCACCCAACCGTTACAAAGCAACTTTGCGGCCGAAATAATATGAGCAACTGAACATAGAATTTATAGGCAACGTTGTTAAAGGGGAAGTCTTTTTACAGAGGAGTCCGAATTCTCTTTAGCTATGACATCCAATATGTTTCCATATGAAGAGAAAGGGACACTCAAAATAATCCTACATTTGTTTGTGAAAAATCACATTACAGACGAAGTGGATTGATGTTTTGGATCTAAATCTGCGTACTTGGAAGTAATTAGCCTGCCTATCATTTGAAATGGTATTTTGATACTCCAAAGTTATACAAACCAGAAACCAAGAATTCATGTCGTGTTTTATGTTGAAGCAATTGGCGATTCCTTTTTTCCATGCATGATAATGCCAAACCGCATACAAATCGGCTTGTGGAAAACATACTTAAAGTTTAAACAATGCAGAGTATGGATTAGCCAACATGCTCTCCTGACCTAAATTCAATCAAACATGTTTGGAGACCACTCAGGCGATGCATTGAAGCGATACTGAGGCCTCCTTTTATTGTACGGGACCTTAAGATTGCATTTCTTGAACAGTGGAACAATTCTCCTCGAAAACTTGTAGATAATGTCTTCGAATCCATCGAAAACAGGTGTGCGAGAGTTTCATCTATTCGAAGTTATCAGAAGTCATATTAAATACATCACATAATTCCTAAATTGTACTTTTTGACTTTTAAATGTTACCAAATAGTTGCCTTAAACCATCATTTCACGTCCTACCCATCCTTTAAAAGAATTTAAGCTTTCTTGCAATTTTTGTGTCTTTTTTTTCGAAACTGCGCATTGATACAAGCGTTGCTCTCAATTTTATGCCCATACATGACCTTCTGGCACTGTTATTTTTCCATTTTTGCGTGCTCTTCTATTTATTGAGCAGCGCATTTATCACCTACCGTGTTGGATTTTATTGTTCTTTGTAGATGATAAAATGGTAAGTAATACGCACTGTAATACATGGCTATGTTGTTTTGCAATTAACTAAATAACATACATTCGAGACATACTCTTTCTTGATGGATTTGCATAACTATTTATCAAAAGAAAAAAATATTGATAATAACCAGTAATGAATTTATCGTGATAAAGAAGGAGGAGACAAATGTTACTTTTTCTTCTTAGATTCAACTTCTAACTGGTATTGCCACAAAGTTTACGAAAAATGTGATTTAAAAAATATTCTTAAAAATTGCACTAAAATCAAAACTCATACTTATTACCGATATGTAACCCCACTAGAAATATCTGAAGATAATCTGAAAAAATCTCCACTTTCTTCAGAAATTTTGCAGATTTAGCTTGATCCTTAAAAAATCTGCAGAATTTTTTAAGATATTCTTATAAATATCTGCAGAATGGGCCAAATTCTTTCGGATTTCTTATAGATTTTTCGGCCAAAAACCTGTAGATTTTCTATATATTTTTTTTAGTGGGGATACTTGTTTCTCCAGCATCTCTCTTAATAAGGTTAACTGTTATAAAGTATTTTCGATTTGTATTAACGTAACTACTGTGTACAAAAAAAGTCACGTTCCTACCAATGCTAAAAAATTAATTGCATTCGCAAAAAAACAAAGAATGTAATACATTTAATAGTGATAAGCTGTCATAATACAAATAGTACACTATTCTCCAAAAATTAAGGTATAAAACTTCAGGGTATAAAACCTGATATATCAACAAAGTTGTTAATGAAAGCTCTTACGCTTGTAGGATTTACTAGTGCCACTCATTGCGAATAGTAAGTCGTAAAGAGCCCCGCGAGAAGATTCACAACCTGGTGCAGCTGTCCCTATAGCATCCCAAACGGGCTCAATGTAATTATTTTATGACGACCAATTCAAAAAAAGATTTTCCTTTTACTCAAAAGAAACCAACAGGACGTTGACGTTTGGTGTGCGTGGTTTGCATAATCATTTATAAAATAAGGCCTCAAACGGCTGCAACACGATAAAAAGTTACATGAGATTTGTGAGCTGCTTTCTTATACTGCTCACTGATACAGGACTGTTCAGTGACCTCCCTTCAAAAAAAAAAAAAAAAAAAAAAAACTCAAACTATGGCTATAACTCTAGTTCTAATTAATGAAAAATAAACAAAGGCTAATGTTTTACTTATTAGTAACTTATTTATAATAGCATGTGGTTTATTTTGTCATATTAAAAATTACGTCAACATAAATAGGAGAAATATACTCCCTACTTTTAACAAAATAAGTGGATTGTGTTCTGGGTTCACTAAGAAAATTTCTTTGGTTTGCGCTTATTATCACCGTTGAAAGGTTGTTCCAATAATTTAGAAACACTCTGAATACATTTTAATTTTATTGTTAGGTAGGGTAATTATGATTAGAGAGTAATTGTGACCACCGTCATAATGGAGAAAACTGTGTAAGGTAAAATTCCATTTGACGTTTAGATATTAACCTCATAATGTATTTTTCATTTTAGATATTCTTTATCACTAGTATGAAGCATTTTTGAGATCCAAATAGCATTTTCAACATAGTCTACCAAAATGTTTGGTAAGCGGATTTGTCAGTTTGATGTTCTAATGGCCTTAACTTTCTCAAACAAATGTGTATAGGAAAGTGTAAAGAAGAAATATGGTGTTCATAATATCTCCAAATAGTGGTCTTAATTACCCCAAACTTTGTGATTGTGGATATTTGATGGGCTAATTATAACCATCGTTTTAACTTAATAAAAAGGGGGACTATAAGAATTGAAACTTTTAAGGAGTGTTTTAAAGAGTAAAAGTTAATTCCTATGAACTAAAAACACCACCTTTCCAAGTAAAAAAAAGGAAAGATAATAGCAATGTTGAAAATGAGTAAAGTGATCATAATTACCACTCCTGACCCTTCTCAAAATTTCAAATGTTCCTCATTATTACAAGTTACTTTTAAAATTCTCATCGAGTGTTATGATAACAACTTATTAACAGCTTATGATAACAGACGTACATATTCGGGATGAAGGCAGGGAAAATCGCTAGTTTCAGAGCCCCACCCGTTCGCTAACCGTCTTTCAATATCTTTAATTTGTGAAATTTCTCTGTTAAATTTGTTCAGTTTCATTTATAAATTTTTTTCTATTCTTTTTAGAGTCCAAGGTATTCGGATCGTAAATAAGGAATTTTGGCGCTATCCGTGGTCGCATACCGGCGACAGCGCTTCACACAAGAGACTAGGGCCATTCGGGTCGTAGGTAGGGGGTCGCCGACAAAAATTGGCCGTTCACCGCAGCGGTTGACCCAACCGCCGTCCGAGATATAGATATTAGGGAAGAAGGCAGGGAAAATCGCTAGTTTCAGAGCCCCTCCCGCCCTCTAGCCGTCTTTCAATATCTTTAATTTGTGACATTTCTCTGTTAAATTTGTCCAGTTTCATTTGTACTTTTTTTCCCTTTTCTATTTAGAGTCCAAGGTATTCGGGTCGTAAGTAAGAAATTTTGGAGCTATGCGTGGTCGCCTACCGGCGACAGCGCTTCGCGCAAGAGACTGGCGCTTTTCGGGTCATAGGTGGGGGTCGCCGACGAAAATTGGCCGCTCATCGCGGCGACCCCTATTTCGCAACATAAAAGATGCTTGAACTTTAAACAGCTATTATTCGGTCAGTTTTAATGGCAGAGGAATTTGGCTTTTTTTGCCTTACTTGTTAGAGTAATGATAAAAATTTACTAAATATCACTTATAGGACCAGGGAACCGTATAAAAATTTAATTTTCGTAATTTTTATTACAAATATTTTTGACCTAAATCGCTTAAAAAACAATTATTCACCTTTTTTTAAAGCATTTTTGCAATTGGAACTATATGTCTATGACTAACGGTTTCGAAATTAGCCATTGGCCACTGTTGAGATTGAATATCCTGTATAAAGAATATGAAATTTATGAGTCCCAAACTTTAAATGCGCATATATCCTGAACTCCAAACAAGTTAAAATTAGGTTCTTGAAATTAATTTTTATGTTTGATACAATTTATACATGTAGACGACCCCAAAATCAATTTTTTACATAGCTAATTAGTAGTAGAACTTATTAGAAATTCATTGGTAATTATCATAGTTTTATAAGATGATTTGGGTAAAGTTCGTAGAGGTGATTTTTTTTCCAAGAATGTACGTTCATGTAGGGGAGAGTGGGGATACTTGAGCATAGGGGATACTTGAGCCACCCCTATTATCTCTATAGTTGGTTAATTTTTCTTTCTAAAACAGGCAACATGGTAACATATTTAAAGTTCGGAACATGTAAAAAAGAAATCACATACCTTGGTACCATTTTGAAAGTATGGTGATTAATAGTTGTTTTTTCCCTATCAGAAGTAAATATTTAGGTGCATGTTTTTTTTATTTTTTTGTAATGAAGGTTTTGTTTAAAGTTGCAACAATATATATAAATTTAAAAAGTATAATGTAAATTGTATTTTGAATCTTAAATAGTTCAAATAGCTGCATGCTTTACTTAGTAAAACTCTGATAAACAAAAATAGTGGTAATGGGGATACTTGAGACAGCGAGATTGGGGATACTTGAGCCATGGCTCAACCATCCCCACTAGGAGATTAGACATGGGTGAAACCAACAAAAAATAAAATTACGGCCTTATATTCACTAATAGATTTTTTTACTGGATAAAAAGGAGTATATATATCTTTAAAAAATAATGACTTAGAAAAAAAATGTTTAAAAATGCATATTTTTTAAATGAAATTATTCATTTTATTTTTCATTTTGACTAACAAAATAGCCTGTTTAGATAAATGTAAACATAGTTTTTAATTTAAGATTTATTATATTAAAATAACTTTTTAAAATTGTTTTATAGGTTATAATCTCTAATACTTTAATTGAAGCTGTAAATATTGGAATTGTAATTTCCGTTTCTGTAACTTTTTTTTTAAATCAAAGAAATTACTTCTATTGTCTCCAACAGAGGGCACTACTGAGTTACCATGTAGGTAAAAGTAAAAAGATGCGTGTTGTTACAACCATTCTGAATTTGTTCTTCAAACATGTTACCAAAGAGTTGAAAATCTGTTTTGAAGGACTTTATGTATCATAATTTATCATTCTGTAAAATATTTGTGCAAAAATAAAGCAAAAAAATTACTTTTGTGGGTATTTTTCCACACTGGCTCAAGTATCCCTCCACCATGGCTCTTGTATCCCCATGAGGGGGATACTTGAGCCTCGATGTAAAAGTAAAAGTAAAAATTTATTAGACATAGAAAAATAGTTCAACATTAATTGAAAGTGGATTTCAATTGAAGAAAAAGTATCAAATTTTCATTTTCAATATTTTATTTTGTTCTAAGAAATTATAAAAAATTTAAAAAAATTAAAATTTAAAAAATGGCTCAAGTATCCTCATCTTCCCCTAAATGATACAATGTATCTCAGCAAAGATAATTCACGGGCAATTGTTTACTCGGCTATTATATGTGATATTTTTAAGCAACATTCAGCTGCTGAATAACTATTATATATTTGTATTCTATTACGAAAATAAAAAATGAAAAAAAAAATAAAATAAAAGTACTTTTATAAACTGAAATGTTAAACTACTAAAATATTTTATTTTAATGTGGGCGTTAGCTTTATTTTCCAGGCGTTTGTTTACATATAACAATGTTGTTTTTGAAACATTGAATATTTTCAATGTTCGTTATTTTGTAACACGTGGTGAAGAGACGATAATTAGTCTTAATTCAATAGGCCTTTTTATCTCTAGATCTTAATGAGCTTAGTATACATTAGAACTTTGTTGCTCTTTGTACTCTGATGTTTACACTAACTTCTTTGTCAGTGAAAAACGACAGAAAAATACGTTCCTTTTTTGCTATTGGATTCAAAATACAAAACTTAATGGTTGAATAAGTATTAAAAATGCTGTTTATTTGATACACTAACAACCTTTTCATCAAAGATTGTTTATTTATTTCGAAAGACATGTTTCATCAAAAAAAGAGTAAATATTTACAAATCTTCTTTACAACGAAGCAGTGGAAAAGTCAGCAAATATGCTTCAAAGAACATTAACATTGTGTTAAAACTTGTACTAAAATTTGTATTAAAATTAAAAACTACATAAACTGAAAATGTTTTCCATAGATAGTCTAGTATTACATATACGTTATAAAATTGAAGAAATTTTCAAGCATAAGTGAAGAGACTCAAAAAAGCATTGAGTTGCAACATTTTTGAAATTTTTAACAAATATTTACTTTTAATAAAACTGTTTTTTCAAAGCCAGATTTTTTTTTAGTTTATATTACTGAGGGATATTTATTTTTCTTAAAATCATCCTGAATTTTTATAAGCCAAATAAAGTTTTTACTGTGAAAAGTGATTTTTTTATCAACATTTATATTTTATTTCACGGGAATGCTATCTTACATTCTTTTCATAATAATTTATGGATTTTTTTTTTACTTTGTAATGAAACTCTTCGTGGCATATTTAGAATTTATTATATTTTACATTTTACAGATTAGATTTTGCACACATATTTATATTGCTTATATCTGCTTACGATTTCAGTAATGGAGCCTTTTGTAATACTTTACTTCTGTGACCCACGGAGTGTTATTCCCTAATTTCGTAATTTACTGTATGAGAAGTAAAACTATATATTAACGTTGTACTTACGATTTATCAGGCATCTACTGCCCTATCATGTATCGGCTTTTAAATAACATGTAATTTTTTATTTAAAATAGCATATAGATTTACTGCTGTTTACAGAAATGCACGCTTTTGCATAACTTTTCCCATTTACAAATTAATAAAATTTATTATCAGATTAAGATAGTATAGATTAATTTTGCGGTAAATTAAGTAATTTAAGGATAAATTGTATTCTTTTTTTATTTTAATTTTATTCAACTCAAATGTAACATCGTTTTTTTTAGAATTATTAAATTTACATGATTTGTTTACATCATGTTTACAACTGTTTCATTGCGAAAAGATTTTAAATAAACAACGTTATAAAATAACAACGTTCTGACATTTGTACACAGGCTTGTTAGCAGAGCTTCAAATTCGGAAGTACGTTATAACGAAACCATCTAATCAACAACTTTTATATTAGTCTTTCTTTACATGACGTACTTTACTGTAAGTTTACTTGAAAAGACCAATGTTAAATGGTGATGCTTAGTATATAATTGTAATCTTTAAGATGTGGGGTGATTTGAAAATGTGATTCCATTGCAGAATACAATCTGTAAGTTATTCTGCTTGTTCTTTACAAAGCATGCTTTGCACGTAAATAATAATAATTAAAATAATAATAACAATACACTTGTGAGATGATGGGAATGTTACATTGTAGAAGATGTTAGAAATGCCTTAACAGTATATGTTGAAGCTTGGAAATTTAGCTTTTATCTTGTTCTCAGCCTAGATTTAGGTCTATTAAATTTTCATTACTCTAAAACTTACTCTGCTTTCAAAACTCTAAAAGAATTATTTATTACATTACATACCTAGATTTAGCAATGGTAAGATAAATTGAATATAGTTAGGCTATAAAACGTAATACATATGATAAATAAATTCCCCCGACATACGGTTTAGTTCGAGTATAGCTATTTTTTTTTTATTTACCTTAAAGTATTATCAAGAGACAATTAATGTATAACTCACAAAGTGATTCTAACTGAAAGAATATATAGCATAGAAGAAAATGGGAAAAAAATAAGAAAAAATGTCATTTGCAAAAAAAAAAAAAAAAAAAAAAAAAAAAAAAAAAATGTCAAAAAAATTAAAGTTAATTTTAAGATTGTTATAAGTAAATTATCCAATTGACACTACTCTAACCGCATAAAATACACCCGTAACGATTAAAATAAAATAAAATGAACTTAAATAAATACATCAAGCTACTTTTCTGGTTTTCAAATTAAAGGTAATGATGAAAACGCATCGAGAACTTACGTGTATTAAATCCAAGGGTATAAATCGAGAACGGGAATACGTTAAATCCTAAAAATTATATTTTATTAAATACATTTTATATCCTATATTATATCGGAAAAATTTGTTTCATTCACTTCATTTGTCTTGACACTTTTAATCAGGCTTAATATATAATTAGTTTTCTTTTCGTGTATGAAGTCTAAAATTATAAAATGCTTACTTATTTTTGATTTAAGAATAAAATTGTAATAAATTTAACTTGGCGTTTAGACACCATACATAATGTACATTTTCTTTAGCTTTGTTGATTCACAATTATTTTTATATAATTTAGAGTTTAATTTTTTTTTCAACATCCCAACACTTTTTTTAATAGTTGCGTGAGTTCAGATGAATTACATGATTAGAAAGTATTTTTTAAAATGAAAATAAAATAATAAATGATTAACTTACCACATTTTCTTCACGGACTGGAGTTTGCTTCAAAAAGTAGCAAAGAGGACAGTACAACAAATTTAAGATACCCACAATTCTCATCACCCAGGCAAATCCGATCATTTTTACGAGATGACCTCCTAGCAATGGTCCTAAAATATTTCATTATTACAAACTTTAATTAAAACTACGCATAAAAAAGCTTAAACATCAATACAAGCTTGCAGATATATTTTGAGAAAAATATCGTTGGTTCTAACGCCAATATTTTCTTTATTACTTCATTTGTAGTGTGCGATTATTCATCACGGAGATTTCTAAGAAAGGAGTTTTATTTAGAATTATAAAAAAAAAAAGTCCGTAAAATTAACAAAACTCATATCTCCGCGTGCCTTTAACAACTTTAAATGTACTAAATATGTCAGTTTTTTAAAATAATTTTCAAGTTCGAATTGTTATTAATTTTTTTCTGCCGCGTGCAACCCGATCACGAAGGAGTATCCTGTTTTCACTTAACAGTATAACAATTTCAGCATTTATTTCTGGTAAAGAAATAAATAAATAAATAAATTTATCATACATGTAATCGTAATAAATGTGTAAACCACTGTGAATCAGTACGATTTTTTATAAATCGTTAATTTTTTGGATATTTCTTTATCTTTTGACTCTTTATATGAGACTAATACGAAACTGCTGGTTTTAATAAATTTCAAAAATTCAACTGAATGCATAAATTAATTTTTTTTATATAAAATGCTTTTTCGTGTTTTTTGAGTGCAATCGAAAAGATACTTTAAATATAAAAAATCTATTAGAATTCCCAACAAATTAAGATATTTTTCACATATGTTCTGTAACAACGGAAGCCCAGATTGGATTCTCTAAAATTCTAATTTGAGTACAAGATTATTCACTCATATCTCTACTACATTTTTTCAAAGAAAAAATAAAGATTGAATATTTTCGTATGAAATAGTGTTAAGCTGGAAATAATTTTTTTATTAAGAGGGTGTATCATGAAGAACATTTGAAAATTCAGAAAATTATCTTTTCAAAAGTAATTGCTATACAAATAATATATATTTCTGTTTTCTGCAAAATAGTAATAATAATTAAAATAAAATGTAAGTAAAATATAAATATAAAATCATTGGTACAGATTAATGATTTACTTATACACGTGACATTCAACAATAACAACTTGTGTGGCGCTTTTTATTTTTCTTAAGCAGACAATACGGCCTTCATTATGTTACTTTCAAATTAATAATGCGTGATTTATTCACCAGTCTGTTGATTTAAAATGAAGAAAAAATTCATTAGCGATCTCCGAGAACTAATTGTGGCTTATTGATTTGTCTCCGGAGATGTAAAAGCGAGATAGATTGTGCCATTATATGTTCGGGAGAGGCATGCCAGAACAATATGCTAATGATTTCATTTTCCCAATTCTTCAAAATTCAAATCGAAAAGTTAAAAGTGGTATAAGTAAACTGTTGAAAGTAAAAGTAAAAAATAACGAATCTTGATTGAACACATCTATAACATAAAGCTAATACATAATAAAGGCACAGTTTGTATTTAGACTTTTGAAGGCACGTGGCGATGGCTTTCGTAAAAAAAAAATAGTTCTGTTTATTACAATGCTGTCAAATAAGTAAAATTTTTGCACGTGTGTTGAAAACAAAATTAAAGCAAATTACTTTTTATGCACAATTAGAAGTAGTGAGACTTGCTTCCTTTGAAAAGGTATTCGGAATGTTCAAACTAATAATCATTTTCGAAACTAATGAACTGCGCTATATAAGTATTTAGTCATTCTGTTGTAAACCACAGCAGCGTTCATGTACATAATATTTTCTTCTACGTTTTCCTCGCAGAATTTTACTTCCCATAGTATAAAATATATAAATATAAATTGTGGTCTCATTCTGTTCATTAGTTTTACTTACTGGGAAACATCCCCAACTGTCATTTTTCTATGCTATCTATCAAAAGATCTTGTCACGAAATTTAAAAAAAAGTATAAAACTATACTCCGGAACTCAATAGTTCACGAGATATAGGAACTTTTGTGTTTTGGAGGAAGAGAAATAAAGAATGGGAAGACAGTATAAGTTTTCTCCAAAAGCTACCAATGAAAGAATTTTGTGCTACAATAAATCATGATAATAGTTTTTCACAATATAGTTTCTGGAAGTTGGGTAATGAAAATGCTATTATGGTACAGGAAATAGTAAGTTGCCAAACAGATGAGCATTTATGGATCAAAGTTCTTCTACATAGTCAAACTTTCCGCCTGTTGAATTCACAAAATATCTTCAGCCATTGGAGGTTCACTTTTTCCAATAATAAAAGTACTTTGTGAAGAAAGCAGGAGCATATAAACAAAATTACCGAACTATTGTGTATTTGCTGCGATTCTAACACTATTACTGTAACCGGAATATTAAAAATTTATTGTTTGGCCTACAACCAGTTTCCTTCATCTACTTTCTTTGTAATGTATCAGTTATTCTTTCCGAAGCTCTATACTTTGAAACACGGATCTATTTTTCCTATCAGTAAAAGGTTTATATTTTAATCGATCTAAACATGCCTACGATGACTCTAAAAATATAATGCATTTTATCAGGAGTGTAAAAGTCTAGGCGCCAGCAGACAGACTCTTACTACTAAATTCTACTAAATATGCTAAATGACATATTATTTCAAACTATAATGCTCTTCCTATTCCTATAAGATTTTCCTATAAGATTTTTTTTTTTGTGAAAATGAAATGCGAAATATAGAGCAAAGTTTTCAGTTTCATTTTTGAGACATATTTTACGACGCATTGATTTTCTAAAATTTCTGCAGTCCATCTATAAGAATGATTAGTAGAACTGCCTGCAAAACTGTCGAATCCATTAAAATACAGATCTAGGTACGTTTGTTTATCTAATGTTCTCCAACAAGATAGAATATCCAACAAACTAATACGTGACTTGATAAAAAGTTATAAAGTGTATTGGAAAGCGAAAGTCTATGTGACAGAGCTCTTCTAACAGTAATATTTTCCAGTAATTCCTGCTATTGATCTAGTTTCATTTAAAATAAAATACTTCGTGTCGGGTACAGCTTTTTTTTTTTTTTTTTCTAAAAAGCCAGAAGTTTTCAGTTTAATAATGGTTCACAATTTGGGTCTAAATCAACAAACGTTTATTATTATTATTATTGAAAATAAATGTATAATTTCAATTGTATTTTATTCGCATTTTCATTTACGTTTATTGATAAGTATAAACTAACAATTGTAAATGTGTAACTACTCAAATTTTCTTTTAGGTAGCTTTCATTACAAAAAGTAAAAAGCTACCTATTGCAGCCGTCCGGAGGAACGCACTTCCGGAAAATTTTGGTATATTTTCACCGATCATGACCCCCAGACCCCAAAACCACCCTCCGTTCAAATGTTGACATATATATATATACAGGGGTTGGACAAAAATATGGAAACACCTTTTGAAATGCATGTTTGAAAAGAAAGATTGATTATAATGAACTATGTTGATGGCACTGGAGTTTTCGCCTACCGTCGCCACCTATACAACATCGTAAAATCGCTGCACCATTCAGTCGTTGTTGGAGCACTGTTATGTGAGATTATCAATGCATTATGTCAGAGTTAACAGACTTCGAACGTGGACCAATTGTTGGCGCGCGTATGGTGGGTGCTTCCGTAAGCAAGGTAGCCGAGTTTTTTAGTGTTTTAAGAGGTACTGTGTCGAAGATTTATTCCGCATATTTGAAATGCGGAAAAAACATCATCCGCTAAATCACAGCGCGGACGAAAGTGTGTGCTGAGTGATCGTGACAGACGATCATTAAGGAGGATTATCGCGAAAAAAAGGTAGTCCACAGGTGCAAAAGTTACTGCTGAAATGAATGTCGTGTTACCAAATCTTGTGAGTACCAAAACAATTAGAAGGAAGCTTCATAAATAGGGAATTGGTGGCCGTGTTGCAATTGAAAAGCCATCCATCAGTAATGCTAATGCCTGTAACAGGAAAAAGTGGTGTTTAAATCATAAAAACTGGACTATAGAGCAGTGGAAGAGAGTAATATGGTCTGATGAGTCTTCTTTCACATTGTTCCCCACTTCTGTCCAAGTTTACGTCTGGAGAACGCCATCTCAAGCCTATAATACAGACTGCTTTTTGCCAAGAGTGAAAGATGGCGGAGGTTCGGTGATGGTTTGAGCAGCCATATCGTGGTTCTCTTCTGGCCCCATGATAACTCTGTAAGGGCGTATAACTGCTCAGACTTATGTGAATATTTTGGCCGATCAAGTCCATCCAATGGTACAAGCTTTGTTCCCCAATGATGATGTTATCTTCCAAGACGACAACGTCCCTGTTCACACAGCTCACATTGTTCAGGACTGGTTTTCTGAGCGCGAGGATGAATTTTCGCATCTCCCCAGGCCACCAAAGTCATCAGACTTGAATATTATTGAACCTTTGTGGTCTACATTGGAGCGGAAAGTGCGTTCTCGCTATCCACCGCCAACATCGTTATCTGAACTTGCCACCGTTTTGCAGGAATAATGGTACAATATTCCCTTGGCAAACATACAGAAACTGTATTTATCCATTCCGAGAAGACTGCAAGTTGTTTTGAATAACAACGGGTACCGTACACAATACTACGCAAGGAAACGTGTTTTTTTAAAGGTGTTTTCATATTTTTGTCCAACCCCTGTATATATATATATAACCATATATATATATATATATATCTGATTTTTGTCATGCGATAACTAACGTATTTATGAACCGATTTGAATGAAACTTGGTATGTACATAGTACATACAAATGTCTCGACCGAGTTCGTTGGTCAGCATCATCCGCCATTTTGTTTCAAAATAGCGGGTATTTTAAATTTTTTAAAAAATTTAAAATTTAAAATTAAATGCGAAAAAATTAAAAGTTGAAAAATATTTTCCTTTTACGTGTTAGAACTTAAAACAAAGATTCCAGAACACTTTTTATTTTGTCTATATCTTACAAAATGATTGAGTTATAGCACTTTGAATTTTTCTTATGGCTGACATTTTGAAACGATCTCATTTTTGTCACGTGATAACACGCGTATTTATAAACCGATTTCAATGAAACTTGGTATGTACATAGTACATACAAATGTCTCGATTGAGTTCGTTGGCCAGCATCATCCGCCATTTTGTTTCAAAATGGCGGCCATTTTAATATTTTTAAAAAATTTAAAATTTAAAATTAAATGCGAAAAAATTAAAAGTTGAAAAATATTTTCCTTTTACATGTTAGAACTTAAAACAAAGATTCCACAACACTTTTTATTTTGTCTATATCTTAAAAAATGATTGAGTTATAGCACTATGAATTTTTCTTATGTCTGACATTTTGAAACTATCTGATTTTTGTCACGTGATAACACGCGTATTTATGAACCGATTTCAATGAAACTTGGGATGTACATAGTACATACAAATGTCTCGACCTAGTTCGTTGGCCAGCATCATCCACCATTTTGTTTCAAAATAGTGGCCATTTTAAATTTTTAAAAAAATTTAAAATTTAAAATTAAATGCGAAAAAATTAAAAATTGAAAAATATTTTTATTTTACGTGTTAGAACTTAAAACAATGATTCCAGAACACTTTTTATTTTGTCTATATCTTAAAAAATGACTGAGTTATAGCAGTTTGAATTTTGCTTATGGCTGACATTTTGAAACGGTCTGATCTGAACGATCCACAATGTTGCTTTAAAATGGCATACATTTTATGATATCGTAGAATTTGGTGACTTTCTAAATCGCTTAAAATAAAACCAGGTTGAATAAAAGATGACTAATTTCAAAAAATTCCTATTAATATTCAGTCTTGACAAAAACTAGTTTCAATCTTATAATAAAATCACTAATTTTATAAGATTATTTCCATTAATTTGAGCTTAGTATTTTTGAACAATGTAACTTACCTTAAAATAAATAAATAAATATATAAGTATATGAAAGCTACCTCTTCCTCCCGGCATTGCCGGAAGGACTTTTTTAAAACATTTTGTTTATAATTTAGAAAGTTGAACATTCATAATGAATTAATTCTCTTCTTAATCTTAAAAAGTATCCAAAATGTTACCCTAAAAGCTCTTCTGGCTTAATATTGCTTTACTAATAATGCATTTTTGGAATTAGAAATGTTGTTATTCTTTCTTCTAAATAAAAGTCTATTTTACAATGTAGCTATACATAATCTCCTGGTTCAATGCCACTTGTTTAAAACAGATACATTTTAGATAATATTAGATACATGTTAGATAAATAAATGTGTTTAATTGTGTTAAAACGAACATAGTGTAAAGACATTTACCTATAGAATATGCCAAGCACACAGCTACTTGCGCTATTGCATAAACGCTTCCATAGAGAGCAACATATCTTGAATCTACTATATAAGCCATCATTGGCATTAGAGATGCATCGATGATACCTATGAAATAAAATTACGAATTAAAGATATTTCTTTATGTTTACATTCTAATACCAGTATTTTCGTATGAGAATCATTTGACACTTTGCTGATAACGTTTTTCTAACTATGCAAACAAACAACGGTACTTGCATATTACAAAGCCAAGAAGATAAATCGCCGAAGTGGTTGCCAATCGCCAATCACGTTTAAGTGAGGCTTCTGATCTTGAATCAAAATCAATTTAACGCTTCCCGAGAATTATTAAGCTCGTTACAAAACGTGACTAAATTCATTTCAAAAGTTATTATTTATTATATAAATTGCAATGAAAATAAACAAACATTATTAAACATGTTCTTTTTTACACAAAATTTTGTGATTTACGTCTTATTTAATAATGAACCTTTATACAGGAATAATTCTTAAATATTGTAAAACTAAAATGCAACTCAAAGAACCTCTAAACAATAAAATGAACAATTCTTTATAATTTTCTCTCGCAGTGTTCCTAAAATTTTCTTCATTTTCAACAATTATATAAAAAAATATTCTTTGGAATATGTTTCGTTTCTAGGTGTTACCTAATGTACGACGAAGATTTTTATTTAATAGTGGTATGAGTGTTTAGGAATGTTGCAGACCTCATACTGGTTAAATAAATTAGTTAAAATTTTACCCAAGTACAGTGAAGCAAAAACTCATTCAAGATCACAGTCAAGACTATCATTGAGATTCGACTGAGATGCTTCTTACACGCTTCTGGTACCACATTTCAAGAATTTTACTAGTAATCCGCGATAAATAAGATACTTTCAGTGTCTCACTCTCACAAATCAGGGTGGCCATAATTAAAACACTCCTACTCCGATCTCTCTATATACTGAACTATTTAGTTCATAATTTCCAAATGTTGTGCACATGTATTCATGACTTGGGGAAAAACGTTAGGCGAAAAAAAAATTGTTCCAGAAATTACTGACAGAGATTGACACAAGCTGAAATGACACAAAAAAGCATTTTAATTGAACTTACTAAACATCCATGTGATAAAGATGTTATCGATGTAGTGAATGCTGCTCAATATGGTTTCCTTCTTGAATATGTAAAATTTTCAGTCAACAAGTTCAATATCAGATGATAAATGGTCAACTCAGAGAATTATCACATGTAGAGTGATAATTCATTTCAAGTGAGGCAAAATTGCAAGACATCCTCGATAAAGAATTTTTTTAAGTATCCTCACCTTAAAAAAAATCACATTTATTAAAGTCTAGAGAACGAGTAGGTGGCGTTGTCGCAAACACTCGAATAATTACTTTGCCATTAGTGAAACATTGTGGAAGAAATTGATGTATACAATTTACAATATATAGGGGGGATTCAATTTATGCAAAAGTAACGTAGTCAAGACATTGACGTTGACAATCACGATCATTCTTTTCAACCTGTTTGCCATCACATGAAATAACACAGTGCCTTTGCGTATAACCTCTTCAGTAAAGAAAGGTCCAAAAATGAATGTGGCTGTGAATACACATCAAACTGTAACTGTAATTGAGTAGAGTGTAACTTTTTGCAAAATGCAACAAATGTGACAATGATATGGGAATGTGTCTCATCACTCCACAGAATCTGCATGGCCACAATGGTCAGCAATATATGTAAATTCAAAAGTCAGTCACTTCTCTCTGTTGATGGTCACCAATTGTTGATTATGACTATTTTGTACGGAAAACATTGCACCATTTTTCTCTGCACGGTCTAAATTGTGCTGTAAAGAATACTCAGCTGTCTTAATACTGCATGTACACAAATACAGCCTACAAAATTATACATTGACTGTTCAGTTATAACAGTGGTAACATCTAGAACGACATCACAACGAGTCGTTGTACGTCTTCGACCTGGCTGAATCAGAAGAAGTTCAGTTTTATTGAATCAAGGGATTGTTCACTCCATAGCTAAAGGAAGAAATTTTCCTTTCACAAATATTTAAGCCACCTAAAATCCGGAAATGCTTCTGTAGCATTTTCTTTATTTTCATAAAAGAGCATCGCTATCAAAACGCGGTCTGCAACGTGACAGCCATCGTTGATAAGAATCACATTCTCCAGTTTTTCTTCACTTTTACCGAAAAACACAGCATTAAACCATGCGTTTGAGTTTGGGTTTACAATGCTTTGAGGTCTGTAGCTACAGTGGCTGTTACCTCGAATGATCCATCATACACAGAAACCAATACAGAACACTTTATTATTACAGGAAATACAATACATACATTTAATACACATCACAGGGACAACACAGACATCCATGCCGCTAGCTGGATTCGAACCAGGGTCCAGCGGTGTGGGAGGAGCTGATGCTACCGACCACGCCACTGGATCGGCATTAAACCATGCGTTTGTGGACATTTTTGTGCTTACAGTATGATATTGCAGTTACAGTGGCAGTTTAAGCTTTTTTCCCTTTTTTTACTTGCATTCTTCCAATAAGGGTAACAGAAATTAAAAAGAAAAATATTTATTAATCATGGTATCTATTACTTCTGTCTTTTTTTTATATTTTCTCTTGTACATCGCCATCTTTTGATGATTCTGGAACTATTTTTTCCACGTAATTAATTTCCCCAAGTCTTGAAGAGTATATGATCAAAATATGAAATCGTAAAACTGCGATATACAGGGAAGTCAAAGTATGAGGTGTTTTCGACTAAACTTCATCAACATCAAAAACATTAATTTTTTGTGTGATGTTGCTTACAATTTTGTTATTTGGTGAATATATTTCATTTGCATACCTTCAACGGAGATAGATGTTGAAAGCATTTTAAGTACTTATATTCGTATAATATAAATAATAGATTTTCATGTTATTAGATATCATTGCAAGCTGCTGAATATATAAAAATAATTAACCTTTCTGTAAAAACATTTTTTTTTGACAATCCTAATATTAAGTACCACAGATGTACCAAAAAATAAAAATTGGAAATTTAGTTTAAAATGTAGAACACATTATCTAATTTGTCTCTTAATGCTATTATTAAATATTTTATATTTCAAAAAGTGCAACAACTTTACATAAAATATATGATGTGTATACTCTTTCAAATGACTAACTTTGTTTAAATGGTTTGCATTACATACAAGGTGCGCCATAATTAACTCAGCAGGATTTTTTCTAACTAAATTTGGTACTATTATTTTTAATATTTATAAATTTCCGTTAAACTATATACTAAATCTGCAAGTTACCTTTTTATTGTTTTCAATATGATTATAATCTACGTGCACAAATATTTGGAGCCTTGATATTAAAATATTGCCCAAATATTTTCATGAACACGGTTTATAAAAATAGAACATCGAGTCCGTTTTTAAAAACTGATGATTCAATGGATGATTTTTTAAGACCATTATTTAAAACATTTTTCACTTTAATGAAATTTCAAAATGTGATTTCGATTACTTACTTCTTTTGTGAATAAAAGTACTAAGCCAAACAAAAAAGTTGATATTAAGTGAATGTAAAGTATAAGAATAGCAATTGGGCGCCGTGAGAGAAATTCCTTCTAGCGAGTTCTCCCGGGTTAAACAAACAAAAAAACAATCAAATTGTTGTTAAGAACATTTGCAATCCTTCAGTTTAATAAATATTCGTTGTTTAAAACCTCATTGTGGTGAATCAATTTTCACAAGTTTTCTTAAAAACTTCGAAAATTATGCAGTGAAAAAAATTAAATTAGAAGTAAAAGTTGACTATAAAAATGTAAATGAAACGCTTTAGCCAAAAACAGGGCTCTATAATGAAAAATCTTTGTTATCTGTTTCATGCATCGTTTTCTTTAATGTAAGTTACACCATAAATTTGAGAAGAAAAAAAACATAAAATTTTCAAACACTATCACAAAATAAAAGGTTATCATTACGCTTACTTTTATAATTTTAAATGATTTGCACATTTTGAATTTTATTATGTACGCCTTCTAAATATAAAAACACTGGTTCAAAAACTATTATACAAAATTTTTGAGTTAATTATAGCACACCCGGCAGATAAAGAAAAAATACGAATATTTTCCGGATCATTTTTAAATGCACTGAAACTGGAGAGAAATCTCAAGCGAGTATAAGGATGAATAAATTAGACAAGGTAGGGAATTAATTCCATAACACCCAAAGGACTTTAAAATGATATAAACTAATTTATATGAAATTAACATCCAACATTCTTTTCAGAAGATTTCGAAACGATTTAAAAAACTGAATGTCGAAAGTTCAGCACAAGGCAGAGATAATTAGATACGTCTTCGTATAAAAAAATGTAATTTTGTTCTTGAGGGAAAAGAATTCTCAGAATTTATTTTTTATACACCATCAGAATTGTTTTTAACAGGAAATGCCATTATCTTTTCAAAGAATTTTAAATAAAATACCAATTTACTTAAAATGTGATTATTGAATAAGATTAAATGCTGTTTCTAATTTATGATTTACATGAAATCTCTTTCAAAGAAATGCATGACACTATACATACACACACACACAAATATATATATATATATATACAGGGTGTCCGAAAAGTCTGGAAACGGTCGAATAACTCGAGAAATAACGAGAAAAACGAAAATATACGTATTAAATATTTTTAAATAAGCTACTCAGTGATACCAAGTTTGACTTTCGCAACAAACCCCCTGGAGGTCAGAGGGGGTCCAACTTTGAAATCTTAAATTATAACCCCAATTTTTTATTGCAGATTCGGATTCTACGGACAAAAATACGTAACTTTTGTGTTTGATGTTTATTTCGAATCCTCGTTTATCACGGTGTAATTGAGCATATTAAATCGACACATATTTCGGTTTTCCCAACCAGGTTTTGCCTGACTGGCCAGAATTTTTGACGTCAAATTCCTCGTCTTTTGCAGGAATAGTATTTCTTGAAAATCCCCCGTGGCGATTATTTCGATAATGCTACGCTGTTAAAAATTTAATCCATTTGCTGTAGCATCACTCTACAGCTTTTATAGAATATCTCTTTTATGACCAATGAGAATGTTCCATAACACAGTAAAGTAACCGCTTTCTATAAAAGCGGTAGAGTGACGCTACAGCAAATAATTAAAAAAACATACACCTACATCAGCCGTACTTAGAAACCATTCGTTATTTAGAAACCATTTACTGGATAAAATAAAAATCCTAATAAAAAACTAAATTAATATATTTCAATGAATTTTTGTAGAGAAAAACGTAAAAAAACCCTATACACTGATAAAAATTTGCTGCAACGCACTCCACCGCTTGTATATAATATCTCTATTCCAACCAATGAGAAGGCTCCATTTCACGGCCAAGTAACCGTTTTCTATACAAGCAGGGGAGTGCGTTGCAGCAAAATGCAGCAAATTTTTATCAGTGTACACTGTAAAAAATTTAACTCATTTGCTACAGCGTCACTCCACCGCTTTTATAGAAAACGTTTACTTTACTGTGTTATGTAGCATTCTCATTGGTCATAAAAGAGATATTCTATAAAAGTTGTGGAGTGACGCTACAGCAAATGGGTTAAAGTTTTAACAGTGTAGCATGCGAAAATTTAAAATGAAGAGCCAAATTCACAGTCAAGTAAAATCCAGACACCTCAATGGTCGTGTGGAAAGGGTGAAAGTCACAAATTTCTTTCTCCATTTGAAAAAGAAAGAGGGGTAAAGTAATTTTCAAGCGATTGTTACCGTCTGTTCTTATTTACGACAAACCATCGAAATTAACTGAGTTAAGACATTTTGATGACATTTTGTAGAACGAGGGTGAAAATTTTTGATTATAAATGAAAACAGATCAGATTTACTTCAAAATTGCCGCTACGATTTTTTCTCGGAAAAAGGAGTAAGGCGACATTTCCCCTACCGCTAAGAGGTTATTCTCTGAAAAGGATGCGGCTCAATGACCAATAGTGCTCTTGGATTTCACCGGACTGTGATTTTGGCCCTCCATTTTGGAATTTCGCGTGTAGCATTATCGAAATAATCACCACGGGTGATTTTTCAGAAACCACTATTCCCGCAAAAGACGAGGAATTTGACGTCAAAATTCTGGCCAATCAGGCAAAACCTGATTGGGAAAACCAAAATATGTATCGATTTAATATGCTCAATTACACCGTGATAAACGAGGATTCGAAATAAATATTAAATACAAAAGTTACGTATTTTTTTCCATAGAATCCGAATCTGCAATAAAAAATGGGGGTTATTAGTAAAGATTTTGAAGTTGGACCCCCATCTGACCCCCAGGGGGTCGGTTGCGAAGGTCAAATTTGGTATCACTGAGTAGCTTATTTAAAAATATTTAACACGTATATTTTCGTTTTTCAATCTGTTATGTATTTCTCGAGTTATTCGACCGTTTCCAGACTTTTAGGACACCCTGTATATATATATATATATTGTGTACCTAGGACAGGAATTATCATCGGATAATAGTATCATGAATGAAATCAATAGAAGAATAAGAAATGGTTGGAGTGCTTTCGGGAAGAACAGTATTATTCTGAAGAGTAATATGCCTCTTTGTTTGAAAAGAAAAGTTTTTAATCAATTTATTTTACCTGCATTAACCTACGGAGCAGAAACATGGACACTAACAAAACGGATGATACAAAGATTACAAACAGCACAGAAAAGCATGGAAAGATGTATGCTAGGCATAACTAGAAGAGGCAGAAAGAGGATAACCTGGATAAGAAATCAAACAAAAGTTTTTGACATCCTTGAAAGAATCAAGCAGCTAAAATGGAAATGAGCTGGGCACATTGCAAGAAGACAAGACAATAGATGGAGCACAAATATACTACAGTGGTATCCTAGAGGTGTAAAACGACCAAGAAGACGACCACAAGTAAGATGGAGTGACAAAATTAGAAAAGTGGCTGGTGTAAATTGGATGACGAAAGCATTAGACAGAAAACATTGAAAAAATCTGGGGGAGACCTACATCCAGCAGTGGATCGAAAACGGTTGTTGATGATGATGATGATGATATATACAGTAGGATATATATTAAGAATATCTGAAAAGTTACTAGGCGGAATAAGATGTAACTTTAGTTATACGTATTTAAAGCTCCTAGAAATTGATTTTTTTAATAATAATAAGTTACAAATTCATTTTTTTAGAAATTTATTTCAAAAATATATTAAAAAATTAATTAATTTTTGAAAAAATAAGAGCTGTAAATTATAAATATTTTTATCGATATGGATTTCTCGAATCTTTACATGAGCGATATTAATATTACAGATCATTCTGCAAAGTACTTTTAGAATTATCCTTAAAAAACTAATCTCATCATCAAACTTCTCTGTTTTGCTACGATTACATATGAGTTTTAACATCAGGAGTTCCAAATTTTCTGATATACCATGTTAAAAAAGTGTAACAAAATGTGCAGTCATTCGACCGTTTATAATAATTATTCTTTAACGATCGAAATAAAGTTATTTCAGTAGACGGTTAAGTAAAAAATTTCTATAAAAGCTCTAGAATGATTGAACAGTTAACTGCAAATTTTGTACTTGACCCAATGACTTATATCCCAAGTTTAAAATTATTTATATACCAAACTATGGAGTAAAAATTACTCCATATTAGAAATTACTGCTCATATTAGAAATTTTAAAGTTTGATACAATTTAGGTATAATAGCAACCCCTGAGATTTTTTAAACATACATTGAATCAAAAGGCTATTTGAATTCGAATGATTATTTCGGTTCTTTTCTGACAATCTAGCGATTAAAGGACTGCAAGTATACACAGTGAGTCATAAATATCGAAACAATAGGCTATCTCCTTAAATATTGCCCCTAGACCCATACTTCCAATTGCAAAAACTTATGAAAAATGTGAAATTTTTGATAAGATCATTTTTAAATCCATGGGGGTGCCTATTTGAAAAAAATATGTAAATTAAATTTTTATACGGCCGCCACAGGGCAAAATTCCCAGTTAGGAAATTACTCTTTATCCATTCCTAAATTGAACAAAAAAAAATTCATCTCCATATCTAAAAAACCTCAAATAGATATTAAAATCCAATATTCTCCAAAATTCGTGACTTACACCACTTAAACATGCCTGTAAAGAGTTTTTGACTAATTTTGAAAGCAAGTGAGGCGTAGTCCACAAATCGTCCAATTATTAATAAAAATCGATTTAAGACAATGCCTCTTATTTGGATACAAAAAGAAGCATATTGATTTAAAACTAAACTTGTTATCATAACATGATGATAGTTCGCACTGAAGGTCTGCGTGGATCTAAATATCTAGGTCCGATCCCAAACCACCCACAGTGGAGAAAAGTTCGGCCCGGCCTGAAAAAAATGGTAAAATCGTAACCCAGATCGATTTGAAAAGAAGTTTAAATCATAGCCCAGTTCAGTCGCGAATTTCTACATAGTTATTATTATTATTTTTTTTTTTTTTTTACTTTGGTGTGGTTAAAAATTGTTTCGTATGGAGGAGTTCTGAGCAAAAATACTGATTATAAAATTTTTGTTTTTCATATTTATACTATTTATTATTAAATAAACACCAAAGGCTCTGATATATTTATTTTACCAATGGATCAGTATTTATATGTAAATATTTCACTTATATTTTAATATTGTTAATGCATATTCCATGCGTTAGGGTGGAATATTCCATGCTTTGAAAATATTATGTCTTAACAGGTTATACTGTATGGCTTAAAAGGTTATACAGTAAAACCTTTTAAGACGGAATCACATAGGAAAGAAAATATACGTTACAGACAAATGCCTTACTTAGGAGGTGTAAATAAAGTTTATTGTGTTCTCAGGTATTATTATATTTATTTTTTATTTTTTTCATTTTCCGCTTTAGACAGGATTCTGTCATAGGCAGATTTTTTTCGCTGGTTTCATTATATTTAATTCTTTAGCCTTTAAATATACTATTCATTAAAAAATAAATTTTAAAGTTTTTTTTTTTTTTTTTTTTTTTTTTTTGTAAAATAAAGACGATTTCATAATCTATGTGTTTTTCGTAAAAATTTTGATTGAGCCAAATTTTGGTTATTTTATGCACGTATTAGGTCAGACAGAGACAATGATTTTAATACGGGTAGTGTCGAGACCGGGGTTGAAAATTTCGTCTAGAGTAGACCTTGGAAGAAAGTATTAGTCCCCTCCTTAATGAAAAATACGTTATGCCCGGCCGCTTAATTCACATATGCACATTCATTTAGCGACCAGCGCCAATTCTGATTCCTGATTGGCTGTTTACTTTAGTCTTCCGTGGAGAATTTCTACTGCCTTTAAATATACCAATATCTGAACTATAAAAACATAAAAGATAGATATGCAAAGACTTAATTTCTAATTAAGATATAAATTTTAATTTACAGGCATATCGAGACCTGAACTTTGGCTACAATTTCAGAAAACTTTTCGTTCTACGTGAAGGCGTATTGTTATTTGCTATAAGAAAAATAAATATAATGGAGTCACTTGACATGCAAAACGTGGATCTTACTGTGTAATGGTTAGCGTGTCCTTCTAGTGAACCTGATGTTTGGGGTTGTGTCAACACCCCATATAGTCAAAGCCTCCGCACCGATTCAAGATGGCCGATCACAAAGTCCTACTTCCCACAACCATAATATGAGTTTACGCAAGCCCACACTTTAAAGTTGCAATTCCCGTTACTTTTAAAATTCATAACACCAATTTTTATTTTCTCATTTAATTAAAAATTCAAATAAAAGTGGATTTCTCTCAGATGTATTTTTTAAAATAATAATCAAGTAAAGAATTATCATTCAAATAAATATATACTGCAATTTAAATACTAAAAATATTAAAAAATAAAATCTTATTTTATTTATTTCCATTTATTCCCTTCGAACCACATTATTTTTATTGTAATAAATTGTTTATCTTTTTTTTTTTTTAAACCACATTTTTGTTTGACTTGCGTTTTTTAAATGAAAAAAAAAACTTGTCATTTTATTTTTTTTTTTACTCAATCATTTGCAATATAAAGGTTTGTCAATAGAGTTAAAGAATTTTGCGGATTCTTAAAAAAGCATTTTTGGAAAATAAAAAATGTTAAGAGGGTTACTTATTGTTTAAAAAATCTACTAAAAAGGATCTTAAAATAGAAATCTTTTTGTATTTCTAAATAGACATGACTTAATTCAGAAATAGAATACGTCCTTTGCCTTATCAATGTCACAGTATTTTAAAAGAATAAGCATAAAAATAAATAGTTAAATGGTCTTATATATGTTTTAAAAAAAAGGAAAAATCTTAAATTTAATTATAACTTTATATCAATTTTTCTATAAAATATACTAAAATTTATAATTTAAATTAGCTTTATAACCTAGAAGCTAAATTCTTTTATATGACTGGAATTTGATGACTTGACTTAAAAACAAAAGTATTGGGGGGGGGGGGGGGGAAATGTACAAAAATAATATGTTGTGTGAGAAGATTTTTCCTCCTTCAAATACTATCCTTCTTTAACACCCCCCCCCCACACACACACACACACTCCCATGTTGTACTTTATTTACTTTTTATTATTATTACTACTAATTGAGGATTATTTTAAAGACAGAATGCTAAGTATTATCTCTTATTTACTTATGTCATTGCTTTAACATCTTATTTAACCATTTCTGTTATACATATGTAAGATATAAAATGTTTTTCACAAAATTAAAGCCAAAAGAAAAAAATACATAAAATGCATGTTTTTTAGCTTTAATTATTTTATTATTCAGTATTTCCTTATAAGACTCAGCTTATTTATTGTTTATATTTGAAAGTGCTTGGTAAAATCAATCATGTATGTATCATAACAGTTTTAAGTTTGTTTTCTGTAACCATTTAAAGATTTTTGTTAATTCATTATAATCATTATCCCCTACCCCCGCACAGAGACATATGCAAAAATTTTCTTGTAATTATCTTTGAACAACCAATTATAAATAATTAATAATAAGACAATGTTGTACATAAGTTGCTGTACAAAACATTCCCAAACCTTTCTTCTTTTCACTGGAGGGGGGGGGGGAGGCTTAATTTTATAACTCGAAATTAAATATCATCTGGTGCCATTGGGGTGGGGAAGATCCAACAATTCACCAATCTATCAATTTTAAAATTACTATTATTATTAAAGAAAAAAATCTGTTCCTTATCAATTAAATAAATTATTATTAAGGAAAATAGCGATTCCTTATACATTTATAAATTACTTTTAAATTACTATTATTATTATAGGTTATTATTATTGGTGTTGGTTGCGTCCTCGCTTTAGACTTTTTGGGAATTTTATTTCTATCTTTATTGATTTATTTTCAATTATTCTAAAAGTTTCTTAAAATCGATTCTTGTTAATAAAATCTATTTTTTAATATTTATTTATATATTTATTTTTATTAATCTACTATCGGTTAATAAAATATATTTTTGAATAAATTTCTGTTACTGAAATTAGTTCTTAATTTTATTTATTTAAACAGCTTTTTTTATTGATTTACTAACAGCTAATAATATATTATTATTTTAATCAATTTTTGTTAATAAAACTAATTTTTATGTTTAATTTTATTTATTTATACAATTATTTTTATTGATTTATTGTCAGTTAATAAAATATTATTTAATAAATCGATTCTTCTTAATGAAGCTAATTTTTTAATATTTTTAATTCTTTTTCATTAATTTACTCTTAATTAATAAAATATTTTTTTATCAGTTCGTCTTAATTAAACTAAATTTTAATATTTAATGTCATATTTTAATAATTAAAATGAAAGATATATTTTGATGCAATAATAACATCGGAAAAAAATGCATAAAAATATTTCTATTTTGCAATTATTATATTATTTTTTTTAATTAAAATGTGGCTTTTAGGAAATATCAAACATTAAAATTTAGTTTCTTCATAAAGAATAGATCTAAAAAATGATGTGAATATATTAACTGCCAGTAAATTAATAAAAATAAATTTTTGTAAGGTTACAATTTAAAAATAATTTTCTATAATTTTAAATAAAGTAATTATTGATTTAAAATATCTTCCATTTTGATTATTGAAACATAACCTTAGGAGTTATTAAACTTAATTTCATTAATAATTGAATTAAAAATGATATTTTATTAACGGATAGTAAATTAATAAAAATTACTGTAAAAATAGATAAAAATAAATATTAAAATTTAGTTTTATTAATAAAAATTGATTGAAAAATTATCATATTTTATTCACAGTAAATCAATAAGAATAAATATATAAATAAGTATGACAAATATTAAAAATTAATTAAATAATAAATTAATAAAAATAATTGTATAAATAAATAAAATTAAGTATTAAAAAAAGTTTCATTAACAAGGATTGTTTAAAGAAATTTTATTTTATTAATTGATAGTAAATTAATAAAAATAATTGTATAAGTAAATAAAATTAAATATCAAAAATTGGTTTCATTAACAAGAATTTATTTAAAAGTCATATTTTATTAGCGGTTAGTAAATCAATAAAAAAAAGTTGTTTAAATATTTAATATAAAAAATTAGTTTTAGTAACAGAAATTGATTTAAAAATATATTTTATTAACCGACAGTAGATCAATAAAAATAAATGTATAAATAAATAAAATAAAATATTATTGACCGTATCATATATAATGAACTTATTTTGTAAGGTAGTTTACTTTATTTGGCAATTCTGATATCTACTGAGTAAAATCTTGACTGATAACATGCTAGTTTAAAATAATAATAATAACAATAATAAGGTATAAAATTTAAAGGCTTTTTATGTGCTTCTATTCACCAGATAATTTTACTCTTCATAAACAAATGAATTTTTCTTCGAAAACAAACGCACTTTCAGTAACTTCAAAGTCGAAAATTGGTGGCAAAAGATTTATTATATCACCACCGTGATTTTTAAAATCATTTCTCATTTCTGTCATAACGCAAATATAAAGGAAACACGAATAATTATTTGCCTGCAGTAGTTTCAACCCAAATCTGGATATATAATCTCTTTTACCCTCTTTGTTTCACCCAATCACAGGGCAGTATTTCGACTGGCCGCTAAATTAATGTGTATATGTGCTATACGCTGCCCGGCTGCATTTTCAGAAAGAATCACGTTTTGAGCACCTTATCGCCAGAATAACGATTGGCGCGGAGATGAAGTCAATGCTATGCACCCTTTCTTGTTTGTGACGTCAAGCGCGTAGCGAATAGCAACCCTTCCTTCTGCAAAGAGATCGTGCTTATTGTTCATTTGTTTTTCCGTAAATGTAATCAGGCAAAGAATATAATATGAGGAAATGTTATTCACCGTTGTTTACAATTAAAACATAGTTTAAAACAAAGAGCTTTTTCAGATTAAAATGATTTCGAATTTGAAAATCAAAACAAAACGACGATTGACGTTTGGCGATGCAGCAAACTGAACGTTCCCGCTTTCGCCAACTCGCCAAGGCTGGTGCTCAAAACGTGATTCTTTCTGAAAATGCTGCCCGGCCAGGCGAGTCTTCAGAAAAAGTAACATCTCGATCCTGGCCCGACTTGGGCCCAGAATACAGAATTTTAACATCTAAAAGGACGATAAATAGCCCGAAGTTGTGAGAGCTAAATTTATGAAAAAAACTTAATCCGCATTTTAGAAAAAGCATTGTTTTAAAGAAGCTGATGGACATTTAAACAGGACAGAAAGGAGATGGAAATGAGAAAAGTTAAACTAAATCGAAGTTTGAGCTACTAAAAATAAGTTATTTTACACTTTCAATTCTTTAAAAAGCATTTAAACATTTTATTAAGAGCCAAACTTTTTATAAAACTTTAAATTCGTTTTTCTATATTTCTGAAACAAAACTAAAATCAGATTTTCATCTTTAATTATATTTAAAGAAATTTAAATCCGTTAAATAATGTTTCGAGTTATAACTATTTTAAATTATCCCATTTAAACTAGTACTAAACATTTGAAATCTTGATAAATTTTATGAGAAATTTTAGGATGTGATTTTCTTAACAAATTATATGTCTAACCATCACAAAAAGAGAAAAAAAAAATAAATTCTAACTCAAAAGATAGTTTTTTTACATGTTTCCTAGAACTGTTAAAATAACATTGTTTCTTGAATTGTGCGCATTTCAATTTGTGTCTAATCCCTTAAAACCTGATGAATTATTTAAACGGCTATAACTTTGCGAGTTTTGAAGATATGAAGGTGCAATTTTTAAACTTCAGTCTAATTCAAGTGTCTAATTCAGGACTGGATAAGGAAAGTTTTCCTAATTGGAGTTTTATTCTACGGGGGCCATATAAAAATTTAATTTTCGTAATTTTTCAATTAGACCCCTCCCCCCATGGAGTGTCAAGTTATCTTATCAAAAATTTCTTCTTTTTTATGAATTTTTTGCAATTGGAAGTACGGGTCTAGGGGCAATATTTAAGGAGATAGCCTATTGTTTCGATATTTATGACTCACCCTGTATACAAAATTGCTTACTCTAAATGGTTTAGACTATGCTCCTTAATAAACAAAATCTGAACTAAGAAAATTAAAAATCAGTAAATAAACTAAAGTCGTAAAACGCCTGACTGTAGCTCGTGGATCAGAATCTTAATTTCAAATATAAAACGGTATTTTATATCGAGATGAAATTCACGAAACCGTAAAAAAAAATAATATGATTTTTATATTTTGTTTAATCGAAGAGACGCATTGTAGAAAAAATATTCAAAATTATTTAATTATTTTTTCTACTTTCTGTATTCTGCGTAATCTCTTACAGTTTTTTTACAGTTAGCAGAGTAGGAGGTTTAATAGAACTGCATATTTTAAATAAAAGAAATGCTTCTAATGTATATATTAGGTAGATTTCGTATGAAATACTACCTATTGCATTGTCTCCCATGTTGGAATTTCTGAAAAATTTTTGCGGATCTACACGAATCATGACTCCTAGACCCCAAAACCACCATCAGTAAAAAAGTTTATATATATATATTACAAATTTAAATTTTTTTTTTCGCCAAAACTAACCTCTATACTATCTTAATTTTCTTATAATAATATTCCGTACTTACTTCAAATTATTAAATTAAAATCTTATTTCTAGATCTAATCTGTTAATCTGTGTGCAGACGATATAAATTCTTAATTTGCCTTAAAAAACATTATTCCAGTATGCGTAAATTTAAAAAGATGGCTCTAAATTAAAAATATTCTTAATTAAAACTTTATTTCTTAATATTCCAAATAAAACTGATTTCTTCTATGTTTTTATCAACCCTTTTTAAGAAATTCTTATTAAATTTATTCCAAAACCATACCTTTCAAAAAATATCATTATTTTATTTTATCTATTTATTTATTTTTCCGCCGTCAACGATAATGTGCATATTAATAAATTCATTTCTTTTCTTTTTCTCTTAAAATTAATCATGTATAAAAATCGTCTGCCTAAGATATTTAAAATTCGAAGTCAATTATAAATTGGTTAAATAATATTTTTTTTAAATAAATTTATCGTCTGTTTAAAATAGTCTCGTAACTGGACAAGAATTCTGTTTACATGAAAGAATGATGGTTTGAGGTTACCGAATGTTCCAGAACTTTCTTTTCAGTTTAAAAGGGGGAAGTCTCGAGATGAAAGGAAGATTCTGAAGATTTCTTGGGTTGCTTTTTCGATGAGGACAGCTCGCTGAAATAATGATGGAATTTTTGCAAAAAGGAGCTTTTCCTTCCTCATTATCACGAATTTAATAAATGAATTTACAGCAGCCCATGACTAATTATTGGATCTTCTACATTTATTTATTATTTTTGTTTTTTCCCTCGCTTGCCATGACTGCGTGTTTCTGTTTAACCAGTGGAAATAATTCGAGTTCTCCTGAAATCGTCACAATTAATCGAAAAGTCGACAGGATAGGTAATGCCTGTGCTAGTGCCTGTTTCGGATTTTGAAATGAATCTACTGAAGAAGTAAAATGCTATGTAAATGAATCTAATGAATCTACTGAAACGAAGTGATGACAAAAATATGAATCGCCGAAAATTTTTCCCGCCATGGTTGAAAGTGTTATTAAGCAAGAATTGCCATTATCTTTTGATTCCTCGAGTAAATGTAACAGAGGAGATTTTAATGTTAAACAGCTTTCTGTCCGAGTGGTTTGAAAGATTTCTTCTAAATATCTCGTGAATTCTTGAGGCCTGATATTCCACCTTTTTGCTGTTTATGTGTAACTGATGACTCAAGATAATCATGGTCATAATGACAAATTTTTGAAAATTAAGGACTGCAAAGTGGTGAGTATGCGAAAGGTATTTGATGAGGAATTTAATGAAGAATGGATTTTATTGAAGATTTTTCGTGAACTGTAAGTTTATTTTATTAAATGTTTTGATTATTATTTCTATTCTATTTATGATTGATGGAAAGTATTTATTATTTATTTATTTATTTATTTATTATTTTATTGATGAGAGTAATTTGAAGTTAATTTATTAAATTACTAATTTATTTATTATTCTATTATTTATTGTATGTTATGGATCTGATATAGTAATTTTGAAAAAATATGTAATTGATAGAAATTATTAACTTTGAAATTTATTGCGAATGATTTTACGATCGGGATTTAATAAAGAAAATAGAAGTGCTTCATTTATTCTAATGAGTAAGAATCAAAAAATTATGGAAGATCCTAAGTTCGTACCGTTTGACCCGAGTTCTGGAATGAACATTTTGTCGTGGTTAACTTATTTTGATACAACATGTGAAAAGGAAAAGAAAAATCTAGAATGGAAATTTAATTCTATTGCGCAATATCTGAAAGGGGAAGCGCAAAAAATTTATATCAATGACTGTTTAAATTGTACGGATTATGAACAAATTAAGAAAATTTTGATAGAAAGATTCATTCAATTAGACATCCCGAGTTTTTCTGATTTTTCAAACCTGAAATTAGATAATTTAGACAATTTAGAAACTTATTTTCGTAAGAAAGTGGAAATTGGTAGGAAATTACATCTTAGTGAAAATATACTATTACAAGGTTTAACTGATGGTTTAAAACCAGAATTCAAAAACAGTATTATTATAAATCCTCCTAGTAGTACCACAGAATGGTACCGGGTTGTCAAACAATCCGTGGAAGTTTCCACCCCACTAGTTTCAAACCAAGTAATAAATCAACCATCAGCTGGACAAAATTTTCAACCTTTTCAACCAACTAGGCCCTGGATTCAGCCAGTTAGGCCCAATAATACACCTAGGAATTGGATTCCCCAAAGGCAATCTCAGTTTCAAAGACCTAGAGTTAGTCAAAATAATTATATTCAAAATTCATACCCTTCAAGACCTTGTAGGATATGCACAAATAGGGGTGTCAGTAATGCTTTTCATTGGGAAAGAGAATGTATTTTTAGGAGTGAGTTGCACTCCTCTGATACTCTTCGAAATAGCTCACAAAATAATTCTCATAATGTTTGGCAATTAATTGTGTATGGATGTACAAATAATTATAATTTGCCATGTGTTGTAGATACTGGCTCAACTATTGCAATATTGCCACTTAAATTTGTTAAAAAACTTAATGCTAAAATTGAGACTATACCCTCAGTTACCATTGGTCAGGCAAAAGGATTTTTACATATAAATAAAAAATGTAGTGTTCTTCTAAAAGTGGGTAAAATTAAAAAATATGTTAATTTTTTAGTATGCAATACAAATTTGGATTACGCTATTTTGGGTTTAAAAGAATGTTCTAAATTTAAATTAACCATAGATTGTAAAAATTGTATTGTAAGACAGGGAAGGAAAATTATAACTAACAGTATATCCATACATAATGAGAGATCCCTTCATTTCAATACAGTAAATATGGACCAAGTACAACAAAACAGGGATCAATCTAATGAATTTGTAACCTCTGAATATAAAAAAGATATGAAATTAAATACTGGTAATACTGTAGCAATAGATAATTATGATAATGAAACACTGAATGTAAATAATCATGATATAGAGTTACAATCTACTTGTGGAAATATTATGAAAAATGAAGACTGTGTTGAATATGATCACGCAATTAATGTGCATCCTGATTATAGAGGTTCCATGACTCTTCAAAATTTTCGCGATAATTCGGATTCAGATTTAACTGGGGAAATAAATTTAATTCAAGATGTAAATTTAAGGGAATTAGTTCATATTTATAGTGGTATTTTTGCAAAGCATAAATATGATGTGGGTAGGATTAATATTGAACCACAACGCGTTATACTAAACTCAGACCTACCTATATCTTTGAGGCCCTACCGAACATCTCCTCTAGAAGAAATAGAAATAAAAAACCAAATTCAATCATTGTTAGCAGCCGGACTGATAAAGGAAAGTAATAGCCCCTATTCTGCCCCTGTTACACTAGTTATGAAAAGAGAGGAAGGTAAAAAAACGCGATTATGTATAGACTATAGAAAATTAAACGCAATAATTAAAAATGATGCAGAACCCTTGCCCCGTATCGATGGAATTTTAGATAAATTGAGTAGTGCTCAGTATTTTTCAACTTTGGATTTAGCCTCTGGCTACTGGCACATACCAATACATCCATCCGATACAGAAAAATTAGCATTTGCAACCAATTTTGGACTTTTTGAGTGGCTCGTGCTCCCTTTTGGCATAAAAACGGGCCCTCCCATATTCAACAGAACCATTCGAAGAATCCTTAATAAATATAAAATCGACTTTGCGTGCCACTATTTTGATGATATTATAATTTTCTCTTCCTCTTTAGAAGAACATTTAAACCATTTAGCTCAAATTTTTAACATTTGCAAACAAGAAAACATTAAACTTAAACTTTCTAAATGTAAATTAGGCCAAAATAAAATCAATTTCTTAGGTTATGAAATTACTAATGGAACAATAACACCAGCAAATGCCAATATTGAAACCATCAAAAATTTAAAACCTCCTTCCAATGTGAAAGAGTTACAACGATTTCTAGGTTCCATTAATGTTTACCATAAATTCATAAATAAATACGCTGAAATTAGATATCCTCTAAATCGATTACTTAAAAAAGACACAATATGGGAATGGAACTCAGAGTGCCAGGAGTCTTTTGAAAAATTAAAAAATTCTTTAATTGCTAAACCCATCCTCAAAATTTATGATCCTAAATTACCTTTACATATGTTTGTAGATGCCTCTCAGATAGCAGTAGGTGCCGTTCTAAAACAACCTGATAAAGATAATTTCTTACATCCTATTGCTTATCATTCTAGAATTTTGAAGAGTTATGAACAAAATTATTTCATAACTGAATTAGAATGTTTAGCTATTATAGATACTCTTGACAAATTCTATCATTACTTTCATGGTGTCAAGTTTACAATTCATACGGACCACGCATCTCTAGTATGGTTAAAGAGTGTTAAAAACTTAAGAGGTAGGCTTTTTAGATGGTCACTCAAACTTAGTATGTTTGATTATGAGATAAAATATGAAAAGGGTTCAACAAATGTCGAAGCAGACATGTTGTCACGAAATCCTGTTTGTCATTTTAATCAACATATTAGTTTATTGCTAGATAGGAAAGAAATTATAGAGATGCAAGACAAAGACAATGTTTGTGACAAAAAATATAAAAAAGAGAATGGAATTATTATAGTTCAGAAAAAGGGATTCAAAAAAATTGTTGTACCAATGTCATTAGGAAGAAAATTACTCCATATTGCTCATGATAATTTTGGACATTTAGGAATTCAAAAAATGCTTAATTTAATATCTCCCAACTATTATTGGCCTAATATGACAATAGACATTACCGAATTTGTTAAACATTGCGATACCTGTCAGAAAAATAAAAAACCAAAACAGAAAAGATTCGGCTTATTACAAGCTATGCCAGCAACAGATCAACCTTTTGAATGTCTTTCTATTGATACTGTTGGTGGATTTAACTATTACAACTCAACAAAAAAATTCTTACACATAATAATAGATCATGCAACTAGATTTGTTTGGGCTTTTCCCTCCAAAAATGTTACCACTGAAACATACACTAACTGTTTAAAACAAATTTTCAATATCAAAGCACCTCAAAAAATACTTAGTGACAGGCATAAATCTTTCAGATCTCCAAGGTTTAAGAAATTCCTTAGAAATCATCATGTTCAACAGCGTTTTACATCTGCACATCATCCTCAGACCAATGGAAAAGTAGAGCGAGTTAATCAGACTATAGTTACCAGGCTTAAATGTAAAGTTAATTCCACTTCTTCTAAAATACCTTGGACTAGATTATTAAACCAAGTCATCGAAGAATACAACAATACGCCCCATTCTATCACCAAATTTCCACCTGCCTATTTATTTTATGGTCAATTGCCTTATGAATCTCCTTTAAAACAAAACTATTACCCATCAGTAGACAAAGCCCTCAAAATTGCGAAAGCGCGAACTCATGAATTTCACCTTAAAAGTAAAAGACTCTATGATCGAAATTTTGTTGAATGCCCATTAAAAATACAAGACTCTGTAATTTATGAAGAATTTAAATACCCTAACACTCGAAAATTAGAACCTACTTTCTCTGGACCATATAAAATTATAAATAAACTTTCTGATGCAACTTATGAAATAGATAAATTTAATTATGAGACAGGACAGAATTCCGTTATTGTGCATGTTTCTAAATTAAGACCCTATTTTTCACCCGAAGATTTTAAACTGTTTCATGAGCAATCCAAAAAACAAACAAAACCTCAGATACAATCACTAGATCAAACTAAAGTCAAGACAATAGATTAAATTTACCATAAACAACCATAAAAAAATACCATAAAAAAACTTTTACCATAACCATTTACCAAATACCATTAAACAATTAAACCCATTTACCATAAAAAAACCATAATTTTCAACATCAGCGGGTATGTTCTTGGAGCGCTACAAGAACATTACTTGTTTTTGGGAGTTTTTGGGATTAAATTGGGCTCCTTATGCAGGCATAAGGTGAACACTTTGATTGTAAAAGCTTTCAAATTGATGTTGATAAATTAATTTTAAGGGTGTTTAAGTCTAACTATATTTACTCATTTATTTGACATTAGTATTACTCTATTTATTCAGCAGATATTATATGATAATAGTTATAAAATCTAATGACTCTACTCAAACCTATAACATAATATGTGATTTTCAGTGATTGTGAAAACTAGATATTAAAAGTTTTTCAAAAAAGCACACTATTTTTATTTCCATTTCTCAATTAAGAATGACAACTTTCATTCCTATTGTATTTTATTATTAAAGTTTATAAACCATGTGTGGATAAAACATTATTCTACATTTGGCATTGAAAACTTATAACCAAATTTGACAATTTTGTAAAAGAGTATCAGAGAGGAATTATTGTAAGGAAATACTGGTTGAGAGTCCATTTTCTAAATAGTTAGATTTAATTTTATTTGGATTTTGGAATTATTATGATTTTTTTTTTATTTATGCTTTCGGCTAGCAAAAAATACTTTCTTATGCTATTAGAAGATAAGAAAATTATTTAGTTGCTATGTAATTATTTTTATCCTCAACCAATATTTTCCCTATCAATAATAAACAAATAGTGATATTTTCTTTTGATTATACTCTTGTTTTACTATTATTATTATTATTATTATGATTTCTATGATGAAGTTTAGTATTAATTATACTCTTATTGAAAAATATTAGGATATGGAGTATTATTATACTATTACTTATTATTGTTGACATTGTTATTATTTAAATTTTTCTATATTATTTATTATTGAAAAATTGATATATTATTGAAAGATGTTGGATCCAACATAACATAAAAAACAAAGCTTAAACTAGATTTGGAGATATTTAATTAAAGAGACTGTATTCACTGGACATTGAAAAAGACTCTTTTATATATTCTTGAAAGACTTTTTTCATTTAAAGGACTTATTTAAAATAAACTATGCATTAAGTCATTGTAGTTATTTAAACTTCCATGAGAACGAACTTTTATTGTTTTTATTATATTTTTATCTCTTGCTTATTAATATTCATAACTTATTTACTGTTATTATATGTATTATCTCCTATGCACTTACAAATGGTAAGTGATGTTGTAACATTATTGTATTTCTTTCAGGGAAATGCTCCTACCTAAATTTAATTCAGAATTATTTTCTCTTAACTATTTTATTTTAATCGCTAATATTTTTTATATTGCGTTAATTTTCTTTTCTTCCATCTCTTGGCTTCCTGAGTTTGACAGTTTTATTCCAAAATTTAACTTTTCTAAATTATTATATTTCTGTTGTCTGAACTTGTAGTTTTATTTAACTATCAATTTCATACAAAGTCTTAGGGAGGGGGGATAATATTACAAATTTAAATTTTTTTTTTCGCCAAAACTAACCTCTATACTATCTTAATTTTCTTATAATAATATTCCGTACTTACTTCAAATTATTAAATTAAAATCTTATTTCTAGATCTAATTTGTTAATCTGTGTGCAGACGATATAAATTCTTAATTTGCCTTAAAAAACATTATTCCAGTATGCGTAAATTTAAAAAGATGGCTCTAAATTAAAAATATTCTTAATTAAAACTTTATTTCTTAATATTCCAAATAAAACTGATTTCTTCTATGTTTTTATCAACCCTTTTTAAGAAATTCTTATTAAATTTATTCCAAAACCATACCTTTCAAAAAATATCATTATTTTATTTTATCTATTTATTTATTTTTCCGCCGTCAACGATAATGTGCATATTAATAAATTCATTTCTTTTCTTTTTCTCTTAAAATTAATCATGTATAAAAATCGTCTGCCTAAGATATTTAAAATTCGGAGTCAATTATAAATTGGTTAAATAATATTTTTTTTTAAATAAATTTATCGTCTGTTTAAAATAGTCTCGTAACTTGACAAGAATTCTGTTTACATGAAAGAATGATGGTTTGAGGTTACCGAATGTTCCAGAACTTTCTTTTCAGTTTAAAAGGGGGAAGTCTCGAGATGAAAGGAAGATTCTGAAGATTTCTTGGGTTGCTTTTTCGATGAGGACAGCTCGCTGAAATAATGATGGAATTTTTGCAAAAAGGAGCTTTTCCTTCCTCATTATCACGAATTTAATAAATGAATTTACAGCAGCCCATGACTAATTATTGGATCTTCTACATTTATTTATTATTTTTGTTTTTTCCCTCGCTTGCCATGACTGCGTGTTTCTGTTTAACCAGTGGAAATAATTCGAGTTCTCCTGAAATCGTCACATATATATATCTATCTATCTATCGGTGTATATCACTTTCTTCTAGACACGATAACTTCCATAATTATGCTCAGATCTTCTTCAAACTTTTACATAAATTCAAGGAGCCTAAAATCTCGGTCGAGTTCGTTAATGGGCAAAATCGGACCAAGGGGGTGGAAATAGGGAGGGTTTTTGTGAAAACAGAAAAAACGCGATAACTTCTTAGTTAAAATAGATATCGAATCAGTTTAAAGTTTATATTACTTCTAAGAAATGGGCAAAAAGTTTATGCATGACAGATTATTTATAAAGTTAAAAATGGGCTCAAGGGGCGAAAAAAACATGGTTTTTGGGAGAAAAAAATTCATAACTTCGTCAATTCTCAAGATATTAAATCCAACTAAATTTTATATAAAAGTACTCAATATTACCTAAAACTTTTGTATTTACAAGTTTTTGATAGGACCAATTTTTACCGAGGAAAAAAATTAAAAACCAAAAGAAAAAGGGGGGAGGAAAAAGAAAAAAACCCATAACTTACTCAATTCTTAAGCAATCAAATCTAATTAAATTTATTTTACATCTTCACAATAAGATCTACAACTTTTATATTGACAAGTTTTTCATAGAACCCATTCTTATAGCAAAAATAAATTAAACAAAAATAGGAGTTGGAGTAAAAACCTTAAATCCAAACTGCTTATATTCTAACTCATTTTAAAATTCATTTTTGATTTTAAACGCATCCAAATGACAGATCCTCTTATTTAGGAACTATATAATGCGACGTTTTGGCCAATTTTTTGATAAAGGCAGAATATATTTTTAAAAGGCTGCCAAAAAAGGTATTTTGAACAGATTTCCCGAAATTATCGTCATTAAAAATTGATTAAGTATAACAAATTGCGTTTTTTCTGAGTCATTTTTAAATTCATTTTTGTTCTCAAACCCATCCAATTTACAGGTCCTATTATTTAGGAACTATATAATGCGACGTATTGGCCAGTTTTTTGATAAAGGCAGAATATATTTTTTAAAAGGCTGCCAAATAGGGTATTTTGAACAGAATTTCACGAAATTATCATGATTGAAATTTGAGGAAATTAAAAAAATTGCGTTTTTACCGAGTCATTTTTAAATCTTTTTTTGTTCTCAAACGCATCCAATTTACAGGTTCTCTTACTTAGGAACTATATTATGTAACGGAGTGGCCAGTTTTTTGATAAAGGCAGAATATATTTCAAAAAAAGGCTGCCAAAATGGGCACTTCACACAAAATTTCCCAAAGCGACCATGATTAATGAACTGTGGATATTCAAATAACAAAGTGTTTATTTTATGACTCATTTTTAAATCCAATTTTGCTCTGAAACGCATTCAAATGACAGTTTTTTGTTACTTAGGAACTATATAATGTGCGTATTCTTTCATTTTTTGATAAAGGGTGAATATACATACTTTTAAAAGCTGTCAAAGTAAGCACTTCGCAAAAAAATTTCCCAAAGCGATCATGATAAAAGAATTGAGGTTGTATTCAAATAACAATTTTTTTATTTTATGACTCATTTTTAAATTCAATTTTGCTCTCAAACGCATTCAATTGACAGTTTTTCGTTATTTAGGAACTGTGTAATGTGCCGTATTGGTCAGATTTTTGATAAAGGCTAAATATATATTTAAAAAAATCTGTCAAAGTGGGCACTTCGTACAAAATTTCTCAAAGCAATCTTGATTAAAGAATTGTGGATGTATTAAAATAATAAATTGGTTATTTTATTACTCATTTTTAAATTCAATTTTGCTGTCAAACGAATTTAACTAACAGTTTTTTGTTATTTAGGAACTATATAATGAGCATATTGGTCAATTTTTTTTAATAAAGTAAGAATATAATTCAAAATATGTTGCCAAAATGGGCATTTGAGTAGAATTTCGTTTAAGAGGATTTCGATAAAACCAGTTCTTACAGAAAAATGAAATTAAAAATTTTTTAAAAGCAGTTGAATAAAGTAGTTAAACTGGGTTTATCTCTAATCATTTTTTTTTTTTTTTTTTTTTTTTTTTTTTTTTTGAGATGAAAACTTTTCGAAATCTACCTCCGCCTATAGGCCATGCCGAAAGGGATTTTTTAAATATAATAATCATTTAACAACGTTTCGAGGAAAAATATAAATTATTTACTAGAGCGTAAATCAATTTATCAGCTTTCTTATTTTTAAAATGACTTCGTTTATAGAGTTCTTTTTTCTCTTGTTTCCCGGCATGCACTTAAAAAATTACTGGTTATTATAACAAATATAGAAAATAACTTTTCGTTTCTTTGTTTATATGACATATATAATCATTTATTCAAAAATTAAATGTATGCATGATATTCGAAATTACCTACAATTGTTCAATTTTTTACCAATAACAATTTTCTGTTTTTTAAAATGTATGAAAGATATAATTATTGATCGTTTAAATATCATACTTTGCAATAAATATAGATTAGTTTATAAATCTTAGTAAATTTCTATCGATAATCCTTTGTAATAAAGAAAAAAAGTTTATATCTTCAATTATTCATGCAATTTCAAAAATATCTACGTCACAATAAAATGTAATGCTTTCTTACACGCAACATTTCTGTAAAATATCTTAAAATAAGAGGGCGTGGCTGCAGAAAGACTAAATAGCTAGTCTTTGTAAAATAACTTTAAAGCTTAAGGGTGCTCTTCTGAAACAGGATCCACCCTAAAATAAGCAATTCGTTTCAAATCATTACATTTAATTTAGTTTATTGAGTTGTTTATCAGTTTCGAAAATTAATGATAAATTAGTTAAATCAAATTAGATTATTTTTATAACCTTCCAGAAACTATAGCTTATTATAAATTATTATTTAGAATACAATAATATCTTTTAAAAAAATCAAATCTTAAATGCAAAAGGCCCCACCAGTGGCCGAGAGGGTCTGACCTCTCAACTGGTAGACGGCAGGTGCTGGGTTCGAACCCAATCGCGGCCGTCGGCCTAACCGTTCGGAGTTTTCGTGGTTTTCTTCGAACCTTGCGTAAATACGGGTTAGGTTCCCTTAGAAAGACCCCCACGAAGGGCATTCCTCCCTGGGCCTATATCCCTAGTGTAGATAATCGGCCGACAAAAATAAACCAAACCAAACCTTAAATGCAAAAGTATAAACATTACAAAAAAAAAGCATTTGCACTTTATAGAAATAGATTTTTTAAAAAGACACATCTTTCAAAAAAAATAAAATAGATAAATAAATAAATAAAATTTATATTGTTATTTCTTAATGCATTCTAGCCTCCAAAAGCATAATAAACCAAATAAAAACCATTCATTTTGCTAATATAAAACATAATAAATAATTATAACAAATTATTTTGGTATAACCTAATCAAAATATATTATATCATTTATTAAAATAACAAAGCTGTACCTCAAAAGCGCACAGCTTTGTATTATTTACATTAAATACATTAAATAACATTCCAAGAATTTTAATAATTGTGTCATTTTCTATTATATACAGAAAGGAAGATTATTTTTTATTAACTTTAAGCTATATTAAGTACATATCATTTAGCTGATACAGCATTTTATACATCTTTTAATTATAATTAAATTTGAACATTTCAATTTCATTTCCTACAAAACTACTGTTTTTTATTTACAACGTTTTCGCATTCTCTAGCCCTCTGGCTGATATTTTAACTTAAATCTTCTCAGCAAAACACTTTTCATCTTAAAATAATCTCTAAGGAATCAGTTTTATATCGATGCAGGTTAGTTCAAAACATTTCCGTCAAGATTAAATGTGAAAATTTAAGCTAATATTAAACATGATTGTATAAAATATGTGTAACATATTAGAAGCATCAAGGAATTTTATTAAACACAAGATTGAACCCGTCGAATTTCAACGAAAGAAAATGTTTAAGTAGAAATTGTTTCATTTGTTTAAAAGAAATCTATAAAATTAGTTACATTAAAAATGCACCCCGTTACTATAAAACTTAGTTGTAGAAATTATTAAAATTAAAGTTTAATCGTACATGTATGCAGTAAATTATAATAAAGATGAATCAATTATTATGATACAGGTATCAATTAAGGTTCATAATACATTATACACTATCTACCAAAAAGTATTTGTACACTTTCAGTTTTTGACATTTTGTCAAATATTTAAAAATATACTGGTCGGATTCTTCTGGAACTTCAGAAATATAAAGATTATGTTTCACTTTATATTTATTTACATTCATTTGTTAAGCGGGTAATTAGGGGGCCGGCAAAAAAACAAAGAATAATAGAAATATTTGGGATCGCCCTGTACATGAAAATGCACGAAACGACTTATCGCTTTAGAATACAAATATATGAATACAGTAGAATATGTACACTAATTTTTGTGAGAATAGCATGTATATTTATGGCGATAGAGCGATTTTTTTCAAAAATTCAAAAAATTCTGGTATGTTTTTTGTTTATATCATGCTGGGTTTTTGACCAAATTTAACGCAAATTTCAGAAAAATTGGCAAAATGCAGTAGAAAAAATGTAGCGCAATTGGAATATAAATATATTAAATATTTTATGAAATATGAGTAGTTGTATAAAATAATTTTTATCTGCGCATGCGCGAACTAGAAAAACATTTTTTTACATCATTTAATAGTCAATTCTATGGAGTGACTTATAAAAAAAATCCAATCAAATATCGTGAAAATTCAAAAAGATATCATTATTTTAGTGAGATGTTTTTACTCTGCTCTCTAAAAACGGCTGAATCTTAAGGGATTCTCCACAAATTGACATTTTTTAATAACTGACTTTAAAAAAAGACTAGTATTGAATTAATACAATATCTAATACAATATTGCTGCTAATAAGTACTTGACAATTGTGATAGAAAAGAAAAAGAGCTTTATTCGCATTCAGGGCCAAAACTAAGAGAGGGGGGGGGGAGAAGGGCATGTGCTCCGGGCGCTAGGATGAAAGTGTTCCAAATGTATCTTTCGTTTGGCGATTTTTTTCATGGCTATGTTTAGCATAATATTGTTAAAATTATTCTATCTGGGCTATGCTAAAGCATAAAAAAATCTAATGATGATGGCTTAAGGTCCCTGCCCCTACCCGCGAAGATGCTCACGAGCTAATGCTATTCCTATGGGGATGCATTTTTCTAACTCTTTTGCATTTGGACATTTTTAAATAATATGTTTTGCATTGGATAGCGGAAGTCCTTTTCAAGATCGCTCCGTGATTACTTTTTCAATTTTGGCGTAGATATTTTTATAATGTTTCTTTTACTTCCAAAAGCGGTTCTGAAAGTGAAACTAACTTTATAAAAAATATCTCTGACTCAAATCGAAAAAGTAGTCAAGGAGCGATTTTGAGAGGGACTTCCGCTATCCAATGCAAAAAAAAAAAAAAAAAAAATTGAAAATTTCAAAATGCGAAAGAGTTATTAGAAAAATGCCTCCCCACAGGAATAGCATTATCTCAGCAGTGTCTTCGCGGGCAGGGACAAGGGCCTTAAAGATCCTGTTGAAAGTAGAATTTTTTTGATTCGGTTTAAAGTATCAAATTGGAGTATTTTAATAAAGCAGAATACGTTATTTTATATTACATATTTTAAGTTTTAAAATAAGTCGGCTATTAATAAATTGGAGAAATTTTCTTTGTAAATATGCTTTGCGAAGGAGGGGGAAAGGGGTACCTTCAAAATCCACGTTTGCCTCGGGAAAAAAAGACTGGTTTTGGCCCTGTTCACATTTAATAATTTGTAGATCCTCCTCGAGAGGCAATTACAGCTGCGACTCTCCTGGGCATGCTCTCAACTAGTCCTTGTATTACATTTAATGGTATTTTATTCCACTCTGTTTGCACAAGGCAGGTAAGCTCTTTTACTGATTTTGGGCGTGTGTCACCCGCCTTAATTCGACGATCCAACTCGTCCCAGAGGTTCTCTACTGGGTTCAGGTCTGGGCTCTGGGCAGGCCACTCGAGTCGATGCACTCCATTATCAGCATACCAATCCATGCTGGACCTCGCTACATGGCAGCTTGCGTTGTCATCCTGGAAATAACATGGGTCCAATCCATAGTATTGCCACAACGTAGGAAGTACACTGTTGTCCAGTATATTACAGTAGGCATCGGCATTGAGCTTACCATGAATTGGGACCAAGGGTCCTAGTCCGAACCAGGAAAAACAATCCCAGAACATAATTCCCCCTCCGCCAAATTTAACTGTGGGCACAATGCATTCTGGTAGGAGGCGTTCTCCAGGCAGACGCCAGACCCAGACCCTACCATCAGAACGGTAGAGGGTGAACCTTGATTCATCACTCCAGAGAACCTGTTTCCATTGCTGTACAGTCCATTGCTGGCGTGTTTTGCACCAACTTAACCGAGCTGCGCGGTTGGACTTGGTGATTAAAGATTTATGGGCGGCAGCACGGCCATAAAAATTAAGCAGATGAGCTTCCTTACGGATGGTATTCATGGAAACAACACATCCTGAAGCTTGTTGAAATTCTTGGCGTATGTGTAACATTGGTTGGTTGCAGTTCTTCCGAATTTCTCTTGACAGAACCCGTCGGTCTCTATCTCCCAGTTTCGTCGGTCTGCCTACTCTGGCCACATTCTGACAATCACCATTCAGCTTCCATTTTCTAATCACATAAGCCACAGTCGTTTTGGGGTAATTAAGCTCGCTAGATATGTCGATTAAAGATCGGCCATTTCGGTGGTACCCGATGATCACACCTTTCTCAGAATCAGACAGCTCTGTTCTTCTTGGCATCATGCATGTGATTGATGTCAGTGTTGTTTTCGACACCACATTTAACAGTGGAGAACTTGACGTATTTCAGGATCGCAGATATCGGCATTTGCATAAGAGCCATTATCAATTATGTATCAATGGGTAGATTTGACACAAATGCTTCGATTTTTTATAATTATTTTTATCCTGAAATAGGTTCGTTCTGGTAATTATCTAAGAAAAGAAGTAAATCACCAGTAAAAAACGTAAATGGAGATTTGGCAATTTGCGTAAAATCTGACGTCATTCAACTGCTTTCAGAGACCAATTGAAAATCAGTTCACTCCTATCCACAATAACTTTCTGAATTTCCACGAAATTCGATCGGATTTTTTTATGGGTAGCTCCATACAGTTGAATATTAAATTATGTAAAATGATAAATTTTATCGTTCACGCATACGCTGATTAAAAAATATTTCATACAAATACTCATATTTTAGAAAACTTTTAATATATTTATATTTCAATAGCACCTTATTCTTTCTACTACATTTTGCGAATTTTTCTGAATGTGGCTTTATATTTGGTTGAAAATATTGCATGACATAGAACATTTTAAAAAATATTTAATATATTTATATTTCAATGAATTTTGGTAAACTCCCCCCCCCCCCTCCCTTTTCTTCTTTGCAAAGCATCTGCAAAAGTATTTGCAAAGAAAAATTTTCTAATTTATTAATAGCCGACTTATTTTAAAACTTAAAATATGTAATATTGATTAAAGTAGTCTGCTTTGTTTAAAAAAAATGATACCTTAAAATCGTGAAACCGAATCAAAACGAAAAAAAAAAATCTGCTTTATGCGGGATCTTTATGCCATCATCATTAGATTCTTTTATGCTTTGGTATAGGAGAAATACTTTGAATGGGACGATTTTGACAATATCATGCTAAACATAGACATGGAAAAAATCGCCAAACAAAATGTACATTTGGGACACTTTCATCCTAGCGCCCGGGGCACATGCCCTTTTCGCCCAACCCTCTCTTAGTTTTGGCCCTGAATGTGAATAAAGCTCTTTTTCTTTTCTATCACAATTGTCAAGTACTTATTAGCAGCAATATTGTATTAGATATTGTATTAATTCAATACTAGTTTTTTTTTTTAAGTCAGTTATTAAAAAATGTCAATTTGTGGAGAATCCCTTAAGATTCAGCCGTTTTTAGAGAGCAGAGTAAAAACATCTCACTAAAATAATGATATCTTTTTGAATTTTCACGATATTTGATTGGATTTTTTTATAAGTCACTCCATAGAATTGACTATTAAATGATGTAAAAAAAATGTTTTTCTAGTTCGCGCATGCGCAGATAAAAATTATTTTATACAACTACTCATATTTCATAAAATATTTAATATATTTATATTCCAATTGCGCTACATTTTTTCTACTGCATTTTGCCAATTTTTCTGAAATTTGCGTTAAATTTGGTCAAAAACCCAGCATGATATAAACAAAAAACATACCAGAATTTTTTGAATTTTTCAAAAAAATCGCTCTATCGCCATAAATATACATGCTATTCTCACAAAAATTAGTGTACATATTCTACTGTATTCATATATTTGTATTCTAAAGCGATAAGTCGTTTCGTGCATTTTCATGTACAGGGCGATCCCAAATATTTCTATTATTCTTTGTTTTTTTGCCGGCCCCCTAATTACCCGCTTAACAAATGAATGTAAATAAATATAAAGTGAAACATAATCTTTATATTTCTGAAGTTCCAGAAGAATCCGACCAGTATATTTTTAAATATTTGACAAAATGTCAAAAACTGAAAGTGTACAAATACTTTTTGGTAGATAGTGTATAGCCAAAGATGACCGTCCACTTGCGATTTTTGACATTTTATTGAATATCTAGAAAAGTACATGAGGAATTATCCTAAAACTCTTAATGTATAAACATAATACTAGAAGTCATATATTTCCGTGAAGATTTTTTCCCTAAACTCCATAAGGGACCGCCAACAAATTGAAAAAGAACGAATATCTTTTGGAAAACCCTGTCAAAACCAATGTAATAAAAGCGCCCAAACTGTAGATTATGATTAAGTGGATTTTTGTAATAAACTGTGTTTATTTTTATACCGATAGCATGTATATTCGCAGAGAAATTAAAGTTTTTATAAAAACAGTTTTAAATATTTCCAACTTTTTTGTTTATAATTTACAAAGTTCTTAATATAGAATAATGTTCTTTTCCGACAATAAGACAAACAACATTGCACACAATATCCAATAATAAAAATTAAAAAATAATAAAAATTGTGTTAAAAAATGAGCAGGATTACTAAATAATTTTTCAATGCGCATGCGTGAAAGCAATCAAAATTTCATTTGCATATTATGTTAGCTACATGTATAAAGCAAATTTTGCAAAAGTCTCAAAAACATAGCTTGAAAATTCTCAAAATAATCGTCGAGAGAATACGTTAAAAATCCGTTATTCCCAAAATAATGCAAAAAGATGAGAGGTTGTGTCCATTTATCGATTGATTAGTGCCATTATAGCATACCAAATATGGCACGTACAAAAGAGAATTATTTCATAAAGGAGTAAATTTCATATTTGGATACATCCTCTCATCTTTTTGCCTTATTTTAGGAATAACTTATTTTGACCTTATTCTCTCGACGACTATTTTGAAAATTTTCAAGACATGTGTTTGAGACTTTTACAAAAGTTGCTTTATACATTTAGCTAACATAATATGCAAATGAAATTTTGATACCCTTCACGCATGCGCAATGAAAAATTATTTAGTTAACTTGCTCATTTTTTCACAAAATTTTTATTTTCATTTTATTTTATATATATTTTTTTTATTTTAGGATATTGTGTACAACGTTGTTTGTCTTATTTTCGGAAAAGAACATTATCATATATATTAAAACGATAGCGATTTGGTTTCAGCATAGCTAAAACTGGTCTCTACGCATGCGCGAGCAAGTCTTCCGGGGGTACCAGGTGATTCATTGACGAGAACGATTTACCGTAGAGAGAGAGAAACAAAATCACATCATCGCACGGAGTGTCAACTTTTACTCCATATATCAGCGTGTGCTATGTGCGGGACGCTGTGCTCCAATAAGAGTTCAATGTGTGCAGATGACATTGTGTGCTTAAATACAGATAAATACCCCCTTGCTGTACTGATTGATTCGCAACTTGACGGCAGCCATGAATTTCTCTGTTCTGACGCTATTCCATTTTGAAATAGTAAGTTATTTGTTATTTATCATTATTTATTTTATTTTGCTGTGTCCATTTCGATCTCAATTATTTTGCATAGAACTATCTATTATTTTGCTATTTTTCATAGCGAGTCCTAAGCTTCTTTAGCTATGGATCTAGCATATTTTCGCGAAATTTCCCCCCTGCAATAAATGAATGTTGCAGAATTTTCCTTCTACTGACACTTTTATTTATTATTATTTTTTTTTTTACATGATCGGTCATGAAAATCTTATGATATTCCGATGACCGACCAAAATATATGTATTGTGCATGCGATTTTTTTTTAATTCGTGGGGTTTTTTTGAGTACTTATTTTTCAATTTTATTGATGATTTAGGATATATGCCTCATGGTTTATCGATACCAAGGATTTATGTGTTTTGAATACCACTATTTCAGTTCAATTGCATTTCTTTTTATATATTTAAACATTTAAATGTAAAATTAAGGAATATTACTTTTCTGAAATATAATGGTATTCAAATTTTGGATTTCTTGCCATTTGATGGGGGAAACCACCTTTTTCAGCATTTCAACTTTTTTTTCAGTAGGCATGTTTGAATATTAGTGTTTTTTCAATTATAAAATCTAATATTTTAGATAATAAAAAGTAGCGTTGGAAATGTTTGACAAAACCTCTTAAATTTGGTACTTTTAAGTTAGCACAGCACAGCATATTGTTATTACCTTATTGTAGACAACATTGAATCTTTTAAAACGCTTCGATCTATTTAAACCTTTGAATTGAGTTAATATTACCGTTAATAACAAAGTACAAAGCTGTAATAACAACATTCGTCATAATGTTCTCATTTAAATATATGCACAAATATCAATAGTAAAGAATGAATTACGATGGTGATTTTGTCATCATAGTGTATATGAATGCATTTTATAGGAAATTAGTAATGAATAATGACAGTAATTTATAATTTATCCATATCATGTCTCCAGCAGCAGAATTTTTTCTGCAGTCTGCAACACAAGTAGAAATTTAAAAACAGTCTGCAGAACGTAAAGACTAATGTCCTCTTTTGAATCCCTTGCATTATGTTACAAGTATTTGTGATTGACATAAAAAGAAAGTACTTTTAAAATTGAACTACTTTTAACACCATCCTTCATTGCCGAAACAGGGAGAAAATCCATTCCAGCACTTTTTTTCCCCACAATCGTTTGTTAAAAATTGCGGTTGAGGAAAATTTTTGTTTTCTCACAATCTTTTACAGTTTTTTTCACGATCTGTTTACAAATTTTGCTATTTTTATAGACAACTTTTTGTCGAAATTTGCTTTTTTTTCAAAAAATTTTCATGAAATTTGCCGTTTTTTGAGACTTTTGACAAAGCTTTAATTTTTTGCAATACTTTGACGAAATTTATGTTTTATTTGGGGTACCTTGACAAAATTGGCGTTTTTTTGGCGGCCTTTCAACAAATTTTACAATTTTTTAGCAATCTTTTGAAGAAATTTGTTATTTTTTGTGATCTTTTGACGAAATTTGCTGTTTTTTGTCATCTATTTACAAAATTTTCGTTTTTATAGGCTAGGGGGAGGGTATTTTGATGACATTTGCTATTTATTTTTTCAATTTTTTGACGAAATTTTCTATTTTTTATGATTATTTGCTAAAATTTGTGTTTTTTATGGTGCCTAGAAAATTTTTGTGTTTTTTTGCGATCTTTTGATGAAATTTACAATTTTTGTGATATCTGGACAAAATTTGTCGTTTTCTCAAGGACTTTTGATGAAATTTGTCATTTTCTTGAGGTCATGGAAATTTGTTGTTTTTTCGTGATCATTCGATATAATTTGCCATTTTATCAAAATCTTTTAACGAAATTTTCCATTTTTTGGCAAACTTTTGATGAAATCTGCATTTTTTCCGTGATACCTGGACAAATTTTTCATTTTCCCGTCAACTTTTAATGAAATTCATTGTTGTTTTTGGTGATCTTTTGTTGAAATGTGCATTATTTTGCAATTCTTTTGACAAAATTTGAGTGTTTTTCACCACCTTTTGACAAAAATCCCAAGATATATGGCGAAATTGGTGATTTTTCTTCGCACAATTGACAAAATTGATTTTTTCTTATTAGACCATTTGTCAAAATTTACGATATCAGTTTATAGTTTATATCATGTTTTTCCCGACAATTATGGCGAAACTGGTGATTTTTCTTCGTACAATTGACAAAATTGATTTTTTTTTTTAGACCATTTGTCAAAATTTACGATTACTTTAGTTAGATTACTTAGTTTATAAATGATTGTCTAAATTTTTCGGAAAATTCAAAACAGAATCGCTATTGATTTATAATTTTTATCATGTTTATATCAATTTATAGTTTATATCATGTTTTTCCCGATAAATATATATAGCAAAATTGGTGATTTTTTTCGCACAATTAACAAAATCGTTTTTTGAGAAAATTTGTCAAGATTTATGAATTTTCAGATCTATGACGGATTTTTTTTTAAGTTTAGAAATGATTGCCTGAATTTTTCAAAAAATTCAAAACAGAATCGTCCTTGATTTATAGTTTTTATCATGTTTATATCATATTTAATGATCATGTTATTATGATCATGATTACATTATCATGTTTATATCGTGTTTTCTGAGATATATGGCAAAACTGGTGATTTTTTTTTAGACTATTTGTCAAAATTTACGATTACTTTAATTAGATTACTCAGTTTAGAAATGATTGCCTAAATTTTTCGGAAAATTCAAAACAGAACCGTCCTTGATTTATAGTTTTTATCATGTTTATATCATGATCATGTTGATATCAATTTATAGTTTATATTATGTTTTTCTCGAGAATATGTGCGAAATTGGTGCTTTTTCTTCGCACAATTGACAAAATTGTTTTTTTTTCTCCTTTTTGATATTTGTCAAAATTTACTATTAATTTCGAAGTTTCAGATTTATGACGGTTTTTCCTAAGTTTAGAAATGATTGCCTAAATTTTTCGGAAAATTCAAAACAGAATCGTCCTTGATTTATAATTTAACATGAATCAGAGGTTCTTCAATCGTATGTGATCCGGATAATATTATAATGGAACATAGTAAATGATTTTTAGCATTTTTTTAAAACTTTAATGGTTTAAAAATAGTCTGCAGATGTTCTCAACTCAAATTCTAACATTCATTTATTTCAGGGGGAAAAGATGTAACATTTCGAGAAGATATGCTAGGTCCATAACTAAATAAGCTTAGGACTCGCTATGAAAAATAGCAAAATAGTAGATAGTTCTATGCAAAATAATAGAGATCGAAATGGACACAGAAAAATAAAATAAATAATGATAAATAACAAATAACTTACTATTTCAAAATGGAAAAGCGTCACAAGAGAGAGATTCTATGAGTATATCTGTGAAAGTAATTTGCCTGGATATAAAATGCAGGGTTTTTTTTTTTTTCATTTATTGAAATTTTTAATAAAAATAAATCTTTAAAAATTTCTTTTATAGCTGAAAAAAATACTTTTTTTTCTTTGGTGTTTTCATATTTTTGCCGTCAAGTTGAGAGATATTTTTCTCGAGATATATAGCGAAATAGGTGATTTTTCTTTGCACAATTGACAAAACTGATTTTTTTTTTTTTTTTTTTGGAGACCATTTGTCAAATTTTTCGAATTTTCAGATTTATGATGGATTTTTCTTTTTATGTTTTGGAAATGATTGCCTGAATTTTTCGGAAAATTCAAAACAGAATCGTCCTATATTTATAGTTTTTACCATGTTTATATCATATTTCATGATCATGATCATGATCATATTATCATCTTTATATCAATTTATAGTTTATATCATGTTTTTTCAGAGATATATGGCGAAATTGGTGATTTACAATTGTACAATTGACAAAATTGATTTTTTTCTCTTTTTTTATAAACCATTTGTCAAGTTTTACGATTACTTTAGTTAGATTACTTAGTTAAAAAATGATTGCCTAAATTTTTCGGAAAATTCAAAACAGAATCATCCTTGATTTATAGTTTTTATCATGTTTTTCCCGAGATATATGTGCGAAATTGGTGCTTTTTCTTCGCACAATTGACAAAATTGTTTTTTTTTCTTTTTTGATATTTGTCAAAATTTACTATCACTTCGGAATTTTCAGATTTATGACCGTTTTTTCTAAGTTTAGAAATGATTGCCTAAATTTTTCGGAAAATTCAAAACAGTATCTTCCTTGATTTATAATTTAACGTGAATCGGAGCTTCGTCAATCGTATGTGATCCGGATAATATTATAATGGAACATAGTAAATGATTTTTAGCATTTTTTTAAAACTTTAACGGGTGAAAAATAGTCTGCAGACGTTCTCAAGAGTCTGTGACGAGCGTCGCACCAGTGCGCCGATTCTGCGCCCGGTATCATGTGATATTGGTGTTTTGTCGGTAAATGGAAAAGCGTCTGATGAGAGAAATTCTATGAGTGCATTTGTGAATGTAATTTGCCTGGATATAAAATGCAGGTTTTTTTTTCATTTATTGAAATTTTTAATAAAAATTAATCTTCTATAAAATTCTTTTATAGCTGAAAAAAATACTTTTTTTCTTTGTTGCTTTTATATTGTTACCGTCAAGTTTTGATGGGTTACATCAAGTTTTATATTAAGAAATTTTTTAATTATAAGCAAAAAACTTGGGACTGTTTTTATAAAAACTTTAATTTCTCTACGAATATACATGCTATCGGTATAAAAATGAACACAATTTATTGCAATAATCCGCTTAATCATTATCTACAGTTTGGGCGCTTTTGCTACATTAGTTTTGACAGGGTTATCCAAAAGATATTCGTTCTTTTTCAATTTGTTGACGGTCCCCTATGGAGTCTCGGGAAAACATCTTCACGGAAATGTATGACTTGTAGTATTATGTTTACACATTAAGAGTTTTAGGATAATTCCTCATGTACTTTTCTAGATATTCAACAAAATGTCAAAAATCACCAGTGGACGGTCATCTTTGGCCATATAGTGTATGTTTGATATTTCAAAAGGAAAAACAGCTACATTTATTCCACCTTGACTCAATCATATACTTTTCCCAGGTGAAATCTAAATCCGACATTCTTTTCATCATCTCAAGATTTATATTTCTTCAACATTCGGAAAATAATTTTATTCACGGATTAATAAATTTGCATTCTTTCAGCTATTTGATACGAATTAAGTAAGAGAAAAAAAAGAAAAAACAGCCTTACAACTATTCTTTAAAATACATATTTTAAAAAGAAAGTGTTGTATCATATTTAAAGTAAGTTTATAACAAACTAAAAATCATTTATTTGATAAATAGAAACGAAGTAAAACCAAAATTCACCTGGTTTTATAACACACGATATTTTTTGACGCAGCATGTATTTTAGTTTCAAAAATTTTCACTCCTTATACGAAAATAGCAACAAAAAGATACAGTATTCTCTGGCTTTTTTTCCTTTTACTTTTAATAGAAACGGAGTACTTCTGTTCCCAAGATTACAAAGGCAGTATTAAAAAAACAACAAAAGAATTAATATCTATACTAATAAAATAGCAAATCGCTCTGTCTGTCTGCGTGCGTGTGTGTGTGTGTCTGTGGTGGCCAGCAAAATCTACGGGACGTACGAGGCTCAAAATTTTTATGAGAGTAGCCCAATACCTCTTCTCATGCACCTGATACTCAGAATTTTAATATTTTGATTAATTTCAAATATATTAATTACGAAGTGGAACTCACTCTCATAAAAAAAAACATTATTTTAATGTTCGGGGAAAGAAATCGTTTGCACATGCGCACAAAATCTTTTATGCACCTAAACGGAAGAAGGAGCATTTTTCGGCGTTTATTTCTGTTTTGGATCCTTTTTTTAAAATCCAAATGAACCAAACTGCTCGACGTAGTTAACCTTAACAGACATATTTCGAAAGATCGTACTTTTAGATCTCAAATGCTATTATTAATTTGAAATAATGTTGCAGTTAACCCTTTAAAAAGAAATATTCAAAAAGAGCCATTTTCCCCAAAACCATTTTTCTCACTTTTGTCAATGCTCTTCTAGGGCATATTTTTAAAGATGTAAACAAACAAAATAAAAGATCTTAAAGTTGAAACTTTCCTCTAACCGATGGTGTAATTGGTTTTAAAATATTTGGATTTTAACTCTTTCAAATACACTGGCAAAAGAAGGTCATTTTGCGACTCGCAGAGAGGATATTTTTTCCATGCTAAAATTATCTTAACGTGCATATTTCAACTAAATCTTTTACAATAGTCTCAATAGACTAAATTTATACTCCCTACAAAAATTTGACACGTTTGGACGTATAGAAATATTTTTTATAAAATAAAATGTGCGAAAATTTGATGAAATCAATAAAAAACAGATCGTTTTCATTGCGGTTTTGACTTAGCAAAACGTAATCCTATAATACTATAAACGTAACCTATATAAACCCTATATAAACCATATATAAACCTATATAAACGTAATCCTATAATAATTTACCGGTAAACAAAAAATCTATTCTTTAAGCTTAAAAACATTTTTATAATCTATGATGCAATCAGTTTTGAAAATATAAGATTTAACCCTTTCAAATACACCAGCAAAAGGAGGCACTTTGCGACTCACGTATAGAATATTTTTTCTACGCTAAAAGTATCTAAGGCTACATATTTCAGCCCAATCTTTTAAAAGCATCTCAATAGATCAAATTTACACCTTCTTAAAAAAATTTGAAACGTTCGGACAAGTAGAAATAATTTTTACAAAAAAAAGTGCCAAAAATTTGAAGAAATCAATAAAAACCAGATCGTTTCATTTCGGTTTTGCCTTTGCAGTGCGCAATTCTATATACGTCCTGACAAACCGAAAATATTTTCTTAAAATTAAAACATTCTCATAATTTATGTTGCAATTTGTTAAAAAAAAATATGAGATTCAACCCGTTCAAATACACCGACAAACACGAATTACATCCCGGCTCATGGATAATACATTTTTGCTACGCCAAAAGTAACTAGATGTCCGTATTTTAGCACAACGTTTTTAGAGCCTTTCAATAAACCAGATTTACATTACTTTTAAAAACTTTGGAACTTTCGTATGGATAAAATTGTTTTTTTACAAAATGTGTGAAAATTTTTACGAATTCGGTAAAAACCTGAGTGTTCCGTCGCGGTTTCGTTCGCTTTCGGTACGCATAGTTTCCAAAAAATCAAATTACATAGAAAATACCAAACAGCATGTGCTTTGAATTCAATATCTTTTCGCGATTTTTCCGTTTAAAAATATAAATTTGACAAAATGGATTTAAAGATATAAAATCATAGAAATTTGAGTTTAATTTAAGGGTCATTTTGAAAGCAAATAACACATTTGAAAACTGAATAACATCACGGGCCCGGGCAGGACAGCTAGTAATACAAATAAATTAAGATACAGTTTTCAAACAAATTGCATTTAAAAGTGCATTTTTTCTTCTATACTACGGTGTAAAAATTGAAAATGAGCGATATTTAGAAGTTCAAACATTTAAAATAGAAAAAATTTCAAAACCGAAATTTGATTTCAAATTTCAAAGTGTTGCCATTCACAATATGACATATGCGTTACGCACAGATACGTTTGGCCTTTATAATATAGATTGTAGTCATTCTTCTAAGCAAATTATGACGAGGTCATCTCTTCTGAATTATCATAGTTAAGATGAAGGCTGTCCGCAACCAGTTTGTCAATCCTGGAAACTTTTCCAAATTCGTTGGTCATTGTAAGTGATTTAGGGTCAGATGGGGTAATTATGACATTACAGAGGGGATAATTGTGACCACCACCTTATTGAAGAAAACTGTGTACGGCAACATTTTCTTTAATGCAATAATATTGACCTCATTAATGTATTTTTCATTTTAGATATTCTTTATCACTAGTCTGAAGCATTTTTGATATCCGAATACCAATTTGAAACAAAGTCTACCAAAATTTTTCATAAATGAATTTTTCAGTTTGGAGTTCTAATTGTCCCAATTACCCCAAACAAGTGTGTATAGGGTGGTATAAAGAGAGAATGTTGGGGTCATAATTTCTCCACTAGTGGTACTAATTATCCCAAAATTTTGTGATTGCGAGATTTTAATTGGGTAATTATAACCACCCTTTTTACATTAAAAGAAACAGTTATGAGAATTTACACTTTAAAGAGGTGTTCTTAAAAGGTCAAAATTACTTCCTATGTACAAAAAACATCACTTTTCCAAGTAAAAAAAAGTAAAAAAAAAAACTACGTTGAAAATGTACAATGTGGTCATGACTACCCTTCCTGACCCAAAACATTAAATCCGAACATCCCTTTAAATGCTCCTCTGACAATTTCCAGTCCAAATGTAGACTTTGATGGTGAAAATCCCCAGCTCCACGACATGGAAGAGCATTTTAGCACTTTCCAACAAAGTTGAAAAGTGCTTATGCATTCGGTTTGTCTGTCCGTCTCTCAGCGCTCTAACTCCCAAAAATATACTCAGATTGCTATGACATTTTTATACGTTATTGATGTTTACCCTAGCACAAACCCTATTGAAAACGAAGTTTCTACCATGATTAGTTTATCTATAGGGATAGTCAACAGTTTTTTGATATATTACGTCCTATGGAAAAAAAATCGTTCAAATGAATTTTAAAGATGTTACACCCTGTCAAACATACTCAAATTTAATTGGATTCGCAAAGTGCACTAAAATATGCATTCTGTAAAATATGCAGTGAAAATATAGCTATTATTCATTTACAGGACCGCATAAAAGAAATTCATCAGATAATAGTAAAGGGGGGAATTGTGTGCGACATATTTTAAATGTACTAAACTGTTTCATATATAATAAAATTGATATAGGTCACTGAAGCTTAATATAAATTATAGGATTATCTTGCATAATATGAAGTACATAGCATGTACAGGGTCACACAAATCATTTCAAATAGTATATTCTTTCCGAAGTACTGTATATGTATCCGATGATGGCTGATGGATGGATGATATGCATTTTAATTATGATATGCGCGTTTAAGTTTTGCTAAATATATGCACATTATATAGTGTGTCTAAATCTTATAGTTAATATACAATGCTACTCAAAAGAGCTCGCCAACGTTACTAAATATGAACGTAAATTACTTAAACGTGGTTCTTAAATAAATTATGCATTTTTACGCTGAATTGCATTCAATTTACTGAGAAATATATATATCTGCAGAATATAGATAAAAGGATATAAAGAATCGTAAAGAATTGGGTACATGGACGCCTATGAAAGATAATTTCCGAGAATGTGATTTCAATTTTTCGCTCAGTTGGAAATATTCAAATTCGAATGTGATTTCAGTTGTTTTAAAAGTGTTTTGGTTTACAATAAATTTTAGCTTAATGCTGACGTGCAATAAAGATACAAGGTAAACTACAAAGCTGAACAAAAGTATTCAAGTATGTTTCCATCTCTTAGTATGAATTGCTGAAAAAGAAATTTCAAGCTACTAGGCATTTTTTTGCTAAACTAAATTTTCCCATTATATCAAATGACAAATGAAATACAGGACTGTTCAAAAGTACTGGAATACATATATGAGTATATTTGGCTATATACCCTTATTTCCCTAAATAACGAAGTTTTGTTAAAGATTTCACGAAGTGTTGGAAAATGCTTCATAATCTATGCTTGACACATGATTTTTCTTACTTGTTTAATCTTACTGAGAGGTATAAAAAACACTTTAAACAATGTTCTTTAAGCTATGTGCATACCATACAATAAAAAAATACACTTACAAGGAAGATCTCATACAGGCATACTCTGAAAAATCTGAAAAAATTACTGAATGTTCTTTTCACAAGGTCATATACGTTTACAAAAAAAATTTCGGCGGAACCTCCACACATTGTCCGTAAAAAAATAATAAAAATTTCGTTATTTGGCGATTTTTCATCGGTTGGCGATGGAATGCAATTTCAACATATACTTTTTTATGTCAAATACACTTTAAGGTAATAAAAGTTTCATGTTGAAATTGTTTATATAAATTTAATTTAAATAATTTTAGTTTTGTCAGTTTTAGTTTAAATTAAATTTTATCATATCGATATTTTTATGTATTTATATACAAATTTAACCATCAAGATTTTCGATTTAAAACGAAATTCATAATTTAAGTTGTTAATTAAAATGGTTTCACGTTCAAAGCCCATTTGTGCATTGTCAATTCGATTTTGTTGTTGTGGAAACATCTGGTTTTTATATTTAATACGCTTAAATGTATGAAAGTAATTTTTCTCAATATGAATTTTTTATGTATGAAAATTGGCTTTAAGTGATAAATTAAATAACTATAGCAACGATCATTATATATATATGTATGTAATATATTAAACTCTGCCATTTATTCTGTTTAAATTCATTAAATGTCATTTACACGCATTCTAAAAATCCAACAGTTTTCAGTTATATTAAAATCTTTTCCTTTTGGCGAGGAAAAGGGCTGCTCACCAAATCGCGAGAAGCTTTCGTCTTTTCACGCCAAATATTCAAAAGTTGTTTTTTTTTCAAACTTTTTACTATTTTTTACAAATTTTCTCCCACTAATTTTGACTGATTCTTTATTACATATATAAGTAGTTTAATTAGTTTTTTTTATTCTGAGTATAGCCAGTATGGAGACCTTCTTTGTTAGTATTATGTGGCAAATTTACGGTTAATCTTGTCAAGTACGTATTAGAATATTTTACATCTAAATGAAACTTTAAATTCAAATGCATGCAGATAACACATTAAAATCTTGGTATTATTATGCACCGATTTATCATGATTTGTCAACAAAAGTGCTTTCAAATACTTTGTTCCTCGATAAGACTAATTACAATTTTTACATTTTTACACAATTTTTACAAAAATATGACTCTTTTGTTTATCTATGACGCTGTGGTATTTAAGGAGCGGTGTGGGGTTCATTTCTCTACTTAAAAATGCAATTAATATTAGAAAACTCAGTTTTAAATAAAGTAATTTACTTAGAAATTATTCTTTAACCAAAGACAAACATTTTTTAAAGTAATATTTTTGTATATAAAAGCAATGATCAAATGAATAATTTATTTTAAATTCGTGAAACAGATAATCAATTTAATGCACCAAAAAAACTACTTGTAAATTTAAAAGTTTAATTTTAAAATTAATTCTAAAGAAAAATTTATAAAAATAACGCAAAATTAACTTTAAAATCAAAACAATGGAAAACATTAAAATATGAGAAAACACACAAAGAAGATAAAAATAAATACAAAAAGAAAAAAGAAAGAGTTTACGAGAAAAAAACAGCCTAAACAAGTCATATAAATAGAAAAAGAAAATAAATGGCGATGTCATCAAAAGCTTTTAGGCTTTTAAAAAAAAAAAGAAATAAAAGAACAAGAAAACTAATAAAAGTCCATCAAAGTAAATTAAGATTATGTTGAAAGACCATACTTAATGAAAAACGAAATTCATCCCCTTGTATTTAAAAGGCCTGTCAAATTTCTTTTTCCCCACTTACAGCCAATCAGTGAACAACTGTCGAATGAGAAAAGGAAAATTGTTAATAATGTTTTTGAAAAAAAATTATGTTGTGTTTGTTTTGGCTGATATGTAAACATGCTTAAATTATTATTAACATCAAAACAGTTAAATTAAAAAAAAAAAAAGATGCAGAGTATTTTATCTTACATTTTTTTTTTTTATATTTGATAACTCAGGGAACATAAAAGCCTCTTTTATTTAGAAAAATAGTAATTCAACGAAATTCAAAATATTTCAGCGTTTTTAAGTAAATACATACTCAATACCGGTTTTTAATGCATAAAAAGTTTTTAGTGAAGTGCGGAACAATTTAAAATGTTTATTTAACGATGATTATTTTATGAAAAGGTAGTAAAGAAATACTTTTAAAAAATTATAAACATATTGCATTCTTGAACTTTTTTAAAAATAATAAAAAAAAATTAACTAATTTAACCAATTATTTTGAAAACAATAAATGTGTTTTCAAAATCTTTTTTGTGCCACAATGAAGATAGTTAAATTTTAAATATTAAACATCGCCAAAGTATTCCCTAAAACAAACAGGTATGCATTTTTACAAAATCATAAAAAAGATAAAACATTTTGAACAGACTGATCTGCAATTATGCAAAGATGTGCATGGAAAGAATGCAAATTTTGTTTTCACATTTTGTCTAACATTTTAGGGTATTTCGCCAGTTTGTGTCCTTTAGAGATTTAAGACTTAACACCCTGAAGGGCGGTGAGGGTTAACCCAAGAAAAATGTTGCATATATTTTATTACTTAATTTAATCAATATTTGAAACATCTTACTTGTAAAGAAAATATTGAAAATTGTAATTATTTTATTATAAAATATTTTTTTAAATAATTATTTCCAACAATCTTATCAGAATATAAAATTAGAGTAATACAATTATTTTTCATTGAGAATGTTACAGCAATATTTTTATATCACCAGTTTTACACATGTAGCAATATTTTTACATCGCCAGTTATACATATTTACACAAAAGTGCAATACATCGAATACCAAAAAAACTATTTTTATATGTGCATTATTTAAAACAAAAATAAATTTTCGAAGTGCCCTTAAATTTAAGTTCTATCGATAGGATCTCCTTTTAAAGTCATATACACTTTGCTGCTACTAGATTAGAGACACGGGAGTACACTGTTAAAAATATCGTAAAAATTTACCTGTATTTTTAAAGTCTATCTATTTACTGACCAATGAGAGCTGATTTGCTAGAAAATAGTCTTTAAAAACAGAGGTAATTTTTCACTATATTTTTAACAGTGTTGGTACGAGTTACTGTTACTCACATTACGATTGCAACATGACATATTTTCAGTTAGTGGAAATTGCTCCAGAAGTAGCAAGAGAAATATTTAACAGGCGTCTCCATAAATCCGTTAAATGCACTGGAGCGGGATGGCGCGACCTCTCTCTGTTTTTCAAGATATCCCAATTGTTTTGAGTGGTACTTATCCATGGAATTCTCGATGACCTTTTCAGCAATCAGACTGGTGAAATTCTGCTCGAACCAGACGATTGATAACGGGATATTGACAGGTTTATAACTCCATTTCTCTCTGGATGGCAGAAAAGACAAAAAGATGAAAGTGGTTAAACAGATTACAATCTGCGTATTTAGCAGAAAAGATGTTTCTTTTTAGAAGTACCAAAAGTCCAAAAAATTAATTTCCGGTTATGACTTGGCCGCCTCGCCGTTACTTTGGACACTTTTAATATGTTATGCTAGATGTATGTTTCCACAATCTGACGATATATTTTTAACGTGTTATCAGCGTTATTTGTCCTAAATAGAGACTCATCTCTCCAAATTATTGAGATGAAACTTTCAATGATGCAGTCATTGTATTTTGTGGCTAATTCAATACATTGAGTGCAGTATCGTGGAATTGGATAATTCGACGACAAAATTAAAATTCGTATCTTGAGAACTGATATTTTTTATGTTTTCTGTCTTTGAATTCATTTAATAAAGCGAGTACTGCACCACCTGATTAGTTGTCTACTATAGTAGACGGCTGCTGTCTACTGGCTAGTTGGCCCCGTTGGGCTATAAGGTACGTTCTTGCAGACTGCATGCTGACTGAATAGGAAACAACTGAATCTTAAATGTCATATTCGTTCAAACTCTTTATTCTCGTTATAGTTTACCCAATTGTTACATTTCCCGCTATCCGCGTATTCTCTCTCTGTTCTTAACGCTAACAAGAAAACCACATTGTCGAATTCTTTGCAAAACTCAGTGACCCACGTGGCAAAGGTGTAATTTTCATTCTGTCATAATATAACTTTTAATTTGTTTATAGAGATTAACGCATTCTAGAGATTAACATATGTAATATCGCAGAGTCCTGACATGTTCAGGGATCAGGCAAAAGTACGGCTATATATTTTTTTAAAAGCTTTAACTTCAGTGTAGTAAAAAAAGAATCACTTCACACAATTTTGTTTTGAAAAAGATGCCATTACCATTATCTTTTGTGGTTAATATCTTATATTTTACAGCTGATTGTTTGGGAGATTCATTAAAATTGGTTTTCAAATTAGGAAAAATGAATTTTTCCCACGCCTGTTTTTATTAGATTTCAATCGGTACAGGAAGGATACGAAAGCCAACATGTGGCAATATTGCTACACTATTGCCATATTAATAAATGATTTTTACGAACCGCATCTCTTACCGCTACTAATGAGGGGGTTTTATGGCAGCATGAAGAAATGCAAAAATAACTCTTTTTCACAAAATAAGAAAACATTGCGAGCAAAACAAGAACTTTATAATCAAAACACCCTTTCACGTTAAATGGATGGGTTTCGAATGTGTTCAGTTTTTGCGAAATTCTTCTGACGAACAGGTGATAAAGATCGGTACATTTAAAATTTTCATAGATTCTGTAAAAAAAAACTAATCAAGGAATGCGTAATTGATCTTATGTCTGTAAAAGGAAAATACTCTTGCGGAAATAGCCAGTATTGCAAAAATCGCCACCCAGACGCTCAATTTGATAAAAAATACTCAAATCCAATTACATCATCCAAATTCTTCACACATAGCACCTTTCGATTTCCATCATCTTCGATGCATTCCAAAAATATTCAAATATTGGAAATTTCACGTCAGACATATCAAATGAGGCGCGTTCGTACTCTAATGAAGTTTTTAAATAATACAGTAATTCGGATACAATACAGTATCCTAAATCTTTTATGTGTCCCTGTAAATATTCAATGCTTTATATTATACAGGAAATAACTTGCAGTAAACTTCAGCAACATATATCAATTGCAAAAAGTGTGACATAGTTTAATATAATTAAAACGCATCCCAAACAATGTTTCCCCCTATACTATTATGTAATGGAATATATTTGGTACTTACACAAAAATCTTTTGTGTACCTCTGTATATTAATAACATATTCTTTGCACCACAGATTGATCAGAATGTATATTAAGTATGTGTTGTGTTTCATATGTGAATTGTATTGAAAGAGTGTAACATTATTACAATGCACTTTAAACTATTTTCGCGCATTGATTGCAATGTAACAGAATACTTTTGATTGTCCCTGGAATTGATTTATACATCCGATTATCATAAAATGTGAGATGACTTGACAAAATTATGTAAGAATTATGCATTTCAAATTTCAAATGATGCGGTCGGGTAGTTTTGGCGTTGTTATAAGCAGACAGATGGACGGACGGATTAAACGACAAATATATCTGCTACGTATTTACATAATTACGAAATCACCTAAAATGTGCGATATGCTCAATATTTCTCTGTAACTGAGAACATGATTGGACGACTTCTTTGTGACTTCTATATTTGGGCCAAGTGCAATTTGGCCCAAATATAGTAAAAGTTTATGTGTACCTTTTATTGTATAGGTGATTAATTAAAGACGAATCTGGAACATTACATATCAGAACCTGCAAGAACATAACTAAATTTGGACGAAGTCAGGAAAAAGTATAAATAAAATAAAAGTAAACAATAAATTATCGAATTATTTTGAAGTTTTCATTTATACAAGAATCCGTAAGGAAAAAGTAAAAACAACTTCAAGGGCTTCTTGCAAAACAAGCTTCTTGCCATCGTGGTTTTGTGGACATTCTGTATTATTTTTATCCACATTAGAAAGTTGAAGGGCTCGAATTATACGAATACGAACTCGAAGAATAGGTTTTGGAATGAACCAGAAATATGAAACAAAATTGACCACATTTTAACACAATTATGATAAAATTCTGTATTTATAGTTCTAATATCAATTTTATATTTTATACGGAGAAATAAACATACATATACTCTAGTATATGCAATTTATTTTATTTAAATAGACATTTTTTTTCATGTTAAACTGTGTTGTAGACTTTTTTTGAAAAAAAAAGTTACAAAAGCAAGATCTACAAGAGATGAAATCGGCAAATCCAAAACAGTTAGAATCAACCCAACCCGAAACGAAAAAATAATGCCGACCGGACCCAAAGAGTTCAATTTTTGGCCAGGACCAATCCATTGTTCATTATAATACAGATGTAATTCAGGAATATAATCTACATTCGTTTTAATTCTTATTGTTTGGAATGCAACTTATTTTTATTCAAATATAAAATGATATGATAAACGATGATGTATTTTAATGTGTTCCTCTGAAAAGTGTATATGAGATACAGTGACAATTAAAAAATATAAAAAGTGGCCCTGTATATTTTAACATCATATTAAAACTTTGTAACGATTACTCAAATTTTTTGAAGGATAAGACCTATAAAGCGAAAAAGTATGAATGCAGTCATACAAACAAACGTAATATCGTCCTAATGATATTGAAATGGGACCAAAGAAAAAAAAATATTCGAAAAAACCATCTGTTAAAGAACTTTGATACATGGACATACTTAAAAAAAAACGAATTGCACTGAAAATCAGTTAAAACATATTTTCATTTTATTCTAATTTAATACACGAATTTAAAGTCATAAAGAAAGAATAAATAAAATTAATCATATTATAAAACTACCAACAGTAATAAATGGCATGTATTTATTCCTCAATCTAATGTATATGTACTTTCATTTTATAATAAAAGAAAATCATTTGTGGGCTATGGACCATTTTTTACAAAATACAGAAGTATGTTTTTGCGTTTTTCTGTTGAACATACAAAGGTAAAATAAATTCATTTGCCGCAAATAATACACTCTTACATAAGACTCATTTAAAACTTTGATGAAGTCCTGATTAAAGTCGTCACGTTCGAATTCAAATCATCACTCTCAGCATTGTTTGGATCGAATTCCGAGCTTTTAATTTGCACCCTTCCTTGAGCTTTTAAATTCAAGATTTCCTGCAAGCATACCGGACTGATTTCGAAAGGTATGTAATTCTAGACAGCGGGATGAATGTAAACAGTCATAAAGAATCTATCTAAATAAAAATGAAATAATTAATGGTTATATATACAAATTCAATTTTCTTTTTTGTATATTGTCTTATCAGGTTAATGTAAACATTTCTGAATATTTTTATTTTCGATTATAAAGCAAACAATGATTGACACGGTTGATAAGTGGGTAAGTGAGATCACAGATCGCACAGATGGCTTCGTTTAATATTTCTTTTAAAATAACTTATTCTTTAATTAATAAATCCAAATTTTTTATTTATAATTGTTACATAGCTGGTAGCACCATTAAATTTAAAATAAACATAAAAAGAAGTCATTTATTTTAATCAAATAAAAAATGCTTACATCAATTAAATAAAATCTACTTAATCAATTAAATAAAATTAAACAAAATTCTAAAATTTTTGAAAATCTGAAATTTAAAAAAAATAACAAAGACATAAATAAAATTTAAAATTTCTATAAACAAAAAAAAGTTTATACGAAATTTAAAATGCTGAATCATTAATTAATAAATAGCAATAGTTTTTAAAATGGAAAGAAAATTGAATTAAAAAAAAATATGAGTATGAGTGATTATTTATCACAGTATAATAATAATAATAATAATAATAACATGCACGCTTATATTGGCAAAAAATACATTTCTTTTAATTAAATTCATCTTTATACATAAATTTCCTTTCCCAGCACCGTTATTTAAACGCGTTGTTCGAACCTGGACCCTCGTTGTGGCAGTAGCTGCCGCTACTGATCACACCACTGAGGCGATTATAGAGAGTTAACTTTTACATTTTGAACAAGTTCGGAGGGTGCACTATTCCCGATAAGATATCCACCAGCTAATATTGAATGGCAGCGTTCTCTGACCACGTATTTTTTACTTTCTTCTTCTTCAATAGAAGAAAGTATTCTAATCGAAATTTTCATCGACTTCCGGTTTTCGATGGATTTACACTTTTAGGTGTCAGAGATTCCAAAAAACATGTTTTTACAAAATGTCTGTCTGTCCGTGTGTGTGTCTGTATGTCACCATTCTATCATCAAAAAGTTTACAAAGATATGCATAGAAATGAACAATTTTTTGTGGATGTTTTTGGCTGTGGCAAGCAGGTTCTACTTCAATTTTGAATTATTCCGCCTGAAGGGGGCGCTGCAATAAAAAAATTGTGCCATTTTCTGTATTATACCGATTAAAAGTGCAGGAAGTTATGCGTCGAATTGATCCAAATTTTTTGTAAGTGTATGGCTATGGCTATTTGTTCCTCACTAAATTTGGAAAAATCCGTCGAAAGAGGGCGCTGCAATAGCGATTTTTGTGCTATTTTCAATATTTTACCACAGAAAAGTGGATGAAGCTATGCATAGAAATGAATGAAATTTTTTGGGTATGATTTTTTTTTTGGGGGGGGGGGGGTGGAGGATATGGATAGTAGATCCTTCCTCAATTTGGAAAAAAATCTGCATATCGTTCTGCTGTTCATCGGATCGTGCAGATACAGAAAATCGTTCAAATTAAACTTAATCGTTTAAATCGTGAAATTTAATAGATAGTATAACTAATAATTATGGTAACATATGAATAAGATAATAAAAAAAACAAGGCAAAGGATATTTTTCTGTCATGTTCTCATGTGCCTCGCGTGTGTTCACAATTCTCCCAACGTTGGGGTACATGTAAATAACTTTTTGAATTTATAAAACTATTTTTAAAAAGTAAGAAGTGATATAAAGGAAATAAAAAAATATTGCCATATGTAATGAAAAGTTCTGTTTACTATATTGAGTAGTTTTTGTTTATGGAAATTAACCGAGCTATGAGAAAAAGCTATGTTTGTGTAAGCTGTTCACATGTGCCCCAGTCTCTCCTGTGCTTTTTTCGTTCCAGCGAATATGTTCAAATTTCAATATTTATGCGTGGACGAACTCAAAGTTAGAGATATAAAAGGAACCCAAATCTATAAAAGAGTTTAGGTAAGTTCAGAATATTTGATCCATACAAACCTCTTTCTTTTAACTTCTCGCATTCTTTAGCTATTGAGAAAAATTTAGAATATATTTGTAAATGTCTAAAAAAAATTTTAGACAATAAAAGATAAAATTTATATTAAGGCAATTTTTTTATTTTTTTGCACATTTTCATTCTATTTCAAGAGCAAAATTTTGGTGCGAGCGTTGATTATGATTGATCATATATTTTTTTCTGTTGATGTTATAAATTTTATATTGTCATGGCATCGAACTAAAAGTAACACTGAAATGTCATAGCCGTTTAAGGTTTATGATTACTTATTCAGAATAAACTTAAGTAAAATTGACTTTAACCTACAATAGTTTACAATAACATTTTTAAAGAAGATAAAATCATGTCCGCACACATATTTGTCTTTCACCATGCAATTATACTTAACAAAACAGTTATAATGTGTTAGCAGCATACATTATAATAAGTGTTGAGAAGCTCTTCCAAAGGTTCTATTAACATAGCTATAATACATCAGTATAAAAAGTATTTTATAACTGTTACGTAAATGCATAATATTGAAGTATTAGCATATTAAAGAGACTCATAGATATATAATGAATAAATCAATGAAATATATATTAGAATTGCTATGCAAATATATGATATTGAATTTGCAGCATATTTAATTGAAACGTAGAAATATGAGTATGAATAGATCAATATAAAAGGTTGATTACAATAGTTATGTAAATATCTAATATTGGAATCGAATTAGATATACCGTGTCATGGAAATGTGAAAAATATGGTGGCTTTTGTTAGCCATGTGTTACCCTATATATTATGTGCACAACGAATGTCTGGTTAACAATGACATCCTAAAATTTTCAATAAGGTTGTAAGAAATTTGGTAGGTCAAAGTCCACGGAATGCGAATAAGTATACTCACTTGGGTATTATTAAAATCAAAGTCGATAAGTTCGAAGAGTAAACTGCGTGGGCGCTATGCCCACGTTTAATTCATATCGATGCAGTTATTATCTATACAAATTCATCAGGAATAAAGATGGAAAAGTACAGTTCGTGTCGCAATGAGCTTTATTGTTATAGACGGTTTACTGACGGTTTTTTTCTTTCTTTTCTATTTTTTAAATTCTAAAGCTATTTTGGTCTCTTCAAATAGATTCATAATATGTCCACAGTTTGGCCTTCTTTTTTCAGCAATTCTGTGTTCATACTAAAAATTTCAAAAGAAGATTTTTTTTGTAAATTATCACGAAATGTCTCTAATCAAATAAAGCAAAAATTATTGCTTGGATTTCTGGTATAAATTTGGGATTTCAGAATAAAAAGGAGGTCAAACTGTGAATATTTCATAAGTATAAATGGTATTATTGCAAGAATTATGTAGATGCATGACACTGAAACATCAGCATATTAATCTGGGTTATACACTGCTATCCATACAAAATGCCACACCAAGAAGGACCAGGTATATCACAGCAAAATATTTTTGGCAGATTTTTCGTGATGTGGTTGCGCGATCCATTACTGCCATGAGCATAGTCTGCCTGTCATCACGGGCAGTGGTGCAACGAGGTGGGAGCGATCAGCTCTGTCGATCCATCCATCCCTCCTGCATCTAACAGTTACAGATCCGCATCACAGTTGGTTGGTTTCGTCCAACACGTTGGCCGAATTCACGTTGACCACACACATTGATCACACGTTGACCGTCTGAAGGATAATCCCGCAATTTCTATACGCTATTTTAATACCTATTAATACTATATTTTAATATCTATTAATTAGTATAATGTTAATTAGTATTAGTTACTTGTATATATTGTTAATTAGTATATAAAAGAATTTATAACTATTCTTTCAAATAAATAACTCTCACATTTTACTAAATGGTGTTCAATATCTTACCCTTCATATTTATATATTGTCACAGATTTACATAAAAGAGTATGTTTACACATATGTAATTAGATATATAGGGGTCCCACTAGTCTGTTTGTTAAGAATCGGTATTTTTTAAGAGAAAATTTAGTGGTAGGAAACTGGTAGGTTCTTTAATAAATAGCAACAAAAAAGCTTCTCCACGTAAGTTTCGACAAAATTTATCAAGAATATTTTTCTTTAAGAAAAGTGATGTTTAAAAAACAGACCCAGTACAAACACTGGATATTTCAGAAGACGCCGGTTTATATCTGCTCAATAAATCACCTAGTATGTATGCACGGATATTGTAAGTGTAAAAAAAATAGGCTTTTATCAGTAGATTAAAAACATTCAATTTAATTTTATTTGGCAAACGATGTATTTTTGTTTTAAAAACGTTTTTTCATTTTTTTTCTAATGTCAATACCAAGTTATGTTATATTGGCATAAATGCATGATACATAGTCTACATGTGAATCACTAATTCTTCATAATAGTTAAATAAAATCAATAAATTACAATATTATTTTCAGATTGTAACAGATCTTAAAAATATACCTATTCCCAATCCTAATCCAAAATGAGGAACCACGAGCTGCAAAACGTGTTTTGAAAGAGGAATCTGAAATCAGAAAAGAAAAAAAAACCATAGAGTTTGAAATTTAAGGAATAAAAGTCAACAAAAATCTACACTCTAAGATGCACAAATTTTCAGCAGGGTGTCAAATAAAGTCCTATACAGGAGCTATAATCAGAAATTTACCGAATTGTTTTCCCGAACATGCATACTTTTGAGATCGGTATTAATAAATCCTATATTTTGCTATTAGCAAGCTCTGTAAATAGTCTCATCAAATATCGTATAATTAAATTACTAAACAAAGCCATCATTTATATTAGAGCTATTTGAGACTGATACATGGCGGCTCATCAAGCATTTTGTTGCACACACACACACACACACAGGCTAAGATTATTTATTATGTGATTCGAATTCGCTGCTTATAGTTTTTTAACTTCTGAAAAATGCTTTAGTGTTTAGTATTAAATCGTTCTAGTCAATCAAAAAATGGAATTAATGTATGTGTAGAACATATATAAATGATAAGGAGAATGAGAAAGATGAACAATTTTGCAAAATGCGGCTAGAATTTTTCAAATATAAACAAAACCCAGGTACTTTGATTCGGCTATATTTTACATTACACATTTTGTTTTAATCAATAATTACTTATTTGTTTTTAAAAAGAAGTTGTTTAATGCATAAGAGGTTATTATTTATCTTTAATTCATAACAACTAGAAATTTCAATAGCTGCAAAATTTACTTCACAGAATATTTTTACATATATATATATATACACATTGTGAATATTTACATCAATAATAAATTACAATCTAACCATTTAATGAAATATAGGAGTCTAATGCACTTGTATATGTAATTTTCTCACTGAATCAGATTTAATATTCGTGTAATTCATATACTTGATTATTTTGTTGAAATATTCTAAAATTTTAGCATGACATTACACAAAAGCATAATGGCATTTAATTTTTTTTTTAATTTTTTATATCAATGAAACTACTCAATGTTGCACCTATTCTCTCATATCATGTATTTACGTGATTAATAAATAAATGTATTCGGCATTTTACGCAATGAATACTACCAAGTAATGCATTTGAAACTGAATGTCACCAAGCGAGAGGTAATAAATATCAATAAAAAAATCATCTTGTATTATTAGTCTTTAAATTTTATAATTCCAGATTTCAGTGCTCAAACTTTAAAATTCTCTGGAAAATCTTTATTGGATATCGTCTAGATATATTTATATTATATATTGTTTACTTGCTAAATCAGCAGAAATACGCACAAAGTTAAAGTCTAATAAAGTATGAATATCTAAAGAAATATCGAAAAAAATATTTTAATTAAATATTTCACGCGTAACCAAATGCCTCAAAAATTCAAACAGTAATTTTAAGGTTTTTCAAGTAGTAGAAAACGAATTTTTTATCAAAAATATTTAACTTTTTTGGCAACATTAAACATATTAAAATTTATTTGATATACACATGGGATATCAGTAAATAAACTGAATTTGGAACTCTTAATTTTAGAAAGCGTAAGTAGGTTTTTTTATCAACATCTCTTCCGTTCCTCTTCAAAATACGATTTACAAATTTCTAAAGAAATAACTGTCGATTCTAACTTATTTCAGTAACTTTTTAATAAAATAATGAGATATGTTTTAATTATTTCTTTTCATTTAATATTTTGGCGTGTTTTATCACCCCGTCTACACACACACAAATCTAGTCCGGAATTTCATAAAACAATTACTGATTCTTTTAGCTATTAGCGCAAAATTTAAGATTATTTACTGTAATAAACAAGTAATTTATGTTGTTATCTATAGGCAAAAAATGAGTCGTTCGTACGGCATACTAGTTATAAATAATGATATGTTAATATTAAATATTGCATTATTTTAAAACCAACTTTATTTTTATTTTTTACAAGAGTAAACTAAAACCAAAATAATTAACAATAATCTTTTTTAAAAAAAGGATTAATAATATCTCTGTAAGTTAAACCTTTAAGGTCTAAGATATCAGATCTAGTATTACTATTACAGCACATCCGCTATTACTCAAGCACAAAAGATGGAAAAGAATAAAATATCTGTAATGTATGCTTGTAATGCTTGTATGCTTGTATACTTGTATGAAAAGGTTACAAAATGCTACATTTTGTAACCTTTATTCCACATGTCTAATCTTGTACCACGTGCTTAAAGCACAAACTTTGAGGATGACAATCAGGAGCTTGTAAATTAAATTTGGTTTTGTTTCCGAAGACAATAATTGTGATAGATCATGGATATATTTTAAGCTATCACTATTTCAGTGCCAATAATATAGCGTCTAGATGAGACCCACATTCAACGACGCCTACCCTGACTGTGAAAGAAAAATGATGAGAAAAATATAAGAAATGCCCTCGAAGTACCGCGTGTTTATTGTTTCGCTTTTATTGCTCCATTTAAATGTATAAAAACACCAGCTTTAAAAATCAAGTTTTAAAAAAGAAATTTCTCATTCTTTATATGATGTGGAAATTTCATATAAAAACATACATAAAAAGTTCAAAATTAATGGATTGTTATCAACAAATTTAAATTTCCACCTTTTCTATTCAAAATTTGGTAACTAGGCAGAAAAAAACGTTTTTATATAGCTGCAAGTGTTACATTACATTATTGCAACAAAATAATACTTACAGTTCAGTCACATGGTAATCAAAGCTCAAAGCTATTTTAACCCTTAAATGCATATTGTATCATTTTCGATACCATAAGTGTTCCCGATTTATTGGGGGTTTTATTCACATATTCCGTATTCCCACCAGAAATTTAAAAGAGCAATTTTCACTTTACTTAATAACAGACCATTCGTAATTAAATAAAGAAAAATTTACTATTTAGATTTTTCTGGTAATACTTTCTATTACTTTTCAAATACTTTCTATTTCTGATTCTTTGAATTGCGCATTTTTTGGAACGCGTTCTATCCTATGCATTTAAGGGTTAATAAGGTCTAGCCATAACGTTAACTAGACAAGTCTAGTTAATCTAGCTTTTCTAATATGTTTCGTTAATTAATAATGAAATTTATTCTACTAGTGCAAAGTCAGTTCTTAAAATATGAAAGTATTTCATTGTCATCGGAAAACACCACTGTATGTAATGTCTAGAAAGCTCTAGCACGTTAGGAATTGACACAAAATTCGATTAGAAAATTCCATCTTTATATGTAGGTCTTTAAGTTATATAAGAGAGTGTAAAATTATATCAAAGAGCGGGCAGAAAGGAATGTGGTGTGTGTATTACATACAATAACGGAAATATTTTAAACCCAACATTCACTGTAACAAAAATCCATTAATATACGCAAGTTTTTCCGTAAAAGTTTACGGAATAGTTTCATTTTTCCGAGAAAACAGTACAATTTCCGTAATTGACAATTTGAGATTACAACTGACACATCTACCCTATATTTTCTTTAATGTAGAATAAAATTGTACTTATTTTTTCCTTTATAAATTCCAAAGATGCCATACAAAGAAAATGCAGCACAACGAGTTTTGTTATCCAGCTAGATTTTTTTTAATGTTGTTCTAGCCAATAAAACTAATTTATCGTATTTCATTTAAATTAATGTTTGAAAATTTATAGTAAAAATATTTCAAATACTTTCTATTTCAATTTTATTTTTATACTTCAGTGAGTGCCTAAAGTTTTAAGACGAGGATGGCTGTCCTACTCTGGATGAGATCGTTTTGCTGTGTTTACGCTGCGATGTAACCCCTTTAAGATAAATACTGACCACAGGATGGTAATCATCTCATCGACAATCGATTTATAACCTACCAAATGTTGGGGAATTTATTCTCCTATAAATTTTCTTCTTATTTCATCAATTTAAAATTTCGTCAAAATTAATATTGTGTCTCATCATGTATTATTTGGCATTTTCAATATTCACGAACATCGAAATTGAAAGTATTAATAAAGTATTTGGGATTAATTTTTATTTTAGTTGATGAATTTTTAATTTCTCCTTATTTTCGTCAATTTAAAATTTCGTCAAAATTAATATTCTGTCCCATCATATATTATTTGGCATTTTCAATATTCACGAACATCGAAATTGAAAGTATTAATAAAGTATTTGGGATTAATTTTTATTTTAGTTGATGAATTTTTAATTTGCTTGTCAAATATCCATTTTAGGTAGCTTTCATTACAAAAAGTAAAAAGCTACCTATTGCAGCCGTCCGGAGGAAAACACTTCCGGAAAATTTTGGTATATTTTCACCGATCATGACCCCCAGACCCCAAAACCACCCTCCGTTCAAATGTTGACATATATATATATATATATATATATAACCATATATATATATATATATATATATCTGATTTTTGTCATGCGATAACTAACGTATTTATGAACCGATTTGAATGAAACTTGGTATGTACATAGTACATACAAATGTCTCGACCGAGTTCGTTGGTCAGCATCATCCGCCATTTTAATTCAAAATGGCGGCCATTTTAAATTTTTTAAAAAATTTAAAATTTAAAATTAAATGCGAAAAAATTAAAAGTTGAAAAATATTTTTCTTTTACGTGTTAGAACTTAAAACAAAGATTCCAGAACACTTTTTATTTTGTCTATATCTTAAAAAATGATTGAGTTATAGCACTTTGAATTTTTCTTATGGCTGACATTTTGAAACGATCTGATTTTTGTCACGTGATAACACGCATACTTATGAACCGATTTCAATGAAACTTGGTATGTACATAGTACATACAAATGTCTCGACCGAGTTCGTTGGCCAGCATCATCCGCCATTTTGTTTCAAAATGGCGGCCATTTTAAATTTTTTAAAAATTTAAAATTTAAAATTAAATGCGAAAAAATTAAAAGTTGAAAAATATTTTCCTTTTACGTGTTAGAACTTAAAACAAAGATTCCAGAACACTTTTTATTTTGTCTATATCTTAAAAAATGATTGAGTTATAGCACTTTGAATTTTTCTTATGTCTGACATTTTGAAACGATCTGATTTTTGTCACGTGATAACACGCGTATTTATCAACCGATTTCAATGAAACTTGGGATGTACATAGTACATACAAATGTCTCGATCGAGTTCGTTGGCCAGCATCATCCACCATTTTTTTCAAAATGGTGGCCATTTTAAATTTTTTTAAAAATTTAAAATTTAAAATTAAGTGCGAAAAAATTAAAAATTAAAAAATATTTTTATTTTTCGTGTTAGAATTTAAACAACGATTCCAGAACACTTTTTATTTTGTCTATATCTTATAAAATGACTGAGTTATAGCACTTTGAATTTTGCTTATGGCTGACATTTTGAAACGGTCTGATCTGAACGATCCACAATGTTGCTTTAAAATGGCATACACTTTATGATATCGTAAAATTTGGTGACTCTCTAAATCGCTTAAAATAAAATCAGGTTGAATAAAAGATGACTAATTTCTAAAAATTCCTATTAATATTCAGTCTTGACAAAAACTAGTTTCAATCTTATAAAATCACTAATTTTATAAGATTATTTCCACTAATTTGAGCTTAGTGTTTTTGAACAATGTAACTTACCTTAAAATAAATAAATAAATATATAAGTATATGAAAGCTACCTCTTCCTCCCGGCATTGCCGGAAGGACTTTTTTTATTTACTCCATAAAAATTGAAAATATTAATAAATTTAGTTTCTGTCACAATTACACATGGTATTTGTAAATCATAAATTGTATTTGTAAAATACATGTTTCAAGTCTACAGGAGTTGTAGAAAAACTTTTTGCTATACGACACTCTAACGACAAAAAAAAAAGTGTTATGTAGATATTTTTATGTGCTTATTTAAAAATGTATTGAAAGCAACATTACGACTCATCACGGTTACGATCACAGCGACAAAATTTGAAATTCTAAAATGGAAACACCCACATTTTTGTATCTCAAAAACTCTTCACAATGAAAAACGACGTAAAATAGAAATAGCAAAGAGATTGCATAATTGATGTGTGCCGCAACCACCTTATGGTGACATTGTCATGCGAACCGATAGAGTTCGATGTGTGTGAATTGTTAAAATACAATGTATGCTCGTCGAATCCACTAAGGATGTCTGACATGAAAAACTTCAGTTAAGCTGAGATTTTGCAGGATTTTTAAATTGTTTTTAATTCCTGCTGTGTACAATTTTTAGACTGTTATGTGACATTCTTTGCGAAAGTGGCATTTTAAAAAATGTAACTAGAATAAGGCTTATTTTTCGTGATCTGTGTGTCCCAATGTTTGTTCCCAGTTCATTCTAGGGTTCCCTACTTCCAAAGTAAAAACGAAGCCATTATAATATCACTCCTGTGTACGTCTCTCCGTGTGTCACCGCCATTTTACTTATAAATTATGAAACGTGAAAGGCTCAAATTGGGGAAAGTAATAAAGACTATTTACCCACATATTTCTAGATTATTAAACATTTACAAATACATTTAGGAGGAAGGTAGGGGGGTCTAATTACTTACTTGAAGAAAAAATCTTTTATTTGTACAGGGTGTTTCGCTACCAGACCGACAAACTTTGAGGAGTGATAGTAGACATGCAGACAAACATTATTAAATAGGAAACCATGGGGCGCAAGCGTCTTCTCTAGGAGCTAGGGGCCATAAAAGTTTAAGGTCCAAAATTCCAAACGCTGATAAAAAACGGAAAAAAGGATCGATTCATTTGCGGTTTTCGCTAAAATCATTATCTAAATCACGAATTTTTTTATAAAATTTTTTTAAAGGATACGTTCAAAAATTGTTGATAGAGGGCGCTTTAGACTTTAGAGTAACGAACAAATACTTTTTACCGTTCTTTTGTGCATGGGGTTGAAATTGTTCTAAAGTTTAGATGTTAACTTAAATTTTAAGCTCAAAATCGGATACATGGGGATCGGGTAACTAGCAAAAATTAAACTGTCAACCGAGGGGGAGATTTTAAACGCTCATTAACATTGGACAAACTAATTGATTTTATTGGCGTTTGCGTGGAAGTTATGCCATTGTTAATTATTTTATTCGAAATGACGTTCAGCTTTGTCTCCTCATTTTTTGATAGAGGGCGCTTCCGACACATCTCCGACATTTCAGTGGCATTACTCCTGGGTGTTTTACTACCACACCACCATACTTCCAGGAAGTGTTAAGGATGCAAAAAACGACTCGGAATCACAGGAATGTAACGTTGAAAATGCCTTTTTTGCGAGTTATGGTTAAAAGAAGCAGAGAAAAAAGGAACAGAAACAAGCAGAGAAACAGCAACATGTTAAAGTGACGGAACAGCGGTTATTTAAAGGTTTTACTACAAAAGGTGTTCGAAATTGCGACCAGAATTAGTCCGGCAAGCTTGACAGCGACAGTAGATGGCGCTGCGATTTCCTTGCGGTAAATGGCGCTAAACGGTAATGCTCGTGAAAAGCGATAACGCTGCAATGATCATTCGCGAACCGGTTCCAGAGGTAGTATAATGGAGTATTCGAACGATAAACTGGTCAACATGTTGCTCGTATATGGAGCTGCAGACTTTAACGGACATGCTGCTTTGAGGTTGAACAAGGAGCGTTTTCCGCATAGGCATGCACCCCGTCATACGACTTTTTCAAGTGTGAACAGTGGGCTTCGTGAAACTAGTTGTATGGGCTTCTTCTGCTGGGATCAAATGAAAAGTTAGGTGTATGAGACTCAACTACCATCAGTTAAAGACTTTGCAGCTCGTATTTCTGAAGATATATCTGCCAGAAATCTATCAAAGTTGCCAAGAATCTTTCTAAACGTGAGGAATTCTAAGCGACGCCGATGTCAAATATTCCGGACTACTTCGGGTATTAATTTCGAACACTTTTTGCAGTAAAACCTTTAAATAAACAGTTTTCAATCACTTTAACGTGTTGCTGTTTCTGCTCGTTTCTGTTCCTCTTTTCTCTGCTTCTTTTAACCATAACTCGCAAAAAAGGCATTTTCAACGTTACATTCCTATGTGATTCCGTGTCGTTTTTGCATCCCTAACACTTCTTGGAAGTATGGTGGTCTGGTAGTAAAACACCCAGGAGTAATGCCATTGAAATGTCGGAGATGTGTCGGAAGCGCCCTCTATCAAAAAATGAGGACACAAAACTGAAAATCATTTCGAATAAAATAATTACCAAGGGCATGACCTCCACGCAAACCGCAACAAAATCGATTAGTTTGTCCAATGTTAATGAGCGTTTAAAATTTCCCCCTCGGTTCACGGTTTAATTTTCGATAGTTACCCGATCCCCATGTATCCGATTTTGAGCTTAAAATTTAAGTTAACGTCTAAACTTTAGAACAATTTCAACCCCATGCACAAAAGAACGGTAAAAAGTATTTGTTACTCTAAAGTCTAAAGCGCCCTCTATCGACAATTTTTGAACGTATCCTTTAAAAATTTTTTATAAAAAATTCGTGATTTAGAAAATGATTTTAGCGAAAACCGCAAATGAATCGACCATTTTTTCCGTTTTTTATCAGGGTTTGAAGTTTTGGACCTTAAACTTTAATGGTCCCTAGCTTCTACAGAAGACATTTGCGCTCCATGGTTTCCTATTTAATAATGTTTGTCTGCATGTCTTCTATCACCCCTCAAAGTTTGTCGGTCTGGTAGCGAAACACCCTGTATATCTTGTGAACGCATTCGTAATGCTGAACTCAAACATACCTTCCTTTTAATTTTAGGTATTATATTTTCAGAGGTATAGTCTAAAATATAATACAAACATATGTTCCTCCCCCCCCCCCATCTAATAGCGAATCTACAGAAGCTAAAATTACGAAAAAATTAGAGGTTATAGATGTTACCTTCCATGAAAAATATAGCGATTACTCTAGATTGCATAGTTTTATGAAAAAAGGACATTTTACTGCTACACAAATTTTGATTTGGGGGCATTGAGCAAAGGTGTTGAGGATTGTTTGAAGTACCTATCGTAGCACAGAAATATAAAAGCAATGTTGATAATGATTCTTGAAAAAATTTGTTGATTATTAGCCGAGATATTAACCCTTAAAAACAGAGATGGTTTGGGCATAAATAATGAGGGAGGCTGCATATTCTGCATACCATCAGCCTAGATAACATCTTTTAATAATGCATTTGACTAATGCAATACCTAGTAGCAGTAAAAAAGCAATAAGCAATAACTGTTGAAAACATACTAATTTAATTATAATTATAATTAAATTAGGATAAATCGGAGTTCGTACGCATAATTTAAAAAAATGTATTCCATTTAGTACCAAAATTTTTTTAAGTATTACTTGCCTTATTTAATGCAAAACATTCCTTACTTCGGATATAGCGACTACTATGTTATGAAATTTTTTGTATTAAAATATCTAATTTTTTTTTATTCTGTATGCATGCGAACCCTCCATAAATATTATGGGGTTCGCGACTAGTTTGCATTCAGTGGATCTCTCATTACGAATCTTATGTATTTAACAGTTAATTAAAATTAGCGTTGCAAAGGTTAGAAAAAACCCGGTTTAAACCCGGGAATAAACCGGGTTTTTAGGAATAAACCTGGAAAAAACCCGGGATTTTTTGGAATAATTCGGTTTTTGGGGAATAAACCTGGGAATAAACCTGATCTATTGGAAATAAACCCGGGAATAAACCGACTTTTTGCAACTCTAATTAAAATTCCAGCTGTTAAAACGAGTCACGGACCAAAACGGCTTTGCAAATTTACGAACTAGCTTCTACACAAACTCCTTTAGAAACATGCCAAATTTAAATATTCAATAAGGGTATTGTGTTAGCTACACAAGAAAAATACAAGGTTATTACTATGCCGAATTTAGTTTTATGAAATACCAAAGGATGCACTACCTTTTATTCTCAGTACCGAGTTAAGTTTCTTACAAATAGATAAGAATAAGGTAAAAAAAGAGTTATGCAGGATAGTAACATTTGATATTATTTAGGCTTAATATCTCTTTGAACTTTTATTATATATCCATTCATACTTTTCTAGTATGCTATAACCAAGCCTAGGTTATATACTTTTTTACAAATTCTTATTGTTCTTTCAGCAATGAATTTATTTTAATTATGCAGTTAAATCCTTCGCAACAAGAGCGCTTTGCTTATTTTTTTTTTATGTTTGACCGCCGGTTTTTCAAAGCAGAAAATTTTCTGTACTTGAATCGCAAAAAAGCTCCAATTAAATAAGGTAAACTTTACAGTAAAAAATTACTGGTGGGAATAATTAAGAACTCTAAGAATTTTAAGTGGCACGTTATTCGTTTTCAAGTGGCTAATAATATATATGTTTGTTATACGGAACCCTCTGAGCGTGAGTAACACTCGCACTTGACCGTTTATTTTAACTTTCGTTTTATTTTAACTATGTATTTCCGATTATTTTAACTTTCGTAAATTATTTCTCACTGTTTTCCAGGATCATTTGTATTGTGAAAAAAAATTGACTTCTAGATATAACCTTGAGAACTCAATTGTTTCTCTTTACAACATTTTCAAAATCATATTTTGAAATATTTACTTCTGAAATTTCGTTCCAATTATTTCAACGGTCGTATCTCTAGCCCTCCAAGCGTTTTGCAAATGGGTAAAATTGTAATTTTGTTTAAATGCTTGTTTAATTGCTTTAAATGCTAATAAAATATAACTCTTTAATATTACATAAAAAATCTTATTTAGGAATATAAATGTAATCCTTTAGAGTCTTAATCATTCTTCAATGATTTGAAAATTCATTAAATTTATAGAATTATAATATCTTAAACATTGCTTATATTGCAGTGAAACCTGGAGTTTTGTGTACGGGATTTTACGGGCCAAATGCTTACAAGGAAGGTCTCCATACGGGCATACTCAGAAAAATCTGAAAAAATTACAGAATGTTCTCCTCATATAGTTACGTATGTTTATAAAAAAAATTCCGGCGGAACCTCCTTATAATGTCCGTAAAAAAATAATAAAAATTTCATTTATTTGGCGATTTATCTCCGGTTGGCGAAAAAACGAAATTTTGAAAAATACGCTTTTACGCTTCGAATACTTTTTAAAGAAAAAACTTTCTATGTTCAATTTTATGAATTTTATGTGTTTAGTTTAAGTAATTTTATTTTTGCATTTTTACTTTACTTTAAGTGTAATTTTGTCATATACGTTTATATGTACTTATAACAAAATGAAATTAATATATTTTATCATTTAAAACACAATTTAAATTGATTAAAATTGTTCCAAATTGAAAAATACACTGTTAAAAATCTGCTGCATTTTGTTGCAACGCACTCCCTTGCTTGTATAGAAAACGGTTACTTGGCCGTGAAATCGAGCTTTCTCATTGGTTGGGATAGAGATATTATATACAAGCGGTGGAGAGCGTTGCAACAAAATGCAGCAGATTTTTAACAGTGTATGACACGGTCAATTCACCGTTGCTATGGAGCATTCTCATTGGTCAGAAGAGAGATATTCTATAAAAGTAGTGGAGTGACGTTGCAGTAAATGCTGCAGATTTTTAACAGTGAAGTCAATTAAAATCAATTTTCAGATTCGTTAAAATCGTCTGCTTTTGGCGAGGAAATGCACTGCTCGCCAAATCCCGCGTCGCTTTCAGCTTTTCACGCCAATTATTCCAAACTATTTTATTTTTTTACATATCTAATAATGTAATTCCGCCGCTATTTTTCACTGATCCTTTATTACCTACATGAGTAGTTTAATTCGTATTTTTTTCAAAAAATTCTGAGTATGCCCCCAATGGAGACCTTCCTTGTTAGAGGGCTAGAGCCTTATATATTGGCAAAATTGTTTTTAGGACCACTTTGTGCAGCCAGTAATATAGTGAAGAGTGTAAATATATTTTAAATAACTTAGATCTTTGTTTGATGTTCATCAATCGATAAAAAGTGTTTTAACATGAAAATCCCTGTCGAAATTATAAAACATTTTACAGTGAAAATGTAAAATTTTCCATACGAAAATGTTAAATCACATAAGAAAAAAAAACACTTCACTTTTCAGCGGAAAATATTTTCTAATTAGATAAATGTATAAGGTAGCCTTTCTGAAATATATTAAGTGATTCTAACAAAGAAAATAACAAACATGAAATTCATAACAAATGGCTTCACTATTATCACTTACAAAAGATTAACTTTCAGAAAAAATTTTATGTTCTAATATGTTTTTAAAAAATTCAATTAAATAATTGCGTCATGAAAAATGATTCTAAATATTATAAAAACACAAAGGGAACTCATATTTGTGAGATGATTGAGAATTATCACATTCCTGCTATACTGTTGAATAAATAAGATGTATAAGTAATTATTTGTAACGCTTGCTATATAACGTCAAGATTAAGAATAGTATTCACAGTTAAGAATGTATAAAAAGTAAAAATAAGATAAAACAACACAAATTATTGAACAGTGTTTTATTCTTTTAAAAGCAACCGTATATAATGCTACAATTCCACTTTAAAGGTAACTTTTCATTAATACGTCTAGAAACAAAATCTGCGTAAATTTAGTGTCATTTGATCCAATGATACGTCAAAAAATATTTGCGAGCTGTGTTCACTCCTGAAATATCCAGTTTCATTTTGCATTTCGAACACTTTAATTTAATACAGGCACAAGATATATATACATATATTATTTAAAAACACAATAATGCGTTTTATGCATTAAATTCCTATGGAAAATAGCATTTGTTTAAAGAAAAGTATAGTGATATTATATAGCGTGGATCTTTTTTATGAGAGTCATCTTATCTTTCAGAAGTAATAAAATATCAAGCACGTGATGTTTTAACTTTGATGACTAATGTATTTTAGAGATGTTATAACTTATTCCTGATAATGTATATTTAAGTTGAGACGTACGTGTTGAGTTGACGAAAAGCTTTTATTATATAGGATGGATAATCTCGACAATTTATATACGATTTTAAGAATGCAATGATTTTTATTTTTCAAATAAGAATAATTATAACTTATAAAATTAGTTTATGGTTTATCTTTTACACATTTTCTTTAAAATATTATCCTATTTTAGTAGCGCAAATCAGCATCAGATTATATTGGATAAGGCCTAGTGTTGCCGAATATTTCATTGATCGGAAATAACTCCAAGGAAATAACAGCATTGGAAAAGAACTGTTTTTACATTTGAAATTTTTGAGAAACTAAATATTTTAATGAAATAAATTCGGCAGAAATATTGAATTTACATTGGAAATATTTCCAATTAAATGGCAAAATATTTCTCCTTACTATCGAAGCAAAATTTTCTAAATCTAAGCATCCTAACTTTCGGGTTATTCAGATTTGTAAAGAAAGTTCCCCACTTCAAGGAGATATAGAATGCGTTGTATTTTTCTAAACAAAATATAATTTGAACTACAGATAATTTAAATGGTGTTTTTGATATTTATTAAATAAAGAATAGTACAAAAATACGCAGATAGGTGACGCTGTAATACACATCAAAACATTTAGTACGCGATTTGTAAACTTTTAATAATATCAAAAAGTAACATTAAACCTGCTTAATATGTTCCCCTTCATTTTCAACAATATGCTCTAATCGTAGTACCATATTTTCAACAGTTAACTGGAATGAGTCTGCCTGAATATGAAAAACATAGTGGTGAATGTTGCTTTTCCGTTCTGGCTAAGATTCTGGTCTTTTACGGCAGATATTTTCTTTCAGGAAACCTCAGAAATAAGTCGTAGGTGTGATATCCGGCGAATGAGGAGGCCGTACTGTTGAAAAATTGCGGATGATTGCACGTGCATCTGTGAAATGATGCCTTAGCAAATGCTATATCAATGTAAAGAGGTGCACAATCCTGAATGAAAATAAAGGCATACACGCTGTTGAAATTGTGGGATTAAAAAATTACTCAGTATATAACGGTATCGAGTTTTTATAACGAAACAGCCTTGCATGCCATTTTCAGTTATTTTTTCAAAGAAATAAGGTCCAATGATAAAAGTAGTCACAAAATTGCACCATCATACCACTTTTTCAGGACACAGGGCTACGTTTCTGCATAGCGTGAGAGTTTACCGGTGTCCGTATTGAGCAATTGTGGGTGTTAACAAATACCTTCAGTTTGTTGTGGGTTGTGCCTGGCAAAAGTGGTTTTTTTCAGTCTACAGAATGCACCATGGTTAAATTACGTCAACCAGCATTCAAACAAGGGACTGAAGTGCAAAAGTTCAGCTACATCACCGTCTATATGTGGTAGTTATTTGAAGTGCATTTTAACATCTCTATATCTGATCTATAGTACTAAAATCGATATATGTTATACAGATGATCGATAACACCTTTCCTATAGAAAATTATGCATAGGGTCATGGGGGGGGGGGAATATGTCTATATTAAAAATGGTCCTTTTCACTACATAAATTTTCATGTTTTAATTTTTTTTTCTTTTTGTAGAAACATTTTTTGAGGTTGTGCCAAGTATTTTTAATCAAATTTTAGGATCTGGCAACATTTAGTAGATTCTTATTTCTTCTTTCGATAGTGAAAATACTGTTTTATTTTGAGTATTAGAGGACTATTAGAGGACCTTATTTTTAGAATAATTGTATAAAGAATGGTAGAATAAATTTATCACTCTAATTTTTTATAATTTTGTGTTTAGAGGTACGGTAAAATGTGTCTATAATTAGGTTTAACTAGAGGCTGCATGGTGGAACACATTCCCTATGTTTACTTTTGAAGTTTTAAAAAATAAAATAAACAGCAATTGTTTCATCAGTAGTTGTTTTCTTAACCTAGTTTATCTAGTTTACAATTTTTGACCTATTTTCCATTTATATAAAATATATAGAAAATAGGAATTATATAGTCAAAATGTACTATTTACTTAAGTAATTTATTTGAGTAATTTTAATATTAAATATTGTGTCTAAGTTGAACGGAACATATACAAGCATCCGTAAAATAATGCCTATCCATTTTTATCAATTTATGATAATTGCTAGAAGTGAGTTTTGAATTGAGTTAGGCATTTTCTAACTAAATTAAAGTATACTATGTCGTTTTTATATTTAAAAAATAAAAACAAAAAAAAGAACCTATAGATCATATACAACCTTGGCCAAAACATCACGAATGCACTACCATCTATGTGCAGTAACTTCAAATGTGCATATTTACATGTATTAGGTGTTTTCAGTTGGAAAAATACCATTAGTATGTTATATGATGTGTGTATAGTATGTGTTATCTCAAATAAAGGTTACAAAAAAGAATTTGGTTTAAATTGATATTCATTAACAGTAATGGCTGAAAGTGCACTTTAATTTCTTCCAGCGAAGAGTAAATCTATTTTTAAAAGAATGGAATGTTGAAGTGACTCCAAAATTTAGAAACGAATCTATTAGAAAGTAAAAATTTGCATATATCGCCCTACAGTATAAAAGGAAATTTTTAATTAAATATTGTGGGTGGTTGTACTCTTAACATTATGTGTCATTTTTTGTCGACACCATCCATTAAAGGGTTAATTTATGTTTTTTAGATAAATAGATTATATACCGGACTAAACAATAAAAATTCGAATAGAGTATAGAATATGGGCGCAATTGCTGAAAGTAGGTTTTAGCCTATGTTGTGAATTTATTTATTTGTTGTTTATTTAATTATACAATTTCACTGTGCAAAAAAAGCTTTATAAAAACACCCAGGCAGTATTAAAAAGCGTTCTTTTAATGAGTATGAAATACGTGATTTTTTTAATTAATGCGTTTGGAATGTATGTCGTATTTTAAGTTATTACGAGCAAATAGATAAATGATAACTAAAAAATATATCATAAAGATTCTTAGGTATTTGCTTGTATAATTATTAACTGATAATTTAAAGCCTTTAAATATTTATTAATAATGCAAGTTTTATACTCAGATTTCTTAAATAATTAATATATTTCTTTTTAGTCATCATTTTATGGTTCGATTGGTATAGATAATGAATATGTTTATAGAGTTCTCTAATTAGTCCATAAAAAACAAGAACAGTGTGTTCTGTAATAATAAAAAATTTTTAAACTGTAATTACTTAAAATTTTCTGTAATTTTTATAAAATTTTAAACCTTATTTAAAATTGTGTGAGAACTTCAAGTGGTAAACCTGTTTTCAAAGTGTAGTTTTGAGAAAACTTTAAGAGATAAGGATTTATGCATATAAAATTTGAAAAATGTCCTTCGTTAAGGTAGGGCATATACTGGTATTTACAAAACATTTATTTTAGTTTTTTTTAACTAGATTGAGTGCACAAGTAATAACTATTCAAATATAAAAAATGAAGAAAACAAGAGTAAAAGGCTATACATTTCAGTTTCGGTTGACATTAAGTATATTTATAATATCAACTGTAATTATACTTACGTAAAAATAATTATAGTTCTGATTATATAGATATTAAATGCATTTTTGAAAGTGTTAGTTACAATTTAAAAAGTTTTTGAAAGTTAATACGTAAAAATTTAAAAAATATTTCTTTTCCAATGTATATTATTTTACGAAATAAAGTGTTTTAAAATGTTTTGTGATGTTTGGTCATCCGTATACATTCTTTTTACTAGCATATCAAAACATGAACATTCATATTTTCATTTTTACGCAGAAAAAGAAGTGGTCAAAAACTGGCCAATTCTATTTTCTAACTAGTGCTAAAAATAACTTAAATTTCAGAAACGAAAATGAATAAATATTTCCTAATTCTTAATCTTCATACCTTAAATAGTATATGGCAATTGTGAAACCATTACTTGTTTCTTTAATCTCTTAATTATTGTTTAGGGAAATCTTCAGAAATGTGTCAATAATTTCATTAGCAATAAAAATTAAACTTGAAAATACCTCCTCTAAATGTTTACTGATTCACATACATTATTTCAAATGCTTTTGAATTTCTAATTTCAACTTTAATATTCAATGTTTTTCCATTTATATACTTGCGCGATATATCCCTTGTGACAGACATATTTATTCCGCTATAAGTCTGTCCTTTGAGATTCCATTTAAACTTATCAGGTATTTATAAATTTCGGAATGGAAATCCTAGCCAAACATACACAGTATTTAAATAGACTTTTATCGTTTGGAAATATTTATTTTTATCTTTAATTTTATCTCTTTCCAATTATAGATTTTCTATTTATTCTTTTTATTTCTGTATTTTCTTTATTCTACACATTATAAGTCCTTGTGAAAAAACTAGTTATTTATTCATTCCCTCGTTCTTTTAATTTTTATTAAAACTCATCTGGTACTAAACACTATGTTACAATTTAGTTCAATCACGTATAACGTGTTTTTCTATTTTTCTTTTTAAAATAGTATAATCTGTTGAAAAAGAACTAGTTAGCGTAACAATTAAATGAGACGAAAGACTCTTTTAAGTCACAAGCTTAAACAAAAAAATACATTATTAATGAGTATCGCCTATGATGAAGAATGATCATTAATTTTAAAGGTAAAAATGTTTTAATTAATTCTGCTGATAATTAAATTAATCTTTAATGGATTGAAAATGGAAAACTTAAGAAAATGGATGGTTTCATTGTTCAGTTAAGAAACGGGATGAAATAATAAAATAAGTACATTTCTCTTTAATTGGTTGTGAAAATGTATTAATACTATAATGTAAAGAAAAGATTTATTGAAAATTTTTAAATTCTTCATTTAATACTGCTTCATAATTCATTTGATACTGCTTCTAAGCATGTTCTTTTACATCTACATTTCTCTTTCCACTAAAATTACCGAGTATTAAACGCTAAGTTAAACAGTTTAATCTCATGTTTTTTTTTTTTTTTTTTTTTTTTTTTTTTGTGTGTACCTGTGGAGGGTGTGGAGGTTATTTGTATCAAGTGTAGCTTGAATAAAAAGAACTATAGTAGTATAAAAGTATCTTTTAAGAGAAATGTTAAATTAAGAAAATATTTTATAAACCTTTTATAAAGAAAAATCATTAATTTTAAAGTTGAAAATAATGTAATGGATTCGTCAGTTAATTAGATTAATTTTTAATAGGTGAAAAATACTCTTATTTAAAGTAAAACGATTCATTAAATGTTTAAATAATAATTTCCGTGAATTATCATATCTAAGTATATTGAGCGTTAATTGCATGTGTAAATGTTATTAATATAATCTAAAGAACTGATAAACTAATAATTTTTCAGAACTTTATTTAATAATGCTTCAATCTAACTGATAAGTTACAACGTCTTATAGATTGCAAAAATGTTAAATCATGATGAGAATCTGCAATACAAATTCATGCATGAAAAAAATAAAGATCTAAATGAAATAACTTTTGTGATAAAAATAACAAACTCTGTTCACGTTTCTCCAATCCTGTAGGCTGCCACTCATTAGAATTTCAATACATATACTCAGACAAAAAAAAAAAAAAAAAAAAAAAAAAAAAAAAAAAAAAAAATCTTTTTTTTTTTTATTCTCTTATCTTTTAAAAATAGTTCAAAACTTAGCAGCACAATTTTTTTCAGAAATAACCGATTTAAAATACAGAGGATGGTCATACTTTTCTGTAACAATTGTGACTTTCTCTATGATTTCAATTTAATGAAGGAAAAAATAAACACTAAATGGCATCAATTCGGAATAGGGTGTAATTATCGTCTGCGTCATTAAAAATATTCCTTACTTTAAATTGCCATTAGAAAATAAACAATGGAATGAAAACTTCTAAACCGGGAGGCGGAAGCACATACAATCATCTCATCGAGTTCACAAGTGAAAATCATGAATTAGTTAAATCTCGGGTCGCATATTAAAACGCATTCGGTCTGTCAAGTCATACCTTCGTGGAAATCACCTAAAAATACGAACTTTAGCGGTTGCCTCGTAGCTTTACCATTGCGCTTTCCTGCACCAGAAACTATAAAAACCTGAAAAACTGGATAGAGGAAAACATAATGGTAAACCTGTGAGTTAACCGCTGAAATCGGGTTTTTATTTGTTTTCCACTAAGATATGACATGGCATACCTATTGCGTTTTAATATGTCAATCGAGATTTAGCTAATCCTAAATTTTCATCAGTGAACTCAATGAGGTGAAACTCTGTGTTGTCGCCTCCCAGTCTATATGTCTTTGCCCTTTTCGAAGAGAAATAATCGCATTGGATCTTTAAAAAAAGGTCTGAAAAACTCGTATTTAATACTCTTACATGGAAAATAAGTGACATAATGAACATCAGGGAAAAGAAATATCAACGTTTATGGGAAAAAAATGTAAAATAAGTTAAAAAGTGTAAAATAAATTAAAAAATCTTTTTTAAAGCAAATCAAAACAAAAAATTATGATATTCACCGCCTGCTGTGAAAATATGCTTGCCAGCGAAATATGTACAGATTATTTTTTAAAAAATATTTGGCAGGTTTAAATGAATGTACATAGTTATCAAAAGATAAAGCTTAGATATATTTATCGGATTTCAACAGGGAAATATCGATTTACTACCGACAAAGAGGGAAATAAATCTAAAATTTTGGTTTAGAGCAAACAAATGAAGTTTTGCTTAAAGTTTTGTAGTTATTGCTGGATTCTCTTACAATTGAAAATCTAGAATAAGGAAAGTAGAAATAATGTAGAGAGAACACCAGGGCTCCCAAATGGTCCGCGAACTGAACATCAATATTTTTTAACAGAAAATTTCATAGTAGGTTTCTACAGCATTTGTGCTAAAAGTGACCGCCGAAGCCGATTTCTGAGAATTTTGCAAGAAAAATATAAAAGGAAAATCTTTCTAAGAAAATATTGATGTTCAGTTCGCGGACCATTTGGGAGCCCAGGAACTCTGATTACATTTCGAAATATATTTATCCAGCTTTCAAAGAAGATATTCCATCACTTAACTCCACAATCTTCAGTGTGTTCTGTTCTATCAGGATAAAACGACCTGACATATCTCTAATTCTACTTACAATTAAAATACACCTACTAAGATATAAAGACCTAAAACTTTGGTAAAGCGAAAACTAGTAAAAGTATGCTAAAGGTTTCATGCTTATTGCTGGATTCTCTTATAATAGAAAACATAAATTAAAAAAAGTAGAAAAATACAGGCAAAATTAACTCAGATTACTCTACGAAGTATGTTTTAACACCAGTTTTCAAAGAGGACATTCCATCATTTTGCCCAAAACATCTTAATTCAGTTAAGTTGTATCAGGGTAAGGTTACCAGCTATACCTTAAGTCTTCTGCTATATTGTTCAAGAAAAGAAAGTCAAATGAAACCGGAATTAATGCGGCATTACTTTTCATTTTGTTGTAAGCGTCTCTTATATATAATACTGTTCATTTGACTTTTAAAACAAACACTGTATAAGTGGAATCGCAAAACACTCAATGGACTCTGATAGATAATGTTCTAGGAGCAAAACAAAATCAACTTTGATATGTTAAGAAAATTTCATTAATCTAAAAAATCAAGATGTAACCCCATAGTTTTCCAAAAGTGTTATCAGATTGAACCTATTAGAAAAATAATTCTTACTTTCGTTTGCATATATCTTTTTTTTGAAATCATTACAAAAAATGTGTACTTAAATTTGTCATAAATCGCAGTTTTCATTTTAGATAAAATTTCAAATACACTTTAAATTTTAAAAGGGTAGCTGACACTAAAATGCTAAAATGTCTATTGTAATATTGCGTAACAAAGGCAATTATTAAATTGTTACAAACGATAAAACTCTTACAAAAGCAAGTTATGTTAGCAAACTGTTTCAGCAAATGCATTTCTTTAAAAATGTAAATAACACGTGAAAAATGGATGTTGCAAAAAGATAGGTCCACGAAATAAAATATGAATATAGAGTTTATTTTAATCGAAATTTTCTTCTCTTTTCTTCAAAAACCCTTAATAAAGAGTTTTCGCAAATAATGCAAACCGATAACACACTCTCTGGAACAGTCTGACAGAATAGACTCACCCCTTTTCACTTTGAAATTTGGATCAACCAATGTATATAAAGGACTTAGCCTCTGATTTTTGTTTTTAACCCTCATGAAAAGCATGATATGCTCAAAAGTAATAGGTTTTTAACTGTATCATATTGTAAATAATAAAACAAAACATTTAAATAATTTAAATACCGTTTGTATTTACAAACTTTTAACTAGAAAACAAAAATACGGTAAGTTTTGAGCATACAACATTTTGTTGTTGTTGTTTCAAATTTTACAACTTGGATAAATTTTCTAAATATCATTTATAGGAATCATGGAAAGTATAGAAATTTAACTTCGTAACTCTTTCCAAAAAAAAGAAAAAGATTTAACTATGACGAAAAATAACATTTAAAACACTTTTACAATCGATATTATCAATTTGAAATTAGAATTAGTAATGGGAAATAATTAATTAGAATTAATTAGAATAATTAAAATTAGTATTGAACTTAGAAATGGGAATTATACGTTTGAAGCTGGCAGTTTAGAAGTTATCAATTACATTATGTTAATAATGTAATAATGTTATGTTAATGTTATGTTAATAAAGTGAAGCTTGTATACTATCTAGTAGAGACAAGCAATTAGATTTTTTTTTCATCAAATTAAAAATGAATGAATTGTTACAAATTTTGGAAATTTTTCCTTTTTTTTACGAAATCTAAAAATTATTCTATAAAAGCCTCATCTTTGAATGTTTATGTAGATAGCTACTGCTACTTTATTCAACAATTTTCTAAAAGTTAGGATTTTTAGAAAATTGGTAGCGCAATTTTTTTTTTTACCAAAAGTAATGGCGGGCAATACGTTAGCTATAATTTGATTCTTTAATAAGAAAAGCACAACACTTTTAGGATAAAAGAAATTTATTGGATAGTATATAATATTTATAAATAACGTTTAGTGTTCAAAACAATGATTTAGACGAAAAACGCAAATGTGCATTTGACAAGCAATTTTAGTATAAGGGTGAATTTCACATGAACTGCCAGTTTGATGTCCTGATGTTTAAATCTAAATTTCATATTAATGAATTTATTTTTGGATGTTCTAAAAGCAGATAGTAGCACATCTTTTTATGCTTAATTCAATGCATTCATTACATTTTTTCCAGAGTTATCAAATAGTGGTCTTTTTTGGTACTTTAGTTAGCAAGTAATGAGAATTTACTTGTCCTGAATAAAAAACTTGGGAAATTTCAATCTTTTTTTATGATTCCAAACATTTAAAAAATTTTATATGTGGATTAAAAGTAAAATATCCTGAGTTAATTAAACAAACAAGCATTTTATATTTTTAAAATACGTATCTAAGAGTTTAAAATTTAAAAGAATTTTGTGTCCTCATACGCAGAACATGAGTGTTACCTTAGGGAAGTTATTATTATTTGTTTTCAAAATATTTGTATATTGTAGTTGGCAACGGTAGCGAAAACACGATGTTGTTTCTTCTTTACAGTGCGCTTATTTAGAACTCGATATGGGCCTCCGTGGCTAAGTGGTTAAGACATCACGCCGCTAATCGTGAGGTTGTGGGTTCGAATCCCACTGGTTCCATTGCACACACACTTTGTGTGGAGCTCCTGGTTGTACTTCTCATGTGTTGTAATATTTCCTTGTGTGCTATCTCGTCCCTGTATATTGACGATGGCTTATAAGCAGGCTTCATGTCGAGCACACAAGTCAGATGTATGTTGTTCAATAAACAAACAAACAAACAGAACTCGATAATTTTATTTTATAATTGCTATTTATTGGAATGTTCATTTCAACATGGTGAGTATTTTTATTTTCTTACAGGAGTGTTACCCATTTATTTATTATTATTTTTTAACGTATAGAAATGTTGAGTTAGGAAATGCTGTATTTTTTGTTCAGGAATCAATAGGTCCAACTAAAATTTCAATAAAACAGATGAATTCATTTTAGTGAAGAATTTCTTAATAAATGTCATGAGTGTTACCGAACATGAGTATTACCGTACATTAGTGTTACTTGGAAAAAGTAACACTCATGAGGAAAGAAGTAACACTGATGATTTAAAGCAACCAATTAATAAGTAAATCTACAAGTACAGATATTGTATAAGATTTAAGTTATGATTATAATTGATTCATGATTTAAGGATATAGATTCATAATTATTTAAAAATAGTAGCAGAATTTTCATGTCTGCACAAGTGTTTTGTAAGTGCTATTTAAGATTCAAATTTTAATTCTTAATAAATAATTTTCAAAGGACTATCTATTTTAAATAAATTATAGTTTAAACTTTTAAAAATCTTTATTTCTTTTCAATAATTGCAAAAATTGTTTTTTTTTCTTTTCTTTTTCTTTTTTTTTTTTTTTTTTTTTTTTTTTTTTTTTTTGTTAACGTTGTACCAGCAAAGTTAAAAAATGTTTATGATTTTGGTTTGTCTGATCGCTTGTCCGCAGTTTAACTCTTCTAAATATACTTCGATAGCTTTGAAATTTTTGGAGCTTATTGGCGTTTACCTTAGCAAAAACACTAATTAAAATGAAGTTTCTAGAACGATTAACTTATTTACAGGGACAGTCAAAAGTTTCCGTTATTACGGCCTTGGGAAAAATCGTTTCAAATGAATTTTAAAGATGTTACACACTGTCAAACATATTAAAATTTATATAAATTTACAATATGCCCTGAAACATGCATTATGTAAAATATAAGATGAAGAAAATAGCTATTATTCATTTACAGGGTTACACAAAACAATTCCATTAATATTGGAAAAGGGGAGAATTGTGCAGCATATTTTAATTATATTAAACGATTTCATGTAATGATAAAATTTATATAAACCACAGAGGCTTAATATAAGTTATTTCAGACTTAATGCGAAGTGAATAGAGTTTACAGGGACACACAAAAAATGTTCAAATAGTATATTCTATCAGATGTACTGTATATTATTGATGATGGCTGATGGATAGATGAAATGCGTTTTTGAGTGCGCTTGTAATTATGTAAATACGTAGCACTTATAGTTGTCGTTCAGTCCGTCCGTCTATCTTCATATAACAATTCAAAAACTACCCAACCGAATCGTTTGAAATTTACAATACATAATTATTAGATAACTTTGTCAAGTCATTTCAAATTTTATGAAAATCGGATGTATAATTCAAGGACAGGGACAGTCAAAAGTATTCCGTTACATTATGGTTTCACCCTTTATTTAAGAAGCAAAGTAATACTCATGACATAAAAAACTATTAAAATGCTTTAAATTTATGAAATAAATAAAAACTAATACATTTTTCATTTATTAATGTGTATGTAAGATAACTTAAGCATTTTTTAAATTAATTATTGATACAAAAAAATGCAGAATGTTTTATAGATTCACACTTATGAGAAAAATAGTGACTGGCCAAGACATTTCTTGAAATTTTTGAAACATAAATAAAAAAAACTCGCAAATAATCAGCTGTTTAGAATGCTATAAAGTATAAGCAACTTATACCTGAGTAAATTTTCATATTTAAACCAAATTATTTTTTCAAATTATGTTTCACCTAATATGTCAATACATTTAAAAACTATCCATAAAGGAAAATTTAATAAATGTACTAAGCGTCGATATAAATTATTAATGAGCTAAAAGGAATTTACATTTAAAAGAATAGCGATTCCTGCAACTATTCATTAGTCTGCAAATTTAGACTGTTTTTTACTTTCTTCTATTCTCAATAGAAGAATGTATTACAATCAAGAAAATTTTCAACTTCCGGTTTTTGACGGATTTACACGCTTTAGAGGTCAGAGATTCTAAAAAACATGTTTTTACAAAATGTCTGTCTGTCTGTCCGTGTGTCTGTCTGTGAGTGTGTGTCCGTATGTTGCCATTATACCATCTAAAAGTGTATGAAGATATGCATTTTTTGTGAATGTTCTTGGCTGTGGTAAGCAGGTCCTTCTTCAATTTTGAAATATTCCGCCGGAAGGGGGCGCTAAAATAGCGATTTTTGTGTCATTTTCAATGTTGTACCGACTAAAAGTGTATGAAGTTATGGATAGAATTGAACCAAATTTTTTTGTGTAAGTGTATGGCTATGGCTAGTTGGTCCTCCCTGAATTTGTAAAAAAAAACCCTGAAGGGGGCGCTGTTATAGCGATTTTGGTGCCATTTTCAATATTGTACCACCTAAAAGTGTATGAAGTTATGCAATGCATAGAATTGAACCAATTTTTTGTGTGAGTGTTTGGCTAAGGCTAGCAAGTCCGTGCTATAATCACGATGTCTATACCATTTTCATTATTTTAAAATAAAAAAATGCGTGAAGTTATGCATAGAACTGAACTAAAATTTTTGTGTATGATTTTTTTTATGTGTGGCAAGTAGGTCCTCCCTGAATTTGAAAAAAATCTGACTATCATTCTATTGGTCGTCGGCTCGTGCAGAGACGTCAACTCGTTATTACTTCGATTAAATGACTGAAGCAGAAATTTAAGATGAAAATCAAGGTTAATATAATATTGAATTAAAATTATTAAAGTCATGTGTAACTTTTTTTTTAATATTAAAATGTACGTATGGGATAATATCGTTACAAGATTGCACACATGAACAGAAACAAATGGGAATAATTTACACATGATATTAACTTATTTTGATTTTGATATTGCAATAATATATATATATATATATATATTTCTCATTAAAATATTTTGAGAAAAAATGATGCTTTTAAAAGAATTTTTTAAGTAGTAAATGTTGCATGACCGAATGTCATGTTTGATATAGTAAACTGTTTAAATCATGGAGTTCAAGCACTATGTGCTGTAAGATGTTGAAATAAAATGAAATGTGGAATATAATTTCGCTAAATTTCACATTTTATACTAAACGCGTCTTCCTTATTTATTAACTAATACGTCTGCTGATAAAATTTGAAAATATAATATTGTAACATTCTAAAAATACAGTTTTTGTAAAATAATAAATTTAAATGTGGCTGACAGTTTTTCTGTAGTTTAAGAATTAACTCGATTATATTATTTTATAACTTATACAATTGAAATTGTTGATTAATACTATTATTATAATTATAATTATTATTATTATTATTTTGATAATTAGTTTACTAGGAGGCATTCTACACGTTTAAATATGTCCAATCATTAAACAAAATTTAAGAATTTTTTTTTTATTCTGAAAAGCATTATTAGACAAGCTTTTAAATTTTTAAATTCAATATTTTACGCTAGAAATTAAATGGGCTACTTAATACAATAATATCGCAGAGAATGTTAAATCTATGAATAAAAAATTAAACAGTGTTTATAGGTAAAAAAAGAGAAACTTAATAAATATGTTTTCCCAAATAGAGTACGAGATTGAAGTAAATGAAAAGGCACATTGCCTTGATAAAGACCACATAACTTGCGGTTGTGTAAGTGTTTATGTAGGTTGACTTCATTTATCAAATATGTGATCCGTTAAAGTCCATAAAATTAAATATTTGCTTACATTTTGACGTTTAGCTGCCCAAATAAAATGTAATATTTTTGGAAATTTTGTGTCTAATCTAAATAACAACTCGTATTTAAATGGTGTGGCTATATGACCGCGTTAAATTGTAGACCCTATTTAAAATCATTATCCGTTTCTTTAATTTCTTACTATTACTTAAATTGTTTAATTTTTTTTACTGATATATTAATCACGGTACATAAATAATAACATTAACAATATGGTTTTGAAAAAATACATAAAACATTTATTTAAAGAAATATAGCAGAAAATCAGGATATACTATATACATAAAACAATTTTTGGCCTCTCGAAATGAAATCTGAAATGCTGCTTCTGGTATTTTAATAATCTGTTGATTTTAAAAGTAACTTATAAATAATGGTTATCTGAGTTATTAGTTAATAAATTCATAAGTAACAGTTAATTGTGAAAAGTGTCCTAGTAACCAAACCACTATTGGTTATATTTGTTATAATAAAATCAAATATTACACTCATCTTTTATTTATCCAAATACTTTCAATAAAATATCGATATTGATTACATATTAGATTTAATTTGGAAATGTTTGCAAAGAAATGTGATTATTACAAAAATATCAGTTATATATTGAAAATATTTCCATTAAAATGCCAGTACATTGCTTTAACAGTTTTTAAAACCATTGCACAATTTGTGACTTATTAAAGAAAAAGAAATAACATATTAATTTTACACCGTATTTTTAAAGCGTATTGTAAAAATATATATCGCTTTGTCTGTGTGTATAGATATGTATGTATGTATTTGCGTGTATGTCATCAACCCATGGCTAGCGAAATCTACGCACATAAATGCTGAAAATTTCGTTGCGGTAGTCCAAGCCATGACTTGATGTAAATTAGGAACATAATTTAATTTTTCACTAATTATCCGAGTAAATAATTAATAAAAAGAATATTGTCCAGCTAAACTGATGGCATTGAGCTCACAGGCTATTCACATTAAATGTATGTAATACAGCCTTATTTTTCAATGTCTCTCGAAAAAAAAATAAGAGAGAGGATTAGCTCCCCCGTTTCCCCCTTTCATAATTAACCATTGAACCCCCCCCCCCACACACACACACACAAATCAGGAATACGTTTTATACGAATGAATCTATATTGAAAATTCGAAGCAAATCGGATAATTTTCCATAAAAACCAATTTATCTAATGTAAGTGGATGATTAATCTCCTTTCCCCTTTTTATACTTAACCATTAAACTCTCAAAACTATTCAGAGATTCACCTTACCAGAAAGAATCTATATCCTAAATTTGAAGCAAAATAGATAATCCTTCATAAAATCCCATTATCTAATTCAAGGGGGGTGATTCCCCCCTTTATACTTCACAAAAAACTCCCAAAATTAACCAGGGAAGCGTTTTGTCAGAATAAAACTATATCCAAAATGCGAAGCAAATCGGTTATTTCTACATGAAAAATGCATTTACCAAAATTAAGAGAAGTATCCCCCGTTCCCCTTTTTATACTTAAATAATCAACCTCCAAAACAAATCGAGGAAGCGCTTTATCAGAATGAACCTATAGCCAAAATTTTAAGAAAATCGGTGAATTCTGAATGCAAAACTCCGTTACCTAAATGAAAGGGGGTTACTCCTCATTGCTCCCCTTTTTATGTTTAAATGATGTACATCCAAAACTAACTTTGGAGGCGCCTTATCAAAATGACTCAACATTTGAATGAAATCTGAAAATTCTGAAATGAAAAGCACATTTATCTAAATTAAGGGGAGGGGGAATTTGTCACCATCCCCCCTACTTATACTTCAACAATGAACCCCCAAAACATATGAGGGAAGCGCCTTATTAGAATGAATCTATGTCCAATATTTGAAGCAAATACGTATATTCTGTGTGAAAAACGCAGATATCTAATTAAGTGGGGTTACTCCCTCCATTACCCCTTTATATTTAATCAAAAAAACACCCAAAACAAATCTTGGGGCGCCTTTTCAGAATGATCCTATACCTAAATTTGATTGGCATCTGATAATTCTGCAATAAAAACACATTCATCTAATTTAAGGGGAAAGGGGTTTAGCACCCGTTGCTCTTCTTTTATTTATTCAATGAACTCCCAAAACCAGACAGGAACGCGCGTTTGACAGAATAAACCTACATCCTAAATTTCAAGCAAATAAAATATTTTTATTATGGGGTTATCACGTTATGTACAGTCGTAGAAAAACAAAAAGTAAACACCCCCTAATAACTCTGCAAAAAAATATGATCGTCAAAGCAAGTTACTAATAACAAACGATTGTAAATAAAATCTATTTTTAAATAATGTAAATAAAATTTTCTTCAGAGGAATTCTAACTTTGTTTTTTCAAGAGCAGTATCATATTCTCACAGCATAAATGAATTCTAACACCCTTCAATTAGCCTAAAAACAAATTTTCATGCAATTCGTTTGATAAGTTTCCGAGAAATTAATTATTTTAAAACGAGTATATTTTAGGGACTGTGTCCAAATTGAAGTTCGGTACACAATTGTTGACCGAGATTGTTGACCCTTCTTCATTAAGGCATCTTAGGCGCCCCTCAATCAGTCATTTAAGACTGCTAGATGACAGGATAGCATGAGAAGTTTTTAAATATCTAGTCACTTCTATCGTAGTCGGCTCCTTATAGCACCATTTTCCAGTTTTAATCCTTATTTAAAAACTACATTGAAGAAAATTTAGAAATTTTGGATTTCCATAAAGAAGGACTTATCTAATATCTAAATCTATCGAAAAATTTATAGGTGCAATTCATAATTTTTTCGAATATTAACCCTTTTTCCCAATAAAACATTATGCAATGGAAGTATTTTTTTCGTCAATGTAAACGAATGAAGTAAAAATATATGCTACTGGCTGTATATTCTATGTAAATCGTTTTGAAGCACACTTCAACGATTCCTATTAATTTCTCTGTATTTGAAGTATCTTTGTGTCATCACATTGCACCGCGAAATATTTTTTTCCATAGACCCTCATCTAATGGAAATATTTTGTGTGTTATTGTAAACTAACTATAAATTCTACAAAATTTATATTCTGGGGAAATCAATTTGAGCCAAACGTTAGTTATGAATATCAACATCCTAATGTTTGAAGCATAATAGTAACATATCAAATTTCGCCCCAAATTATTTTTTTCCACTTATCCTCATCTTACGAAATTATTTTGCTTGTCCTTGTAAAAAAACTATAAATTTTACACAATTCATTTTCATTTGTTATTTTGTTATAGTAAACATCAATAACATATAAAAATTATATAGATATCCAAGTATGTTTACAAGAGTTAGAGCATGGCCAATCGACCAGACAAACAGGTAGACAAACCGAAATTATAAACAAATTTCAACTGTACTGGAAATATTTAAAACGAAACTAGAAACATCGAAGCTCCTGATCATCAAATTTGCCCATGAGAAATGCAATCAATATTTATAATGCGATTTTATAAACTCAGTTATTTTTTTAGTGACAAGTTAGCAAACTTTGAAGATAGGTAATAACAGCCTTTGACAACTCAGGTGACATATTCGGAAGGACTTTCCTTTCTTTCCCTTCCCTATATCCCTGCTATAAATTCAAATTATTTTTAAGAAAATTACTCAAAACTTGCATTTTGATTGGATTATCCAGACGCGACAATTTGACAAAACTCGTCATCCAAAAGCAAGCATTTATAACAAAAACTGTAATGCACTTATCGTAAAAATAATTATCCAGATAGAAGTATTACTCGCAGAGTGCTCCTACAACAAAGAACTTGTACAAAGTTTAAACTTTGAATTATACCAAGTGCGTTTCGAAAGAAGGTTCCAAAGCTCCAATATGCAGTGCTTGAAACTGTTTTCTAGGTATTGTTAAAAATAATATATTTAGTAATTTTTTTTTTTTTTGAAAATCATTAACAGGAATCCTTATATGATTACACGTCGATAGTTACATCTAGCACCACTTATCTCTTCCTATAATGCCAGTACAGTTTGCAAGTAACGGAAAATGCGACTTTATCAAAAACTGTGTTACTTAGATTAAGCAGTATAATTTTCCTGTGGGGTTTAAATAAACTCCTACTGCCCTTTCTCTCTTTTTTTAGTTTCAGTAGAGTTAAAAATACGGGAGGACATATGAGGACCCCAGAAGCCAAGGGGTATAAGTGACAAAATTGAAAAAAATAAACTAAATACACAGACGACCTAAAAATATGCTTTTTTCATTTTAGGTAAAGAAATATAAGTGATTTTCTTATTATTTGCTGAGTTATAGAGGCAAACCACTTTTTTCGAAAAACAAACAATATTGATTAATTATACATTTAAAGAAAATTGTACTTTTTTTTAACAGTTATTGAAATAAGAGTTCAAAGACCAGAATGCAACAAGCAGAAATTTCCTATTTCAATCCACTCAATTGTTATTGATGTTCTAATTTAACATCAATTATCTTTAAACTCAATTTCTCCAAATCGAAATTTTGTCACTTGTACCCCTCGGCTTCTGGGGTCCTCATATATTGTTGCAGTACATGCTTAAAAATGTTTCAGCAAACATATCACCTAACATTAACCCCTTGAGCTCTGATGGTAGAATTTTCTACCACATAATTTTAATTCCGAAATGTCACAATGGCACCAGAAAATTCGATTTGTTTATTTGAAAAAGATTTAATGAATTTTTTTGTGTATATCGTTAACCGGTTTTTTTCATTGCAAAATACTGGTGCCAATGTGACATTTGGAATTTTCAAGAAATTTACCCACCAGAGCTCAAAGGGTTAAAACAAACATGTTTTTGAGTTCGGCGTTATGAGACCATTTCAATGATATTCCGCACGTACGCAAAAGAGAAAACTTTTCAAAAGATTTATTTAGAACTTTTAAAGTTTTCAATCAAATATTTGGGAATAGCTAATAATCTATTAACACATTCGCTGCCGGTCACGCGCTAACGCGTGAAATTCCCAATCATTTAACATGGAGGGCGGAGTTATCGGCAGCGAACGTGTTAATATACAGGGTGAGTCATAAATATCGAAACAATAGGCTATCTCCTTAAATATTGCCCCTAGACCCATACTTCCAATTGCAAAAAATCATAAAAAAAGATGAATTTTTTGATAAGATAAGTTGCAACTCCATGGGGGGTCTGTTTTAAAAAATACGAAAATTAAATTTTTATACGGGCCCCAGAGGATAAAATTTCCAATTAGAAAAAATTTCTTTATCCCTTCCTGAATTGAACAAAAAAAATTTCATCTCGCTATCTGCAAATCCCCGAAAGATATTAATATCCAAAATTTTTCAAAATTCCTGACTTACACCACTTAAGCATGCCTCTGAGCGCAGCAAAATCAGTTCATTTGAAGTACAATTAAGGGATCTACCATAAATTTACGTATTGTTAAATGTCGATCCAATACAACACTTAAACTTTTAGATATAAAATAAAAGCGTATAGGTTTTTGCTTTAAATTTCGATGAAATATGCTAGATGTCTGCAATATTTCCACCTTGCCGCCAACTTCGTAACTGGCACGACTCATTGAACGGACCGTCTTATTAAACACTTATTAAAAGTGTTATCGAATTAAGCGACATTAATTAAACTCTCATTAAAAGTGTCTTTGAAACTTATTGGCTCTGGCAATAAGTTTAGTAAATATAGTAATAGCGAAAATGACTCTTCTATTAGCGGAATCAATGGAAATATATTTTAATAAACAACATAGAAATATTTTTAAAAATCTACTTTATACTACAGTTAAACCGCTATAACGGACACTCCCGAATAGCAGACACCTCTGTTTAACGGACTATTTTTTAATCCCCATTCTCAAAACCTAAATTTGTGTATGTTTAACCTCTGAATAACGAACATTCCGAATAGTGAACACTATTTAAGGCTATAAAGGATGAAAAAGTATTTTTTAAGGATAAAAAAATTAAAAAAAGTTAAAAGGCCTCTAAATTTATCAGGGAGTTTTGTGATAAATGAGCTGGGGAAAATCCCCCCCCCCCCCGCCACGTTCAGAGTTGAATTGAAGGGGTTGCCAAGGAGGGACATCTTCCAGAGCATTGAAATATCCCCTCGGAAAATTGAGATTTTATGCTTTTAACAGCCAAAAAGTGCAATCCCCCTCCCCGACTGGAACTCTATAATGTCCAATAATGTTACTTTGAAAAACAAATTACATGTAATCGCAAGCAAAAGTTAACTTTTGTAACAGGATTTTTTCACAAGCATGTAATGAACAGTGGGTAAAGGTGTGTAGAGTTTTATTTAGCCCCATTACTTTAAAAATAATTTTAATTTCTGAGTAATCATATAAAAGAGGTTTTAGGACACATAAAAGTCAATTAATAAAATTTTAAACGTTTCTTAGCACTTTTTGAATATCTTTGATTTTTCCGAATAGCGGACACCTCCGAATAGCGGACAATTTTTGCGTTCCTAAAGTGTCCGTTATTTAGAGGTTTTACTGTATTCAGTTTCAAAATTTATGAAGGTTTTAAACCTATTTTTGCTTTCTTCTATTTTTACAAGAAGAAAGTATTGGATTCATGAAAATTTTGAATTCCGGTTTTCGATGGATTCACACGTTTTAGGGCTCAGAGATACCGAAAAACATGTTTTTATGAAATGTCTGTCTGTGAGTCACAGCACAATGAAAAAATTTGAAATCGACGTGATAAAAAAATAAAGTTTAAATCAACTGACGCATTTAAACAGTAATTAAAGAAGGTGAAAATTGCAAAACTTGAACAAAATCTGAAATCGAAACTATACAGCATTTAAACGTTAAGAGCCCATATTTGCCCATCTTAAAACTAAATGCACTGCATCAAATGTTTTTATTTCAGTATTTCTCATTTTTAAACTGACATACGTCAATAACCGTCGGTTACGGTAACTTTTCAGCTCAGAAAATTTACTTTTAAAATATGATTTGTTTACAAAAGTTACTTTTTTTTTAATATTGCTATTTTAAATACTTTTATTTTTTTTAAATACATATTATTCAAAATGCTGAATTAAAATTGAAAATTAGACATTTTCGTTTAATCAAAAGAAAAAAATTCAACGCGACAAATAATATTTTGAGTTATAACAATTTTAATTTACTCAATTTTTTTTTTTGAAAAAAAATATTAAGAAGTTTTATGATGTGATAATGCTTACAAATTATATGGTTAACCATCACAAAACATTCAAAATTCCAACTTTATAAATAAATAAATAAAATAAATGTTTCCTGGACCCATTACAGCAACATTGTTTCTTCAATTACACGCATTTCAATTTGTGTCTGATCCCTTGAAACCTCACGATTTATTAAAATTGTCATAACTCTCTGAGTTTTGAAGATATCAAGATGAAATTTTTTTTTTGTTCAGTTCAGGGATGAATAAGGAAAAATTTTCTAATTGGATGTTTTATCCTCTGGGGGCCGTATAAAAATTTAATTTTCGTATTTTTTAAAATAGACACCCCATGGTGTTGCAACTTATCTTATCAAAAAATTCACCTTTTTTTATGAAACTTTGCAATTGGAAGTGTGGGTCTAGGGGCAATATTTAAAGAGATAGCCTATTGTTTCGATATTTATGACTCACCCTGTATGTTCAATAGCCATTAAACCTTTGCTATGTTGGACCATTCCATGTTCTGTAGCTTTAGAGAAAAACTGCTGTGATAGATGGACACACTGGCGCAAGAGTGATCTTATAAAGTTTGCGTTTTTACTTTTTTAAGTAGAGACCCTAAAAAACGATTTTGAAAACTTTCGTATAGTACAATTTTCCAATTCAATTCTTTTATATGCAAAGTAAGTTCGTGAATGTGCCAGAAATAGGGATTGCAATCCAAATAGTACGGAATCATGCATAATTTTTTATTCGGAAAATCCCGCGATTACTTTTTGCCAAACCCTGAAATTTTCGTAATTTATTCTACATACAACAAATTGTTGGTATGCTGAAATCTGTCAATTCACCTGCACAAAAAATTGAAAATATCATAATTTGCCGGGAATCAATCAACCGTCATCGTATCAAAAGAAGAAATGGTTGAAATTGTTTATCCGTTGTGTTGTACATTACTAATACTATAAAATAAACAATTTCAGATACTTTGACATGTCTATCCCAATAATACTTCAATTATTTTTTCCCAATAATATCTCAATTCATTTATTCTAATAATAATAGAATTTTAGACTATGAGTTTGTCTTTAAATGTTTAGGGTATTAAGAAATTATATGCGAAAATAAATTAAGATAAAATCAGAAGCATTGCATCAAAGAAGGCGGTGTTGACATAATTTAAATTATTTATTGAACTTCAAAAGAACTTTCCAGCATATAAAATTGAGATCTATTGACAAGCTGTTTTTCTAATTTTTAATAAAAGAGTTCTTGGAAACAAGTAAAACTTCCTCGTTGAAAAGTTTTGAAAAGCGCTTTTAAGATGCTCAGCATTAGAAAAGAGATGTAAATTGACAGGAAAAAATAATATTTGAGAAATTCAGCGAAATGTTATTCAAAGAAATGCTAAGAAAACATAAAAACACTGAAAATTTTGCAATCTATACGAAAGCAATCAGAATTTTACGCCCACTAAGGAAAATGATGGTATTTCTGCGAAATGAAACTAAATTTGAGGAAGAGATGTCGTCAAACAGGACTTTCTGAAGAGGCGGTATAAGAAAATCTGAAGAGAAAGTACTCACTTTCTCTTTTAATAAGTCTGTGATTGGAAATTCCATTCATTCACAACATTCAGTCCCATTAGTCGAGTGCTTTCTATTGAAAACCGAACGTTTGATCTTTGTTGTATAAACAAGTTAATAACAAAACTGAAAAGCTTTCATAAAGACCTGGTCTAAAAATATTTCTCCTATGAATCAGAGCGAACATTTTCAACATCTAGTTTCATTGAAAATAAATTTGATTTTGACATGGAATCACGCCATTCAATTTTTTCCTATCATCATGTTTTAAAAATATAGAGCTATTCCATCTCAATTCAGGCAGACAGTACTCATATGCGTCAAGTCACCATCACAGATTTTTTTCAAAAAAATTCAGTAGTTAGAACTAAGTGATTTATAAAATTTCCTAAAAGGATTTTTCCCTAAAAAAATTATTTCTCTGATTACAGCACTTTAAAGTTCATGATAAAATTGGCAGTTTTCAGAAAAACTGAAAAACACTTCATTTTGAAATGAACACAATACCAAACATATTCAACATATTCAGTCAATTTATTTTTTATAAACAGTTATTAAACTGAATTTTACTTTGGCATAGTTTTAAAAAATATAGTGAAATTTTTACTTAATTAAAAAAATTAGATTTTAAGTATAAAAAGTATAATTATTAGTGAATTTAAGATTTTTTTTGAGAATGAAAAAAGATATTTTAAAGCTAAACATTGATAGCAATCTAAAGACCTTTAATGGGAGTTTTACAGCAAATTTTATTTTAACTCTAAGGTGCTTACAACTTTTGTAATTCAATTTTCAATTTTGCAAAATTTTGTAAAATCACTACTTTTGAAATGCAATTTCTCAAAAACACCATTTTTTAAAAATCTGATAATATGCTCAATTCATACCTTATTAGTCTCTAATAAATACCTTACAAGCAAATCGTGTGTTTTTGCTTAGAAAATTTTATATGATTTTTTGAAAATAACATGTTGTGTGTATTTTTCAACAGACCACAAAGTCAAGCTCTTCCTTATTTAACCGAACTTGTAATGTAATTAATATTTCAAACTAAAAAATACATCACTAGTACATAATTATTACTGTTAAATTATAGCTAATCATTTGCTTAAATTTAAAATTGCGTAAAATACAGCCAATAATAAAATTAGTATTGATCATATGTCATTTCATTCCATACTCATGAATGTGTTAAATCCATCTACAGTGTGTAAAAATTTTGTTATATAGTATGGATATAATATATTAATGTGCAAATACATACATAACAGAAGAATTAGGTAGTGAAGGTTTCTTAAATTAACTTCAACTCCTTATCGTTGAAGGTATGAAGTCGCTCAGATTGTCCTAATGTAACTGGTTTTTCTGTTTCTAGAAGCACATTTTCCAATGGTAATGCACATTCATATTTTTTCTTTCCAGATTCTTATGGCCACTGGAATGCTTTATCTATGGACCATGTTGGGTACATGAATGATACTTTAATGTCATTTAGTTCTTGTGATTGATATACCATTGATTTGTCCTATCCACCAATTATTTTCATAAATGCATCCAATGAAATCACCGATTTGGAAACTATGTATTGAATATTGTCTTTTCATTTGGCTGAAGGTTTCAACTTATGTCAATTCATTTTTACTTGCTCTTTTCATATAATTTTCATTATTTACAATGACCCTATAATGTTTATATCTAATACCAACAATAGATTTTGCATTAGCATATTCTTTCTCATTATTAGTTCTATAGGATTGAATAATGTTATTTTTTAGCAGAGAAGATAGTTCAGCAACAAATGAGACAGAATTTTGGATAGCTTTTATTGGCTCCTTTTGGAGATTAAATTTTGTTGCATAGTGCTTGTCTCAGTCCCCAATAGCATCACATGCACTTTTAACATGGCCGGTACCTGAAAATATCCTCTACTTCAGTACAGTTTTATTTTTGTGCAATTCATAAAACTGATACTTGTTTTTAAAATGTGCTCCAGCTCCATCTGATATATACACAGGTGATTCCAGTGTTTGTAATTGGTACAACTTAAATAATTCTTTTTTTTTTACTTTTTCTATGTCGCAAACAGCATGATCTGTATCACGAGTTAATCATCAGAAACTATGATAAAACTCTTTATTTCTTCTCTAAAGTATGCTATGCAGGTAACTAACGATATCTGAGTATCCTGCCAGTTGTAGCTTTGTACTTCATTTGGCAGTATTAGTGAGTAATTTTCAGCAAAGTCAAAATGCATCACAAGCGCAGATTTTTTTAAAGGGGTTTGGCTTATTTAATTTTATGAATAGGAATTTTTGAAGATAGCTTATATTTATCTGCCATAATAATGTGCATATTATTATTTTTTCATTAAAAAATATTATTATAAATACAGAGAAATAAGAAAAAGCTTGATCTTCTGGTTTTCAGAGAAAAAAAAACTAATTGGAAAAAAACTAAACTTGAAAAAAAATCTAATTCATTTGTAATGTATGTATTTGCATTTTAATATATTATATCCATACTATATAACAAAATATTTAACACACTGTAGATGAATTTAGCACACTTATCAGTATGGAATGAAATGACATATGATCAATACTAATTTTATTATTGACTGTATTTTACGCAATTTTAAATTTAAGCAAATGATTAGCTATAATTTAACAGTAATAATTATGTACTAGTGATGTATTTTTTAGTTTGAAATATTAATTACATTACAAGTTCGGTTAAATAAGGAAGAGCTTGCCTATGTGGTCTGTTGAAAAATACACACAACATGTTATTTTCAAAAAATCATATAAAATTTTCTAAGCAAAAACACACGATTTGCTTGTAAGGTATTTATTAGAGACTAATAAGGTATGAATTGAGCATATTATCAGATTTTTAAAAAATGGTGTTTTTGAGAAATTGCATTTCAAAAGTAGTGATTTTACAAAATTTTGCAAAATTTAAAATTGAATTACAAAAGTTGTAAGCACCTTAGAGTTAAAATAAAATTTGCTGTTAAACTCCCATTAAAGGTCTTTGGATTGCCATCAATGTTTAGCTTTAAAATATTTTTTTTCATTCTAAAAAAAAATCTTAAATTCACTAATAATTATATTTTTTGTACTTAAAATCTAATTTTTTTAATTAAGTAAAAATGTCACTATATTTTTTAAAACTATGCCAAAGTAAAATTCAGTTTAATAACTGTTTATAAAAAATAAATTGACTGAATATGTTGAATATGTTTGGTATTGTGTTCATTTCAAAATGAAGCGTTTTTCAGTTTTTCTGAAAACTGCCAATTTTATCATGAACTTTAAAGTGCTGTAATCAGAGAAATAAATTTTTTAGGGGAAAATCCTTTGAGGAAATTTTATAAATCACTTTGTTCTAACTACTGAATTTTTTTGAAAAAAATCTGTGATGGTGATTTGACATGCCCTGCCTGAGCTGAGATGGAATTGCTCTATAGTAATATAGCTAACTAGTTGCATTTTATTATAAACTTCGTGAATGAAATTATTGATTTTATATTTATTATTCTTACTACATTCAGTGATTAAAGAAAGAGTAGTGATATTAAAAAACATAAAATTCACGGAATTGGTTTTTCTAGTTTATAATAAATCACTTTCTGTACTTTAAAAAAATTAAAATTAGAATATACTAATTTTTCTATAAAAATTAATACTTGATCTGATGAGAAATTAGAAAGTCATTTGATAAAATTTGCATAATAAATTTCTATACGAAATCGTCATAAAGCGAATGAGTCAATATTTTTAAAAATTATTAACGTAGAACTAAAGATGCAGGTTTTGATTGTGACATTTAAGCTTGAATTTATAATGCTTGGGAACAAGGGTTTATCAGAGTACGATGTGAGAAATATTGAATTTCATAAGAACGCTAGTAAATCTGAAACAAAAAAAGCAACGGTAGCAAAAAGTTTTGAGATTGTTATTCACAATGTTATAGTTGATAAAAAGTTTATTATCCAGCAAAATCAAAATATCTACTGTGCAGAAGTTGAGAATACGTGAAAATTCACAAGTTTGTCGACTACATACAAGAAAAAATTAAAAAATCATAGACTTTCAAAATATTTAAGGCCGTAACATATTATGGTTTGGAAGAGTCTTAAATGAAATGCTAATGCCAAATTTATGAAAACGATGGAAAAAAGTTATTGAAACATCATCGAGATGAAAAACTGTAATGTGTTAAACATTTTATGCCATGCGTCGAAACAAATTACATTTTCAGAAGAACGTAAATTTAAACTTAACGGTCTTAAATATGACAATGTTGTGGGAAAATTTTACGAAAATTCTGCTACTATTAGCCAACACATAGTTAACAATTAGTTAAGAGATCAAGATATAGTAAATGGCAACTTTAGTTCGTTATTTTTTTAATTTAAGCATGTTTATGAAAACTTGGCGAAATAATTGTAATATACTGTGCAAAACAAAACAAAAATTAAATTAACATGTCGATTTTTTCTTTCAGATAATATAGAAAAATATAGTTTTATGCGTGATATTTAATTTTAGAAAAATTATTTTCATTTGTTTTTACTTTAATTCACTTATTTTTTACTATGCCAAATTCAAAACACGAAATTATCTCAAACGATATTCATTGAAAATTAAAAATTGTATTTATATAGTTATTGAAGATGTATAGCTAACTATTCGCGATAAAATATTCTGCATGAATTCATAAAACTCCAACATGAAATTATTTTTTAAAATAGTTTCATCATAAGTATCCGTTTTTATAGCGTATACGGGTGATTCTCAAAATAGGGGACAATTTATGTCTTTCGGCATACAAAAAATATTGAGAGGTTTTCTGTCATGTTTTTATATTTAGATATGTTTTTCTTAATATTATTCATTATTTCCACTCAAGAATTACTCACTTTTTAGTTAAAAACACCTTAAAATAACGGAATAAAGATTCAAAATGTCATTAGCATGGATGTCCACAGCAGCTGTACCTTGTGTATACTAGCATTTTTCAAGAGTTAATATCATGTTTATAAAATAAACAAATGTTATTCTTTCTTTATATTAATCAAGGAGAGGATTTATTCAATAAATTTCTTTTTAAAAATAAAATTATAGTATATAAAAAAAATTAAAGTTTGTCCTCGATGTAAAAAGTTTGATTGTTGATGATGTTTGTTGATGAGTTGTTGATGTTTGTCCTCTGTATTCGATTTTCAAAACAAGGTCATATATAATAGCTGGTTATTAATCAAAATTTCATTTTCACATGTGACAATAGTTTGAAAATATAAAGTTTCTCCATGGCAACAAGTAGCCATTTTATCCCAGCCAGAAAATAAAAGCATGTATTGTATTTTAAAAATAGAAGTTGAATATTAGGGGCGTACATCAATTGTATGTCATTAGAATGGATAATAATTTTCATGTTTATTTTATAGTTAAAATTTTTTATTTTATTTATTTGCATAGAAATTTTGTGTTTTAAAAAGCCCCAGAAAGGACTATTGCATTGTGATTATATTATGGCTCATAATCTTATTTAAATTAAAATTTGTCATTAGCATGGACAGGTATCAGTGTCATTAGCATGGTTTTTCTGTCCATGCTAAAGACTCCTATGTGCATAAATGTAACCAGTGCTTATATTGTATCCTTTATAAAGTTTAATTTTACGTATAAATTTAGGTATTACATTTATTATCCCTAAAATATGCATTAAATCTGTAGGAAAATCACTAAGACAGCTTCTTACATTGTTAGTGTCAGAATGTTGCTCATGTAACAAAGTTTGCTCTTTGGTAATGTTTTTATTCTCCTTATATGTATATATGTAAAAATGGAAACCATTTGCTGAAAAGGAAGGCTAATAAATATAGAAAGAAAATATTTAAACAGGAAGAAAATAAAAATTTCATAATATATTTGCTCCATGCAATTTGTTTTGTCATTAGCATGGCTCAAAAAATACTAATTATTTTTTTAAGTTAATTTTTAAATATTTAGCTCTGCTGACTACATGGAAAGTACACCTAATACTATATTAACAACACCTATTTTTTTTTCAGAAATTTTGCTAACAGTAATTTTTTTAAGATTTCATTTTTGAAATAGTCCCCTATTTTGAGAATCACCCATACATAGTGTTGCCGAATTTGACCGACGGATTCAGAGCGGTGATAGTAAGCACCAAAAGGATAAAAATCGCCATGGAACATGGGGTCACCAACCAATTTATTTAGACACAAAAACAGTGTTACATTCTATTTGAACTCGAATTGACGGTAATGATTTTGAGACAATAAAAACATTGCAATGAAAATGAAGCTATATGTAAGAAGTTTTGTGTAAAATGCGATACTATCACGAAAAGATCTGCTAAAACATGTTGCTCAAATAATCGGTGATACCGTATAAACTAATAAACCTACTCCAAAATGCGAAGCGTCAATTGCATACTGCAGGAGCGTTTAAAAAAAACTTTTACTACATTTTTTCATATTATTACATTTATACGAAAGGTGATTGTGTCTGTTAAAAGTTTTATTATAATATACTTCAGTTTTATGTAAAATTATTGCCATCAACCCATATAAAATCAGGGTATAATACCCTCATTTTTGAAAAAATTCATGATTTGCGACTCCATGTTCTGTGGTAATTTTTCATCCTCAGGATGTCTATTATCATCCCTCTGAATTCCTAAGTCGAATTTGGCAACACTTGAATAAATTGTTGAGCTTACAAAACGTAAATTGAAATGCAGTTGAATTCAATTAATACTTTCAAACAGCGATATATATTTAACTTTATTTTTTTACTTTGTATGTTGTTAAAGAAAGATGATAAGGGAAACAAAATTATTCTTTTCATTTAAGAATGAGATTTTTCATATTTTGTTCTTGAAAAGAGTTAAAATAAAAGTTTCTTTTCATGTAAAAATCTGTAACAAAAATTTTATTTTAAAAAATTAAAATTATTAAATTTTAGTATTATTTCAAATTTGATATCTTTCCAAAAAATAAAACTTTTGTGTATTATTTTATTTTTGAATACGCAAATATTAATTTGCATTCAGATTTACAAAACTTGCTTGTAAATAACTTACAAACGAAAAACCTCCAATAATATATTGTTTTTTCACTAGGTTAATGATATTTTCAAAATTTTCTGTTAAATAAAAGAAATCTCACAATTTAAAGTTTTTCTAATTGAATGAAAAAGTGCTCAACATGAGTATCTAACCCATGATTTTTCGATTAAATTAATAACGTTCAACCTATTGAATTACCTGGATAGATAATCGACAGAAAAAACTTTCTCAGACAATATTTTTGTCAGGCAACTTCAAAAGGGAGATAGTTGGCAATATCAGATATAGATCTTGGGTTCGACACCCGATATAGGCACTTTTTCATACAATTGGAGAAATTGTAAGATATCTTTTACAATCATTATGATTAAGCTGGAAGCAATGCAATTAAAGAAATCCCGGAGGCAATATAAAAGTTTATACGTGAGAAACACTATATCCAGCAGAAAGTGATCATTTTGTGCGAGTTTTAAATGCATAAAATCCAAATTTAGAATGCTGAAACGTATAAATTAAATTGTCATTACATGAAACCACGTAGGGCCGTTTCAAGGATACGCAAAAGTGCAATATATCCGAAAGAAATGACGTATCTGACAGATAAACACTGAAAAATAGGCAACACTACGTAGAATCCTTACACACTTGAGTGAATAAAAGTGGTGTTAGTCGTGTTATTGATCAATTAAGTAGTATATTTATGAATGTAATAAGCCTCGAAAAAATCTGGATCAAAAAAGGATTTTAGCCTCTTAAAAATGAAACTGGTTTTTGGAATTACAACATTTGATAAAAGACAGGCTGAAACAAAATTTAACAAAACTTTTTCTGTCCATATTTTTTTTTTTTTTTTTTTTTGATAAAAATATCAGTTATGTTTTTTTATTCGCTTTTCTTAGACAAAATAAAAGTTCTTTAATTTTAATCAATGTTTCTCTGAAATTTTATTATTTTTTTCTTTTGATTAGATATATTTCTCACCATTTTAGAAATGAAATTAAACTGTCCAAATGATTGTACGTATAACTTTAAATATACATATAAACTTAATGCATAGCAATGCGTTTGTATGTTTTAATCTAATAATAGGTTTTAATACTTTAATTATTTTATTATGGTTAATTAAAATAGATACTTTTAACTTCAGTTACTTAATTTATCATTTTCTTTAGAAAAAAAATCAATATCAATTGTTTAAATTAGTAGAACAAATAATGAAAACCGTGTCCCTCAAAAAAAGCACGAATAATCAATACTGCTGGGTAAAATTTCTAGAAAAAAATCCTGCGCCATTTAAATTTTGTTTATTGCATGTTTAAAATCTAAAACAGTATCTTAATTTTGAGCTAAGTATAATTTTCTTTGAAACTTCTCTTACTTCAGTTTTAGTTTTAATTACTCTTTTAAACACATTTTTTTTTAAAGAAAAAAGATTTTAAAAGTTTATACAAAAAAAAAAAATTATTTATATGCAATTACTGATATAAAAATTATTTATTATGTGTAACCTCTGTTACATTTTATTAAAATTTTTTATTTAAAATAGTTCTTTAAAAATGTTCATTTTAAATATAAAATTATTTTTTTCACACTTGTGTAATTTTTTTTTTAGGTTACACATATATTTAAACACTATGTCCATTATTCAGTAATATCTATCTTTAGAAAATGATAAAAAAAAAAATCTTTAAAAGGTCATATAAAATTGGTTTCATCCTACAGCGAAAAGTCTCGGATAGCAGAAAAATATAAAAGTCATTCTCGTAGAATATACTATTGCATATAAGAGACACATAAATCTTTTTCCTATAATGTTACATTCTGCGAAATGTGTGCATAATTCGTGGAATGTAAATGTCAGTAAAGAGATATCTAATGCCAACAACCCCTAAAAGACTTTCAGAAGAAAAGTTATTATTTTAAATTTTCTAAATTATTCTGATCAAAATCTTTTATAGCTTATTTGCTCTTTTGAAAAACTGTAGGGCATTTTTTTAATTAAATTATGTAACACATAATTAAAACACATGACACATAATATAAAAGCACACAGATTTTATAGATTGCAGAAGTAAATGTTTCCTTTAATATCTAAACGCTAAAAATATGGAAAATTTCATGCAAGAAAACGGTCATTTTAACTGATTTTTTTTAGAAACTGGCCACTTGTTTATTCTTTTATTTAGATAATGGTTATTTAAACACAATATTAAGAATTGTCATTGGTTTGCATACAATAGAATTATCGAATCTTATAACAAAGAATTTTTAAAGCTTTCAAATGTTTAAAATTTATAACTTTTTAAGTTTTATAAATTTTCCCGCGAAATGTATCACCTTTTCCAAATATAGTGAGTGTTTTAAATCAAAAACTACAGGAAAAGCGTGATTTACACTGTTAAAAATAAATATGTGAATTCACGGTGAAAGTACCGGCAGCAAAGTAGCCGAACTTTCACCGTTCTGTTAGTAGATTTTCCGTTTGGAAAATAAAAGAAAGGAAAACGTCCGTATGGAAAAGCGGTAACTCTCCGTTACAAAGTTTGATTTTTTAATGACATAATTCAATTTAAAGAACCGAACATTCGTCAAGGAATTCGAACTTTCCGAGTGGCCATATACTCAATTTAAATCATTTTTTAAATATTTTTTTTTATTTTTTTTTTTTTTTGCATAATTTATTTCAAGCCGTCCTGAGGATCGAACTCGGGACCTTTGGACAGGGGAATAAGTCCTTACTGATTCAGCCAAAGCTACTGATGCCAGCCTGCACAAAGTATGTCTTTTATGAGTTACTGGGAAAATCTGTTGTGCTTTTCAAAATTTTCCTTTCAAATATATTCGTTAGAATATTCGTAAGGGGTTTATTTTATTTTATTTTAGACTGATGCATAATACTTATTATTTTTAAAACCAATTTTAATTTTTTAACTAGCTTAAATAATAAAAAAAATCATTGTTTAAAATCACATTTTTTTTTTTGAATTAATGTATGAAAAAAAAATTATTCATTTTTTACAAAAATTAGACAATTTTTTGAAATTATCGCGCGCAATTTTTTTTTGGGAGGCTAATTAGTTAAAAGATTTTTTTAATAAGAAATAAGAGAAAAATAAACAGAAAAAAGTAATTAAGAGGGACTTTTTGTGTTTTCATTATTTTATGGCCCTAGTGGGATACGAACCCACAATCTACGCTCCCAGACATTTAGTGGCGTGGTGCTTTGACCACTCGGCCACGGAGATCCCCTGGGTAACGGACTGTCTCCGTTTTTTTTGTTTTTATTACCATCCTTTTCGTTATTTTCAGGAAATATCATGGAGTTTTCAGATTTGTAACGGAAAATACCTTTTTGGTGCGGAAAAGGAATTTTTCTGTGAAATTCAGAAAAAATTTATCCGTGAATTTCAAATTTTTTTTAACAGTGTACAATAGCCTAATTTAAGAATGTCCTCGAATTTCGGTGGCGATTGGTTACCTTCATACAGATGAAATACGGTTACTTTACCAGATTCATGAAAAATTACAGTTACTTTACCAGATTCATGAAAAATTACTGAATGATGTACTTTTCTTATAATTGCCGGAAGACTTTTTGTTAAATTTCTTCCATGTTTTAAGTGAATGAAACAAAAACCAAGTATTTACAAGTATTAGTGTGCAGCAGTTGTAAAAAATTTTAATGTTCAACAAATTTTCATCAAATTCGGTAAAATAATTTTATTTCTGTCCTAATCATCGAGTTTCTTTTGAATTTTTCTGGTAAATTAAAAAATGGATTTCATTCATTTAAAAATAATTAAATCATAAGAGAATTAAATAAACCATAATGTACGTTACCAGTTGCTTTATAAGGACACACGAATTTTGAATTAAATAACTAGTAAATATCTATTGCTCTTAATTGTTAAAGTATTAATTTGGGAAGTTAGGGTTTTTTTACTAAGATTCCTTGTTTTAGTTCCAAATATCATCAATATATAACACTGCAATGTCTCAAATTGTTATATCGCTGAAACTATGGTATAAGAATAAATCTAAGTAACCTAAGATCTTATTTGTTAATTTGTTTAGTTATTGAAATACCAAAAAAAGGTTTAAGTTAAGAAATTCTAATTATAATTAACGTAAATAAATCCCCGATTTCCTACATTTTTCTCTGCAAGAATAACTTAAATAGTTTACAGCGTTAGTTTTTATTGAATTTTAAAAATCGTCAATCCTTTGTAAGATAGCCTATATTTCTATAAAATTTTTCAATCATCTTTATCTTCCCTAGTAAAGAAAAAAAGAGGGAAGTTTTGTTTTTAATTTTATTTTTCGTATGTTTACCAGTAATTACATTTGTCAGTGATTTCATTTGACTTTAATTGGAATGGAATATGTATTCATCTTAATTCGCTAAAATAACTGTTAACTTCACTATGATCCCCATAAGAGGAAGAAAAACTTAGAAATAAGAATAGACATACTGGTACAGAAATTTTTAGTTTTCAATGTCGTAACACGATTCAATATGTATAACAAAATAAATAATATTATTATTTTCATGTACAAACGTTTATGAATTTGGAAAGAAAGTTACAGAGCTATACTGTGAGAATTGTTCGTTAAATAATGATTCACTGATCATATTATACATTCCATCTTTGCTTCCTTACCTATATCATACTGTCCACTGTGCAGTCATTCAACCTTTTTATAGATAAGGGTTATTTGACCGTATTATGAAGCGTTCTCATTGGCCAAGATAGAGATGAATTACTGTCATGTGACCCTTTCTATAAAATGTTTGAATGAGTATACAATTTGCTGTAGATTTGCGGATTTTTAACAGCGTAGGAGATCCTGGAAATTAACGATAATTTAATAAATCGTTATTTTACGGACAATTTTAACAATATAGCTATGTAGTTTTATTTCCCAGGTTTTCAAGTTTGTGTAAGGAAAATAAAATACTACTTATTTTGTCTCACGTTTTGAATCGAGCAAAGAAGCCGAAAAGAAAAAAAAACTTCTGTCTGAATTCTATTTTAGGCTTATCGATCTAGTTTTCTTGTAGGTTTTCTTTCTGCTAATGTGGATTATCTTTCTATGTTGACGTTTAGGGGTTTTCTAACGAGGTAAGGCGAAAGCAGATGCAATTCCAATTAAAGCCAAATAGCATTACTAAAATTTTTTTTTTCAAGGTAAATATATGGGAAATTTAAAAAAACTTCATCTTTTTTTTTTTTTTTTTTTTTTTTTTTTTTGTAGAAAACGCTTTGAAATTTTTAAAAACACATGGCCTTTTTTACAATGCAATGGTGGTTTTTAAAATTAAATAAAAACTAATAGTGTTGACTGTTTAAGCATGAATATGAAAAAGAAAGGAAAATGAAGTCCCGCACAATAAAATTCCTATTAAATGTTATGTAATGCAATGTCTTTTGATACATTCTAATAAAAAATATCCTTAGAAGTATTTTCAAGAGACATTACATTTCTAATAACATAAATAAAGCAATTAATTGTTACAATATTTGCCCCTTAATGTTTGCTTAACTTTTTATATCTAAAAGATTACTATATATGGAGTTACTGCAATCCATATTCGTGTGGTTTAAAAATAATCTCATCCTTTAAAATACATTCTTCTTGGAAAAGTTAAGAAAAAATAATTTTTTTTTCAAAAAATATTACTTTATTTCAAAACCGTTAAAAAGGACTGTTACAAAAAATACCGTTAAAAACAACCGTTAAAAAATATTGTTCAAATTAACAAAATATTTTTTCTTTCGAAAACTTAAATATAATTTTGTCAAAATTGAACAATTTATCACAAAGCAAAAAGTAATAAATAAAAGAAAGTTTTGCTTATTCTAAAAGCAAAATTCTTCGAGAAAATCTTGTGTTTTGCAGAACGTAAAGATTTTCCAACTGAATTTTCAAAAAGAAAACGTTTATGCTGTCTTGCTGTATTTCACAAAAACTCTTGAACTTCATATTAAGTTAGGAAACAAAATAGTATCTATTCAGTTCGGTGGGGGTTGTTTTTCATTTCAACTTTATATGAAATTTACATGCATTTTGTAAATCAACTCAGCAGATAAATTTTAAAGCTCATTTTAGAAATTTTAGTCGCTAACTTGATTATTTAGTTTTTTGTTAATGCAAACTTCCTTAGCTAATAATTTATTACGCATTTTTGTGATTTTCATTTTTAAAGAATACATACTTATGCATATTTTTTTTTCTTGTCTGTCATATATTTTATTCTTTATGCAAATGCTTTGAGAGCTATTTTGAAATTGTCCATGAAATGATTTGTTTAAAAAAAGTATGTATTCAGCCGAATTTCAATGTCTAAGAAAGGAATGTTTTTTTTTTTTTTCTTAAAGTTTGTAAAAGCTAAAAAAGTCATAAATGAAAAACCAAAATTATATCAGAGCATTATATGACATGCTACTGTAGTTTAAAACAGAGAATGACAATGAATGATAAGTCTTTTACATTCAGTGGGGAGAGAAGATTGATGGCGCTCAAATGCAAGTTAAATTTCCCGTGAAATGGGACAGTTTATTTTCAGCATCGCAAAAAATCAAGCTCTTCTTTTTTCACAAGGGAGAATACACATTGCTTAGAGTAAGTGTTAAACATATGAAATATTTGCTGTAGCCTGTGAAGCAAACATCTTGAAAGTATTTCTGCTCATTCTTATTATATCATTCGTTTTGTGTTTCTACTTAGTAAATTCAATAAAATACTTATTTTACCTAATATACTTGATTAACCCCTAAATGCATGATATTTTATACTGTTACGTTGTTTATACTGTATCCTTTGAGTTATATAAAAAAAAGGGCGAAAATTTTTTTACAAGTACTTTAATTTTTAGTGGCACAAAAAGGTTTTTAAATATCCAAAGCAGTTTTAGAGACACGGCAGCACCTAGTGAAATTAATAAACCAATTATCACCGAGCTATTTCTTTTTAATGCTTTTATATAAAATGAAAACCGCCTGGCTATCTCTCTTTGCCTTAACTCACATAAAAATTAATTGGAATTGCCATGTATTTTATATACAATATTAAACTTTATCGTGGTATGTTCGGTATTGAAAATGGAATGTGTAGCATGTATAATTCATTTACAAGGACATGCAAAAGAATTACATTATATTACTTTTCTCAGAGAAAAAATTATTTTCAGTGATTTTTAATAGAATTACACTATTTCAAACATACTGAAATTTATATACATTTGTGAGGTTGAATGCATTTTTTTCCTGTAGAAAAGGGCGACACACAAAAAACCTCATTAACGTAATGTATTAATTGTATGTATAAAACTACATGTCAGTCCGATTAAATTTTATCGACTTAAGCACGGAAAGATGAACTGAAAAACGGCATTCATAATCACTTAATAAATATTTTACATAAATGCATACGGAAAAGGGGATTTTGTTAAAAGTAGGTCAATGATTTTTTTTTTCAATTATACAAAGAAATCTCTACATCTCCATGAAAATACATGCAGATTTTACGCATGTTACGCATGCAACCAGATTTAATGTTGAACAGGAACAGGATAGATACAGATTATTACGAGTATTTTATTTTAAAAGATGGTCACTAATACTATTTTCTTTCATTGAATTTATTATTGCTATTTGCTTTTTTCTCCAAAAATCCAATTAAAATTATGGATCAAGCATGTTTTTACACCCCTAAGTAACACAAGTATTTGTCAAGTAATTTTCAAAATATTCGACAAAATGTCTAAAACCAATAGTGTCCTGTAACTTTTGATCATATTGCATAGATACTAAAATGAATACTTCAATTATAAATATACTCCGACAAAGGATTATAGAAAAACCATCCACAGTTTTTTTAAATATAAATTTCGACCGATTTTATATATTCGACCGAAAATTTGGATTAGGTTTCGTTTACAGCTCTAAATCTGATTTTCTGTAAAAATTTGGCAAAACCGAAATTCTATCTAAACTATCCATATTCCAAAAATCTAATTTCTTCCTTTGGAAATTTTAACATTATTCACTCATTTCAGTTGTATGAGCTAAATAAGACACTTATTGTTTACTGCTATATGAACTTCCCTATTTATAATTATTAAGCATTATTCACTCTAAACTTCAGTGCAAATTATAAAGCTAGCGATGGAAATTTGATTAAATTTTGAAGACCTATTTCCATATACCGGGTGTCCCAAAAATGACTGATGGATTTTAAAATTCAATAATTTGCAAACGGTGACAGCTATTTAAAAAATTTTTGCAGGAATGTTATGTATAATGTCAGGAGTTTTTTTACCGTAATTTTTTATTTTAGTTTGCATCTCAAACAATAGGTGGCGCTGACGGCGATTGAAGGCCAGGTGATCAATGCTGAGTGAAGCGTCAACCTGGCCTTCAATCGCCGTCAGCGCCACCTATTGTTTGAGATGCGAACCAAAATAAAAAATTACGGTAAAAAAACTCCTGACATTATACATAACACTCCTGCAAAATTTTTTTAAATAGCTGTCACCGTTTGCAAGTTATTGAATTTTAAAATTCATCAGTCATTTTTGGGACACCCGGTACAAATTAAAAGCTACAGATTTAACAAAAATAGAATACTTTTACTTTGAAACCGCGGAAATAATTCAAATACTCTTTGAGAAATTTCTAGTATAACAGATGATTCTTTACAAAAATCAATATCAAAGAAAAATAGAGGAAGGTATGCCTAAAATATTTTAAATTGGATGAAATTCTTATAATTAAAAATCATTCTGTGTTGTAGATGAATTGATTACATTTTATTTTATATGAATGTAAAAAGCTTTTGTCAGAGGCACAGACAGACAACTAGAACCTCCCACGCACATAATTAATTAATAATTCTGTATATTTACTTAAAAAAATATTTTTACCATTTTCATTTTCGTCTTTGGCCAAAAATAGGAAGATTGCCAAAATACGATTTTGTTTTGGTTTCGGTCAACATTTATTTAAAAGTATACAATTTCTGAATGTTTAAAAAAAATGTGAATATGACTGGATATAGTAGATTTTGAATTGTTTATATAGTTGACAGATAATAGTTCTAGAATTGTTGTTCAAATTTCCTTTTTTGAAAGTTGTAGGATTTGTTTTCAGTTTTACATAGCAATAATAATCCGTCAAAATACTGAAATTCTACCGTCATTATTCTCTTCCTTTATTTTCCATTTTTAAAGCATAAAAATAAAAATAAATACTACAGAATTATAGCAAATGACAATTTAACTACATTTTAGAATCCTTAAATACGTTAATTATTCCTATTCCTCTTTTTTTTCTTATTCCAGCTTTGCGATTTCACTTTTTACATAACTTTTTAGAATCAGGATTCTTTCGTATCATTAATAATAAATTATGAGTGTGCATTAAGGTACAAAATTAGAGAAAAACACCATGTAAATTTGATTAACCCTTTGAGAGGCAAAGCCCTACTACTCTTAAAATTCTGAAATCATTGATTGACACCAGAATTTAAAATCAAAGTTATTTCAAATTAAATAAAAGCTTTTCTTCACGTACTTGACCAAATTAAAATTTTCATTTCAAAATTCTGGTATCGATGTGACGTTTCTCAACTAAAATTAAGTGGTATATATTTTATACCACCGCCCTTCAAGGGGTTAAATAAGTTAAATAATTATTCCTAAATAATTTGCATGTTTAAATGCACTGGATGTCATTTTTCATTGTAGACATCTATTTTAGATTTATATATATAACCAAATAACATTACTTGTTCATTTTGTCGTTCACCATTTTGGAAATAGATATATTTTTGGGGGATCACTTTTTACAAACTTAAAATGAAAATACAGGGAAAGTTTGAACTATCTGGCAAAAATAAAAGATAGCACTAAGCGAAAGAAAATAAAAAAATAATTGAATAGGAACATGAGCTCAAGATTTACTTACTACAATAGAGTTTATCTCCAGTTATCCGCATTCCAATGACGCGGATCGCTAATTATCTAAATATTTGTTTTTACAGAAAATTGCATTTAAGGAAGGGAAGAATGTTTGTCGAAATACGAAATTGGGTATTCAATCGTAAGATATATTTTAATGGAAATTCTTATTCAAAGTATCGTTAAATTTAAATTTAATTTGAATTTTCGAAATATGTGTTTAGGTAGTTTTAAATCGCAATTTATGATCAACGGTAAAAAAAAAATTACTCCGTTGGACATCTTTAACTTAAAGTAAATACATGTAAAAAATGTGCTATATATTACTATTGTTATTATTACTTGAAGTAAAAATAATCCAATTAGAAAGTAGGCATAATATAACATGAAATGTGCCTGCAATTATAATAAAACAAAGCAGTACTAAATGATTTTTAATTTCCCTCCTAATTTTTTTTCGGACTGCCCAAATTATCCGGATATCTGTATCATAGATTTGCACGGGCCTATTTTCGTTCACAGCACTCGGATCATTGTAGAAGCAACACTCGAACTTTCTCAATCACCGCTTTAACAATAATTGATATTTTAGAGAGATTTTTATATTAACTATGCTTTTTCAGACATGTTATGTCATGAAAAATATATATATATGGGTGATTCTCAAAATAGGGGACAATTTATGTCTTTCGGCATACAAAAAAAATTGACAGGTTTTCTGTCATGTTTTTATATTTACATATGTTTGTCTTAATATTATTCATTATTTTCACTCAAGAATTACTCACTTTTTAGTTAAAAACACCTTAAAATAACAGAATAAATAATCAAAATGTCATTAGCATGGATGTCCACAGCAGCTGTGCCTTGTATATACTAGCTTTTTCAAGAGTTAATATCATGTTTATAAAATAAAACAAATGTTATTCTTTCTTTAAATTAATCAAGGAGAGGATTGATCCAATGAATTTCTTTTTAAAAATAAAATTATAATATATAAAAAAAGAATTAAAGTTTGTCCTCCATGTTCCATTTTCAAAACAAGGTCATACTATATCAGCTGGTTATTAATCAAAATTTCATTTTCACATATGACAATAGTTTGAAAATATAAAGTTTCTCCATGGCAACAAGTAGCCATTTTATCCCAGCCTGAAAATAAAGGCATGTATTGTATTTTAAGAATAGAAGTTGAATATTAGGGGCGTACATCAATTGTATGTCATTAGAATGGATAATAATTTTCATGTTTATTTTATAAGGTACCCTGGGGTAATAACGCCACGTTAAGGTTCTACCAATTTTCACGGCTTAGTTTTAGATTGTATTTTTCAAACAAATATAGGATCTGATACAGCAACTCATTGACTCTATATAAAATAAAATAATTTAACACATATGTATTCATAAAATGTAATGGCGTTTTTTTCTTGACCATTGCTATTTGGCGTTAATACCCACCTATATGGGTAATAACGCCATGCAAACAAAACTATAAAATAAGATAGAATAATGGCATGTAGATTGACCAATTCTAAAAATACAAGCTCTACAGCTCTAGAAATTGACAAATTGCAATCTAAGCTATTGAAAATGTACAATTTTTTGTGACTCTGAAAGAAAAAGAAAGGTGTGGTGGTGGCGGAGGGAGGAGGCAAAAGAATATCAGTTTCTAAGCTACGTTTTGCTTAAAAATGACCATTTAATTAGAATTATTAGAAACATTGCACGGATTATTTGAATAAGTATTTATATTCCTATGCGATAGAAAATATTGATTTTTTGTGAAAGTGAAAGAAAAAGGAGTGAGGGGGAGCTTCAACAGAATATAACACCCTGTGTCTCTCTTTGCTTAAAAAGTCCCGCTTTATTATGATTGCATGGTTTTAACCATTCATAATGTAATATTTTAATCATGTGAAGTTTTAAAATAACTAGAGTTATATCTAATAAATATTTTTGTTAAACCTTAACTGCTGTTACCGTCTCACATACCGCTGAGTTTTTCAAGTTTCAGAGTTTAACTTGCAATTTTTAGTTTAACTATAGATACCGGGAAAATTTTGTTTTATTTGGAGTCCTATTACTATCTCTAGGGACTTTTGAATAGCTGAATTTTATTTATAATAGTCATTTATATAAGGTTCAATACAAAAATAATATTCTAAAAGTTAATTTAAGATTTTATTCATCGTTAGATTAAGCGGTCTGACAGGCTGCTCACAGTAAGTTATGCGACAATTTTTGTCACAGCAGTTAAGGGTTAATACGTATTATAGTAATCTAGTAAATAGTTTTTAACCCATAACTCCACACTAATACGGATTCTCCAAACCTACAGTTAAATTGTCGACGTTTTAAAGAACATGCTTTAATAAATTTTTAATAAATTGAATAAAATTTTTGATTAAAAAATATTATCCCAAAGAGATTTCTTATTCAATTTTATACATAATTCATATGGTTATATATCATTATCTCTATATTAGCAACAAAATTAACCTTTAACTGCTGTTAGCAATCTGACTGAACACTGTACCCTCTCCCCCACAAAAAATAAATAGCGTTTAACTTGTATTTTCCAGTTTAATTATAGTTACAACTGAAATTCTCTTTCGTTAGGAGTTCTCGTAATATTTTTAGAAATATTTGAATAGATTAAATTTAATTAGAATTAATTCTGTACAAAAAGTTTAGCGCAGGAACATTATTCTATGATTTTTAATCATGGATCGCCTTTTAACCTTTAACTAATGTTACCGGTCTCGTAGACCACTATTTTTCTTTTAATTGTTTAGTTTAACTTGTAATTTTCAGTTTAACTGCAAACACTACCGAAATTTTGTTTCATTTGGAATTTTAGTACTATCACCAGATACTAAATAGGTGAATATTAAGTATAATACTCTTGTATAAAAAGATTAATACAAAAACACAATACTATGAGTTATTCTCACCTTTTATTCATCTTTCAATTTTGCGGTCTCACAAACCGCATCACATTCATACGTTACAATTTCTGTTACATCAGTTAAAGGTTAAATTTATAAAGTTTTGAAAAACCGAACGCTGAGAAAGCGGGCAGTTAAAATTTCGAACTCAATTGAACAATCCAGTGGAAATTTAATAGAAACCTGATTTTGAAGATGTTCGAATTTGAATCTCGAGAACATTTTAATATAGTTTTATTTACAAGAGTTAAAAATTATTTTTTACATTAGTAAAAAAAAAAAATAATAATAATATAATAAAAAATAAAATAGAAAGATTATTTTTAAGTATTGGGCACCGTTCCTTAATCTTACCATTTCAAAAATGATGATAATGCTGTCTCATATTAATATATAAACCCCCTTCGGATATAGTTCGACCACTGTTGGGAATCACCGGGGTAATAACGCGAATCCCTGGCGTTATTACCCCGGGATACTTATTGCGCAGTAAATTCTAAACTACAAATTATCTCGAGAAGATATCCAAAATCTTCTACAACAGTTTGAAAGTACATGAAATACACTACAAATTTATGTAATAAACAAAGTATTTCCGGATAAAAATATAGTCTTCACATCAAAAACCTTATCTCGCAAATTTTAGATCAAGCGTTAATTTTAGATGTTTGTAAAAACAATAAGACCTAAAATTGAAACAAATTAACTTGAAGCTGTTTTTTGCGATTTATATGACTCAAAACCCTTCTGTGCAGAGCACATGTGTGTCATTTACCTGCTTATTTCATAATTATGCAAAATATAAGCACTTGGCGTTATTACCCCGCCTGGCGTTATTGCCCCAGGGTACCTTAATTAAAATTTTTATTTTACTTATTTGCATAGGACTTTTGTGTTTTAAAAAGCCCCAGAAAGGACTATTGCATTGTGATTATATTATGGCTCATAATCTTATTTAAATTAAAATTTGTCATTAGCATGGACAAATATCAGTGTCATTAGCATGGTTTTTCTGTCCATGCTAAAGACTCCTATGTGCACAAATGTAACCATTGCTTATATTGTATCTTTTATAAACTTTAATTTTACATAGAAATTTAGGTATTACATTTATTATCCCTAAATTACGCATTAAATCTGTCAGAAAATCACTAAGACAGCTTCTTACATTGTTATTGTTAGAATGTTGCTCATGTAAACAAAGTTTGCTCTTTGGTAATGTTTTTATTCTCCTTATATGTATATATGTAAAAATGGAAACCATTTGATGAAAAGGAAGGCTAATAAATATAGAAAAAAATATTTAAACAGAAAGAAAATAAAAAAATTTAATATATTTATTCCATGCAATTTGTTTTGTCATTAGCATGGCTCAAAAAATACTAATTATTTTTTTTAAGTTAGTTTTTAAATATTTAGCTCTGCTGACTACATGTAAAGTATACCTAATACTATATTAACAATACCTATTTTTTTCAGAAATTTTGCTAAGAATATTTTTTTTAAGATTTCACTTTTGAAATTGTCCCGTATTTTGAGAATCACCCATATATATTTGGAGGACCATAGCAACCAGTAACTCGGCTGTGCATACTACTTGCTACATTCCGAACTTAAACTTGATGTTGTTCAAACATCGTCCATCATTAAGACTATTTTTAAAAAACATTTTCCCCATTGAATAACGTGAAATGTTTTCAAACGGTCACGGGTACATTTTAAGCATAAAAGCATGAAATTCTTAAAAATGACTATTCTAGTGGTTTGGAGTAGAATGATGTTTATATTTTTTGATGAATGTTTTACATCGTAAGATATAAATAATTTATGTCTCATGACGACCCTTCGTCGAATTCAGGCTACAAATTCTATTTTTAACGTCAATTTTGACAGAATTTTCTAAAAGAAGAAAAAAAAAACATTATTTTTATGAAAAATAGCGTATTCTATTCTATTTTAGGACATTTTTATGTAAGAATACCTGCCAATTTATTTTATTTAAATACGAACGTTAAAACTATGAATTTGAAAACGGTCTTAAATAAATTAATTAAATTCGGACATTATGTTCCTATACGCTAATATGACCTTTATTTTTTCAGATTTTTAAAATAAATCTGTATATAACCAAAAAACATCTCTTTTAAATTTCCCGTTTGATTATGTTCCAATTTTTTTTCTCGTTGCAATTTTTTAAAATAATTTTTTCGTAAGTAAAATGAAATATATGATTATTTGTTTACTGATTTTTCTATATTTTTCATTAATTTCCTACATTAGGCTTGGCTGTTTATATTTCACCATAAAAATTTAAATATTTTTAATCAGATAGAAAATATTCGAGAAAGCAAGAATGTCACTTAATTTGTTTTCTTGAATTAAATTGGCATTATTAATGCACCATGTTATAGAAACAGGAGCCCTTGCGTGCATGATACGAAATTTTTTGGAAAAAAAAATAGCACTCTATAATCGTAAAATTTGAAAGCTTTCATAAATTAGTAGATATGCAGGATAAATGATGCACATATGTGAATCGCTCTTTCAGAAGTATTTATTTATTTTTTAACATAAAAAAATTGCTTTAATCATCATTTGCTTTTGTGGGATAAAGAAGATAAAAAAAACCCAAATTTGCTGTCCATGAAATTTAGGAGTGGTGAGTGACTTTATTCACATAATTGTTCAAGAAATATGCATTTTTACCTTATTTTCGCTGCCGAGATGCATAGATATTTTTTCTATTTAAAGTCTAGGTTTTTTTTTCATTAAATGCCCCTAAATGTCTAGGTGAATAGTATAGTTTCCAAAAGTATGAGAAATAGTTATTGTATCTTTCTAGGATTTTGAAATACACTAAAGCCATTTTTATAAAACGCTGAAGAAACAGGGAAAGAGTAAAAGGGTGAATATCACAAAATGTAAGAGATATTGAAATTATTATCCATTGAAAACAATTCAAAATTTCAAAAAGTAAATTTATTTTCTATTGGAGAATAAAGTATTCTCCGTGTAAAATTGTTAAATTTTGAAGAACTTAAATAATAAGTTAATTTCTATGTAATTACATATCATTTTTTGGCGTATTTAGGAATAATGGCCGACAGACAGGATAATGACAGTTTCATTTTAAAACATTTTTTACATTGTGGTTTTTGATGGAGAGGAAGGGGGTCTAACATTTTAATTTTGTTTAAAGGAACATGTTTTTATATAAAAGCTCGACTTCAATGTAATTTTCAGATTTATTTGTTAATTTAAGCCAGGAAAATGAAACAACAATAGTTTACTCATTTTTTACAAAGAGTTTAAACACATTATTTTGAAAGAAAAATCTAAAAGATCTTGCTGGTAGCTATGATTTTACTATTTCTGAACTCAAGTATATCAACAATAGAAAGAATTACTCTTCAGCGCCATATTTATAATTGAAGTAAAATACTTTTGGTTAAATATTTCTAAAAACTGCTTCATTTTCCTTATCGAGATGTTCCATATATTCTTAATATAATTTCTTAATATAATTGAAAGAAGTGGGCAAATGTGATCGCAGATCGCACAGAGGTTTTCGTTTAACATTTCTTTCAAAACAACTTATCCTTTAACTAATTAATCTAAATTAATAATTTATAATTATTTCAGGGTGCGTAGTCATGAAGAAACTCAGAGGATTTTAATTCTTTTAGTATCAGAAATTCTTTAAAGTACTGGTTGTTACATCTGAAAAAGGATTTCTTTTTCGTTAAATAAAACAAATGTTACATTATAAAAATTCTGGTAAAAGGTCCTTACAAGGTGCTTCCAGACTACGCACCCTGTTATTAAATTCTAACATAAATGGTAGCATCAATAAATTTAATTTTCAAATAATTGTGAAAGGAAGTTATTTATTGTAATCGAATTAAAAATGTTAAAATCAAATTAATTAAATAAAATCTAAAATTCCTAATCTTTTGAAAATCCGAGATGCAAAAAAAATAACGGAGACATGAATAAAATTTTAAATTTCTAAAAATGAAAAAAAAATGAAATGAAATTTAAAATCCTGATACATTAATAAATCGCAATAGCTCTAAAAAAATAGAAAGAAAATTGAATTCCAAAAAGCATTATGAATGTCAGATGAATGAAACCCTAATAAACCTTTAAATAATAAAAAAATATATGAAATTTATTTTAATTAAATCCATCTTAATATGAAAATGGCAACTTGCAGCATCGGGGATCGAACTATTAATCTCCTGTTTACTAGCGGGATATTCTACCTCCAATTTAAGATGTGTACACGCAAAACGTTACACTTAAGGTTCACTTTTAAAATGTAAATAGCAAAAATGAACGGATAACATAAAATTAATTTAATTAAAATGTAAATAGCAAAAATGAACGGATAACATAAAATTAATTTAATTAAAATATTAGACTTTTTCAAAATTTTTATGATTTGTCGTATAACACGAGATATTCAGCTGTGAGTAAGCAGAATTTAAAGTCTCTGACTAATACAGCTCTATGTCAGTACTCTGTGACAGACGGACAGACAGAGTACAGAGAAAAATGGGGTTTCATCAGATGGACAAAATCCTGAAAACGGCGTATTAGCATAGACGACGTCGTTGTTATAAAATGAACATGAATTATTTAAAAATAAATGTGCAACTTCTAAATCGCTCACTAGTAAGATCAAAAAGTTCAACAACTTACATTCCTAACGAATATAATTTGCTGATATGATACCTTACACAAAACCACTTCATATTACGTATTTCAAGCAGCTTTGAAATTTTACCAGTGTGAGTGCAGTTTCTGAAAATATTCCTGGAAGCTTTTGGATATGATAATCTTTTGTGCGGCCGTAGCAACTTTCTCAACCTTCCATCAAGAATGCCGTGAAGACACCTTCTTGCAGTATATTTGTCTGTAACCGTATGCTTCCTGCAAAATGCGCAATAATTATCTCGAAGATTTTAAAAAACTCTGAAATAATTTGGTATTGAAATGTTCTTCCTCAAATGCCGCTTTTGTCATCAACGATCATGAACGAATACAGTTCACAACATTGTAAGATGTAAATCTTTAAAACCATATAAAAGCTACAAAATTTTGTTGCTAAATTGTAAACTTACTACAGTTTAATCTATACACTGTAAAGAAAACTTTTGTAAATCTACAAAACTAGTTTTTATAAAGCTACAGAAAACTGTATATTTACAAGAATTTTAACGGTATCTCGGGATAACTATATGGTTTTTTTTCCTTTGCAGATACATAAAATGTTCTAGGCAGATACATAAAATAATTCTTAGTAGCGTTACATATATATTTATAGAGTAAATGTAAATCTGATACATGAGTTTTTGCTGTTGTTGTTGTTGTTGCTACACTTGCATAAAAAGTTGTTTAGATCCCAGTTTCCTAGTAACCTCATAGATTTTTTTATACTGTAGTTCGTATTGGCTTTAAAAAAGAATATTTCCAAGTTAAACTGATGGTATTGAGCTCACAAGATACACATACTAATTGTATATTATAGCCTTATACTTTCAAGGGTTAATGTCGTTCGAAAAACAAATTAAAGGGGGAAATAGCTCTCCTCATTTCCCCATTTTACAGTTAATCATTGAGCCAACTAAACTAATCAGGATTATCCTTTATCTTATAAAAACCTATGTCAAAATTCAGAGCAAATTGAATGATTCTTCATTTATACAATTTAAGAGGAGTTATTCCCCTGATTTCGATTTAACCTTTAAACTTTGAAAACTATTCAGTGATTCGCCGTATCCGAAACAACCTACATCCAAAATTTAAAGCAAATCGGATAATTCTACATAAAAATCCATTTATCAAATTTAAGGGGGGGTGGTGTAATCACCCGTACCTCCTTTATACTTAACAAAAGAGCTCCACAGCTAATTAAGGAAGCATCATATCACTATGAACCTGTATCAAAACATTGAAGAATATCGGTTAAATCTGCAAGAAAAACCCTTTACCTAAATTAAGAGGGGTACTCCCACCAATCCCCCATTTATACTTGTCCAATGAAGGGAGGCGCCTTATCAGAATGAACGTATATCCAAAATTTGAAGCAAATCGGTAAATTTTGCGTGTAAAAACCATTAACCTAAATTAAGAGGGGTTACCGTCCATTTCCTCCCTCTTAGACTTATCCAATCAACTTGCAAAACCAATCATCGAAATGCCTTCATCAGAATGATCCTATGTCTAAAATTTGAAAGAAATCTGATAATTCTGCATGAAAAGCACAATTATCTAAATTAAAGGCGGGGGATTAGCCCTCCGTTCCCCCTTTTTATATTCAGCCAATGAACTCTCAAAACTAATCATGGTGGTGCCCTCATCAGAATGATCGTATATCTAAAAGTTGAATGAAATCTGATAAATCTGCATGAAAAACCCGCTTATCAAAATTAAGGGTGGTTCTTTATACATACCCAATGAACAGCTAATACTAATCACGAAGGCGTCTCATCAGAATGATCCTGTACCTAAATTTTAAACGAAAACTGATAATTCTACATGAAAAACATATTTATTAAAAGGAGATGCATAAACCCCTGTTCTCCTTCTTATATTTATCGAATGAACTCCCAAACTAATCAGGGTAGCGCCTTATCAGAATATACCTATATCCAAAATTTGAAGTGAATCGCATATTTTTATCATACGTTATCGCGTAACGTTCGCACGAATGCACGCACTTACATACACACAGAATAGGTGAGCATATAAGCTCACGCTTTGATAGCCTCTGAGCTAAAAAAGCTGCACTAGGGCTGTATCTCTTCCTCACCACATATGGCATCACATTTACCTTTACCCCCACGGTAAATTAAATCCCTTCTTCTCCGCACCGAGTGCTTAAGGCATCACACAGCTAATCGTTTGAAAGAGCAGATGAACTGAGGTTCCGATGCCCGCTGGCTATGTTGCACACTCTTTATGGAGCCCCCAGTTGTAATTATCTTGTGCTTTAAATTCCCTTGCGCGTTCTCGTTCCTTGCATATCAACGATGACTTATAAGCAGGCACCGATGTCAAACTCATAAGTCAGATGTATGTGTTCAAAATATAAATAAATGAATAAAATCCAGGTAAGAGACAAGCCGTTAATTGCCAAACTGGCTCAGTCGGGCTCAGTAATCTGATTGACTTCTGGTATGCGAATCGATCGTAGTTAAACACCATGATAGGCTTAATGAATAACATATGCTAACATATAACAGCTAAATGATAATTTCTTCTACTTGAAATAATGTTTGTTCAGCATATCTTCCTAAAAACAGAATCGGATTTATAGTTCAATTTCAGGGACAATCAAAAGTATTCCGATACATTACGGTCAATGGGAAAAATAGTTTCAAGTGCATTCTAATGTTGCTACACTCTTTCTAACATAATACAATTCATATGCATCTATGAAAATATCTACTAAAATATAGATTCTGGACAATCTGGGAAGAAAAGAATATTTTGTATTATTATACAGGGCCACACAAATGTATTTTATTACATTATGGTATAGATGGAAACATTAGCTGGCGTGCGTTTTAATTATCTTAAACTATTTCGCATTTTATGAAATAGATGTATTGGTGGTAATTGATCAGGTTTACTACAAGTTAATTCCTGTATAATAGAAAGCATTTAGTATTTACAGGGACACACAAAAGATTTCGGATACTGTATTGTATCCGCAGTACTGTATATTTTAAAAACATCGTTATAGTACGAACGCACCTCATTTGCTACGTCTGACGTGCAATTTACGACTTGTTAATCCTACAAATTCTAGTAGTTTCGCACATAACTACATCAGTTAAATAGTAATTTCTAATTAAATATAAAACGTGTTTTGTGTCTGTGAGTGTGTGCTGAGAATAGTAAATTGCCAATTAAAAAGAACGCTGATGTGAATTAGCAATTATTAGAAAATGGGATGCAAAATAAATTATTTTATCATTCATAATAATATCTCCAGAAATATCAGAAGAATGTTATAAAAACAAGTTCTTACCTTCGTTTTCATTTTTTAAATTAATGTTTTTAATGAAAAATTCCAATGACGCTTTTAAGGAATTTTTTCTTTTGCATAATACTATTACACTGAACATAGATTTCGTTAAAAGCCTCCAACTTTGGTAATTATAAAACTTTTACGAGTAAAAATTGCACTTAATAAAGTTAAGTGCAGAGTTAATTTGAAAACTCCAGTCTATTGAAGCGGTTTAAGAATAAATTTATTCCCTAGAATATGTTTTATTTCATAATTGATGTAAGATTATTATCGTTTCGTAATCATAGCAGATAATAATCACTAATTATATGAACGAATCGTTTATAACCATTAGAATTGGAAAATTTGGTAGAATAATTTATTTTGAAAGAAAAATCTTTCTTTAAAAACCCCATTGATGATTTTTAGAATTCAAAATATTTTTCCACGTTTTTAATTGAAATGATTCAGTTTTTGCATATTGAAACTCTTTTCTTATACACGTTTTTTTTTTTTTTTTTTTCACTGTAAAAAAGTGCAACGATCTATCGACCATTTTTATAGAGGGCGGTTATATAACCGCAATTTAAATGTTTGCAGACCATAATATAGACAATAATGTGGACATGATATAGTAAAATTGCGGTTACATAACTGCCCTCTATGAAAACAGTCGATAGATTGGTTACTTTGTTGCAAAACCTTTTTACAGTGTTTGCACAAAGTTAAAACAAAATCAAATAAAGTATTTTTGCTAAATAACATATTTTTGTTAAATAACATTTTACAAATGAAACTTTTTCGAGATGTGAGTTAAAATGTATCCTACATGATACCCCTAAAATTAAAGTTCAATAATGCACTACAAATTATAAATATAAAGATTAAATAAGTAACATGATTATGAGGAACGTTTTCTGGGCGCTAAATTTATAAAAAATAGTTCAGTTCATAATTTTAAAAAATCAAGCCGTTTTATTTATTTTATTTTTTTTTTTTTGCTTATTTTAAGAGTTAAAGAATCCTACCGTGTTTGAATGGCCAATTTGGGGCGATTATTACATTCTTTTCGTTTGCTTTCTTTGAAAAACTGTTCAATTAACCATTCAAAACAGTTTCTATTCTTTTTACAGTTATTATACGTTTAGATGGGACTACTTATTTTTCTGCTCTGAGTGCGTATTTATGTAAATAAAGTTCCTTTTTAAGAGCCTCAAGAAAGATAATGGGTTAAATATTGAGATTAAATAAGATACAAGAAAAAATATGGAGATTTTTACAACCTTTTTAAATTTAAAAATTAAATTTAATAAATGAAATATTCTTTTTATACACTAACCTATTACTTTTTACATACTATTCTACACTATCTACCAATAAGTATTTGGAAACTTTCAATTTTTGACATTTTATCAAATATTTTAAAATATACTTGTCGGATTCTTCTGAAACTTCAGGATTATGAAGATTATGTCTGACCTCATATTTATCAACATCCATTTGATAAGCAGGGTTATTAGGGGGCCGACAAAAAATTAAAGAATAACAGAAATATTTGGGATCACTCTGTACATGAAAATACACGAAACGATTTATCGCTGCAGAATACAAATATGTGGATACTGCACAACATGTATACTGATTTTTGTAAGAATAGCATGTATATTCATGAAGAAAAAGTGATTTCTTTAAAAAAATTCAAAAATTCTGGTATGTTTTTTGTTTATATCATGCAGGGTTTTTGACCAAATTTAACGGAAGTTTCAGAAATATTGGCAAAATCTATTAGAAAAAATATAGCGCAATTGGAATATAAATATATTAAATATTTTATGAAATATGAGTAGTTTTATAAAATAATTTTTATCTGCGCATGCGCGAACGATAAAAACGATTCTTTTAAATCATTTAATAGTCAATTCTATGGAGTAACTTATACAAAAAATCCAATCAAATATCGTGAAAATTCAAAAAGATATCATTATTATAAGTAAGCTGTTTTTACATTGCTCTCTAAAAACGGCTGAATGATAAGGGATTCTCCACAAATTGACATTTTTTATTAACTGACTTTTAGGAAAAAATTAGTGCTATTTAATGAATACAATATCTAATGCAATATTGCTGCTAATAAGTATCTTGACACCTGTGATAGAAAAGGAAAAGAGCTTTTATTCTTTTCTATCACAGATGTCAAGATACTTATTAACAGAAATATTTTATTAGATATTGTATACATTAAATACTATTTTTCCCCTAAAAGTCAGTTAATAAAAAATGTCAATTTGTGGAGAATTCCTTATCATTCAGCCGTTTTTAGAGAGCAATGTAAAAACAGCTTACTTATAATAATGATACCTTTTTGAATTTTCACGATATTTGACTGGATTTTTTTATAAGTTACTCCATAGAATTGACTATTAAATGATGTAAAAGAATCGCTTTTATCGCTCGCGCATGCGCAGATAAAAATTATTTCATAAAACTACTCATATTTCATAAAATATTTAATATATTTATATTCCAATTGCGCTATATTTTTTCTAATAGATTTTGCCAATATTCTGAAATTTGCGTTAAATTTGGTCAAAAACCCTGCATGATATAAACAAAAAACATACCAGAATTTTTGAATTAAAAAAAAATCACTTATTCTCCGTGAATATACATGCTAGTCAAAAATCAGTGTACATGTTGTGCAGTATCCACATATTTGTATTCTGCAGGGATTAATCGTTTCGTGCATTTTCATGTACAGGGTGATCCCAAATATTTCTGTTATTCTTTAATTTTTTGTCGGCCCCCTAATTGCTCTGCTTATCAAATGAATGTTGATAAATATGAGATCAGACATAATCTTCATAATCCTGAAGTTTCAGAAGAATCCGACAAGTATATTTTTAAATATTTGACAAAATGTCAAAAATTGAAAGTTTCCAAATACTTATTAGTAGATAGTGTAGAATAGTGTAGAAAAGTGTGTAAACAGCGTGTAAAGATAGTGTATATTAACACAATTCGTGTTATAATCATTTTGGCTTTATTTTTAAAAAGTAGATGTTAAAGGTTGTGGTATACATTAAACAAATTGAAAATTAAAAAATGAGTGATGTTTAATCTAGTTTGAAAATGTTATTTTAAGCATTCTTAGTTTATATTATAATGGTGAATTTATTGATTACTTTTAAATTAATGTATAATTATGAGTTACCTTATAAGCATGTCATTTTTTTAATCCATACTTAATAACAGTCAAGAAATTATTATTTTAAAGTTCGAGTGATCTTTTTCGGAAAATTGTATTGAAAAATGTGTAATGCATTCTAATTTAATTTAATTTTAATTTATTTTATTTTTGTAGAATGGTAATTGCAGAATTTTAAGCGCATTTGTTTTACTTAACTTGGCCCCATTTGAGTACTAAGTGTTAGTCAAGGGGTGTAAAATTTGAATCTAGGTTCATTTTTTATGTTAGCGGTGAACCAGTTGCACTTTAAGTGTAAATCAATTTTTGTTTTGTACTTGCGTGAAAAAAATTGCAGCATCGCCAAAACAACCGGAATCCTATTAATATTAGCGAAAAAAAAACTGAGTGATAAAAGACGTCTCTAAAAGCACGTACTTAAAAAAAAACTTTATTTAATTTGTAAAGTGCAATATGAATTAATATTTCGCTACTAAAAACTTAGATATCAGTTATGCCTATAATTTTAATCCATTTTAAGCTATAAAATTTTATTGCTTCACAGTAATGATTCTCTTACTTTATCGACAAAGTATTTTTCTTTGTATATCTAGCTAATGAATTATCTAGTTTTTCTAGTGAATTATCTAGTTTTTTTTTTTCTAAAAACTGAAACATACGAGCAAAGAGCTTAGAGACTTAATGCTGTCTCTAAATCCAAACTTCAAAAATTAAATCAGTAGTTTTGAGATAATTAAAGTATTAAGAGATAAATTTTCTATCATTAAATTTTAACCTTTTCAGCATTGATGGCCCCACCAATGGCCAAGGAGTTCTTATCTCGAAGCTGGTAGACAGAAGGTGCTGGATTCGAACCCAATTGCGGCCGTCGGCCTAAGCGTTCGAAGTTTTCCGTGGTTTTCTTTGAACCTTGGACTTCCTTGCTTAAATACGGGTTAGGTACCCTTAAAAAAATTCCCACGGAGGGCACCCCTCCCTTTAGGTCTTATATCCCTCGTGCTGATAATTGGACGTCACAAATACAACCTTTTCAGCACTGAAATATTACATTATTATTATTTTTATTTATTTATTTATTTTCACTCATGGGATATCAAATATTTTTTTTCTCTTTTTAACACAGCCAAAGAAGAGAAAATTTTAGGATAAAATTTTTAACTACTGCTGAAAATTTGACTAATCGAGACTGCTGTTTTTACTTTCGAAGTGTTCGCTGTAAAAAAATATTCCATTAAAATACGGAAATACTGGCAACCGAGACACTAGAACTATTTCTGCGTTTTTTACGGAAACATTTTCCATAAATTCCGGAAATGTTTTCATTTTTCTTAGGTTTTTTTTCGTTTTTTTTTTTTTTTTTTTTTTTTTTGTTATATTTCCATATTTAAAAAATTTCCGTTTCAAAGACAAAATAATAGCTTACAAACCAGAAATTTATATCTTCACGAATTTCAATCTTCTCTTTGGTAACACAGGTTCACATCAAAGTCAGAATACCTCTCTTTATTTCAAACAACGATAACGAAACAACACTTAACAATAGCAGGACTTAAACTAAGGAACCGTCCTCTTCTAAATACACAAGCTACGTTTTCAAATATCGCTACTTATTTCAGATGCTAATTTAAAAGTAATAGTCCTGTCAATTGTTGGAAAATAAAAGAAAGTTTGGGTGTAGTTTTATATTTGATGCCTTTATGTTTTTTGGGTCGCGAACACGAATCTGAGGTTAGCCAGCAATTTTTTTTCTTCAAAAGTTATTTTTTTTTTTTTTTCAAAAAAAGTGTAAAAAATGTGACTTTTTTTTTTAATAGCTCCAAAACTGTGAACTTTGCATAAAAGTCAGCAATACATAAACTAAAATGTATAAAATTTCCTATATTTAATTTATTAAAGATTTCTTATTTGATCAATTGTATAGCCGTAAGACTGTTAGAAGAATAGGTGTTAAAAGCAAAACTCCCAAAAACAAGAATTACGGCACTACAGATAGATGAAACATGAAAACTAATTATTTTAGGCAAATTTTGACCATTAATTATACTAAAGATTATATGATTGACAACATTTTGGGAATATGATGCTTATTTTCCTCAATAATACTTTCAAAATTTACAATAAATTAAGGGTTCACATAGTTTCGTTTTTTGAAAACCAGAATTTTTAAGAGAAAAATAATTGGCAGATTTTGGCAAAAATAGCAATAAAAATAGCTATCGATTTTATTTTCGACAAAAATTATAAGATTTTCCTTTCAAAAGAAGTTGTAACGCTACACACACGTTGGGTGTCATTTGTAACGTTTGGTTGGTCGTGGTCGGGGTTAAATGCAGACATACTCAGAAGTTAAGATAAAAAAAAAACATAGTTTATTAAAATGATAATGGCTCAAGGGAAGTGGAGCAAGTCTTAATTTTCGTACAACTAAGAATACTCTTAAAAGACTAAACGCATACTCACAGGCTCCGGACTAGCTCAATCATGGCACCTTCTAATACTTCTCACTATCTCTTGGCTGAGCTGCTAGATAAAACTTAATTAGACAGCCCGTGGCTGTGTGTAATTCTTTATTCACTTTCAAATAATCAAAATGTAATTATTATGAATTTTCTTACCACGGCCAACTCTCAAGTCGAATACCGAAACTCCTTTACAACTCACTGGAGGCTCGCTGCTACTTTCAATCTGCTAGCACTTCGCTGACTAATATCTCCAGAACTCTCGGCTGGCTAATCGCCAGTGGTTCACTCGCTGGCTAATGCCAGAGATACTTCGCTGAGTAATATCGCTAGACACGCTCACTCCTGGCTGGCTAATGCCAGAGACACTCACACGCTGGCTAACGCCAGAGATACTCTCACTCGCTGGCTAATGCCAGAGATACCCACTCGCTGGCTAATGCCAGAGATACTCTCCACACACTCAAACTCCAACCTTTTATATGCTGCAAACTGAGATACTTCACATTAACATATTATTAATAACCGCGAGCTAACTGCAGAACCCGAAAGAGACACACACACTCTAGAAAGTTAAAGTAAAAGAGAGGATAGATGTCGCTTTTACGCTTACACATGTTAAATTATTGACGTCACGATCTCAGAGATACTAGAGTGCCTTTATGACAAAGGTCACTCCCTCACAAAGTGATGAACAAAAAGTGGACCGAGTGGGAGCCTTTAAATGTAAAAGTAAAGAAAAGATTATTTGTGAGAGGAATTTTTACTTCCTGGAATATATTTTAAAGCTCTTCACATGAAACAGAAAATCCTGAAGACAATAGATTAAAAACATAACATAAAAGCGCTGTATAAAACTTTATATTTTCATCTTTTAAGAAAGCTTAGATATATCCTTTTAAACGAGACAAATTAAAACAATTTCCATTCCAAGACAAACGGATTTAAAATTTTAGTTTCGATATTTCCTTTTAAACGTGACGCATTATAACAAAATTCATTCTGAGAAAAATGGACTTAGTGACTAGCAGAACAGAAATGACAGTACAACACATAATTTATTATATCTGCTGATGTGGTCACAGTAGAAATATACGGTTTGCTTCATTTAAATTAATTAACTGACCCGCTCTGCCTAGCCCTGGTCCGTGATGAATGACCCTTAAATTAACCTCAAATTCGTATTAATTTATATCTAAATCTCCCCATTTTATCTGAATTTATATTTCTAAACAAAAAAAAAAAATTATTGAATTAAAAGTATATGCTATTTTGTATTTTATTTTCTGCGTAATTTTTTGCGTAATTTGCGTAATAGGCCAGGAGGCTGCAGCACACTCAATCACCTCTTCGAGTTTACGGTTTTAATTTTAGAATTATATAAAATTCGATTCCATATTAACACAATCGGTCTGCCAAGTCGTATCGAGGTGGAAAACACCTAAAAACCCAATTTTAGCGATTGACTCGTAGGTTTACTATTGTATTTTCCTCCTTCTTCCATATTTTCCAACTTTTTGGTGCAGGAAAACACAATGTTTTTAAGTTTGTTTGGAGGAATGAAATACTATTCATGTCATATACTATTTAAAAAAAATACTAGATACAGAATAAATATTTATAGGGAGCTTTAAACTCTCTGACGTTTTTCGAACAGGAAATATGCATCACGCCCTAGGCGCCTAATTTCCAAATAAATTTCAAAGTTCAAATCAAAATTCGAATTGCCAAATAAATTTTGTATCTACAATAAATTAGTTCAATAAGTTAGTCTCATTATACTTCAGATTGTAATAATTACTCTACACCTAAATAAATTTTAATTTAAAACATCTTTGTATTTTTAATACAAAGCTAAGTTTTTAGCTAATACAAAACTTCAAATATTCCAACAGTATAACCACCAAATTAATTATATTTTTTAATAATAACAAGGACATTCTAGTTTCAGTTATGCATAATATCATGGAATGTAGCTTTTGAAAATTTCATAAAAAAATGAGAAATTTTAGAGATATCCTGAGCGTTATATTAGAAAGATCATTTGAGAAAAATGAGTTTTCGAAAACACAATTCTAGCTTTGAGTGGATTCTAAAAGCCTTTACTTCTGTTCTAAACGGAATTTTAAAGAAATAATTAAATCAAAATGTTCACAAAAAATAAGAGTTTAACATATAAAAATATTCTTTTTAAATTTTCGAAGGTTTGAAAATCTTGGGACCCCGTAAATTTTTTGCCTACCCTCAAATTGCAGTGAAAATTTTAGATTTTTTTAAAATTATATTTAATAAAAGTTCAAACATATAGACTTCAAAAAATGCCTTACATCTTAAATTCAAACATTTTCCATTACTTAAGAAAGGTGTTACACAATACATTAAAAACAAAACACTTTTGACATGTTTCAGTTCCAATCAAGATAAGAACCATAATCATAACATAAAATTCGTCTCACGATCAAAACGTATGGCACGAGACAATCAGATGTACACAAAACAAATGAGCTCGACTGTTAAACAGAAAATTAAAAATTAGACTATGACTTTAAAATTATTTTCCGTTGTGGTTCTCCCTATCTAAGTATTTCACGAAGGCCTTTTTTCATTAATTCTACCATAACTTGGGAATAATGAAAGAAATAGTATTATTGCATAAAAGACCTTTACGCGTATATATTTTAATTGATTTCCTTATAATAAGCTTACGATAGCAAATGTACGATACAAAACCCAATTTGCTTTCATTAAACACAAATTCCCCCCTCTAAATATAATCTAGACACAGCAGTTTTGTAAGACTAAATTTAATATCCAATTCATGTTCACCTTTTCTAACTCAAAGCTTTTTCCCAGTCATCCCTATGTAATAATTAAATCGGTCTTTTCATTAATATAAGGTATTTCATAACCCCCCCCCCCCACACACACACACACACAAGATTTTCCTGCCCTATAGGATCAAATTGTTCATTAAGTAAACACTTCTATTTTTGGTGGTAGCTTCGCAATCAATTGAATATTGAACTTTTTTCTTTAAATTTCAACCTCTCGAAACTGCTTTTTAAACTGAGCTAAAAACTTATGATCTCACCTTTATTGTAACCTTCAATTAATTCAGGAACCTGTGGTTTAGGTTTCCCTTTTATGTAGCAATTTATTAATTTATTTATGCAACTTATTTTATACCTTATAGCATAAATCCTGAAATATTACGGATATATCCAACTCTCCATTTAAAAATTTCCCAGAACAAACTTTAAAAGCTCTGCAACACTATAAAACGATAAGTGCGAATTTATAACGAAAAGGTGAACACGCCGAATACGGAATAATATGTCGACTATTAATTTCCTTTCTATAAATTGTTCTTTTCAATAAATCCCCCTCCCTAATTAAAAAGGCATTTAAAAATTGTAAATTACAATTTTCAATTCTTCTACAATTATTTAGACGGAGGAGGAATAAAAATTATATTTAATGAAAGAAAATTGTGTTTTATATCCAATTATTGTCCTAAGTCTATTATAATTAAGTCCATTGAAATATATACTCGTAAAGAGTTTGTTTGTAATGATACTGTTTCTGTTTTTATTCCAAAGTTATGATTAGAATTAAGGAATAAATACCTCGCGGAACTCTTGGACAGGGGAAGCCACAATGGAAAATATTTTAAAAATTGTAGTCTATTTTTTATTTAATGTTTAATAGTAGAGCTCGTGTGTTTTGTGTATATCTCATCGTCGCGTGTCATATGTATTGACCATGAGACGAATTTTATATTTGATTATGGTTGTTATCTTGATTGGAGCCGAAACATTTTTAAAAAGTTTGTTTTAAATGTATTGTTTTCTTAAAATTATGGAAAATGTATAAATTTAAAAATGTGTATGAAAAGGTGATTAATTCTTGTGATTTAAAAAGTGTTACTTTAGATCCTTACTTAGGTAGATAGTATAGTAAAGGTATAGCCGAAAATTAAAACATAAGATTCTGTGCTATATTATAATCTTGAATTGCGTTTTCTGAAAACTGCTGTTTTCATTCTTTCCATTTGCAAAAAATCTCATTTTTTAAAAGATTTTTAAGGTATTAAAATAAAATTGCGTTATAAGGTTCTGCTCATTCATTGGTATGTTTTAGGCAAAACTTTTAAGTATGTATATAGATGTATACTTATATATAGATGTAAGAGCTGTTTTTATTAAAAATTACAGATTTAAAAAAAAAAATCCTGTTTTGTATGCAAAATTTGGTATATCGTAATAAATTTAAGAGGTACTGAAATCTCTTGCTACAAAACACAGGTAAGTGATTTAATAATATATTGTTGAAAAAAAAGCGAAATAGATTGAATAGATTTCGTTATAGAATGTTTGACCTAAACAAAATTCGTTGCTAAAGCTCGTCTTAATGTTGACTTAACTTTGAAAAATAATTAAAATTTCATTAAAAATTTATTTGAATTCATACTTTTATTCCCTGTTTTAATGAGAAACACATTTGCTTAAAAAAAAAATCATATTTTTCAGAAAAAGTGCTCCGAAGGTAGGCACATACTTTAAACAATGATAAAAAAATAAGATTATAAAGGTAGTGAATGTGCATTCTAAAGAATATTAAAGAAAATATATATATTTATTTATTAACCTATCGGAGGGAGGGGGGGGCGATGTTTTCAACTCAATTTTACTAAAGAAATAAATATCGTTCAAGCTTTAAATTCCCATATAATTAAGTTTAGTGCGCAAATTATTATTTTTATAATTCCAATAAAAAAAAGCTTACAATTTATTTACCAAAATAAAATAAAATAACACTTCACTAAGTTCTATCCATTAATGAGCTATTTATATATATTTTTTCTTTTTAATAATTCATTAAAATAAAAAAATGAAAAATATTATATTTATTTTCTTTATCAAACAAGTTTCTTTAACGAATATTAAAAATAACCGGTGTAAGCAATTCATCACACTGAATTAATAACAAACCCACTATTTTTCTTCTTTGTCCCGTATTTCCCATATCACTTTTAAGGTGAAATATTTAATCATGATAGTTATGCAATAATACTGGTTCCCATTTTTATGATTTACGCAACAAAAATCATTAAAACTATTTCTATTTCTCTCCAATTATTCTACAAATAAAAGCTATTACAATATTTTTCCTTAATTTCCGCTGACTCGGCCTTTGTGTGCATTAATCTCGGTTACTTAAGTACATCTCTACCTTCTTTAAATCTTTTTATACATCCTTCCTTTATTGCTCTTGAAGGAAAGCCAAACAATTCACATCAGATATCAAAGAAATTTAATTAAAAGTGACGTTCAGTGCCATCTATCGGCAAAGAGCTCACAATCGAGTGTTGTGAAATGCATTGAAATTGTTTGATGCAAAAAGATTCACCGACGTCTGCTAGTTACTAACACATTGATAGAACCTAGATAACTGTGAATAAACATGATATGGTGAATAATGACACAAATCACGCAAACCTATATATCAAATACGTATTTCGACTGAGAGTTACTTCAATGGCGTAATTTGTCCGCTTAGTATGTTAGGCTGCGAAACTCTGGTTTAACTATTGATCGGAGAGGCTCCGTTATAGGATATCGAATTGACTATCTTATTCGGACAAATTATAGTTTAAAATATTCCCAACTGAGTTAGAACTTGGATAAATGTTGTTCTAGCTAGGTTTATACTCGCTAATTTGATTTTATTTGTATAATTTAAATATAAATTTTTATATTTATTTTAGTGAAATTAATTATCTCTAAATATTTATCGTTAAGATCTTTATACTGCGTTTTTTAGAGTAGTGTTTTTCAATTCATCATCTCGTGTTATGCAATAGCGATAATAATATATAAATCTATTTAAACAAAATGAAGCAATTTTATTAAGAATCCATATGTTGTATCTTTCATACACTTTTTCATGTCAAATTTATTAAACTTTCGTAAAGATAATAGCCACTAATTCTCAAATTTTTATTATTTACTATCTTCATTTTCAGAAGCACATTTAAACATTATATATACATAATGAATTACTAGTTTTCAAACAATCGCTAAAAGCAAATTTTAATTGGCCTATTTATATATTTTATTATTTATAGCATTGACATAGGGAGACAGGAAAATCTGAATTGATTGAGGGATTTTGGGCCCAAATGATGTAAAAAAGAAACAGGTATTTACTGATTTATTTTACCAAAACTATTCCCTTTCGAAAGATATTAATTATCTTGCGATAATATAAATGTAATTTTCTGATATTCGTACTCTATACTCCTAGTGGTTTGCCCATAGGTTTAACACTGTGTTTGCCGTACAATCGGAAATATGAAATTATTGTACGGCAAACACAATGATAAAGCTAGGAATAAAACACTGATGATATTAATTTTTAGCTTTTGCACCACTTCACTTCCGGCAGATATGGATCATTAGATTCCCTATTTCTATCATTAGATTCCTCTCAGTTTTCTTCGTGTGCTCGATACCTTAGGTTTTTGAGCTGTCGGCTTTTGAACTATATGTTTCCAACGAGTTTTAACATCTTAACAATTTTTTTAGATTAATTTCGATACATACTTTCAGTGTAAACGGCATTCTTCTTTTTTCATTAATTTGCCAATTATTGATTGTTTAAAAAAAATCCCGACATTTTTTTAATCCACGGTAATTGATTCTGATTTCATTAAAATTGGTAATCTTGGTAATGCAAGACGTGAAATTTTTAGTACTTTTATACTAGCAATAGACATTATTTAAATATTCAAAACTATCATATAAGATAGTGAGAAAATATTATTGTTTACTAAGAGGCGAAACTTATTTACTTCACTTGACAGTTTCGACAAGAAATGAAAGATGTGTCTTGCATTTAATTATCGGCGACCGATATATTTGGAACGAATTTTCACACGTATGTATTGTGCTCAAAAGGTTAAAGATATAATTACGCTGGTCATATTTCATTCTTCGATCTCAGAATCTGTTGTGTGTTTTTATAACTGTCAACTGATATGCATTTTTGACTACATTTATAAAACTAGTTGGATGTGCCAATCCCAATTTTTTTCCATCTCATACATACATTTTAATATTACAATATTATTATTATTACCCATGTTTATGCGTTAATATTATTAATTCAATACTATACCAACTATGATTTTTATCTTAAATTTCTGCTTCAGTCAATAAATCGGAGTAAAAACGAGTTTCTGTATCTGTACGAGCCGATGACCAGTAGAACGATTGGCATATTTTTTCTTCAAATTCAGGAAGGATCCATACCCAAAAAAAATCATACACAAAATATTTATTACAGTTCTTTGCATAACTTCAAACACTTTTTAATGGTCAAATAATAGAAATGACACAGACATCGCGATTATAGCGCCTCCTTCCGGTGGATTTTTTTCAAATTCGCGGAGAGTCTCCTGACCATAGCCAAACAGCTATACAAAAAAATTCATTCAATTCTATGCATGACTTCATACAGTTTTCTGTGGTAAAATATATGAAAATGGCATAAAACATGCTATTGCTGCGCCCCCTTCCGGTGGATTTTTTTCAAATTCAGGGAAGTCCAACTAGTCATACCCAAACACACACAAAAAATATTTCGCTCAATTCGATGCATAATTTCATACACTTTTAGTCGGTACAATATTGAAAATGGCACAAAAATTATTATTGCAGCGTCCCCTTCCGGTGGAATATTTCAAAATTGAAGGAGAATCTGCTTGCCACAGGCAAAAACATTTACAAAAAAATTTGGTTCAATTCTATGCATATTTTTATACAATTTTTGATGGTAGAATGGCGACATACGGACACACATACACACACACTGACAGACATTTAGTAAAAACATGTTTTGGGGAATTTCTGACCCGTAAAACGTGTAAATACGTCAAAAACCGAAATCGAGAAAAATTTCGATTACAATACTTTCTTCTATTGAAGATAGAAGAAAGTAACAATTAGCTTCAAAATTAATTTCAAATAAGGTCTTCTTGTCATTTTTGTAAATTTAACTACCTTCGTGTTTGAAATAATTGTAAAAAGCAATATATTTACGTATAAATATAACTTATAGTTTAAAAATAATAGCAACTGGGCACTTTTGTTTAATATTGACACTCGATTATCATGCTAAAAACAATTACATTCATACTGTGTTGTATCTGTGAGATCAGCTTTATATTTCATATTTATACACCTTATATGGCGATATTTTCATAAAAGGAAGTAATTAATTAGAAATGTATGTTCTTTTACCTTTAAACGCAAAGTCTATAAAAGACATCCCAAATTGACGTCTCGAAAGGCGACTTTCCAATTAAAAAGCAGTGGAATATGCCAAATCCAAAATCTTCGGTTTCATATATGTTATTATTATAAAAATGCATGTGATAATACTCCAGTCTTGTTACCTCAATTGTAGATAAACTTTTCATCATATATTTGTGCTTTATTTTACTAATCCAAGAGAAAAACCTCTTATCTGAATCATATATTTTAAAAGAATCAATATATTTCATTATTCTGTTGTAGCCAGCAGCTTGAAAATCACAGGGTTTAGCAGGATTTGCGAGAAATCATAGGATTATCTAGATGATAAACGCCTGAAACTGCAATAACAAAATTAGTACCACAGAATTACGAAAAATCGAGGAAAAACGCTATCGGACCGTCAGATGGAGAAATTCCTATTTTCAACTACAACCTGACATCCATAGTCAAAAACAAATATATAAAATTTAGTTCAATTCTATGTATAAATTTATACACTTTCGGATAATACAAAGAGGACATACTCGCATCGGATAAAGGAACACAGGGACATACGGATGCACATACGGCGGACAGATAGACTCTTTGTCTAAACAAGTTTTCGAAGATCTATCAACCTTAAAACGTGCATATAGTTCTGAAACCGAAAGAAAACAGAAACAAGATAATTCCTCTTCAGAAACAAGAAAATAAAAAAGTGACCTATATTACTGTTAATAATTCAATGTTGTGCAATTTTGAGCAGCTTTTAGTTTAGAAACACTTATCGGCCAGCAAAATGTTGTATTCCATGTATCTTGGATATTATTGACACAATTGACATATAGAAATGTAAAAGTAACAACATTAAAAGCACCAATTGTATTAAATTAAAAGCAGACCGGTTTTGGCAGCATATAGTTTACCGTCCTCAGTGATAACAAAGAAGGTCTAAATTTATTTTTTCTTTTATTTTAAGGAACGTTTAATTTTTATAATTTAGGAAAGATTGCAACAAAACGTTCCTTAAAACAACGTATTAAACAACATTAAAAATGCATTCAGAAACAAGAAACCAATAAATCTTCTATAGCGAACATTGCTGTCAGATGAATCATATTTTTTTTCATTTCGATATGAAAATAATCTCTTAACTTACTTCGTGAACTTAACTTCATTGAAGAATTTTATATTTATAAAAAATTTCACAATATTGTCAATTGTGAATTCGCCAGTTCTCCCTTATCAAATTGCTAGAAGTATTACATAAAAACCTCTTTTTCTTAACTTATCTCCCCCCTGCCCATTTCTGACTACTTCCCATCCATTTCCTTATTAGCTATTACTTGCAACCCTTTGCTATTCTATTGGTTATTAAACTTTCAAGTTGAATCCCTATTCTCTCCAATATATATGAGCGAATTTCTGCCATCCTTAGCAATGAGGACGGCTTTTTATATGCTACCGAAATCGGTCTGCATTTAATTTAATACAATTGGTGTTACTTTTAACGTTGTTACTTTTACATTTCTATAATATTGCACCAAACTCTATCTCAATAACTATTGACACAGCTTAGTTGACATCGGTTGAACTGCTTACCTTTTGAAATTTTGTACCCATAATATGAAGAAATATTTCCCTACTTTGGCCTTTCGTTATAAATATTTCCATGCAAATTCACTATTTCTGTCCTAGTGATATTTCATCGCTAAAAAATTCCCTTGTAACGAAAATATTTAAGGTAACACAAACAAGACATAACAATTTTACTTCTTCCATTACATACGCGAACATAACACACATATGTAATTATATATATAATTTTTGAAAAGACAATCAGATCTATTCCTTATCCAAGATTCGAACCAGGGCCTTCAGCTCTGACAGTAGCTTCCGCTACTGATCGCGCATTTAGACAAATTTCTATAAGAGTTGTAGCTTTTTTTCTCTAATAATAACATTATTTAAATACAAAAAAACATCATACTGTAATTTTACTGCATGTGAAAACAGCCACACTATCACTGATTCAGCGTAAATGTATATTGTTATTGTTTATTAAGAGAGAAAACTTATTTACATCACTTGACAGTTTCGACAAGAAACGAAAGAAGTGTCTGGCATTTAATTATCGGCGACTAATATTTTTGACGGAATTTTCGCAAATACGTGTGACGGTTGAAAAGGTTAAAAATATAATTATGTTGGTCATATTTCACTCTTCGGTCTTAGAGACTGTTATGTGTTTTTAGACCTATGGCATTTTAAACTTGTCAGCTGACATATGTTATTTTAGAATACAGAACGTGTTTGAAAGCTAATTTCAAAATAAGGTCTTCTTGTCATTTTTGGAAATTCAGCTCCCCCTCCTTCACCATACTTCACCCCTGTTAAAAGACATTTCTTTTAAAGTAAAGCATTTATGGGTAAAGATTGCTTCAGTTAGAAAAGAAAAGTATAAATCTTGTCGAATTTTGTTAAAAACTATCAAATAGTGAGGTCAATTTTGCAAGTAATTTTGAATTTAAAAAAAGAAAAGAAAGAAGCATATAAAGTAAAAAAATGTTTTTTTTTAAATTTAATGTTTCATAAAAAAAAAATTAATGTTTTTATTGGAAAATCGCGTCGAATATTATGACTGCAATTCATGGTTTATCTCAAAATTTCCAATACAGTGTATTAATTTGGCGAAGACACCAAACTTGTTTATCGAAAATTCACTGCTTTTTTAATCCTTGAGGGAAAACACGAGCTAGTGAATTGAATCAAAGATTATAATTTTTACTAAGTTTCTTATTTTTAAGATTCGGCAACAGGAAAGAGAAACGAAGATATATAAACTATTTTTACTTCTAAGTTGATTTCTCGGCGTATAATCATGATTTAATTAACGTGAAAATATTCATTGATTAATGCGGATTTAATATAATCTATTATTTTTTTCTCTGATTTTTAGTGTTTAAAATATTTTATTGTTGCGGTTTCTAAGCTGTTTGGCCGTTTTTGGTGAGAGTGATTTAATACATAAGTAAATAAATTCATGTTCTAACTCGTACACATCTGTAATCATAAAGAATATTTTCTAATTTATCACCGGTGTCCGAATAACGGATAAATGCCTTAAGCTTAATTTATTAACTTATAATAAAGTTGTAAAACTATTAATATGTCGTATTTTTATTATAAATACACCCGTGAGAATAATTGTTTATCATTCTAGCTTATCAAGATGTGAATTGAAAAGAAGATTACACAGCTCAATATTTACATAAAAATAAGTAAAACGGTATAAAAAGAGAAGGCAAATTTAATTTAATTTCCATTGTTATCCATACGTCAGACAGATTTATCACCTATGTTGGGATACTTGAAAAATGCATTAAAGTTAATATATTAGTTTATAATTAAATTGTAAAAATATTACAGTGTTGTATTGTCATTAAAAACACATTTGTGAACACATTTTTTGTAATTCTAGCGTATCAAGAATTAAATGAATATTCGATTACAAAAGTACATCTTTGCATACAAATAATAAGTTTAGTTAAATAAAAAGGGTACAAAGACACGTCGAATATGCTTTGTTATGCTATCTATTTATTGAATTGATTTATCATCTGCATTGGGATAACTTAGAAATACCTTAAGAATTATTTATTAACTTATAATTAGGTTGTAAAAATATTACAATGTTGTATTATCATCTGAAAAACACATGTGAATATAATTTTTTTAATTCTAGCGTATCAAAAAGTGAAGGAAAAATCGATTGAAAAAGCCCAGCTTTACATACAGATTTCAATTTAGTTTAATAAAAGAAAGTGTAAAAAAGTAGGACATTTAATTTACTTTCCATTGCTATAGAGTGGTCGAATCGATTGATCATTTGTGTCGAACTAACAGAGAAATGTCTTAGAATTAACTTATTTGCTTATGGTTCAATTTTAAAAGTATTAAAAGTTATGTTATCATCGGAAACGCGCCTGTGAACATAATTTTTATAATTCTAGCATATGAAAAAGTCAGTGAAAAAAATCGATTACAAAACTCAATATATAAATCATAATATTAAGTTTAGTTAAACAATCTAAAAAGTAGAATACAGTAAATTTGCTTTATATTCAGGGTGCGTAGTCTGGAAACACCTTGTAAGGACCTTTTACCAGAATTTTTATAATGTAACATTTGTTTTATTTAACGAAAAAGAAATCCTTTTTCAGATGTAACAACCAGTACTTTAAAGAATTTCTGATACTAAAAGAATTAAAATCCTCTGAGTTTCTTCATGACTACGCACCCTGTATATTGCTCTCTATTGGTCTGATCGTTTCATCTCCTGTGACGGACTAATTTAAAAATGGCATAAAATTGATTTATTAGCTTATAATTAAAGTTTTAAAATATTACAGTGCTGATTGGCATCAAAAACTCACTTGTGAATAGGATTTTTGTATTTCTAGTCTGTCATAAAACGAGTGAAAAATCGATTACAAAACTTCATTTCTTTGCATATAAATGCCAAATTTAATTAGATAAGAGTGTAAAAAGTTAAATTTACTTTCGCATGCTATCTATTTCTCATGATATCTATCTATCGATCAATTTATCACTTATATAGGGCTAACTGAAAAATTCCTTAAGATTAGTTTATTAACTGTTTATTAAGTTATAAAAATAAAAAAAAATGTTTTGTTGTCATTGAAAATGCACCTGTGAACATAACTTTTGTAATTCTAGCGTATCAAGAAGTTGGTGAAAAATCAATTACAAAACTCCATCTTTACATACAAATATTAAGTTGATTTAAATAAAAGAGTGTAAAAAGAGAGGGAAAGTTTATTCTCTCGTGCTATCTAATGGTCGTAACTAAATTTAAGTAAGTATAATCAATACTATACTTCTAAAATTTAACCTAAAAATCTAAAATTACGGGGTTTTTTTCCTTAAGAGCCAGCCGTTTAACCCTATTAAAAACTAAAATGATAATACTGTTTGCAATACAAATGGCAATGGCGAATAAAAATATTTGAACAAGCTATCTTTCCATTGTTATTTTTAAATTAATTTTTATTCTGGTGCAAATTCTATCAAAATAAATGCACATTCCTCACAGATCCAAGTATTTTCAAAGAGTGAGCTAATATATAATGATAACGTCTAAAATTCAAAATATGAAACTTTTTGACGGGAAAAAGTATTTGAATATTCAGAAAATATTATAGTTCGTTTAATGAAATAAAGTATTTAATACTTTTTGTCGTCCAGTTACAAAAAAAAAAAAAAAAAAAAAAAAAAAAAAAAAAAATCAGAAAAAGCTGATTTTTTACCGTGCTAAGCCAAAATTAGATTGGAACAATTTTATTTTTTTTTAGTTTTATAGGCATGAAGGCAGGTTATTTGAAAACACGAAATAAGGTGGTAGAGGTGCATAAAAAGAGAGTGTTATTTAAATTTTTGTTTTGAATTTGGTCGTCTTTGCAACTTACTGGAGTTCGCCGGTTTTGCAACAAACCAGAAATTAATTTTCGCTAACTTTAATGTGACATTGGATTTTTAGGGGAAGCAAATATACAAAAATGTTTTGGTCAGCTAAATTTTATTTCACAAAAAAGCATTGGGGAAAAAAAGAGAATTACAGGGTGCGTAGTCTGGAAGCACCTTGTAAGGACCTTTTACCAGAATTTTTATAATGTAACATTTGTTTTATTTAACGAAAAAGAAATCCTTTTTCAGATGTAACAACCAGTACTTTAAAGAATTTCTGATACTAAAAGAATTAAAATCCTCTGAGTTTCTTCATGACTACGCACCCTGAATTAGTAGTATTGAGAAGAGTGCCCATAGTTAGCATGTTTCCTTACCAGTAGAGCATAGCCTGAAAAAATTAATGCCAGAAATTATGAAAATGTAGCATAAATGGTCCCAAATTCATGAATCACGAGTTTCAAAATACTGGGAAATCACTGGAGTTGTTACAAACGTATTTAAGCACGTCGCTCCCGCGTGCTGAATCATGATGGCATGCTATTATATTAATAACATATTATGATGAGCGTCATGATGATTAATTAATCAAAATATGCTAACTAATAACATTAAAATATCAATTAATTATGTATCATGTTATCACCAAGGGCGGATTACTCATAAGGCCAACCTAGACTAGGGCAGGTGTGTATATTGGGTAGGGGAACAAAATTAAGAACTTTAATGCATATAAATTTAAAGAAATAAGCACAAGTTAAATTTTAGCGAAAAGTGTTAAATAAAAAAGGAATTTGTAACAATTTTATTTAAAACATTTTTTCTACGTTTCAATACACCAACAAAAATTTCTCTCATACTTTAAGTGTAAAAGAAGACATTTTAATGGTGTTACACTCTTTCGAACATAATAAAATTGATATGTATCTATGAAGTATATACTAAAATATACATTCTGTACAATCGGTCGCGCAAAGAATACTTGTTATTAATTTACAAAGCTACACAAAAGTATTCTATTAGATAATGGTATAGGGGGAAACATTGTTTGCGGCGAGTTTTTATAATATTAAACTATTTCAAAATTTATGAAATTGATATTCGTTGCTGAGCTACTTCTTGTATAATAGAAAGCAGATAGTATTTACAAAGATACACAAAAGATTTCGAATAATCTACTGTATCGAAGTACTGTATCGGAATATTTTTAAAACTTCCTTATAGTACGAACGCATCTCATTTGCTACACTGGACGTGCAATTTCCAACTTGTTTTTTTTTATCTAACTTCTTGACCCGACAGTGACTGTACAATATTAATCGAACTAAAGTCTGGCGCTAGATACTTGTTTGAGGCATTTTTTTAAACTATTGTAATTATTATTCACGCCATGCACATGACATTTATGTCTTGTCTTATCAAAAAGTTATCTATGATTACTATGGTTGAAGTACTTTCCAGCGAGATCTCATAGGATATCAATATACTTTCTAGCATAAGAAATTCCATCAATTATTGGTACTTTAATAGTTATTTTCTAAGAAATAGTATTTCAGAGCAAAAACACCGTCTGGGGATGTGAGTTTCAAATCTTATTTTGTCCTGAAAATCAAATTTTCTGGAATCACCGAAACCTCTGACTGCTGTCATTGGTTTTCATTGTAAATTAATACATTACAATGCTGAAAATACACGATAAGACTGATCTTTTTGCCCACAGTATTTGTTTGTTCAATACGTATTCACCAATGGAATAGATTGATAGAGAAAAACTCGATTTTTCAAAATTTTGTATAGGGCGAGTTTTAAAACTCTCATCCTTATCTGTTTCAAACAAGAAATCACATTTGAAGATTCCAAAACAAAATTCAGTTTTTTCCAAATTGTATCTCAGTGTCTGGAATAGTATAAACAAAGTTTACTTTCATAAATAAATAATAGTTTCTTTGTAGGCTCTAAAGAGTTACATTTCTTCAAATGTTTTAAGAGGACAGTGGACTTTAAAATCCCAAAGAAATCGATTTCCTTTATTCAGAGAATAGTGAAACCAGATGCTAAAATTTACCTGATGCAAAAAATAATATTCCAATTTCAATGATTCTTCGCATATATACAGGGTGAGTCATAAATATCGAAACAATAGGCTATCTCCTTAAATATTGCCCCTAGACCCATACTTCCAATTTCAAAGTTTCACCAAAAAAGGTAAATTTTTTAATAAGATAAGTTGCAACTCCATGGGGGGTCTATTTTAAAAAATACAAAAATTAAATTTTTATACGGCCCCCAGAGGATAAAACTTCCAATTAGAAAAAATATTCTTATCCATTCCTAAATTGAACAAAAAAAATTCCATCTTGATATCTCCAAAACTCAGAGAGTTATGACAATTTTAATAAATCGTGAGGTTTCAAGGGATCAGATACAAATTGAAATGCGTGTAATTGATGAAACAATGTTGCTGTATGTTGTCCAGGAGACATTTATTTTATTTATTTATTTATAGAGTTTGAATTTTGAATGTTTTGTGATGGTTAACCACATAATTTGTAAGCACTATCGCATCATAAGCTTTCTTAAAATATTTTTTTTCAAAAAATTTAGAGTAAATTAAAATTGTCATAACTCAAAATATTATTTGTCGCGTTGAATTTTTTTCTTTGAATTAAATGAAAATGTTTAATTTTCAATTTGATTCAGCTTTTAAATAATATTAAAAAAAAAATAAAAGTATTTAAAATAGCAATTTAAAAAAAGATACAATTTTTTGTGAACAAATCATTTTTTTAAAAGAAAATTTTCTGGGTGAAAACATCTTTCGGCAATTTTTTTTTTATTGAGGTGTTAAAAAACTATTGAATTGTTACCGTAACCAACGGTTACTGACTTATGATGTAAGTTTAAAAATGAGAAATACTGAAATAAAAACATCTGATGAAGAAAAGTGCATTTAGTTTTAAACAAATATTGGCTCCTAACGTTTAAATGCTTTTTTAAAAGTGTCTAGGTGATTAACTCCTTCTTGTGTAGTTTCGATTTCAGATTTTGTTTAAGTTTTGCCATTTTCGCCTTCTTTAATTACTATTTAAATGAGTCAGCTTATTTAAACTTAATTTTTTTTTATCACGCCGACTTCAATTTTTTTCATTGTTTTATCCCTGTCAACTTCATATTTTTCTTGTTAAAATTGCCACTACACGATGCGTAAAAGATGCCTATAATTAAGGGCCTCCAAACTGGTAGACGGTAGGTACTGGGTTCGAACCCAATCGCAACCATCGGCCTTTTTTTTTAACCCTGTATTTCCTATTGCATATAATTGGCCGGAATAAAAAAAAAACAATCCCCAACGTGTTAACCTCTGTAAGAGGACTCAAAGGCCGCTGTGCTTTTTTTTTTTTCATTTTTTAGAGTTTAACATACAGTTTTCAGTTCAAATACAAATACATTTTAAATTTTGTTTAACTTGCGAATCAGTTATCTTTTTAAAACAAGAACAGGTGTTTAATGAATCTTCGGCATATTTCATTTAAACGTTTTAAGTTGAAATTATTCAATTGAATTTCTTAAATGATGTTTGGTTTGAACGCATTAAACCTTGATCAATTAAATACACTTAGAATGAAATATTAGTGGGAGCTTAGCATAAAAAAATACGCAACAGAAACGTTATACTCTTCGACTTTAACATTCGAATAAATATTTTTTTTTAAATGCCGTTTGGAATAAATAAACTACTCGGATGTAGCAATCGGAGGACTCTAAAGATACGAAATTCCGTGGATTAGTACAAGATATCACTGAAATCGTGTAAACTATACAAAATTCATTATGAAAACGCCATCCGAAAGATGATTGATACAAAAACGTAAACAAAACCAATTCATGTCAAGAAGTAACTACATCTGACTTTTTATGGAAATTCCTGCATTAGTTCTTAAAGTAGAGCTATTGCAGAAATCGTAACAAATTCAGTGTTGCAGCGCCTCTCGTGGAGCCATATACAACAAAATATAAAAAACGTCAATTCATGTCAAGGAATAACTGAATCTGAAGATTGATGATATTCCTTGCATTCTGGAGATACAGCGATCGCGGAAATCGCACAAAAGCCTTTACAGTAGGGTCACCTGTAAAGCGATTCACACCAAAAACTAATCAGCATCAATGTATATCAAGAACTAAGTAAATATATTTTTTTATTAAATTTTGTGTATTAGTTCTTGAGATAGCGCGCTCGCAAAATGTATATCATGTACAGAGATACAGAAGCAGTGACTCACAGACAGACATTTTGTAAAAACATGTTTTTCGGTATCTCTGAGCCCTAAAACGTGTGAATCCGTCGAAAACCGGAATTCAGAATTTTCATGAATCCAATACTTTTCTCTTGTAAAGATAGAAAAAAGTAAAAATATGTTTAAAACCACATAAATTTTGAAGCTGAATAGTACAAACTAGATTTTTGAAAATAGTAAGTAATTTGTTAAAATATATTTCCATTAACATTAAAATGTACAATAACATTAAAATATATTCCATATGATCCAGTTAATAGAAGGGTCATTATCGCTATTACTATTTTTACTAAACTTATTGCCTGCGGCAATAAGTTTTAAAGACACGGTTAATGAGAGTTTAATTAATATCATTTAATATAATAATTATTTTAATAAGTGTTTAATAAGACGGTCCAGCCAATGGGTCGTGCTTATTACGAGCCTGGCGCCAAGCTCGAGATATTGCAGACATCTAGCATATGTCAAGGAAGTTTAAAGCGAAAAGCTATACGCTTTTATTTTATATTTAAAAGTTAAAGTATTGTCTTGGGTCTACATTTAACAATGCGTAAATTAATGGTCGATCCCTAAATTGTATTTCAAATGAACTGATATCGCTGCACTCAGATGTATGCTAAAGTGGTGTAAGTCACGAATTTTGAAAATTTTTGGATTTTAATTATCATCCAGGGATTTGCAGATATCGAGATGAATTTTTTTTTGTTCAATTCAGAAGAGGATAAGAAAATTTTTTCTAATTGGAAGTTTTATTCTCTGGGGGTCGTATAAAAATTTAATTTTCGTATTTTTTAAAATAGACCCCCCATGGAGTTGCAACTTATCTTATCAAAAAATTTACCTTTTTTGATGAAACTTTGCAATTGGAAGTATGGGTCTAGGGGCAATATTTAAGGAGATAGCCTATTGTTTCGATATTTATGACTCACCCTGTATAAGCTATATTTATAAGAACTTTCTACATTTATGCAAATTGTTTTACTTATATTGCTCTTTTCTCAAAATTGAATATTTTGTGCTTTTCTATACTTGGAAACGTTCCATGCGCATTCCTTATTATCGCATTATTTTGAAATTTTTTGCTGTGTAACATCTATACAATAATTAATTAAACGTTAGCATGAAAAGTTGCATTTCAGTGATATTTTAATGTTGGAATTTGTGTGCATATGGAAATATGTAGCTAGATTTTTAGAAAAAAGAACATAATTATAAAAATAATTCTTTATTTATATATTTAACGAACATTTATTGCAATATATAAAAAGTATCTCGTAAATAAATCTTATTATATTATACAAAAATAATTCTCATGAGACATTTTAAAATATGACAGTCATTCGTCATTTTAAAAATTTAACAATTGAATAATTAATTTTCTTGTTATTTAAACACCAAATTTTAAATATACCTATTTGAACTTGTCATTAATATGTCTACCAATTTCCAAATGAATCCAGTGAAAATCGGAGAATTTGATGTTTAAAGTCCCTTTAATTTTTTTTTTCAAAAACTATTACCATTCCAAAACTGTTACTTGATAAAACATACTTTGAAAAGCTGGTTTTTACTATTTACTTCACTACGATTTCGCTATTTTTTTATTGTAATATTTTAATTTCTACATTGTATTTTTGTTAATTCTGAATGTGATGTGGATACTCCAACACAAAGTAATATTTTTTACTAATCGTTCAGTGCAAATAACCATAATTTTTTCGTATTGGCTCTCGTATGTTTCCTAAGAATTCACAAGGCAACTTTTTCTTTCATAATAGAGAATTGCTTATTCTTTGCAGATATGAAAACAATTCATTTTTTTCTTGAAAACATGAAATCTAACTGTAGTATGTCAAACAGAACACATATTAAAATCAAAATTTCAAAAATCATTTACTTTTCAATGTATCTGAAATCTAATAATGACTGGGTAGGTGCTGTTCAAATACTGTTTTACTTATCCTATTTCCATATTTTCTGTTTTAGAGCTATCGTCAAATATTCTCACATTTTTTTTTTCTATCATCTGATTTGAGCGGGAAGTGCATTTATTTTTCTAGAGTTTTTAACTCAAAATTACTAGTAAGTAAAAATCGCAAGAAAAATATCCTTTTTTCAAATTACTTTTTCTCCACCACAATTATAATTTGATTATTATTTGGGCCACAATGATTGCTAATTACCAATTAGCATAGTTGTTAACGTTACGATTTATTTTTTAAATTGAAAAAACAATATTTAACCAGTAAATTTATTTATGAAATGTGTATCTGTATATGATGCTTTTGATGAACTTTTCATATTTAACAAATTTTCTGGTGTAGTTCAATTTAAAAAATATTGATTATTAGCAGCTATGAATTAGAACTTTATAGTTATTGGAAACCCTTCTTCATGAGAAGAATTAGGCTAACGTCAAAGTAATATATTCCGGGTTCCTCACATGGTTTCTCTAATCTCTTGGTTGAATAACTTACCAATAGTAGAGCTAGATTTGCCATCTTTTAAGCCAAAGCATATAAAGGAAACTTATTTATAAAGCATGTTTTATTACCGTAAAATGGGGTTTCTTTGTGACAGATTTTGAGCGTTTTTAATACCAGTCGTTATGTTTTATAAGCAACACAAAACTCCCTACTGCTTAGCATTTAATTATCCTATTCCTACATAACGACGTATCGGGGCAATCTAAATGTTTAATGCCAACTGAGAAATTTACACTTAAAGATGTCACAAAGTTGCCTATCAAGTAAGGTTTCTCTGTGAGAGTGGTGTGTTTGTCTTAAAACGCAAGAGAAAAAATATGTGAATGATTTTGACTGTGAAAATTATACTATAAACAAGTTTAATTTCAAAATTGATATTGATATGTGATCGATTTGACTCATCATTCCTCCCTCTTTTGATGCAAAGAATCAAATAACGTTTTGCAGTTTCTTGAATGTGCGTTACACGTTTTTTTATGGCACTTTCATAATAATTTATACCCATAGTTTTCTATTTTGATATCGGAAATCCTCTTTCATTCAATTTATTTAATTTTATAATTAAAAAAATAATATTTTGGAATTTTTTTGTAAGTAATACAAAACAAAAGAACCACACAATATAATTATTATTAACTAATAAAAAAATAAGGATTACTAGGCAATGATATTATATAAAAAGAGGAAACATTTAAGGAGAAATATAACTCTTTTATGTTTTAGTAAATTACAATTAGAAAATGGAAGAAATGAAATAAAAATATAGAATTATTGTATTTGTTTTCAGTTGAGTTTAAAATGTATAAAGCTGAAAAATTAATTTTGAAAAAACTTTTAATTTACTTCTAGTTTTTCAAATACCTGTGCCCATGAACAGCAAAAAAGTAAAGTTCCCGGCAGACTCTCATCCACTTAAATCGAAGGGAAAATGCTGATAATGCAAAGTTATTTTCGTATACTGGCCTTAAACGTATTGAGAGCTTTTCCTGATGTAAATGGAAGACATTGTGGAAAGTCTTTGAAGCCTTTCTGGAAGATTGTGCCTATATGATTATTTTACTTCTGGTGCTAGAGATTATCACCTTTTTTCTTCCTTTAGAATTTGTTGTAAGTTATTTCTTCTGTCTTTTTGGACCACAGTACCACAAATGCTTCTGCCAAGCAGAAAATTCAAAGTTTTGCATGTCTTAGTGTCCCGTCTTTTTGTTATGTTTTCCTACTTCTAGTTTCTGACTGATGCTAATCTTAAGGAAGAAGATTTAAAGATATCTTGCTTGCATTTCAGTGTTTTTAAATAGTTCTTTTTAAATTGGTTAGCTGAAATATATCTGTACAAAGAACGAATTTTATTTATTAGATTTGTTTACGATTTTAATTAGGACACTTTCATTTTTCTTCATTAACCCTTTAACGTTCATTGGTTTCGCCATGAAACCACAAAATTTTAATTCCGATACGCAACACTGACACCGGTATTTTTATCTAAAAATATCTCTTTTATTTTGTATGTGAAAAATCACGTTTTCTTATTTAGAAATATATTTGTTCTTAATTACCGGTGTCATTCATTTATTTCGACATCTTAGCAATGAAAATGCTATGATCGTTAAAGGGTTAAAGAGGGGGAATGGGGGGTTATCCTCTTTCTTAATTTAGATTAATGGGTTTTTCACACAAAATATACCAATTTGCTTCAAATTTGGATATAGGTTCATTCTGAAAAGGCGTTTTCTTGATTTGTTTTTGGAATTCATTGGATAAGTATAAAGGAGGAACTATCCCTCATAATTTATGTAAATGGATTTTAATGCAGAATTAACCGATTTGTCTCAATCTTTGGATACGGGTTCATAGTGGTAAGAAGCTCCCCTCATTAGTTGTGGTGATCTTTTGTTAAGTTTACAGGGGGTACGCGCGATTACCTTCCCCTGCAGTTAGCTAAATAAAGTTTTATGCAGGGTTATCCGATTTGCTTTAAATTTTGGATGCAGCTTCTTTCTGATAAGTTGAATTTCAGTTTTGGAGGTTTAATGGCTAAGTAAAAATGAGGGAGCGGGGGACAATACTTCTTAAATTACATAAATGGGTTTTGATGCTGAATTATTCGACTTGCTTCGAATTTTGTATACAGGTTTATTATATGATAAAGCATATTCCTGATTAGTTTTGGGAGTTCAATATTTAAGTATAAAGAAAGGAAATGGTGGGGGTTATTTCCTCCCTTAGTTTGTTTTTCGAAGGACATTATATAAGGCTGTAATTTACACTTAATATGCATAGGCTGTGAGCTCTATGCCATCAGTTTAACTGGACAATATTCTTTTTTATTATCGATTTTTATTTGTCTCAAAAGTTTCTTGTAAAATCATTTAAATGTGTAACAAATTGCCATATATTTTAATTAAAAACTTATCTGTTAATTATAACTATAACGTATTCAAAAACAACATGATTATGTACAATATTTTACATAATTTTAAATGAAAAAAAGAATATAAAACACAGTACAGATATTAAGTGCTAGTTAATAATGTATTTGATAACTAATCTTTTATTTCCACTAATTCTTTGCATTCTCTTTTCAAAAAAGATATTGTATAAACTTGAGTTTTGAAGTTTTATACTTTATGATTTTAATGAGTGATTTTAGTATACAGTACTTTTAAGAAAATATTTTATTTGAGACCTTTTATTATAATTGGAGAATAAAAGAAACATATTGCAATATAATGAGTAGCAATACCAGATAGCTGAAATTCTTAGTTTTCAATCTATTATTCATCATTTTCTAAGATGATTTAGAATTTTAAAAGGTTGTTTCTTATTCAAGAAATCCCAACTGAAATGATATATTTCTACAATTTTGAAAACTATTGTAAGAGGTTTTTAATATATGACTGTTATACAGAAAAAATACATGAAAGTATTTGCTTATAAATTGCATATTTCATTTTTATAGTGCGATTTTTATTGTGTTATTATTTTTTTTAACAATGGAAAACCGCGCAAAAATTTTTTTGAAATAAATATGTTTTTGCGGGACATTTTTTTAAAGGTACATTAAAAAGAGTTAACGTTACTAATTATTAAAATTTTCAACTTATATTTTTTCTCATATCTTCAAAAAGATTATGACAACGTATAATTTTTAAAACATAATTTTAATTGAAAAAAGAAAAGAAAATGTAATTGAGAACTGAACAACATGCTGTGTCTTTGGTACATAAGAATTTTTATTCCCTTATTTTCTTTCTAAAAATAGTTTTAAAAACATAAATTTTAGAGCTTTATTCTTTATGATTTTAATGAATGATTTAAAGTCTTTTTAGAAATCCGTTTCATTTGAGACATTATATTTTAATTGGAGAATGAAAAAAACGTATTTGAAATTTAATGAGTAGCTATATTTTCAGATATTATATTTTGTAACGAGATAGTAAATTCTTTCAATTATTTTTCAGATAGTTTGGTATCTATATTTTGAAAAATTGTTCACCATTTTTAAAAATGATTTGAAATTTCAAAGGTAGTTTTACAGTCGAGAAATTTCAGCGTAAATGATATATCTCTTCAAATTAAAATTAATTATCAAGAAGTTCTTAATATATTGATGTTACGCAGGGATACGCGCATTTAATTGAATACATGAAGGTATTTTTATTAAAATTATATCTTTATCAATTAAAAAATATTTTTTTAAGTTGTGTTAGTTTAAAACAATCGAAATAAGAGAGAGTTCTATAATAGCTTTTGAAAATATACTGTTCTTATTTCATAGTTTAAATGTTATTTGTAAAGTTAAATTACACTTTATTTCAATACATTTTCTAACTATATTCATATATATATTTTTGAGGCATAATGGGATGGTTAAGGAGCAGTCTAAAAATTGAAGATTAAGGAAAGAAAAAAAAACTAAATTCTGAAATAGCATCTTCGCTCTATATAATTTGCAAATGAATTATTGATAAACAAAGAAAAATTGTGCTATAAACCTTTTACAACACGTTGATAATACTTTAATGGAACTTAACCGATTGAAATAAACAATTTAGGAAACACGTAACTCATTTGAAAACCGAATTTCAGAAATTACCAGACAAACGGAAATAGACGCGAATAATTTTGTGCAGATATGTAGCGAGTAATTAGAAAACTAGAAAGTTTTGTACATGCTTCATAAGCTAAACTTTAATTCGGAACAAAAGCGTGTAACACAACTGAAAACGTATATTTAGAAACTACCAACAACAGATGACAATATACCAGTTTTTTCGCAGCCCTGTATAAGAATTCGCTTATATTCTTTAAACATCTTTTAGTATATGTAGTTCCGCTGGAAAATGCCTGTCTCAATTAAAAAATATCCTTAACACTCAAATGGAGGGCCTGGCATACGAAATACACCAATCAGTTCTTTCTGGCTGTAGATAACAGACTAGTGAATGATAACCCTTCAGGCTTCCTTTACCCTACTTGAAATATCTCTAGTGTTCAATGCTCCTAGCTAATCCGTTCTGTTTGACTTTTACTGTCCTTTTCAAGCATGTTATTATGAACGCTTCCCGGTAGCGAACTCAATACGTTGCCCCTCCATGTATGTCAAGAAAAGTTTCTGTGGTTCTTGATGGCGTATTCCTGATATTGATGACGTATAGGAAGCAGGTCGTGCAGGCACAGATGATATGTCGTTAAGTGACAAAAAAATTTCAGTGTGTTGTTCTGTGGTAGCATAATTCAAACCATTAATCGAATAAAGAACCTGATCAGGCACTCCTGGAGAAAATGATGAAATCTTAAGATGAACACCATATGATGCACCGTTAGAATCGTTTCTGTTAAAAGACTCCGCAGTATTATTACTTGGAATGAAATCAATATCCTTGAAAATGTGTCTATTACAAGAGAACAGTATTGTTTTCTTAAAATCAGTGATTGAAATCAACATTGTCACAGTCCTATTATATGCTTTCCCGAACAATTCATCGACCTGATTGTTTGTCATATTCTTTCCTAGGTTGTAACTCAACCATGTCTCAATCTCTTGACCATAGTAGTAACACTTGAGGGGAACCACAAACCCTATGTCGAGGGATTGCATCGTGTGAGTTGAGTGAGACGATAATGATACAGTAGACACGTGATTTTCACGCGCCATGTCTATTATATCCACATTTCGAGTATGACTGTAGTAGCCAACTAATACTAATAAAACAGAGTTAAAAGCAATTCGCCTTGTTAACTGAGTGAAATGGTTAAATCACTTTGCAAAAAATTCAAGAAGGGTGTCAAACCCAAACCTGGAGCTTACTGAACGTATTAACACGGGCTTGTCAGTAAGAGGGTTAAAGCCCGGCCAACTTCATTAGTGGACACAGAAGCTTTTCCTTGTTAAGGCTGACTTAGGACGGTGTTCAGGACGTCAGATCATGTTATCTCCGCCACCCCAATCCCGCGAGAAAGATGTCTTAGTAAGAGGCGTTACAAACAAGAGCTGTCTCTGCCGATTGGGTCATCATGATATGATGTCATAAATTCCGTCCTAACAACCAAGAGCTTCTTAGGCCTCTAATGAAGTTGGCCGTGGTTAAAGGCCCCTTGCTAATTTTATTTTAAAGTAAATACGAGGACCGAAACATTCAAATGACTGTAACTCTAGCCCTAATGAATGTAGCCTTGCAATTTCCTGTAATGGTAAACGATGTCATTACTAGTCATATTTGTGTATTGTTGTCTGAACCTAGAAATGTTTATATAATTATAGTATAAGGAGTCGCTAGCTATTGCGTTAATTTATATTGATATAATTTAAGCGAATAAACAGAGTTTTTTTCTTTGCCGGATAATGATTTAAAAACTTCCTATAATCAGATTTGCATCTGTGCTTTAATTGAAACATAATTTTTTTATATGAGTTATCTATTTAGACATGTAAATGAAACACTGTACAACATATAAATGTAAAAAAAATTATAAGTGATAACAGTGATTATTAATTTATGATAGCAAGAAATACTTAAGATTTAAATAAAAATAATACTTAAGATAAAAATATAAATTGTACATTTACTAAGAAAAAAAAAAGAAAAAAATACTAAGCAAAATACCATTCTCTGTCTCACGAAAATTCCCTCATAAATTTTTATCTTGCCACATTCTTAAATTAGAATGAATTTTGGTAACGGTGGCATCAAAAATAATAATATATGCACGCAAATAAGAGCTATTCTGAGATACAATCATTTCAGGTTATAGTACATTCTAAAGGCATGTCTTTTTTAGGCCTTTCTTTTAAATAATAGCATTTCTTCAAACGAAAAGAAAAAGGTGTTTTAAGTCATCATCATCAATCTCACTCCTACATCTTTATAAAAAAAATGTAGAAAAAAAAATTATATCATTTACGCATACAACTTAACATGCTCTTCAAAAATTTATTAATTTGAAGTAGACTTTCTCCAAGAAAGAAAAATTATAAAGCTTTTGAGTTTGAAGAATCTCAAAAAAAATCTTGATTTTTTTTTCCTCCTCCATTTCAAGACTTTCTATATTTGGCTACAAGTTACCAAGGTGAATTGCGGCTTGAAACTGTAACCATGGATACTAAACCTAACGGTTCTCTCGTATTCGTGTTCAGAATTAATTCGCGATGTGATGAGATGTTTATGACAAAATATTCATAGGAACAGAAAATAAATACCTTTGAATGAAAGCGCGTGTTAGGATTGGATCTAAAGAAACATATGTTGCATTATATATTAAATGCTTAGTTTTCAATAAATAAGAGAATAAACAATTGGTGTGTTTGTATATTTTGGAGAAATGTTTTATTGCGTTTCTGAAAATCGCACACTCATGAAATAAACAACAAAATGATAAGTTTAGAAATATTATTTCTTTTTTATCGTAAAGAAAGAATGTTATTATGTAGATCTTTTTAAGGTAGAGTGGATTTCAATTTCATTCATCGTGAAGAAAACAAAATAATACTGTAAAATACTATATATATGTGTATATACAGGGTGTTTCAAAAATGACCGGCATATTTGAAAAATCAATAAAAATTAAACGGGCAGCGATAGAAATATACCGTTTGTTGCAATACGCTTTGGACAACAGTAAATTTTCAGGCAGAAAAACTTTCGGAATTATTTACAATTTTCAACAACAGATGGCGCTGCAGGTGGTTTGAAAGATATAGAAGACAACGCACTCTGTGAGTTCGCCATTCAGTAAGTTGCCTTTCTGCTGTAAGCGTGTGCTGTGCCCAGATTGCAAGTTTGCTGTGAAAAAAATGGTTTAATCCTAAGAACAGAGGACTTGTTACTTGAAAAACCAAATGTACCACCTCAATCCAGTTACAATTGAAACACTGAAGCAGTACATCTCTTCTGCACGTGAAGTCATCCCGCCTGACACGTTTACAAAGGTTTGTGGTAATTTTGTTCAGAGACTACACCATATTATTGCTGCGCATGGTGGATATGTCGAAAAAATCGTACTTTAGATTTTTTCAGACTCAGCGCCATCTGTTATTGAAAATTGTAACTAATTTCAAAAGCTTGTCTGCCTGAAAATTTACTGTTGTCCCAAGTTTATTGCAACAAACGGCGTATTTCTATCGCTGTCCGTTTAGTTTTTATTGATTTTTCAAACATACCGGTCATTTTTGGAACACCCTGTATATACATACAGGTTGTCTCAGAACTTTTTGTTCAAACTTAGAGGAAAAGTAGAGAAGCAGAGTTTATGAATCATATTCATGTAGAAAAGTATGGGTGGTAACGTGTTCACACTTTTACGGATGTGGTTCGTCTATGAAACCAAACAAACTTAATTAAGAAATGCAACAATGACATCAAACTTTTAGTGTACCTTAAGTATCGCTTTTTATTATTTAGAAATAAATTTTTTGAAATTTGCGGTGTCACTCATTTATTTCAACATTTTAGCAATGGAAGTGCTTTCTCCGTAAAAGGGTTAAAGAAACACAAAGACACAGTAAGGCCGCAATACAGAAAGTAGTATAAAACACCCTATTACACAGAAGCGAGTGCAATATATGCCTTACAAATACCACAGGAGCTTTTCAAAATTGCTTCGATTAACATGGATACATGGACACCTTTGCTGCATGGATTGGCAACATTGATTCCAATTATTGCGTTAATGGTAGCCTCAGATATGTAGACTCGTGACTCCAGATCCATTTCAGATTTTACGATGTGCCATACGCTATGCTCTTCATTCCACGCCAGAGAAAATAATCAAGATGAGATAAATTAAATGATCTAGCGAAGGAGGGGGGTGCATGCGATGGGACCTGAACGCGCAATCAATCCTGTTCCCAAGTGTCAGGCTGAAATGTTCACTTACGTCCTTTGCATAATAAGATGGCATTCTATCATGTTGAAACCACATTCCAGATCATACATGTGTCAGGACATCGTTAAGCAATACCAGAAGATCCTCTTGAATTAAAACGAGGTACTTGCGAGCGTTTAGTCTAGATGGTGCGATGTATGACCTTACTAAACTGTCCACCACAATTCCCGTCCTCGTATTAACCGTGAGGCATTTTTGTGTGTCTTATAGTCGGATTCTATGTTTTCTATTGTCAGAGTATTCCATGTTGATCCCACGTATGTTAAGAAGAAACCACGCGTGTCGACCCAGTGTTGCCATTTCGCTATTTTTTTTAATTCAGACTTTTTGACACCCCTTTGTTTAAATGGTAAAATTCACCGTATTTATTGTTAAATTAATAAAGGCGAACACATGGGAAATTTTATAATTTCAAAAAAACAGTGACAATCAAGAAATCTGCATTAAGAAAAAGTAGCCCATTGGCAATATTGTTTCACCTTTGACAGCTCGCATAGAGCACAACCTATTGATTTCCGCCCATGCTTTCCTAAGGAGTTCCGATCTTAAATTTGACTGGGTCATAGCAAAAATCCATCTTCTTCTTTTGTAAATAGTTCGTTGACGTTTCATTGAAGTTTCAATACTTTTTTCTGGCGTACCAGAAATCGTATAAAATAATTTTTTCACCTCCTTCTCGAATAACTTTTTCCTACACGGTATCCCAAAATAAATCGTGAATATCAGTATCACAATCAAATCTTTAAACGTTACTTTTCTGTTAAAGATTTTATAAAATACTAATGGCTTACGATTATGATGATTCAGAAATGAGGTGTATTACGTCAGTTCTTTTGTAATTTCTTAGCAGATCTTTTATTTAACTTATCGAAAAAGCACAGAAAATGTTTTACTCTCAATTTTAAATATACAGTCTAAAATTTGCATATTATTCTTCCTTTTTCAAAAGTTCGCGAAATTTTAACTGGTTTCATTTATAACTTACAAATGCACTGAATTATTGTAGAATGAAAAAATCACGGCATATGGCGTGTCCGTTATCAAAGAGTTCAAAAGCTAAGCAGGCATAAGGAAAATACATGCATGGATAAAATTGGTGGAAGAAATGAAATTGGTTCATTCATTTGCAGATGTACCGAAATGTAGAAGCTAACTAAAAATCGAAACTGAAACGAAATATTTTAATTCCTTGAAAATGATGTACATGATTCAAAATACGCTGAGTTCGTATGGTTTTTTATGTTGAGTTCCAATATTTTCCAACAGTAACATTTCACTGATTTTCTGAAAAAGTTTTTCAATATTACAAAGATGTTTATTTGAACATAGTGGTATTCAAAGATAAAAAGTAAAGAGCAATTCCATCTCAGCTCAGGAAGGGCATGTCAATTCACCATCACAGATTTTTTTCAAAAATCTGTGATGATAATAGAGTAGTTACAACTAAGTAAAAAACAAAGTTTTCCAAAAGGATTTCCCCCCCCCCCCAAAAAAAAAAAAATTTCCCAGTTACAGCACTTTGAAGTTCGTGATAAAATTGACAATTTTCAGAAAAACTGAAAAGCGCATCATATTGAAATGAACACAGTACCAAACATATTCAACATATTCAGTCAATTTATTTTTTACAAATAATTATTAAACTAAATTTTACTTTAGCACAGTTTTAAAAAATATAGCGACATTTTTACTTAATTAAAAAAAAATTAGTTTTTAAATACAAAAAATGTAATTATTACTGAATTTCAGAATGAAAAAAATCTTTTAAATACTATGAATATTTTGAAAAAATACTACTTTTTTTTTTTTTTTTTTTTTTTTGAAAAAAATCTGTGATGGTGAATTGACACATATCAATACTGCCTGCCTGAATTGAGATGGAATAGCTCTAAACGAATCCTAATACATAGATTTTGACGTTGGAATAGTCAAAGAGTTGACTGAACCAAGACGTTAACGGAACAATAAATATTAGAATTCCACACATTGCGAAATACTATAATCGAAATTTCTTAAAAAATAAAACCTACTTTAAAAACATGTATATAAATCTCCTAATGTGAATTCAATGTGCAAATATGTCAGATAAATACTTGTAAATGTTAAAGTGCTATTACACGAGTGGTCAAAATTCCAAGCGTCTCCTTGTTATCCTATGGTACCAGGTGAGTTGCTTGTTTTTAAAGCGACTCCCCTGGCGCCATAGGATAACATGGAGACGCCTGGAATTTTGACTCCTCCTGTAATAGCACTATTACAGGAGTCAGTACCGGTCGTCTTCAAAAATCTTCAAGTGAAAGATGAAAACAACATAAAACCAAAGACCTTTGATCAAAAGACGCGGAAGTATTGACCTACGCTACCCAAATCAAATTGAGAGAGTTGGGCAAAGTAGGTGATATCGTAAAAGACCTTAAGGACAAGTCTCGGAAGAGAAAAAAGTACATAAAGGCCATGAAAAAGTATTGAAGAAGAACAGCAACTTCGCCAGTTGCCAACTTTATAGGATTTGTCCATGCATATAGAAGCAGGATTTACTAAGGTCTAATATGAGGGAATATGAGAAACGAATAAAAGCTTTTTTTCGTGATATTCTATTTTTCATGGGTAAAAAAGAATGCTATCAGTGAAATTTATTGGGTATAAGAGACATGTGCTAAAGTGAAAAAGATAATAGACAATTGCAAACGTTTATGGATCACATTGCAACATGACTATTTTGCATTTTAGATAAGCTGTAGAATCTTTGAGTGATGATGAAAAACCATTTTTACTTTTAAAAAATAAGTAGAGTTGTGACGGGTCACGGCAGATGCAATATAAAATGAAGTTTGCAAATGAATCCGTTTCTGACGCCAATATTTTCCAGAATTATGTGATTCCTTTTCAATCAGTTTATAGGTCCGAGTTGAAAATTCTCTGGCAAAACCCAAAACTATAATAACTTCGCTACTGGTGGCTTATAAGACTACGATTCATCAATAATACAAATAACGCAACAAACAAAGGAAGAAGAAGATACAAAATCACAGAATACAGCACTTTCTATGAGAGAAATTTAAGATGTGTCCATAAAACATAGAATTTTATTTACTGTGGTGGATGAAAAAGTATGCAAGGATGCAACGCATACCAAATCTTCCATGAGGTGCTACATATGTGATGTCACTTCATCAGAGTTTAATGGCTTATCAAAAAAGAGAGATTGTAAGAAAAAAGTTAATTTTCGGGATTTTCTTAGAAACTGCTCGTATATGATTTTTCAAGAGTATATTAAATGCAGCATATGAATTACCTGTAAAAAAACGAAACGTCCGACTTTCTGTTGATAAGGAACAAGTGGTTAAAATTAAAAAAGAAAGAAATTCGGGATAATTTCAAACAACTCGGTCTCTTAGTGGGCATCCCTAAAGGAAATTTTGGAAATCCGATGGAAATGCCAGTAGAATATTTTTGAGTAATACGAAATATCGGCGTCAATAAAGGGAGTCGATAAAAATTTGATTCATTGACTGAAAGTGATAGTAGATGTATTGTGTTGCAGATGCAAAATTCATACAAAAGAATTTGAAAAGTGTTGCTAAGAAACAGCTGAACTACAAGTTATGCTAAATGGATTTTATGCCGTGTCCTCTACAACATGCAAGATACAGGATGGAGCAAATATCATAAATGTAGCTATTCTTCCAATAGGCCAACAATCTGAAGAGGCTGTAGAATCTCGCAATAAACGTATTAGATAATTTAGATTAAACCACAGCAGAAAGCACAGCAGAAAGTTTTCACGCGTGGCCTGCAACATAGATGTCCTGAAAAGGCCTATCTTAACTTCCTACCCCCAAATAACGGACTTGAGAGGCAACACAAATAGGATAACAAAGCACTCATTTTCAGAAGTTTTACATTTGTTATCAAAAGTGATATCACAAATATTAATATTCTTAAAGACAGTAATACTAATGAAACTGGTAAACAAATGCTTTGTTTTGGCTTTATAAATAAGATTTTGTTTTACCATTTCAAACATAGTGGCATTGACATACGTCACTGAGAGTTTAAATAAGTAGCATTAAGCAGTAGTAAAAAGTAGAGGTAACATTTATATTTCGTTACAGAAACACATATAAGAAATCCGTTACTTTGTAACACATGACCTAAACATTATTTGCGATGCATCATTTTTTGTTATTATGCTTCAAACGTAATGAAATTAAAAAGGGTCACTGAAGTGCATAACAATAAGTTTCCTAAAGATTACATAGTGTGTATCTTTTATCATTCTTTCTCAAATACTAACTGGCGATTTCGGTTACACCATTGACTATAATTGATAATTGCTGAAAATTCGTTTTCTTCAGTGGTTTTTAAACATATATTTTTTAGTATGTTACATGGTGCTTATAAATTTTTTAGATCGTTTAGATCGATACACGAAAAAATTAATTCATAATAATGTATGTGCAAAGCAATTGAAAACAAGTGAATAGAAACAGCTTAACTCAAGCATAAAACATAGCTGGATGAATGAAGGAAATTTTCCAACAAACAGAAATTCTTCTGGGCCTTAATTTCACAAAGGGAGTAACCCTTATGTTTGTGGACATATTTAGCATTTAGTGTTGTACTACGCTTGTTAAGATTAAGCTCAGTAAAAGTAAATGTATTTACTGAAAATTTATCACATTTTAGTTCGGGCACCTTTATCTATTGGAAAAAAGTTCTACTAATTTTTTTACCGTTCTGAAAATACTCCTTTGTAAATTGCTTTATTTGAACGATTCCTTCTATTCTTATGAATTTACGAGGCTCCTGGTACTTATGCCTATACATGTTTCTATAATATGTCGTGAGTTTTGAGACATCCTGTATATATGTAAAAGTGCCTTTTAAATCGTTAACTCGCAAATTTAATCTACTAGCTTAAATTAATCTCGCATATGAATACATATAAATTTTCAAAGTTAGCTTAAAACCACATTTCTTCAAAAACTAAGCGTTTTAAACAAATCAGTATTCATGAAATATTTTCTAAAGCAAGCTATCACGCAATCGCGTGTTTGTTCACAACAAAAACGCAAACACTGAAGTCAAGTCAGAGGATATATGGCTTCAGAAAATGACGGTAATTCGAGTTAACAGTTCAGTTTCCAAACATGTAATTATGATGTTAACATCCTATGGAAATTTAGAGATAATTTATGTGGCTTGACAGGGTTATCTCTCAATTAATTCGTGCCGAGAGAACATAAATAGCTTATGAATAGTTGACGAATAAAAGTTGATTACATTTTGATAAAAACTAATGCAAAACTTTAAACGAAAATTTTCATTAGAACTTCTAGTATGTTTCATAAAATGAGTATTTAAAGTATTTTACTAAAATTAAAACTCAAATCAGAATATTTAGGAAAAAAAATAATATCATGCCATACATTTACATCGAAAGTAAAACAACTTTCAAGATGCATTTTTCGAAAACTTATACTACTGTATCACACCTGTCATCTATGACATACAATACAATTTGAGCAGTTACCTCAAACATATTATACAACAATGGAAGTTTAAAAATCTACTGTCTTAAATTAATCGTCGTATATAAATACATATAATTTTTTATATAAAAATTTATACACAGTTAATGGAGAAAGTTTAGAGACGAAATAGGTTTGCTCTCGTGTCTTTGTAACCAAAAAAATCCCTGCCCGCTTGGCCTATAGGTACATTTTAATTTCAAAGTTAAGTACTAATTTCACCAGCAAAAAACTAAATCAAGATTGGAGATCAACTCAGTTTAACATTTTTTTCTGGAAGCTTTAGGTGAGTTGTTAATTTCATATTTGATTTTATCATAATCGTGTTATTATGATAATTTTTTCAAACAGTATTTATTATTAGTTTATTTATTCGTTTGTTCTTTATGTAAGTTTGTTCTATCAAAAACTTGTCAGTGTGAAAGTTATACAAAATAGTAAGAAGATTTATAATAAATTTAAGCTCATTCGATAACTTGTGAATTGACGAAGTTAATTTTTTTTCTGTTTCACCTTTCGCTACATTTTTCCATTTTTTTATTTTATTAATTTTATTTAACTTTATTTGCTGTAAGAGCTGGTTCAATCAAATACTTGTCAGTATTAAAGTTATACATAAGATTAAAAAAAATTATAATAAATTTAAATGAATTTGAGATTTTGTGAATTGATGAAATTATGAATTTTTTCTTCAACCCCTTGAGTCCATTTTTAAAAATATTAAAAACCTATCATACCTAAATTTTGGTACTTTTTCTAGAAGTAATAACTTTAAACTGGTTTGATATGTATTATAATTAAGAAATAGCGGGTTTTTTTCTGTTTTCTCAAAAACAGACACACCTATTTTCACCCTCTTGGTTCGATCTTGTCCATTAACGAACTTCACCATGATTTTTACCAAGATTTTATGCATTAGTTCAGATGAGATTTGTACGGAATTATAAAAGTTATCCTGCACATATACAGGGTGTCCCTAAACAAATGGTATGTACGCTAGGGGGTGATAGAACACATCAAGACGAGTAATAGTAAATAGGAAACCAAGAGTCCCAAACGTTTTCCAAAGGAGATAGCCGCCATTAAAGTTTGAGGTCCAAAATTTCAAATACACATAAAAAACGGAAAAATTGGTCGATTGATTTGCGGTTTCCACTAAAATTATTCTTTATGTCGGTATTTTCTTGAAAATAAACTATAAAGATAAATTTCGAAAAATGCCGATAGAGGGCGCTTTAGACTTTGAAGTAATGAAAAACTATTTTTTGCATCTCATTAAATGGTTTCGTAAGCTTAGACTTAAACTTAAATTTTGAGCTCAAAATCTGAATAGTTGGAAGCGGTTAAGTAGCACAAAACTTAACTGTGTTCAAAGGGTTTAAATTTCAAATGATTATAAAAAACGGAAAAATTGGCCGATTGTTTTGCGGTTTTCACTAAAACTATTCTTTATGTCGGTATTTTATTGAAAATGAATTATAAAGATAAATTTCAAAAAATGCCGATAGAGGGCGCTTTAAACTTTGGAGTAACGAGTAACTACTTTTTACGTTATTTTTTGCATCTGATTAAATGTTTTCGTAAACTTAGACTTAAACTTAAATTTTGAGCTCAAAATCTGAAAAGTTGGGAGTGGTTAAGTAGCACAAACTGAACTGTGTTCAGAGGGTTCAAATTTCAAATGATAATAAAAAATGAAAAAATTGGTCGATTCGTTTGCGGTTTAGAATAAAACTATTCTTTAAGTCAGTATCTTCTTGAAAATGAATTTTAAAGATAAATTTCAAAAAATTCCGTTAGAGGGCGCCTAAACTTCAGAGTAACCAACAACAAATTTTAACCGTTATTTTTTGTATCTAATTAAATGCTTTTCAAAACTTGTTAAATGTTTTCGAAATCTTAGATTTAAATTCAAAATTTGAACTCAAATTCTGAATCGTTGGGAGGGTTAAGAAGCGCAAACTGAAGTGTGTTCAGGAGTTGATATTTAACCCCCACCCCCTCGAACACGTTTCACTTTTGCGCTACTTAAACACTTGCAACGACTCAGAATTTCATCTCAAAATTTAAATCTAAGCATTTCAAAGCATTTAATGAGATTTTAAAAAATAACGGTTAAAAACAGTTGTACGCCACTTCAATGTCTAAGACGCCTTCTATCGGCTTTTTGTGAAATTTATCTTTAAAAATTTATTTTCAAGAAAAAACTGATTTAAAGAGTAGTTTTAGCAAAAACTGCAAACGAATCGACTAATTTTTCCGGTTTTTTATAGTTTCCGTTTCGTTTGAAATTTAAACCCTCTGAACACAGTTCAGTTTGTGCTGCTTAACCACTCCCAACTATTCGGATTTTGAGCTCAAAATTTAAGTTTAAATCTAAGCCTACGAAACCATTTAATGAGATGCATAAAATAGCGGCAAAAAATAGTATTAGGATGGTTTATTTCGTTAATTCAAAGTCTAAAGCGCCCTCTATCGGCATTTTTTGAAATTTATCTTTATAATTCATTTTCAATAAAATACCGATATAAAGAATAGTTTTAGTGAAAACCGCAAATCAATCGACCAATTTTTCCGTTTTTAATAATCATTTGAAATTTAAACCCTCTGAACACAGTTAAGTTTGTGCTACTTAACCGCTTCCAACTATTCAGATTTTGAGCTCAAAATTTAAGTTTAAGTCTAAGCTTACGAAACCATTTAATGAGATGCAAAAAATCACAGCAAAAAATAGTTTTTCATTACTTCAAAGTCTAAAGCGCCCTCTATCGGCATTTTTCGAAATTTATCTTTATAATTTATTTTCAAGAAAATACCAACATAAAGAATATTTTTAGTGAAAACCGCAAATCAATCGACCAATTTTTCCGTTTCTTATGCGTATTTGAAATTTTGGACCCCAAACTTTAATGGCGGCTATCTCCTTTGGAAAACGTTTGGGACCCTTGGTTTCCTATTTACTATTACTCGTCTTGATGTGTTCTATCACCTCCTAGCGTATATACCATTTGTTTAGGGACACCCTGTATAAGTGATATATATTCGGTAATTCATAAAGTTCGAAACAATGGGCTATTTCCTTTAAAAAAATATTGTCCCTATACAATACTTCCAATTGCAAAATTTCATAAAAAAGTACAACATTTAATGACAGTTTCCATCCCATGGGGTGTGGGTCTATTTTATAATCTGATCTATTTGTTCAACTGACGGATATTTAAATAGTAACAAGGAAGAAAATGGAAAGGGCAAAATTTAAATTGAAACTACGGGCAGAAGTTACCTACTCACATTCAATTAAAAAAAAAAGCATTTAAAGAATTCATTAGGAGACAATTTTTATTAAAAACTTTAAATGCTTTTTTCTGCATGCTGGCGTTTTTTCACCATTCCTCGTCTCCAAATCATTATAAGTCAAGAATTGTTAAAGAGAAAAGATGCAGACTTTGAACATATCTTTTTCGATTATTTTACATTAATTTTGTATCATCAAATGAAACAAATATTCACTTTTGAAAATATATTTTATATCTATGCATATAAATATATGTATGTTACTTCATTCTTTTAATGTATATATTTTTAATATTTTTAAAATTAATATTTCAAAATATCCTGAAGCAAATTTAAAACTATACTTTTCTCTTTAATTAAAAGTAATGCTTCGAGTTATAAATTACCCCACTTAAAAATGATAATAATCATTTTTCTTTTGATTAAATGAAATATTTTAGGATGTGATTTTGTTTGCAAATTATATGGGTAACCATCACAAAAAAATCTAACTTAATAAATGTATATTTTACGTGATTCTTGGAACTTATAAAATTACATTTTTTTTTAATAACTCCCATTTCAATTTGTGTCTAACCCCTTAAAGCCTGGCGAATTACTGAAACGGACATATTTTAGAAAATTTTGCAGATATGAAGATTGAAATTTTTGTGTTTATTTCAGGAAAGGATAAGTAAATTTTTACCAACTGAATGTTTTAACCAATTAAGACCGCATAAAAATTTTGTTTTCGTATTTTCTCAAGGAGGTCGTAGTTTTGTTTCGTATTTTCTCAATGTCTCCCCGATGGAATTGCAACAAATTTTGCACTTTTTTATGAAACTTTGCATTCGGAAGTATATGTCTAGAGGCAATATTTTAAAAAATAGCCTATTGTTTCACTCTTTATGAATCACCACCCGGTATATATAGAAAGATAAATAGATAGATGTAAAGTTTTAAACGTAGAGCGTTTTCTTGGAGCTCTAGGGGTCATCACTGGCGTAGATCTGCAAAAACGTTTCAGAAATTCTGACATAAGGGAGAATGTAATAGCTAGTATCTCTTACGAAATCTAGCTAAATGTCTGGGCGAGAATCACATGTTGCCGCAAATTGAGTTATTTGAGAGATAGACCTTATAACCTTATGTACCAAAGAATATTTATACGATAAGTTGAATTCTTTATAAACAATGACTAGAGTATTTAAATAAATAAAACTTAATTATATATGTTTGCCTCATTATTTATTTTTTCATGCGTAAATATAAATCAGAATCATTTGTTCTCTACCCGTAAGATACAATTATAATTGTATCTTTGGCAGTGTCGTCGTAATACTATCATGGAATTCAACTTCTTTCTAAAGTGTTTGGTTTGGTGTGAAAATTTAAATAAATATGGATACGTCGAAACCAAGCGAGTATTTTTTTTATGTATGTCATTTGTAATTAAATCTATTCACAAAAGTCTGAATTCATAGTTATTTTTAATGCCTAAATTGTATGCAGAATACGAAAAATGTTCTAACTTTTATAAAGCTCAAAAATTACGCTATTAGGTAGAAATAAGCATCAATCTGATTTTTATTAGAAAGTTTACTTATAATAGCTAAGTTTTTTTAAAAAAATATATTGATCTAAAATGTACTTAAATAATTTCCGATTTTTTTTTCTGAATCACATTTTATAAACATTTATGAGAGATTTACTTTTTTATGGTTTTCGCCTTAAAAAAGTAAATTTTGTTATTAACAAAATTTAAGACATCTCAAAAGCAAATGTTTGACATAATGATGAAATCAGTTCTCCATTTTTAATTAAAAAAAGGAATTTATGAAAATTTTTCTAATATGAAAACAATATTAGAACGAACAGCAAACAAAAATACTAACACACCATCTATATTCTGTGAAACATAGTTTAAAAGGCAGACTGAAATCTGAAAAAAAAAAGAATAAGCAAATGTCTAGAAGGGAAGGTTATAAAATTTCCAAACCCTTTATGTATAAGCACTTGTCATCCAAATAAATTCGTTCCCGGTACAAATGAGAGAAAAGGGTATGAAAAACATAGTGCACTACATCCTACAGCTTTTTTATCTGAGGAAACGAGAGAAGCTCAAATATTTTCGAGAATGAAGTAGAAATTGAACGAGAAAATTTTGACATAAAGAATTCAATATGGATAGCTTAAATAAATTATTTTTGACATAAGACTCAGACGTCTCATATATGACACGTCTAATTAGAAAGAGAACTTATCAGTTTACTAAAAAAAGCTTAAGTACGTTACCTTATAGCACAAGTTGTCCTATAAGTGGTGATACTGAAGGTAGCATTGTAATGATGAAACCAAAAAAGTAAATACAATTCTAATTGTGATAGATAAGACGCAGTAAGCTTCGTTGTAATTGTTCTCACTTATTATAACTATTGTTAGTATGGTTAGAAAACATGCATTACTTCTGAAATACTTTTTCTATTATATTGTATTTTTAAATAAATTCTTATACAGAAATACTTTCATTTTTCATTTTAAAATCTTTTGTATGCTATGGCTTCTGACTGATGCTGCTATGGTTAATCAAAATACACTAAATCATATTTGGCAGAGAATTTTCACTTAATTTTCAATAAAAATTTCCTTTTAAGCTGCGTTTTTTGTTTTTCCTCCAGAGCTTAGTACAAAGAAATTTTAATTAGTGGCAGTACGTGAATGAGCAGCATATAGGTGTTTATGTGAAAAATTCGAAATCTTGTGTAAGTATATTTATGCAACATTGAGCATATTCCTCTTCTTTATTTGTGTTTTCCATGATTTACATAATAGTGATAGTAAATAATTACACAAATCACTTTGCCTCTTTTCAAATGAAGTACTGTAAAAAATTGTTAAAACACTAGCCATTTGGACGCCATTCCAGTGCTATTTCAGTATTTTAACTGAAATAAGATCATAAATTTATAGAATTTCCTGTTATTTCTAGAATATTCGTTTTTCCGTTCAGTTTTTTACAAGATTTTATTTAACTTTGCTTGTATGTTCATTCGGCTCAAATCTTGCAATGAATATGAACTTGTGTATTGAATGTGTAAAACTTCCTTTATACAATTGACCTAATTTTTGGTATAGTGACGTATTCTGGGCGATAATAAAATATTTTGAAAAGGGAATATTTGAAATCCACTTCCGTTAGCTTGGGGGATAAAAAAATTTGCCCCTAAGGTTATATTAATATTATTATGTATGTGATCACTGTATATTATTAATCGCTTCATAAATATGCTTATCTATTTCAAATGAACCGTCGTCGTAAGGTTGATAAATGCCGTGCAAATCATTCAGTTCCGCGTGAGCACAAGTGGATGTTCGTTCGATCCTCATGAAGTTATTTATTATTTTTCATCTCAGAAAGCTTCATTTAAAATTTTGTATCTATTTTATTTCATTAAACTCATAAAGAAATACTAGTAATTTAGTATATTTCGTTTAATAAAAGCTTGTCTTTAAAACATTATTTTATTTTTAATTTTATTATAACAGATATTCACTATAATTTTACCATGACAATTTTCACTTCGTTAAAATTACTTTTACAAGGACAAAAAATCCACTTTCTTAAGGCAATTTTAGATTATAAGGGGGAAATTCTTTATTGTAGTCAGTATTCAACAAACAAAAGACATTTCTCCTGATGAAACTCGAACCAGGGACATTCGGTCTAGTCGGCATGATTACACAGGTATGACTAAACAATGGTCACAGCTATGGTCTAAAAATTTTTGCCTGTTTCAGACGATTTTTTATCAAGCACAAGTGCTAAAATTAATACATATATATATAAAAAAAACCATTAATTGTAAAACAATACATAAACCATTAAATTTAGCAATCTTATATGTATATATATATATAAAGAATTTTTGTCTATGAAAATTACATTTCTAATGTTTTAAAAAACTTATAATTAATTATAAAAAACGAGACAAATTTTATGATTTCAAAAAGCATAATAAATCAACAATGAATATGTTAATGTATCCATCTGAATTTTATATACGAGGGTAAATCAAAGAATTAGTTATTTTTCCATGTTGTGGCCATTTATTAAACCACATATTCATAGACAAACATAGGCAACATACAGTGCCAACATATAGTGTAAGTTCACTTTTCCGCAAAGTCCCAGAGCGATTGTAAACATTTCTTGGAACGGTCAATCAACTTTTCGATTCTAGATGCGTAGAAATCTCCTCAAGCTCTATGTAACCACCCGTAGACAGCTGCTTACACCTCCTCATCGTTATACGCCGATTTTCTCTAATGACTGCACCCACACTGTCAACATTTGTAACAGCACTGGACGTTGAGGGCCTGCCTTGCGATATTCGTCCGTGATATCCTGCATCAAATTACTGACATTACTTTAGAATACCTTGCAAAGAAATTGCACGTTCACTATATACAGCAGTTATTCGACGATGCATGTCCGTGCAGTTAAATTGTTCAGCCCATAGAAATCTGACTTATCAATAATATCATTAGTCCATATTCCACGTGATAGACATTTTGAAAATTGCTATACAGTAAAATCTTCTAAGACATAATCACACAAAAAAAAAGATTAAAAAATGTGTTATAGACAACTTCCTTTCTTAGCAGGTGTAAATGTAATCTATTATTTTTTTCAACCATCTTTCATCACTGATTTGTAATAAATTATGGTCGGATTTCAAGATAGCAATAATTTTACTCCGCTGCCTTCGTATGGACGATTAAGAACAGCAATAAACTGGTTCTAAGTGGCCTTTAGTCTAGTAATCAGGAGCTGTTATTTTCGAAAGGAGGAACTACGATAGTTCTTTACGAACTTCAAGAATTAATTCAGCAACCCTTTCATAGTGAGTATTTCCATCAGGATTGGAGGTATTTAAAAAGTCATTGAATCAGTTATAAAGTGTTTTAAGATTATGAGGACATTATCGCTCAATTTCTTTGACAATTGTAGAAATATCTCCTTTCATGTCGACAGTGGAATAATCAGTGTTGAATTTAAGGCCATAATGCCACACAGCATTATTCATAAGAACTTTCGCTACATTAACCGCCATACATTACCAACCATTATAACAATTCTGATCCCAGCAACGAGTCAAGTCAAGTCTACGAGGCCCGCACGAGTCTCATAGCGAACTATTCTACGCGACCGCGATCCATTATATCCTAACTTATAACATATGCTACAGATTAATCAAATGTATAATTATAGAATTCTACATTAAAAATAAAAAACATTAAAGAGCCGCAAATGACCTTAATGTTAACAAGAAATTTGCGTTGTTAACAAGAACTGACAAACTTTATTTTTTTAATCGAAAGTGTGCCTATGTCTGATAACACCTAAAATACATGAAAATATCTATTAAAAATGTTTGTATTGCACTGTATAATTTGCTAAACATATGAAGAACAAAATCACAACCCACTTTTGATTTTATGTGTATAAATTTACAGAGACGCTGGTATTGTTAATATGCAGAGTGCGTTATAGAATATTTCTTCTTTTGTGGATTTTCATCTCCTAGTAGATTCTTCATAACCTCTCAGATTTTTTTTTCTTTTTACAGTGTACTCTTTATGGGCTATATTCCTTTGGAAGTTACATAAAGGGTTTACACATGATAAAAAATATTTATGAGACTGATACTAATATGAATTTTAAATTCTGAAAGATGACAGAGATAAGTGCAATTTAAATAGATATTTATTTTGTCTTACATACATGTTAAAATAACAGCAAAATTATAAATACCATCAAGAACTTCTTACATTTATTTACGACAAATTAAGAGAGAGATTTTTGTCTACAATTATCTGAACAATCTATCAATTTTCATGGGTTGTTTATTACATAATTACATGCTAGGAGATTCAACTGTTGATTCGAATTACCATTATTTTTCTACTTTTATTAGTTTTCTCACCTGGTAATAAAGCAAGAGATTTTGTAGCGTGCAGACTCTTGATTGCGTGACTGTTTGCAACAGAAAATATTTCTGGAATACAAATTTGTTTGAAACTTTTAGATTGTGAAGAAAGGCAGTTTTAATGAAACTGTGTAAATATATATGGTATTAGGTTTGAAAATACATTAAAGGTGAAAAAATTCAATCTTCTTGTTACTTAGTCAAATTTTAAACGCAAGGAATCGATATTTAAAAGAGGAAACTTTTAAAAATGTTATTTATTGTGGAGTGTGAAGTATTAAAAGGGGAAAATTCAACCACCAATTTAGTTTAAAATATTTGTAGATAGATTGTTGTATTCACGAATCGGATTTTCATTTTTAATTGTCTCTAAAGTATACAGGGTGTTTATAAAAATATTCTCCGATACATCTACCCCTAACGACCTAACTGCTCAAACAATCGAAAAGAAATTTCAGATTTAGTTATTTGAAGGTGAAATAAACAACTTTAATCAATATAACAATTTTTATAATACTTTTAATAGTTTTAAAAATTAATAATTACTAAACTATAAAGACAAGGAAAAATCAGCAGTCGAGCATATTGCAAGCAGTATCAACGAAAGATGCAATAACCTCCTCGTGATAAAAAATCAGAACAGAAACAGATTTCAAGACCTTAAAATGATGTATTACTTACGTGTTATCACGCATAAGTACTATATAATAGTTCACCAGAAGACCAACTGAATGAGAAAAATCGCAAAAAAATATCATGTAAATCATGAATTACACTACGTATTTAATGGATATGTGTAAAATCTAGCTGTGAAAAAAAGTTTATTTATGACGCAACAATGAATGTTTCAGTTGGCATATTTTTTTGTTAAAATATTACATATGAAGAACGTGAATTTCAAAACTCACCTTATTCAGGGAAAAAAATTGGCACACCAAATACTCAACTCAACTCAAACATTGCCTTATATATTTGGAATTTGGAAACCTTGGGAACCTTGGGAATTCGGGAATATTATTCCCAAATTCCCAAGTCCCCTAAATAAGGCAATTTTTAAACGTAAACAATATATTACAAGGACAAAAACACACGATAAAACGTTTTTTCGTATAGATTGTAATCTATAGTCTATATAGTCATAAATATAGCGGTGACAATCGAAGAGAAAAATCGTCATCTGTTCTGACCCTGCGAATATTTACTGAATAGAATTACAGCATTGTGACGAATTAGGTACAAAAATCTGACATCCGATAAGAGTTAAAATTTAACAAAAGTAACAATCGTAAATTAGTATAATTTTTTCACACAGCGCTTGAATTTTACGTAAACAGGTGTTTTCGTAAAAGAACTTTTTTAATAAATGTATTTTAAAACTATTTAGAGCCTTAAACAATAATCTCTTATCAAAACTATTAAATTTAGTACGTTTTTTGTAGAAAAATAATTCAATACATCAAACAGCGTTAATCAAAAACTAATAACATATAGAACTTTTACACCTTCGAATAAATATTATCGACAAATCGTTACAAGAATTGGTGAGATTTTTTAAAATTAAATAGTAATGAAAGAGACGAAGATGCTTTTCTCTCTCTTCGGAGAAAAGATTGAATAATGCTGCAGAACAAAATCCCTCCAAAACGCTATGTGAAGACAAAATAAAAATCCCAAATATACTTCAATCAATTGCAGCTGTGAATATGTAATTTTTCTCCTTTCTTATGAAGCCTTTCGTTCTTTATTGAAAAGTGATTTTCCTTTTTTTTTCTTCTTATTTCTCCAGTTTAACTTATCTACGATGTTTATGAGTTTTCTAAAGCTCTGAAAATCTATCCACATTCAGCGAAGCACAAATTACCAATCAAAATCGGGCCTGTTTTTTTTAAACTTTCAAACGAAAACAGGATTCTATGTTTCAGTTAAGAGACGATTTTCTTAAATCGAAAAATTTCGATATGCAACCTCTTTTGTATTTTGCCTTATCCTTCTAGTAAGAACTTGGACTTTTTGGTCGGTATTATCGGCGTTATCTGAGTTAATTTAAAGGAGTCAGAAAAAAATTTAAATGAGGTAAAAATGTATTTATTATATTATAATTTTACAGCATTTGAACCTCTAGGATTGTTGAACAGTTACTCCAATAGAAAATTCCTAAAATTACGGTTTTAAACGATGAGCCGGACAGATTGGTGTTGTTTAGTGTAGTTTTAACCCCTTGAGGGGCGGTGGTTTCATAGGTATACCACTTAATTTTAATTCCCAAACGCCACATTCGCACCGGAATTTTGTTAAAGAAAATTACGGTTTATTGAATGCGCGAAGTATAGCGCTTTCTTATTTACAAATAAAGTTGTTCTCAAATTCCGGTGTCAGTCATTAATTTCAATACTTAAGCAATGAATTTGCCCTGCGCCGCAAAGGGTTAAACTAAATCACCTCGAAACACTCGTTCACAGCAATTTTGCCACAATAATTTTTGAAAACATTGACTAATTTAGATAAGTTTTTATATTAAATAAAAGAAATTAATTTCCCTTCAAATAATATCTCAAAAAAATAGAAAACAATTTGAAGTTATAACAAAAACATATGATCAATTTATATGAATTTTTAATTTTTAATTAGAACTTTTACTTTCTTTGAAAAAGATAGTATTGTATTCGTAACAATATTTAACTTACAGTTAGTTTTCCACAGATTTATACATTTATAAAGGTCCTGAATACATTTTTTCTTTGTTTAGGAAATGTCCGTCTGTGAGTCTATCTATATGTGACAAAAATTTGTGGTCTCTTCATCTCACAGAACATATGAGCGGAATTTAATGAAGCTTAATCTTATGTTAGACCTCGATATAAATTAGTGCTGATTAATTTTTGGCGTTAATCGCGTAATAAGTTTCATTACTATTCTACTTTTTTAGAAATATATGAGATGGCAATAACACAATATCAAGTATGTAATTAATTCACTAAAAATCAACGTTTAAACGCACAATAAATAAAGCAAATTGAACATAGAAGTATACGTTTCGTGAGTACCATGACTCACATCATCGGTGTATGAAAATCAATGTATAAAATTTGTACACCCCCCCCTCCCAAACTATTGAGATATCAGTTGGAAGGATACTGATTTTATACATTGATTTTTATACACTTACGATGTAAGTCCTTGCACTCAAGAAACGTATACGTCTGATTATTTTAAATTGCTTAATTGATTTACTGTATTCTTCGATTTTTAGTGGTTTAGTTTCCACACAAGTTTTTATTTACTATGCCATTAATACTGTTTTATGATATAAATAAACATTAGCAAACAAATAAGAATTCGATTATGTTTGCTAAAAGTGATTTTCCTTAATATTAAGTAATCTATCATTAACTTAAATGAAGTTAGCTTCTTTGTCATATAATTCTTTTGATATTAAAAGTCAATTTTTTCTCTTACAGGCAAAAAGGATGGTCATATTATTGCTTAAAGCTAATTTATTTTCTTATTACATAATTTCTGAATACTAAATTAAACAAGGTGATTTTCACTCCTAAATAATATATATATATATATATATATATATATATATATATATATATATATATATACTAATATTATAAAGAGGAAAGATTTGATTATTTGTTTGTTTGTTTGAATTGAATAGGCTCCGAAACTACTCGACGGATTTGAAAACTTCTTTCACCGTTGGAAAGCTACACTATTTCCGGTGAACATAGGCTAATTTTTAATTGATTTATTCAAATATTTTTCTTAATAATTCAAAATTTCATTATTTTTCATACAGAATCAATTAAAATTTTTCCGATAAAAAAAAACCATTTTTCTTTCCCGTTGCCATGAAAGTGTAATCAGGAAAAATAATAATAATAAATTAATTAATTCAATTAGTAAGTATGGAACAAAACAATCTGTATAATTTTAAAATAGAAAAGAAAAATAATGAAATAGTTTACTGATAAATAAACGACTATTACATTACTGGATTACCACGTGAGGCATAAAATCGCAATTTTGTTGTAATCGTGCCAACGTGATCCGTAGATGATATCTGCATCTAAATATTATTGGCAATATCATTGTTTATATAATTTGTTTACATTATTTGGCAATATTACATTATTTGGCAATACTTGATCTCCCATCGACCAAAAAATTGTCGCCAAAGTATAAGGTTAAATGTTAATAATGGATGATCGTAAATGTCACATTTTTTTTGACATTAAATATGTTTTACATAATTGTTACGTCGTCAACTAATTTTAATTCGATGTTTTATCTCAATTTCTATTAATATTTTAGTAATTTATTAATTCTTTGGTTATTTAAAATAAAAATTACATCCATTTGTATAATTTGGCGAAATTGATCGACGGAATAATCAAATGGTACCAATTGTTTGTTTATCTGGATATTTAGGTTCATAGAATTAGCGTACTTATCGAGTCTCCGCCAAGTCATATGCCAAGCAGTCATTAAATCTGTGTTTTAGCCTTACTATTATATCTTTTTCATCTGCAGTTATTTTACCATCACTAAAAAAGGGTACTTCTAGGTTATCCCGTCGACCAATTTCGCCAAATTATACAAATCGCCAAACTAATAGCGAAACTATACATGTTGACATAATTTTTATTTTAAATAACGAAAAAACAAATAATTAGTAGAATATTAATAAAAATATTAATAAAAAGTCGAAATAAAAATCACTTAATGACATTTTAAACACGCGAATCGCATTTAATGTCATTGAAATTTAATGTCATTGAATGTGACATTCACGATCATCCATTATTGCCATTTAATCTTTTAGTTTGGCGATAATTTTTTGGTCGACGGGATAATCTAGAAGTACCTAAAAAAGAAATATTTTGAATGTGAAGGAAAAATCATTATCATGAAAAAATACTTGGAATTAATTTATCATTCATTCTAATAAAAAAAACGATACTACTAGGTTATCCCGTCGACCAAAAAATTATCGCCAAACTATCAGATTCGATGCTAATAATGGATGATCGTGAATGTCGCATTCAATGACATTAAATACGATTCACGTGTTTAAAATGTCATTAAATGATTTTTATTTCGACTTTTTATTAATATTCTTCTTAATATTTTACTAATTATTTGTTTGTTTAGTGCATATTTTAGTGCATTTTTTATGCTTAATTGAATGGTACTAAGCAAATTCTTTTAAATCCAGTACTTGGTGAGATACTTCACATTTTCCTAATTTGGCGATGTCTTCGGCGCAAAAACCTGAAATTTTGAATCCTTATCTATCTATCTATCTATCTATATATATATATATGTATATATATATAAATCTCTCCTTTAGGAAGTTCATCGGATGGTCTAAAATAATAACATGTTTCACCATATCTCAGAAGCAAATTCAGGTAGAAGCAATTCAAGTGGAATTCAAGATAAAAAAAAACCTACTAAAAAATTTTAATTACTTTAGTACTTTTGTAATTTGTCAGTTATTTAGTCATTTTAGAGGTATTTTGTCGCCAAAATGAATTTTGAACTGACCAATGTAAGATTATATAAATCAGATAAAAATTGTGGGTATTTGATTCGATATTAAGATTGTTTATTTAAATATATTTCGTTTGATTCAAGATTATTTTAGAGAAACTGACCAGCGTAGCGGGCGGAGGCTGCTAGTATATATATATATATATATATATATATATATATATATGTACAAGCATCACAAATTAATTAATTACAAATTACCACAATGAAACATAGAAAAAGTAGTATTAAACGATTGTAATGGAAATTTGTAGAACCAAAGCAGAATCCTCAAGCCCTAAATACTTTCTCACTTCAAATATAGTGTGTGGTCATCTTCGTATTAATCATAAAAAAGCTAAATAATACCAAATTTACGGCTATCAACACACAATCAAACTAGAAAAAATAGGAAAAAACGATCACATTAAATATAAATACTGGTGTAAATGAACAGAAAAAGAAAAATTTACCACCACCCCGAGATCTTTTTCAACCATCAATAATGCATCCAAAAAGGGAAGGGGTGGCAAAATTATATGTAACTGTTTTCAAAAAAAGTTTTTTTTTTTTTTTTAAATAATAGACCAAGGAATAATGATACACTGTATAGTAAGGTACAAAATGTAATATATGGGAATAGCTCCCCCTATAGTACAGCCAAAAATAAACTACACTCTGTTGACCAACAAATTACTAAAAGTGCTGCCAGCTGTTGAGTTTATTAGCAAAATGAATTGTCTTGGAACAAAAAGTAATATATTTATTTAATTAAATAATTATAACTGTTATCGGATGATGCCTCAAAGCATACTCTCCCAAGAGATATTAAAAATATTCTAATAATTGAATAACAATATAAGAGAAAATGCGTAAATGTTTCATTACATAACAATAATATGTAAAATGTGACATGAATAACTTATTAATTAATGTTTCACATAATTAAATATACCAGACTCTACAAAATGAATAATTAAATCACTCTTGCACCATATCCTAATAAATTAAATAAATATATAATATAACGATAATAAAATAAATAACCAAAATTATAATGCTTAGATATTAAAAAAAGCAATTTTATTTTTTAAATTAATTTCATTTAATGCGTCCACAATCGTTCTAAAAATTTAATAATAATAATATAGTAGTAGAGGATAAAGCAATGAATAAAATATATAATTAAAACATGTACTTTATAAACTTAGAATATTATATATCCAATACTATAGATGAGATATTCCCTTCATTTGGCTAAAAGTTAAATGCAAGTATTAAAATTAATAGATTTAATTTAAATTAATAAATATATAAATATAACTATACAATCATTCAGACAAAGGTGCGAATTTAACATCCGGTATAAAATGTATTATTTCAATGTAATATTTATAGATCCCCTCTCTTTTTTACACAATTTAACCATTGTATACTATCCAGAAAATGCCGCCCTCTTCCGTACTCTAACATGTATCTACTCATCCACTCATGCCGCGTATATATCTATATACGCGGCAGAGCAACTATGTATATAATTATTTAACAATGTTTGTAAGAATATTTGATATTACAAATTAGCTATTGGTACAAAGTCAACAAGAACACAGATATATTTCTTAATTTAGCGTAATGGATGCTATATTTTTATTCGAAAACACATGCATCTCTTTTAAATTTTTGCAATTTAGTATAGAAACTGATTAACAAAATCGTATAACTTACCGTAAGAGCACAAATTCCGACTATGACCAACGAGACCATTGCAGTACACCATCTATAATTTATATTTAGGTTGAATAAATATGATATATCTAATCAAATATTTTTACACAATTAACATAAACTATTGAAAATTATTTCATTGTAAACGCTAGTAACTAAAAACTTTTAAATTCTAATAATGCCTATTTTGATCTCACCTTCCAAACTTAAATGCTATGGGCCCAAATAAATTGGTCCCCAATAAATATCCAACACTATCCGGGATGAAGACCATACCTAAAAATGAATAAAAATGTGCTTTAGTTTGAAAAAATTTTGTCTCTTATGCTCTGTAAAGAAATTTATATTTTGTTAGATAATACTAGAAGTAGTCAGAAAGATTTTTTTTAATATATAGTGTATCTTAAAATTAAACGACGGTTTCCAAAATAGAACAACAAACAAGCAATGTCTACAAAAAATACGTGAGTACTTATACATAGAAATCCAATGTTCGAAGCAAACCAAAAAATTCCGAATGATTAGGCCGACGAGTAAGATTGGGTTCAAATCCAGCATCTCTCATCTACCAGCTTCGAGAACAGCATCTCTCGGTCACTGGTTAGGCACTAATTTGAGGTGTTGGTGCAGGATAGTTGTTTAACTAAACACAAATCCTTATTGATATCTTTATTTAATTTAGATTTAACATAAACTAGTTTGAAAGTTCTAGATATTTAAATAAGTTTAGATAATTTTACCTTGTCATCAAAGGCAAAACACTGAAGTTGCACCACAAATGAAAATAAGCAAGGCAATAATCATTATGAACAAGTTAAAAGTACGTTTAATGTAATATCCTTGCATTAGATGTGTCTAAAGAAAGTGCTTACATTTTTTCCCCACAAAAATACACTCATTTCATCAGGGGCTTAAATCGCAACTCACAGACTGAAAAATTTCCCTTTTCGTATCATAAAGTAAAATTTGTTGAAAAATCCAAACATGATGTCAAAAGTAATTGTTTTTTGAAAAATTCAGAGTTGGGTACAAATTCAGTATGAAGATGATACAAATTAACATTTACTTAAAACATGAACATCGTATACTTACTTTCGTTACATATACATTGAATCGACAAATGTCAGAACTTTTATATCTAGAATATCTCTACATTACTTCCCAACTGTATCAGAGGGCGAGTGGTCCAGGAAAAACACAGTCAAAGAGAAATCTACCAGTATTTTGTAATAGAAAGTACTTGGAATAATATAAAGGGATCATTCTCTTTAACAGGTGTTTAACACCTTTACTGTCGGTACTTTTCCTTAATGACTCGCCACTCTGTAATTTATGGCATGTGCACTTATTTAGACTCGCGCGCGTTCTCATTACGTTTATTCAAATCATTATAATACATAATGAACATCAACAATAATTTTATAGCTACATCACTTTGAAGCAGTGTTTTTAATAAATATATTATGAAACCATTTAATGTTTTTAGCTGTATTAAAACCTGAATATTGCGAGTAAATTTGCAATTCTTTGCCATGCCGCATTCGCTATAGAACAAACTGTGTGTGGCACATGGGTTGTAGGTTGGACGGACTTAATCTAGAGATAAAAAAAAAGACACAAAAGAGCTGAAAGAATCTGTGGTAGAAGATGCCATGAGTTATATTTCAAACAAGTAAGAAAAATCATACGTTAAGCATAGATTATGAAGCACTTTCCAACACTTAATGAAATCTTTAACAAAACTTTGTTATTTAGGGAAATAATAGTGTATAGCCAAATATACCCAAATATGTATTCCAGTACTTTTGAACAGCTCTGTATTTCATATGTCAGTTGATATAATGGGAAAATTTAGTTTAGCAAGAAAATACCCAGTAGCTTGAAATTTTTTTTTCAGCATTTCATACTATTAGATGGAAACATACTTGAATACTTTTGTTCAGCCCTGTAGTTTACATTGTACCTTTATTACACGTCAGCATTAGGCTAAAATTTATTGTAAACTAAAACACTTTTAAAACAACTGAAATCGCATTCTCATAAATTATCATTCATAGGCGTCCATGTACCGAATTCTTTGCGTGGCCCTGTATATCCTTTTATCTCTATTCTGCAAAAATTTCTCTGTAAATTGAATGAAGCTCAGCGTAAAAATGCATAGCTTATTTAAGAACCACGTTTAAATAATTTACGCTCATATTCAGTAACGTTGGTGAGCTCTTTTGGGTAGCCCTGAATATCAACTATAACATTTATACACACCATAAAATGTGCATATATTTAGCGAAATATAAACGCGCACATCATAATTAAAATGCATTTCATCCCTCCATCAGCCATCATCGGACACATATACGGTACTTCGGAAAGAATATACTATTTGAAATCTTTTGTATGGCCCTGTAAATGCTATGTACTTCATATTATGCAAGACAGTAGCGTATAATTTATATTAAGCTTCAGTGACATACATCAATTTTATTATACATGAAACAGCTTAATATATTTAAAATATGTCACACACAATTCCCCCTTTTACCATTATCTAATGGAATTCTTTTGTGTGGCCATGTAAATGAATGATAGCTACTTTTTCACCTTATATTTTATAGAATGCATATTTTAATATGTTTGACAGGGTATAACATCTTTAAAATTCCTTTGAAACAATTTTTCCATATAGGCCGTAATGTAATAGGAAACTTTTGATTTGCCCTGTAGATAAACTAATCATGGTATAAACTTAATTTTCAATAGGGTTCGTGCTAGGGTAAACGTCAATAACGTTCTAAAATTTCATGGCAATCCGAGTATATTAACGATTTTTTCCCATAGGCCGTAATGTAATGGGAAACTTTGATTCGCCCTGTAGATAAACTAATCATGGTAGAAACTTCATTTTCGATAGGACTTGCGCTAGGGTAAACATCAATAGCGTCCTAAAATTTTATGACAATCCGAGTATATAAACGATTTTCCCCATGGGCCGTAATGTAATGGAAAACTTTTGATTCGCCCTGTAGATAAACTAATCATCGTAGAAACTTCATTTTCAATAGCGTACTAAAATTTCATGGCAATTCGAGTATATTAATGATTTTTCCCCATAGGCCGTAATGTAATGGAAAACTTTTGATTCGCCCTGTAGATAAACTAATCATGGTAGAAACTTCATTTTCAATAACGTTCTTGCTAGGGTAAACGTCAATAACGTCCTAAAATTTTAAGGCAATCCGAGTATATTAACGATTTTTCCCCATAGGCCGTAATGTAATGGGAAACTTTTGATTCTCTCTGTAGATAAACTAATCATGGTAGATACTTCATTTTCAATAGGTGCCGTGCTAGTGTAAACATCAATAACGTATAAAAATTTCATAGCAATCCGAGTATATTTACGGGAGTTAGAGCGCGGACAGACGGACAGACAGCCATCCGGCCAGACGGACAGACGGACAGACAAACCGAATGCATAAGCACTTTTCAACTTTGTTGGAAAGTGCTAAAAACAAAATTTGTCGAAAACTTCAAATATAACTCAAATAGAAATCATTTTACATAACCAGTTTTTTAATTTCCTTCATTTTCATGTGCAAATACTGGTAACTAACTGTAAATAAAAATATTTTCTTATGAAATTGCTAATTTTTTTTACTATTGAGATGCAATGAAACACCAATTATTACATAGAATTAATAATTATATTTATCGAAACTGGTAACCAATTTGGCTAAGTTCTGTTAAGCTATAATTTTTAAAAATTCTATAAAAAGGTTGTTTATGTACACAAAAATATAACTTACCTTGTAAATTTTAGCATCAAACTTTTTTCTTCACCAAAATAAGCTTTATATTTAGCTTTAAATTTACAAATTTGGTATTTTATATTAGTTAGCATTGTTGTTTATACAATTTGTATCAATAAAAGTTATCAATGGATATTTCCATTAAACTCCTGTGATACATATATTTTATCTTACATATTTCCGGATGGGAATTTCATCCTGATTTTTTTTTTTTTTTTTTTTTTTATCATTTTTAGTCTATTGAAAAAAAAAAAACTAGTAAACATGGATTAAACTTTCTTCAGTTATGATGACAAATTACTAAAATAAGTATAGTTAAGATAGATAAGATTATAGATAAGTTAAGTGCAGTTAACTTTTCAACTTGTCAACCTAAATCTCTATAGGCTTTCAAAAATATCTAAATAAGTGAGTCTGATGAGTATGACATTTATTTTAAGTGTCACATAATTATTCATATTTTTACTCGTTGAACATACATAAACGTAAACAACTTAATAATAAAATCTATACTGGCAATTTGAAGTCCTAATTTTTCCGTTAACTATATTTTTATTGAAATATCATTTCTAAATCCTTACAAATAAGTTATGATTTTAAATTAATAATAATTATACATTTTTGAGCAATTGTGGAATTAAAAATTCTTTCTTTTCTAATTAACAAACTTAGCAATTTGAAATGTAAAGATAAAAAAGTCTTTAAAAAAATTATTTTACTAAAAATCCAGAAAAAATAATAATAAGATTATACAGGGTGATTCAAAATTATTTGGACAAACTGATATGACAAATCAAGCATACGACAAGGATAAAAAATCACATAGGAACATAGGACCACAAACCACTTATTGAGTCACAAATACAGGGTGTTTCATCCTAACTCAATTTGGGTTGACGATAATAAGTTTCAGAAAATCAAAGAATATTTTAATAAAACATTTAACAGACATTCTCTCCTTTGTTTTAAATGTGATAACACCAAACAAAAGTGGTAGAAGTGTGCATCATGCGCGCCAGCAATATGCACTTGGCACCTCATATTATGGACTGTGATGATCAGTTTATACGGTATCATCGATTGCTTGAGCAATATGTTTTTCCATATCTTTTCGTAAAGTTATCACATTTCACACAAAATAAGGTACATATCGTTGCATTTTCATTACAATATTTTTAATTTCTCCGAAATTATTACTTTCAAACCGGGATTAGTTAGAATGAAACATCCTGTATTTGTGGCTCAATAAGTGGTTTGCGGCCCTATGTTCCTATGTGATTTTTTATCCTTTCTGTATGCCTGATTTGTCATATCAGTTTGTCCACATAATTTTGAATCACTCTGTATAAAAGTAAAATAGTTCATATCATTTTTAGGGTTTCATACTAAAATAATATAAACGGAACCATTATAGGATCACTCTTACTTCTCCATTTTACTCGTAAATTATGGAACGTTTACTGTTATAATTGGAGGAAGTAATGAAGATTATTGACTCACATATTTATAGATTATTAAAGATTCTCAAGTGTATTTCAGAAAAATGTAGAGAGGCTAAATAAGTTACTGGATAAAAATCTATTCTTTGTATATCATTTTATATTTTTGTAACGATGAACACATTAATACATTTCTTTTTATTTTTAGTATTATATTTTGATATATGTCGCCGAAAAAATAGTGCAAAAATATGCCCCCCCCCCTTTATTTCCGAATCTACTAAGACTAAAAATATGAAGAAATTACAGGTAGTAGACGTTAATTTAACCTTATAACGATTACCCTAGATCACACAGTTTTGAAAAAAGTACTTTTCCCATTACACACAAATTTCTATTTGCGGGCATTCAGCAATAGTGTTGTGGAACGCTGAAGGTACCTATAGTGTCAGAAGTATAAAAAGCATTGTTGATAATGATTTTTGAAAAAAAGCAGCGGTAATTTGATGACGATTTGGGCTCCAATCATCTGAATGTCAGAATTGAGACGTAAATATTTCCAAACGAATCTTGTATCGGAAACACGCAATGTTTATGTTTCATAAAACTGAATGCTTCCCTTAAAGTAAAATCTACGCACCTGAAAAGGGCGTGATATGCTTCTTCGTATTTCTACAAAAAGAAAAAAAAATAGCGGAATCAAGTTTTTAAAGTCCGCTAATTTCTTTTTTAATACTAAAATAGGTCATGGTAGATGAGTGGAATAAATTAATCACAGAAGATTCATCTAAGCTAGTTGAATCCATGCCAAATAGGCTGAGAGAGGTGATAAAAAAAGGAAATAACCTACAAGGTATTAACTTTTGGTTACTATCCACTATCGTAAAGGTTTTTTCCAGTGTACGCAGACTTTTGGTGCAGACAATTTGTGTCGTTCTTAATTTATGAATTTTTGTATTATTTTATGCAACGACCAAGTAATGGTTGTTTGTAGTATTTGAATTTATGATGTTAGAGAAATCGCTAAAAATTGCTTCCATGAAAAAATACTCCATTTACTTAGTGATTGTTGCATGAACACGAAAGATGATAGTCTGTATGCAGACTTTAGGCGGCAAGTGTAGTTCTTATAGTCAGCACTTTTTAAAATCTTTATGAGTTATAAATATGTTTCGAAATCCTGTGTATAACTTTCGCGGGAAAATATAGATATTTAGTTGTTAAAACACGAACAAAAGCCACAAGCGTATTAACGTCCTGAACAAAACTTAAAAAAAAATATATTAATACTTCAAATCATCAGAATATTTCGAGGTTTTATAAGCTATGTAAATCAATCAATTCACACGTACTTATGATAGTGTTAATATTCGTAGTTTTGGAAACGAATTGCACCATTATAGAGAAAGATGTGTTTGGTTTATGAATGTAAGTTTTTTTTATTTATACATATCTCTAAAATTAAACCTCATACCAGCATCGATAAAAAAGAGGGAAAACCGCGAAATTAGAGTTTTAAAAAACTGAAATGGTTAAAGATGGTTTATTTTAGGCCATTTTCCGAAAATAAAAAGTGATAAATTTAAAAATGCTTTTTTTAGTTTATTCGTATTTGAACAGTTTGGACAATATGCGTTAAGGTGGAAGAGAGAAGGGGGAGGGGGGGGCTCTTTTTCTCTATTTGATCTTCAGATTATCCGAAATTGCGTTCCGGCTACCGTGCTGTGAGTTTTCATGTCATTCTGCGATATTCATTATGTTCTCTAGTTAATATTTCGGTACACGGGGACTCAGACAGCAGCTGTTCGAGAACATATGCTAAACTAGGCAGATTCTGTGCGAGCCTCTGTGAAAAAGTTTTAATTAATAAAAAATGAAAAATTTTAGTCTCAGGTGCATTAAACTCCACTTTCAACTACCCTAATTTTAACATCCCGATCTCTATGCACGTTAGATTATCCTAGCCATCGCAAACAGACAGAAACACAAATATTATTTTTGCTTGTATAAGTAAGTGTACGTCAGAGATTGTTCTACAAAAATAATTTAAGTAGAATTTTAAAAAAAAATCGTTCGGCACGTTCACTGTCTCAATTCCGTAATCAAAATTATTAAATGATCGGTAATCATTTTCTGTTTTTAAATTATCCTTATTGTTTCGGAAGCTTAAATGTATCAGGAAGTTTTTTTAAATAAAATTCAATTTCAATAACTTTGTAATCACTAGAAGAAAAGAAAAACTGAAATTTAAAAAATCTATACATTGTTTCATTAAACGTTCCAATCTTAAAAGGGAACTTTTAAGATTGGAAATTCATAAAAGTGACTTTTATGAATTTTCCTGAGATAAGTTTATGTGAAATTTTCATGCATTAAATTCAAATTATAACCTCTTTAGACTTGTTGTATCCCATAGAATGCACACATTTACAATTTTTTCCACGTATATATGTAGTGTTAAAAGAAATAAATTTGTGTAAATGGAGCCTAGCAGATAGCAGAATTAAACAAAATAGCAATTTGTTTCTTATAGAGCTTTCTTAGCGCGATACGAATTACATAAAAAAGAGCTTACAGCAGAAATGTACGAAATGTACAAAAATGAAAACGTAAATTGTTTTACTGTACGTTAAGATACTATTTGTAGAGTCTATTAGTAATAAAAAAATATGAAATATATATTTATTTTATGTTTTGCAATGTTTTTGCATTGCAAAAATGTAAAATTAAATTAAAAAATCCTAAGAAATTATCAAAAAATGTACTTTTTGAGTTCCCATGTATCATTCAAATTTTATGTACATAAAATATTTTTTTATGTTTAATCTTTTTTAGTTATCAGTTTGTTGATATAAATCCATAATAAATTTTAAAAAAGTACATAAATAAACCGTGGGGGTCTGAAGAGGTTATAGCAGAAATTGTGTTTAATCGAGCTTTATCGAATTAATATACTTAAAATTTCTATATGATCGTAATATTGTGATTTTGACCAGGTATCTTAATATGTATATTAAACAGCATATCTATCTAAAACTGGCTGTTTTGAACCTAAAAAAAATCGAGAATGCTAAACAAGATCATACCAACCTTGAGAAATTACTAATATCCCAAATGGACATTATAGAAAACAATGAGTTAAATTTTTGTGGCTATGGCTCATGCGTCTTACATAGTAGTAAGTGTAGTTTATAACGCAAATTTAAAAACAGTTCATATTAGAAATAATAAAAAAAAAAAGAAACCGCGCTAATAGGCTGATATAAATGATGAAGATGATAAATCAAAAATGTTTCTTATATATTCACAGAAAACAATGCTGCCATTTTGGCCGTTTTTAAATTCCAAAATTTAGTATTCATACTAGAAATTCCCTGTAACATTCTTTTCTTTATTTAAGGGCAGATATTTCGTGATTACTTAAAATAAAAAATCTTCTTTTAGAATTTCCGGTATACTTTCAAATTTGTGAACTAAAATAAAGCAAATGTTCAATTCTGACGGAGAAAAACTTGTTGTGCAAAAAAAAAATTACTTGTTTTGAAAGATGACTGTTATCAATCATAAAATCACTGTCGGCTTGGTGGAGGTAGATTTCAAAGTTAAGTGCTCATTTCACCATAAAAAAAAAATATGATTAGAGATAAAACTTTGCTTGGCCGCTCTTAAAAAATTTTTTATTCCATTCTTCTCTAAGAGCTGGTTTTATCAGAATCATCTTAAGCAAAATTCGGCTCAAATGCCCACTTTGACAGCATTTTTTGAAATGTATTCTGGCTTTATGAAAAAATCGACCAATACGGCACAAAATATAGTTCCTAAATAAGAGAAACTGCCAATTGAATGCGTTTGAGAGCAAAATTGAATTTAAAAATGAATCATAAAGTAAACAATTTGTTATTTGGATACATTCTCAATTCTTCAATCACGATCGAATCGGGAAATTTTGTTCGAAATACTCACTTAGACAGCTACAAACTGACCAATACGGCACACTATGCAGCTTCTAAATAAAAGAACTTGTCAATTGCAAGCGTTTGAAAGAAAAAATGGATTTAAAAATAATCAATTTGATATTTGAATAATTCCTCAATTTTTCAGTCACGATTTCTTCGATAAATACTGCTCAAAATGCCCGCTTTGACAGCATTTTTGGAAATATATTCTACCTTTACTACAAAACTGAACAATACGTTGCATTATATAGATTCTAAATAAGAGAACTCGCCTACTGGATGTGTTTGTATTCAAAATGTTTTTAAAAATCAGTCAGAATATAAGCAGTTTGTATTTGAGATTTTTTTTCTTAATCTCCAATTTTTCTTAATTCATTTTTGCTATAAGAATTGGTCTTATAAAAACTTGTCAATCTAAAAGTTGTAGATATTATTAAGAAGACTCATAATAAATTTAATCGGATTTGATATCGTAATATTTGACGAAATTGTGGATTTTTTACTTCTTCCACCGCCCACCCCCTTTTTTGCAATAAGTGTTATTCCTATGAAAAAATTGTAAATGCAAGCGTTTTAGATAATATTAAGAAATTTCATAATAAATTTAATTGGATGTGATATCTTTAAAATTGATGAAGATGTAAGTATTTTTCACCCAAAACCCTACTTTTTCGCCCCTTGAGCCCATTTTTAATTTTATCAGAAATCTGTCATGCGTAATTTTTGCCCCATTTTTTAGAAGTAATATAAAATTTTTACTGATTCGATGTCTATTTCATGTAAGAAGCTATTGGGTCTTTTCTGTTTTTACAAAACCTCTCCCTATTTCTACCTCCTTGGTCCGATTTTGCCCATTAACAAACTTGACAGAAATTTTCAGCCCTTTGATTTTATGTACAAGTTTAGAAGAGATTTGAGCAGAATCATAGAAGTTTTTGTGTCCATAAAACAGTGATGTAGATAGATAGGTAAATTTTTTACTGATGGTAGTTTTGGGGTATAGGGGTCATGATTGGTATAGATCTGCAAACGTTTTTTAGAAATTCCAAACATAGGAGCGACAACATTATGTACCGAATGTGAGAATATCTTTTTAGATAACTAGAATTATCCGTCATATAAAAAGGGAATGTGGAAATAATAATTTTATAGATGTTCAAAAAGGAGGTTGTTAAAAAAATTGGAGCCACTGGTTTTAAACCAAATCTTCCAGAAATCAAAATTTATATGTTATTAGCCTACACAGAAAACAAAAGAAGAAATAAATTTAAAGGAAACTGAAAATCAAAATATCTGCGTAAAATATACAGTAATAAACATTTTTCTGGTAAAATTTATTATGTGTTAGCCATTCACTAGTTATTTCTTGTTTTATACATAGTAGAATTTAAAAGTGTTCGAAATAAAAATGTTCAAATAATCATTATTTAAATTTAAGGTATTTTATATTCTGGTTCTGAAAGTTATTATTTTGTTAATTATTTTATTATCAAATTAACCTATTAATAAAATAAGTAATTTGGTATTAAATGTTTCAAATTTCAGGTTTATCGATTTCAACCATTTTATTAAATATTTTGAAAATTGACAGCAGTTAAATGAATACTTAAAGATTTGACATGTAAAAATCACTGTCTCATTTAGGCACTTTGACGCCTTATTTAAGATTTAATTCCTCTAAATGCGACGAAAATATTTTAAATGCGACAGTCGAATATTGATTATTCAGATAACAGATTAGCATTCAACTTTTACAAATTAAGTTAGTTTTGAACTAAAGGCACATTATTCAATCAATTTCTGCTTTTAAAAAACATATATACAAAGTAGCCATAATTAAATGGACAGTAATCAGAGTGTTCTGTAACGCGATCTAATTAAGAGAATGCCACCAAACTTTGTTGGAAAAAATATGAGGGACGAAGGATTAAAAAAAAGAGTTCCAAAAGTCACCGCTAGGGGGAAAAGTTGTGTTGTATAACAAACATGAGTTTTGAAAAACGAAAGTCACACTGAACCTGATTTATACGTACTTAATAAAAGGTAATTTAAATTCGGTATTCATTCTGAATTTTTAAAATTCTTTTTCTGTTACACAGCGCCGCATATTCTTCTGGTAGTGACTTTTGGAATTAAAATTTTTCTCCGCAGAATACTTCGTCCCCCATCTTGTTTAAGGGGGCTCAGGGGTTGCAAACTTTTCAAAAAATCGATTTTTTATGATCTAGTTTGATTATTCAATTAATTCTTAACTCAATGAAAACAACCGCATAAAAATATTAGCATTTTTAACGGAGTTATAAGCATTTATGTATCAATACTTACATAGCCGCATCTATATAATTTCAACTTTAAGTCGTGTTTTCTCAAAACTTGATTTTTGAATACTAACACCAAGATTAAAAAAACTATTTGATAAAATGGCTTAATTTTTTTTTTTCAATGCATATAACATCATAATCTAGATTATGAATTAAGGATATAACTATCACTTAATAAAAACAGTATTAAAAAATCTCTCAAAGTTGAAAATTAAAAAAAAAACCTAAAAAATACAACTTTTTTTCCATTAAAAATACTCAAAATATTAAACTATCTAAAATATATTAATTCATAATCTAGATAATGATGTTATATGCATGCAAAAAAAATTAAGCCATTCCATCAAATAATTTTTATTTAAATCTTGGTGTTAGTCATCAAAAATCAAGTTTTGAGAAAACGCGACTTAAAGTTGAAATTATATGGATGCGGCTATGAAAGTGTTGATACATAAATGCTTATAACTCCGTTAAAAATGCAAATATTTTTATGCGGTTTTTTGCATTGAGTTAAGAATTAAATGAATAATCAAATTAGATCATAAAAAAATCGATTTTTTGAAAATGTTTCAACCCCTGAGCCCCCTTAATCTTCTTACAAAATTTGGAGAGACAAATTTTTAGTGGAAATAGGTAGCGCCAAGGCATGCTAAAATCATTTTAGTACTAGTATTATTGTACATTAAATTTGGTCTTATTTAACTTGTCAACATTTTTCGAATAAATAAGACCAAATTTAGTATATAATAATAGAAATAGAAAAACATGCACCATCTTCTTACGCAACGGCACTGGTGTTGGGGGGGGATAAATTTAATCAATCCTCTCTATCTCTTCTGCATTTTGATCTTTAAGGGATTTATACTTTTGTGTACACTTTTACAGCTGTATGCTGATCTAAATCCTTTAATTTTATGTTACAGTAAAAAAATGCAAATCTTGTTTAGCTTCTTCTATAAAATGCGATATTTTTATATTGCTTTACCTTTCTTCTGGTTTAACAAATTGTAACCTTTTTTTTTCCCATTCATTTGGAGTCAAATTGAGAGAAATTGGAAAACACGTAGGACCTTCTATAGTAAGCACCAATTGATATTTTAGAGCCGCGTGCTCAAGGGTTTAGATTTATCGATTAATTTAAATATTTGTAGAAATCATTTATTTGTTTAAAGTAATGAACTGTGAGGGCGGTGCATAAAATATCATCAACTTTAAAAATAAGGAAGATATATGTATGTATATACATATACAACCATTAATTGAACAATATATGAACAATTTGAATTTAATAAAATATAACCACATTGAACATGGGGGGAAAATTAAGTAAATAAATAAAATGAATACAAATGGGATTTGTAGAACCAAAGCAGAATTCTCAAGCACCAAATACTTTGGAGCTACAAATGAAATGTGTGGTTTCATCTTCGTTTTAGCCATGAAAAGGCAAAATAGTACGAATTTAGGGCTACCAACACACAAAAAACCAAAATTGAATGAAGAAATAACAATAAAAACAAGGCACATCAAAATTACTAAATTGGTTAGAAAAATGAAAAGGGGGAAAAAAGAAAAGAAAGAAAAAGAATTATTGTACACGCGATAATAATAAATTAATAAGTAAATTAAAAGCAGAATAATGTGATATATATATATATATATGTAATAGAGAGAGAAGGAGAGAAAGTGTGGAGGGGAAGGGTCTATCCTGAAATAATGAGTGCAAATTTTTAAGGTTAACAGCAGTCGTGAAATCACTTGCGAAACAGATGACATTGATGTATCTTTTTCTCCAGATATTGTAGTCATTTTAATATTCCTTTTAATAGCTTTGTCAATAATTAAACTTTAAAGTGATCGTTCAACAAGAAATAACTATAAATGCAATAGTTTCGAAATTTCACAAGAAAAAATTATATTTTTTTTTTTTTTTTTTTTTTTTTTAACATAATTTTTGCCTTTTTTACTTTTATTATTTGCCGAAAGATCCATTTATACTTTAAATACTGCTAAAACTGTTTACCCTTCCAATGGTAATAGAGTTGATGTGTCACCAGTTATCTGACTAAGCCGCCACAATCAAAATTAGAATTTAAAAATAGTTAAAAATAAATTGCTTAAAAAACAGAACTGAAACCGTTTCACTAATTCTGGAAAAAATGGTGCACCAATATCAGCTTTTTAACATATGACTTCTGGGCATTGCGAAGTTACGTGACTACATAATGTTTTTTATTATTTAATTCAGCTATTACAACAGTAAAACAAGTAAAAATGTATTAGAATAGCTTCAGTAATTTCTGATAAAAAGGTTATATCAATGTCCGCAATTTTACACGTGATTTACATGCAATACCCAGCAACAAAATCTTTTGCATAAGAAACCAGTTTTGCAATTCACTTATTCAATCATACATAAAAAACGTCGCCTATCTCACTCCAAACTCAGTTCGATTTCCCACATAACTTTAAATTTACAAAGATGATCGATTTATCTAAATAACCAACTGAATAACTTTGCTAAGTGTGAAATCTGATGTTATCACGGGAAGTGGACTTTAATTGGGTCAGTGGCAACTTGTATTTACTGAAAACTAAATTTCAAATTACGCAGCGTCCAAATTACTGTTGTTGAGTCAAGGATTGTAGCCATGTCCAGCTATTACTGAGAAGTTATTCCATTTCACAGAAAACAATGTAAATCTATCGTTACAGATTCTTTATGATTTTTAAAGTTTTGAAGAAAAATCTAAAGTTTATTGAGATACTGTATACTTATGACTGAAGTGTATCGGTACCCTGATTTCCTTGCAGATATGTTCTTTATAGTGCGTTTTATTGCCTCTTAAAAACACATACGCCTTTTTGGGACACCATGCATATATTTATTTATTTACTAGTATCTATAGGTATATATATATATATGCTAACACGCACACACATGTATAGAAATAATTCCCAACATTAATTATATTCTATCAAATATATATATATACAGTTTCACACATGCAGATTTTCCACAGTTGCCTTAAATATTGACTACTATTTAAATTTACATTGTTCATATTTAATGGAAGCACTTTAACATAGATAGGCACCATCAAGTTGATGCAAGTGACAATATGACACTGATTCCTGTTTCATGTCTTGGGAAACACGCTCGTTAATCCTAGTTTTGACATGATCCCGCAAAGTTATTTAGCAATTGTGTAGATACCTTTTGATTACACAGCCTAGAAAATGGAACCTGATTCCTTCATTTTATTGACGGATGCCTGACGTTGACACACGATATGAAAGTTAATCTGAAAGTGGGCATTAGTTCTCAGAGCACAGGCTCTTAATTCCTTTGAGATATAATCCTTTCATTGGGGGTAATATATTAAGGACATTTACTTAATCTTTTGAAAGAAACAGAAATTTATCTTTTTATTATAGCAGCTACAGTTGCCTTGTGCAATATTTTTTTATTAAGTTCGTCTTTATTTTAACTAAATGGAAAAGGCAGAATATTTTATTGAATATTCCGCTTAATTTGAAAGAAAATTCTACTGTGGAAAAACAGAAATGAGTTGCGGCATTTCCTCTTACGTTTTAAACTTTTGTTTTTTCTTCATTTTTGGTTTCAAAGGTAGACAATGTTAAAAATATTCAAAGTTTTCTTTTAGTTATTTATTTATTCATTCATTCATTTTTTCGCATTTCTCGATACACATTTTTTTAACTTGGAAATACATACGAAATGATTAATTTTAGATTAATGTAAAATTTCAATAAAATACAGAAAATGTACTGCAAAAAGGGTGTTTTGTTCTAGATGAATAAATTTGTATATTTTTTTCACCGCGTTGATTTTTCTAAGAAAAAACTTAGAAAAATAAACGATATGAATATCTTTAAGATACATAAATTTTTAATTTAAACAATAGAAAACTCAGTGCACATAAATATGCATTACATATACCGGGTTTCCCAAAAATGACTGATGGATTTTAAAATTCAATAACTTGCAAACGGTGACAGCTATTTAAAAAAAAATTGCAGGAGGGTTATGCAAAATGTCAGGAGTTTTTTTACCATAATTTTTTATTTTAGTTCGCATCTCAAAGAATAGGTGGCGCTGATGGCGATTGAAGGCCAGGTCGACGCTTCACTCAGCACTGATCACCTGGCCTTCAATCGCCGTCAGCGCCACCTATTGTTTGAGATGCGAACTAAAATAAAAAATTACGGTAAAAAAAACTCCTGACATTATACATAACCCTCCTGCAAAAAAATTTTAAATAGCTGTCACCGTTTGCAAGTTATTGAATTTTAAAATCCATCAGTCATTTTTGGGACACCCGGTACATACAGTATGCCCACTAAAGTCCATTGCTGATATATTCATAAAAGTCGGGTCTAGGTATAGTACAGTAGCCATGCGCTACTAAATGAAACCACCTACGGCTCCGCCTGGTTGCGATCTGCAAAGTTAGCATTCATATCTGAAAAGCGCAAAGAAATAAGGAAAAGCATTGATTTACAAAGTTCTAGAGCATCATCTATTTAGTACGAAAACACACCTTGTAGACATTAATACGTAGAATATAACAGTTAAAATGCGCAATTGTTTTTTTTTTTTCAATATTTTCTACACTTTAACGTCACGAAAATTGAACGGAAGGAGAAATGTTTATCTTTTGGACAATTGGTGCATCCAAATGTTTATATGAATCAAAATGTTTATATGTTATGAATATCTTAAATAAATGTACATTGTTATAATCAGTTGTTTTAATATTTCTAAGATCATTGTCACGGTTTTAATTCTGAGAGCACCAGCTATAGAAAGTGATAATATTTCCGAATTTTGTCATCATTTTTTTAATATTCTGAGGGTATTGTTTTCAACAGATGTCTGTACAAAAGGAAATATTTTCAATAATAGTAACATTTAAATTTTCAATTATACCAATCATAAACTTATATATACATACCGAAATTTGTCAACATTTTAAAAAATATATTCTGAATGTATTGTTTTCAACAGATGTTTGTACAAAACGAAATATTTGTGTTAATAGCAACATTTACATTTTCAATTACATCAATAATAATCTTATGTATACATACCCAACTGCCACCGAGGAGGAGACATAGATTCCATAAGCCAAATAGGTAAACAAGGCTCCAAAATAGCAATCGCAAATGTGGAAACGCAAATGGCACCTAGGCGAACATATCAAAATAATTAAAAAAGCATTGTAAAGATTTGCTATTGAAATATATAATAAAACATTCCTTTTACTAATCTACCAAAACACATTTTTTAAAACTCTGAGAATGACAAAAAAGAAATATGTACACATTTTTACAATAATAAAATTTACACTTTATTTATATAATAAGCTAATGTGACGAATCTGGATTTCACTCATCTTCGAGAAAAGCAATTTAAAGGTTTCCATTTTAGGCTTAAATATTTAGATGCCAAAAGTATGCCGACTGTTCAACATATGGAAATATACATATTTATCTGCATTGTATCACATTTATTAGCCTTCTTTTTTTCTCCAAAATCTTCAAAAACTATCCAATTATAATATTTTAAATTCTAAATTAAAAATAATGGATAACAAGCTATTGTGAACACCGTATAATCAGATGTAAATAAACCAACACTATTTTGGTGCCATCTATTTGGAATCCATATAAATAAAAGAACTTACAGTTTAAAAAAAAATGCAGAGCGTAATGATAGACATCTATTTTTTAAACTCCCGTTTTATAATTTTAGAATTTTGTTCAATATAAATAAAATAAATATCATAATTTAAATCTTATTTTATTAATTTTAAAGAGCTTAACACATATTCGCTTTTTTTTTATTCTTTTTTATTTTTTATTTATTTATTTATTTATTTGGATTAAAAGAAAAAAGAGGAGTTTTTCCCCCAGATGTAATTGAATTATGAGATTGCATTTGTATGACTGAAAAAAAAATTTCACATTCTCTTATTCAATTACAATTTTATTTTCCCTCTAAAATTATTTTCGAATGTTACGACGTTAAAAATCGAAAATTTATCTGTATTGATATAATTAATATATGTATTACATAGTGTTATATATTCTTTTCATTTTTATTAAATTTTGTAAGAAATATAAATTTTATTTACAATGCAATTAAATTTCACATGAACGTAATCTTATCTCTTATTAATTCATAAAATTTAATTACAATTTTACGAAAGAAATAATAAAAATAATAACTTTGATTTTATTTATACCCAATGAAATTTTAAAGTAATATAGCTCGAGCTTCAGCTAAATACTGTTATAATTTCGTTCAATATAAATAAAATGAGAATTAGAATTTAAATTTAGTTTTAGTAATTTTAAAAAACTTAACATTAATCCGCTTAAGATTTTTTTAAATTTTGTTTTCAATAAAGAGAGGGTTTTTTTTTTTTTTTTTTCAGATGTAATTTAATTCTGAGATTGCATTTGAATGACGGGATTTTTTTTTCCATTTTCTCTTATTAAATTCTAATTTTATCTTCACTTCAACGTTATGTTCGAATGTTATTACGTTAAAAATCATAATTTTACCTATATTGATATATAATATATGCAGTAGATGGTGTTATATTTTCCTTACATTTTTTAAGAAATACATATTTTATTCAAAATGCAATCAAATTTCAAATTCACTTAAGCTAATTTCTTTTTTGAATTATTTCATAAAGTGAACAATGATTAAAAAATTATTCTCATCATTTGTATTTGTAGAAGCTTTTTGTTATTTTTAAAATTTACTTTTCTTCAATACAAATTCTTCAGTAACAAAATTTTCATTTGTATGAATTCTTATGAAAATTAAACGCATGTAAATATTTCGTCATTTTTGACGAGGGTTATATACTAAGCTAATTTCTTAATAATTGATAAAAATTGAATAAAATTCTTACGAAAATAATAGTAATATTAATAATTTTGATTTATTTATACCGAATCCTTTTAATGTAATATATCTGAAGTTTTTGAATATTGAACTTGAATTAAATCAATGGAACATTGTATATTTTCCTTAAAAATAATTAATAAAAAGTTTCTAGCTTTGTTAATCGATGAGAAAAACGATGCCTAATGAAAATCGGTTTATTGGTCCGTTCATTTTTATAAAAATGATATATTTAAAAATATTAACAATAACGCATTGCATACGTAATTTTAATGTTTTGTGAAACCTTCATTTAACATTGGTAATTATTATTATCGCTGCATTAAATACTGCTTGCTCGTTATTTTGACCAATTTTAAAGTGAAATTTAAAGTGACGTGCCAATAAGCAGCTTACATATCCTATCTCCGATAGTTATTGAGTTTTGTTATTCAAAAAAAAAAAATTCTCTAGACTGAAATAAGTTATGCATACATCTGTGTAGTTCAATATATTGCCACCATAATCTGTAACTGCTTGAAAAATGCTGCATTGGAGAGAGATGGCTGATGCATACGTAATATATGATATTCCACAGTGCAATAGCATTTCTTCTAACCAGTTCTATCAATTTACAGCAATTAATCTTCTGTATGCGCCAGACAGATCAACTTTTATTCTATCTTATGTAAATTTAAAAATTGCATACTATTGAATAACAAGACTGTTTCTGAAAAATATTTTATTTTAAATTTTTACTTATTTAATTACTATTCCATTCAGTATACACCCTCCTTTATCCCTACAACTTTCCATGAGAATATTCCTTTGTTTCAAACAAAGTTTCAAACAACTTTTTTTCTGTAAGCTCTTACATGACTTTTGGTACTTTTTCTTTTAAAGCTTCAACGATCTGAAACCGGATTCATTTTAATTCGGATTTGACATTGAAGGACATATAATAAATCACATGATGCCATGTCCGGTAAATAATGATCCAATACTGAGATGTTAACCTTCGCTGGAAGCGTCTTGACAGAGAATGCAGTATGAGCTAGTGCATTATCCTGATGAAATACTCGTGTATTATTCTTCCACATTCCAGGGGATTTTTTTATATTTTTCCACGGAGTTCAGGAAGGACATCAAGTTAGTAATGTTGATTTATAATTTGACATTCAAGAACCCAGTGAAGGTACACAATCCCATGAATATCACAATTTTTTCCTTTGTTGACGTGGACGGGCGACCCGGACAAACAACATCTTCAATGTCTTCAGAACCATCTTGGAAACACTTAAATCGCTCAGAAATCCGCTCTTGTGAAAAACATTTATTTCTGTATACTTCTTTTAAAAATGATGAATTACAAGAGAGAATTTTCCAAGTTTAAAAAGAAGTTTCCCAAACCAAGTTTCATATTAAATCGTTGTCTTTTTAAATCAATATTTTTACGGCAAAGCACTAAAACAGGGTCCAAAACAAGTATAGGTCGCGGCCAGACTAATTGGAATATAACAAATTTAGAGGCAGTAATAGATACAGGAGTCTTTCTTACTTCACAACTGTTGGTCGTACAAATTTAACGCAAGCGCTGTTCTTATGCAGTAATCTAATGCTGTCTAATGTAGTCTTATAATTAGGTAGCCAAACCTCATATATTTAAATTAAAATAAATTTAGCTATGTTTGGAAATTGTATGCATTTAAACTAGAAAATGATTTCGCTAAATATGGAAGTTATATGTTTTTCCCACATAATATTTTTGAAAGTTATAAGTTATATTGTTAATGAGTGAAATCTTATTCATTTACATATTCTAGCACATGCAGATAATAGGAAGATCATGTCATGTAGATTCTTTTATTTTAACTGCATAATTCGAATTTCTGAAGAAATGGTTACATCTCTTTAGAATAAAAGTGTTTGGTCCTTTGCAAAAAAAGTGGTTGGTGACATTATTGTAGTATATTTTTAATGCTTTCTTCGTAAATTTTTAGGTGGGTTACAATTGGGATCAGCCATTTCTTGCCATTGGCCCACTCTAAGACACCACACTAAAAGATTATTTTTCAAAACAGTTAACAGTTCGTGCAACTTGAGATGTTAACCTAGTAGCAGTTTATTAATATTCTTTATATTACATATACTGGGGTCCATTATTGCGTCAATATTGCAAAAATCTGGAAAAATTATAATATAGTACCTATATGTGTTGAATATTAGTTTTTATAGGAAATAAGAGTAATAAAACGACACTGTTGCAGAAATATTGGATTTAAACTAGAAATATTTTAAATAAATTTCGTATATACGAGTATATAAATATATCTAGTGAATATTACTCTAATATTAACAAAGATATAATCAATATAAAGGGAATTGCCCCAAATATAACCAATACAAACAATATTAGCCAATATTGTTTCCCTTTTAGGGTAGTAACCAGATAATCTGTAATTTACCTAATAATATATTTTCTACGAAATTCTTTTTAAAATTTTTATTACTATTATAATGTCAATCTATCATTAACAGTTAATGAAATAAGTGCAGCATCAGTACTTTTAAATACCCAGCTTATATAAGATTTAGTTAAATTTTGTCTAATAGTTATTTCACTGGCACACCTGCTCTTTAATTATGATCACATAGGAAAGTCAGAAATCGCTGACTTTAGACAACTTAATTTACTTCATTTGCTTTTCAATACACTGACGAGAAAGATCCCACTTTCTCTGCAGCCATTATTTTTTGATTTTTACTAAAGATAACTGCAGTTTTAGAAAGACTTTCTGAAGGCAAATATGAGTTATTTCAAATTTTATGAAACTCAAGCGTTTTTGAATACACTTTTATTACATAAAGGATAAGCAATAAGTGAATGTAAAAGTTTTATTAATGGCTGAATAACATTCGAACTTATCTTAATGGAACTACTGAAATGTAAGATTCACATTTTGGCTTTGATTTAAAGTTTATATAAAGGTTATGTTTACTAAACTATTGATTGTTGTATTTAATAATATGGGGAATAAGTATGCATGTGTGAATATTATATGTTTCAATACAAAGTGATTTAAAATTCAGGAAAATTTTGAAAAATTAACAATTCAGGAACTAATGAAGATAAAAAAATGAAGTTTACACAGAAAGTAAGTTATTGTTTTTCTTTTTTGTCTAGAAACCAAAAATTAATGCCAGAATTGTTTTCCTTTTTTTACTAATAGGTGGCGTTTTCTGATACATATCAATTTAATTACATATCAATTCAGCTACAGATAGTATAAAAAAAGAAGATCGGAGGAACAACATGATTCTGGAATTAGATAACTGAAATCGTTCATTCTCGAAAATACAAAATAGTACTCATAAGTATTTGTCTTTAAGAGGCCCTCGTGTCGCTCAAAAAGTAATAATGTTAATAATAAAGTGATAATGTTAAGTCTATGGGGGCGTTATTTTCAAATATCTTGAATATCTCAAATGTTAATATTTTTACATGATTTTTTTTTATGGAATAGCTGAGGACGATCTACAACCAGGCTACTTTTTACCTTTTTCAATTTTGGTTATATTTTCATAATATTATGATACTTTCAATTTCAGAATACTTTCACCGATTTCAACCTGTTCCGAAAGTTAAAGTATTTTTTTTTAATTCGAAGCAAAAAATCGAAAATGTAAAAACTATCCCGGTAGTAGATCGTCTTCAGCTATCCTATCCAAACAAAATCATGTGAAAATATTAATATTTGAGTAAGATATTTGAAAATAACGCCCCCATAGACTTAACATTATCATCCGGGTCTTTTTGAGCGAATCTAGTGGCCTCTTAAGCACACAGATTAGTGAACAACAAACTCTAATAACAACAAACTCTGAAACAAATATATATATATATACTTATATAACTGTATATATAACTGGCTTTAAAAGCGACTGCGGTTTCATATGATGGGGTGCTAGCTCATTTCAGCAGCGTTATTCGTAATTACTTGCTACACCTTTTGAGTCGTGATGGATTTTGGATGCACATTTATACGACTCCAAGAAAATTTCGTCGAACAAATATCCATTGCTGATCAACTCTGCCAGGCATGTATTATTACTGGTTGACCCAATTTTTAACACTTATTGTAAACATGGCACATTCCAACGACGCCATCAATAAACATTTCTTTCGTGTCTCTTTCCTGTGTTTATGCCTCAACGTGTCACTTTCTCCCATACATTCTAATACAATAAATGATTATTACAATGTACTCAAAGTTTGGCCCATTAACTTCAGGTACACAGTATAAAGAATCAGTTATCGGAAGACTTTTTGCTAACAAATGGTAGAGTGTCTTTATCAGACTAGCGGGTTATAGACAGAAAGATTTGATTGTTCGAGAAGAACGCTTGATAAAATTGACGTGCCTATGAGTGACCAAGTTTTTAGAATTACTTTATAATAGTTTTTAACGGGACTATTTTTAAACGTTCATAAAGATAACATTTATAATTTTCTAAGCTATATATTTTTTCTATGGCACGAATTTATCGACTTAAAATATGACAAGTTATTTAAATTAAAAATTGATGTAACCGGGCAAACTATCGCCCTCAAATTAAGGGATATTGCTTTGTAGCTGGGAGGTAGCCTGCCTCACTTAATATAGTATAATAAAATAATATAAATTTTCGAATTTATATTCAAAAAAGATGTTTTGTTATTTTTAATATTTTTGAATATTTGCTACAAGTTTTTAGTGACTGTAAGACATCAAAAATTAAATTTAAAAAAAACATTCAAAAATATAGAGGAATCACATCTCAGTCATCCAGCTTTTTCAGAATTCGTAAAAGAAGCAATATTTGTTCATAAAACCTTTTCTGGAAATTTTAAAGTAGTATTACCGTAATTTCGGGTGTATAAGCCGCGGATCAAACAATTCTTTTTGGACCCAGAAATCTTATTTAGTGATTGAAGACAAATATTTATGGCGATCTAAGTAGTTATACTTATTTCTTAAAAAATTCTGGGTCGAAAAAGAATTGTTTGACCTGCGGCTTATACACCCGAAATTACGGTATATTTTGATATTCGGCTCTTAACTTTCAAAATAATAAGAAATGTCTTATACAGTGGTGGTCACAATTATAAGGACAAGGTAAAAATTGCCAAATCTTGGTTATATTTGGCGGGAAGCTTATGCAAATTTAATGGCTGGAAACCGATGAAAAATTAAAAATATTTTTGTATGTTTTTATGGAAATATGTGGTAAATTCCTATTTATAAAATGTATCATAAATTTATACAGCCATCTAATATGGACAAAATTATAAGAACAACTTTATTTGTGTGTTCTAAAAAGTAAAATTTATATATATATATATTTTTTTTTTTTCTCTGTACACGAAACTTCCAGACGATATAAATACTTTGTAAGCGTTTGGGATGATTAATATTCTGTTTTTCAATCATGCCGCAAGGTGAAAAGCTTTTGGAGTTTCAGAAAGGAAAAACGGACGCATTTCAAAAATCAGGACTTTCTGTATGGCAAATTGCCACAAAGTTTAATAGATCAAGAACAGTTATTTACAATTATCTTTAAAATACCGGCAAATATGCAAAGCTATACAAGCAAGCCATCTTCTGTTTCTGTATGGGGGAAAAGAATGATAATAAGGCTATCTTGCTCCAAAAAACGAAAAAAAAACGTGAATTGAACTTAGAATGCAAGTGCTTGAACTGTTCGACGTGTTTTACAAAAAGAAAAAAAAAGTTCGCTATAGTAAACGTGGGTCAAGTCCGCCTCTTACAAAAGTTCATGAGAGACTGAGGATGGAGTTTACCAAACACTGCAATACTATAAAAAAAAAGTGGGATTATGTCATTCCCGATGAGAAACAGATTAATTTGGATAGACTAGATTGTTTTTACAACTTCTAGTATGATCTTCGTAGATAAAAAAACAGTTTTCTCAAAGCATGTATTTGGAAGTGACTCAGTAACAGTCTGCGGAGGTTTCACAACTGGTATAATTATTCCAATAGCTTTTGTCGAGGGTAGGAGGAATTCTGAGAGTTACATTTATGTATTGGGCGATAACCTTTTACCAGAAGCACCGTTAATAGCGATTGAAGGCTATTTTTTCCAGCAGGACAATGCCACAGTTCATGTTTCCCAAGCTTCAAACTCGAGGTTTGATGTTAATTTCGTGAAACTACTTGATTGGCCGGCCAGAAGTCCTGATCTGAATCCAATGGAACATCTGTTGCGTATTCTGGCACACAAAGTATGCAGAAATGGTATATAATCTCAAAACAAGCAAGAACTCATGTCTTCCATCGAAAAAGATCACTCAAAACTTTCCAAGAATGTTCTTAAGAAATTGTAATACTCCATGACGTCAAGACAGACAAAAGTGATTGAGAAGAAGCAGGGAGATTTATAATTATCAGTGTGTTTCAGGCAAAAACATTCATTGTCCTTATAATTTTGTCCAATTTTTACAATGACATATTTTGTTAATTGTGACAAAACATTCATATTTTGCAATCTCTAATGTTTTGCATTCTACAATGATTTCTAGCATAAAAAAAAGCATTTTGTGTAGATCAGAAATAAATTTTTTCTGCGCAATTTTCAATTGTTCTTATAATTCTGACCACCACTGTAGTGTATGTCCTCGACATAACGTGCGTTTAAGTCACATGTGCAGAAAATTGATCTTTGAAAGACTCATGTTGAAAAACGGTCAATAAATACGCAAACAAATTTTATGTTTGATGGATTTAATGTTATGCCATTATTCTAAAAGACAACGTGAAAATGCATTAGACATTAAAAGCAGTTTAAAGTATGCTATTAGTTTACAAAGTATGTTATGTATTTTTGTTTTATAAAAAAGGTAAATTTTACTTCTAATTAAACACAAATACAATCGTAAAAAGTAGAATTTATGAATAAAAAAATAAATTTTTAAGTTATTTTTCTTAAAACGAGTATTCTAAACGAAAACAAAAGTAAAATTCTTTAGAAGAAAAAATATTTTTCAAGCTTAATTAAGTAAGCATTAGAATAGAAATACTAACTTTAACTTATAGAAATATTAGCTTTAAATCTGTCAAGAAAATATGTTCAAAAGAAATTTCCAGAAGAGAGAATTCGAGGAAATAAATGTGTAAGGGGGGAAACAACTCTTTTCGTTAAAACTATTTTTGTTGAACTCAAGTTGATTATTATTGCTTGCATAAAAATGCGTTTTAATAGTTTCCATTTACTTATCTGCATTTTTAGAAAAAAAATTCTCAGAAACTCTGACAGTCAAATTGACGTCGCTCAGACGTCATATTTATCACAAATTGTCACAGTCACAATGGTAAACAAATCGTAAGCTAAAATGTGCTAAACTTTAACAGTACATTTTAGTATACAGCCTATAAGTTGGTAGCTTATAAGTTGGTAGCCATACAAGTCAAAAGATGACACTTAACCCTTTATCTACCGAATTATGAATTTATGAAAATTTTACATTCTAAAGCATTTTACGTAAATTGTTTAAACTAAATTAAAAGATTTGCATCATTATTTGATAAATTTTTGAAGGAATTTAGAAAGATTGAAGGATTTAGAAGGATTAATTAAACTTGAATTTACAGGGATTTTGTGCAACACTTATAACCCCACTCAAATATTTTATTTTAAATTGTTTTCTCCATATTTTGTTGAATTATAAAATGTACAAATATGATGTTCTTACAATAAAAATATAGAAATATTTCCGAATTGAAAAATCCCCATCCCCCTCCCTCAGGGCCAAGAAAGTTGAAAAAATACAAAGGCAAAAGTAATCATCTTTTTAAAAATATTTTTGTTTTGTGTAACCAATAATGATTTTGGAACAAAATAAAGTAATGTATCTGTAGCTCATTCTAAACAGTATTACAACTAAATGAATATTAAAAGAATTTTTTAATCAGTAATTGTAATGGTACTGAAAAGTACCGGTCGGTAGATAAAGGGTTAAACAAGTGCAAAAATCTGTTTACGCTCGAACAAGGTTTTGCTATGAATTTGGTAAGACCGGAAAAAATCAGTTGTCATAATCATTGTTTTATGTTACAGGAGTGGCGCATTTTTTCTGAAAAATACTGTTCACAAACTAACTTAATTAAATAGAATATCCGTCAGAAATGACCAGAATTATACAATATAAAGAGCATTAATAGTTGCTATAAGCAATATTATAAGCAGGTATAAGACAGGCCTAGATTGCATGTGTGTGTTTGGCCACAAAACAAGGAGTTTTACAAATGTCTGAGATGTTTTGATGCATAGACTGTAACTGTCCCGACATTACGCCGTCTAATTATTATCCTTTTTAGGTGCGTTGTAATTATATAATACGTAGCACCTATAGTGATCGTTCAGTCCGTCCGTCTGTCCGTCCGTCTGTCCGTCCGTCCGTCTGTCCGCATATAACAACGCAAAAACTACCCAACCGAATCGTTTGAAATTTAAAATACATAATTATTACATAATTTTGTCGAGTCATTTCAAATTTTATGAGAATCGGATGGATAGATCAATTACAGGGACGATCAAAAGTATTCCATTACATTACGGTCAATGGGGAAAAAAGTTTCAAATGCATTTCAATCGTTTGAAATTTAAAATACGCAATTATTACATAATTCTGTCGTGTTATTTCAAATTTTTTGATAATCGTGTGCATAGATCAATTACAGGGACAATCAAAAGTATTCAATTACATTATGGTCAATGGGGAAAAAGTTTCAAATATATTCTATACGTTTGAAATTTAAAACACATAATTATTACATAATTTTTTCGAGTTATTTCAAATTTTATGAAAATCGGATGCATAGATCAATTACAGGGAAAATCAAAAGTATTCCATTACATTACGGTCAATGGGAAAAAATGTTTCAAATGCATTTTAATCGTGTTACACTCATGCGAACTTAATAAAATTTATATGCAACTATAAAGTACATATTATACTATACATCTTACATAATTTGTGGTGCAAAGAACATTTGTTATTGATTTACAAGGCCACACAAAAGTATTCCATTACATAATGGTATAGGGAGAACATTGTTTGATGAGCGTTTTAATTGTAATTCACTATTTACAATGTTATGAGATTGATATATGAAAGTAATATTTTTAAAACTTCGTTATCGTTCGAACGCACCTAATTTGCTACGCTTCACGTGCAATTTCCAACTTGTTGGAAACTTCAAAACATTTTTATTGTAAAAAATGTTCATCCTCTAAAGAATTCAACATTTACCTAGATTAGTTCTTGGCTCAGAAATTTCAGGTAATGAATTGCGATGAATTAATGCGATAAATTATTGCGATGCGATGCGATGAATTATTGCGCTGTCAGAGATATAAAAACAGTTCATAGATTGAAATGGTATACATTATATCAATAAATACATTTTTTTAGTAAATGATTTTTTTCAATTTCTGTTAAGAAAACGGAGTGGAAAATTACGTTAACCCAATACATACCATTATCACTCTCAGGTGACTGTCACCTCATAATTCTATTGTATAGTCGTTTTTATTTTTTAGTCATCTACAATTTCTTCACAAAACTGGAACATAGCGACGTCAACCTTATTTACATACGATTTATCTTCTACGTCAAGTGGAAAATACGACAACAAGCGTACCATTTTGGCCTGGTGTTTCACAAACGTGCGTCAGTCCCTATCCTGCTAGTGTGAAGCTTACATTACAGCTAGTGAAAGATCTTTTGAGCAATTTCTTTGAGCATGTACATTTATTGCCGTCCTGTTAGTAATTTTTTAAAGTATCTCCTCTCATTCTTGTATCAATATTTTAAATTCGACAGTGGAAAAATACCTTTTAACTTCTCACCGCTTGCGTTCCGACCATACTATCTGTGACGAAATTTGCTCATATAGCTGAGATTTATCACCCAAAAAAGTTTGTCCCCTTTTTCAGATATTGTATTACAAAACCCTGTATTACAAAAAAAATCTAAAATCAGTTTTTACTAATCCAAATTTAAAAAAAGAAATATTGTGCAACATATTAATTAATTGAGCTGAAATTTGCTGAACAGCTTAAGATTTTTTTACTTCGGAAAAGTCTGACCTAATAGTCAATGCTAACAAATTTACCTTTATGAACGTATTCTACTGTTTTTTTTATTTCCATGTCCATTTGTTTCTAAGTGTTTGAGTGATAAACTCTCCGTCATACTGGTTAGAATTTTTTCTTTCATTACAATAATTATATTTTTTATCGGGAATGCCCAAACTCTTGAATTTATTTAATACATTTCATGCCAAAGTAAGAAAAATATATTTTACACCAAAGTGAGAAAAATATTTAAAAATCATTTTTTTCTCTTATTACTTATCATTTTCTATTTGGGTACATTCAATCTTTTCTGAATTATAGTAAATTTTAATCAAAATATGACCGCAGTGTCGTGGACAACTCCAAACATTTATTCACTAGTTCCACAAAATCCTGACCTTTATATTCAATCGAACTATTTCTTTCAGCACTTTTCGAAAGCCACTGTTGATTTAGGAAAGGTAAAGATCTATGTTCTGCTATCTAAAGAAATCGAAATTAATTGGAAAATCACCCTGAAAAACATCCATACGTAAATTAAAAATATATATATTTATTGCATTCCTGTACATTAAAATCCATGAAAACAGGTTTCTCGCTTTTTTTCAGCATGTATTTATCCTGCGTTAGTCGCATGTGCATCTATGTATTACAAGTTGCTATTTTCTTCTTGTAAGATTTGAAAGAAATAACTTTGGATTCTCTGACTCACTCTATTTTCAACTCACCGATATCAATTTTTCAGCAGCAACAGTTGTTCTCGAACAAGCTGAGGCATTCAAAACCTACCAGAGGAAAAATCGGGCTATATCACATAGATGCATTTGCGATCAACGCGACGTTAAAAAACACACAACTAAAATAAAACGATTGAACCAAAAGTCATGAGTCGCATTACGACCCCCTGGCTTAAAAAGGTTAAATTATAATGTTAATATAAAACTCTATAATCTTGTTTGTTGCGGAACAAGTACGAACTTAGGTAACCTAATGATGCAATGAAATTAAAAGACTAATTAGTCAGAACATTGCAAAAAAATATAATTTCAGTTTACATTCATCCAAATTCTACAAAAGAAACATTCAGCTGTACAATAGATACAACTAAACAATTCTCTAAAACTTGCTAAACATTTTAACAGCCTTTCATTTCGTAAAAGTCTGCTGTATTGTTTAGTAGCAATTTTTCAGAACGGTTGATTCGTTTACATTTCCTAATTCAAAATCCTTACAAATTAATCACTATTTGTAGTATTTACCAATTCATTAGATAACAAAGATGACAAAGTTATTCGTCTAGCATTAAACTTATTTCATAATAACATGTTTTTTGTTGTTATTTGTTACGATGCTTAAGAATATTAAATCTTTATAAAACATTTCAGACAATTTAGTGCATTCCTGAACAAAATTGCGTAGGCCGAATACGATCTTTTATTATTTAACTTGAAAAATTGACTTTGAAAACAAGTATTAAAATCTTTAAAGTATACGAAATAGAACATTAGTTATTTCAACATCTATTGTTTCCAAAGTCTACAAGTTCTTTAAGATACGTTACTTCCAATGCCTTTCTATTTTGTACCTACTTTCATTATTCAAAACTTGGGTTATTAACTTATTAAAATTAACGCTTTTAAAAGGACGTGAATTTTGCTTAGTAAACTATTTAAAATTAACTATTTATAAAATACTTAAAACTTTCTATTAAGAATTTATAAAACTTTTAAAGTCAGAATATTATTAATAAATGCAATTATGCTAATTATGTAAAAATAATATTTAGCCTTATGTTTGTCTGGAAGAAATGATTATGAAAGCTTTGGATTTTTCCAAGCCAAATATTAGAATTTACTGAAAAAAAAAGAATATTCTTTCCTGAATATTCTATAGTAGGGATAAGCATTGCATCACAGTAAGCAGATTGCCACCACTAAATTTTAACAGCATTCTCCACCTTCTTTAATGACAGTATTTCAGAGATTTAATAAGGCGAAGAACACTATTATAATTCAGCTGTCAGAATGGGCCCACTATAGCACAGTGCTCTCACCCTTGCTATTGTTTGGAAAACGTACAAGTTCTTTAAGATGTGGTATTTCAAAAGCTGTTCTAATCAATACATGTGCTCATTATTTAGGAGTTCGTTTGTAATTTAATGATGTTAATCCTATTAAAAGAGTGAGAGTTTCGCTTCATTTAATATTTATCTGTATTCCTAAGAATGTCTATGTTCTGTCTACGCTTTAAGAAAAGTATTTTAAATTTTTGATTAACAAAAAATCGCTTGTTTAAAATTTAAATACATCATGTTTTCTCACTGCAATCTTTATATTTAATAATGAAGCTGTCTAAATTCTTATAAATGAAGTTATTTATAATGTGATTGTTACAATTTTGTTTTTAGATTATGATTCATAGATTCGAATATTGTAAATCATTTAAAGCAATAATCGTAAACCTAATCTCTAACTCCCACTGGTATGTATTTAAAACATTAACAATAGCGATGAATACGTAATCAGATTTTAAAAGAAATGTTGCCAAAAATTTTACCAAAATGGGTGTAACTAAGGAAGAAGTCACATTAGAACTAAAATATAACGAAAGAGCGATAGCAATTTTGATACCAAACGGATATCAGGAATTCTCAAAAGACAAAAAGTATAGACTTTTGGAGAAAATACTTCTTTATATTCCGTACAATTTAAAATCTGGTTTTGGAGCTGCTACCTATGTTATGAGAACACAAAAAATGGCTAAATACTGCAATAAAAAGAAACTCCTTCAGCCAGGACTGAAAAAAAACTACTTATTTTATCCTTCACAACCCTGATGTTTCCTGAAGGAGACACTTAATAACACCCTTTAAATTAATTTAAATACTAGAAATGTTAAAATTGCCTTCTGGACCTTTTTAATAAATGCATGCATATCATAAGCTTTGATATATAGACTGATACACCGATAAAGATGTTTTGGAGTAATTTTAACCTGGTTTTTGTGTTTTCTCATAATATTTGTTACAGAACTGAGGAATTTATAGGGAAAAAAATCAGTAATTATTTCAAGTTTCCTGTTATTTTAACAGTATTTTCCATAAACAATTTGCTATCGTTGTTTTGGAATGATAATGATCCGCACATGGAGTGAATAGCCACAAATCTTTAAGCCTCTGTTTTTTAACAATTTGCCACTACACTGAGGCAAAATAATCCTGATAAACATTTGCATTTTCCCCCATAAAACAAAGTATCCTTCACAAGCATTCCCTCTGAAAGTTTTCCCTGCAATATCAATTTTTGTTGTTGTTGTTTATTAGTTTGTTTGTTTGTGTACGTTTAAAAAGAAAATCTTTGATTTTATCTGACAAATTCTGACTCAGATATCGATTATTTATTTTCAAAACATCAGATTTCAGGCATCCCATTAATAATTTTATGTCTTAATTAATCTTAAATTCTTTTTCCAAACCTAAGTAAAATTAATTTTATTGTTTCTATTGACTATAAGTTTTGACTTGCAGTTTTTAACACTTTAAGCATCCTGCAGGATTTCGCATACATGTTTAACAATTCATAAAATTAAATGAAAAGTATTCATGCGATACAAGTAAAAAATTAACATTGATATCAATTTTGTGTTAAATCAGCCTTTAAATTGAAAAACTGTGTGAAGAAAAACACGGTTGGTATATTAAAAGGGTAATGATAGTATTTTTTTATGCAGATAAAAAACGTATTTAGAAAAATATCTATATTGTTCGAACTTAAACAGTACATACTCTATACGTCAAAATATCCGTCAATTACTTTTTCTATACCATAAATAAAATATATAAGGATGACTATAATTAATGTGACAGCGTGTTATATAGTGCGATCTAGCCAAATGGAAGGGAACCAATTTTTAAAAAATGATTAAAAAATAGGTGAAATGAAGGAGTCTGCAAAAACAAGAGCCAATTATACTCGTAGTGGTGACTTTTGTAACTATTTTTAGAAGATTCCTTTGTTGTCCGTTTTGTTTAATCATCCTACAAAATTTCGCTTCATTTTTGCAATTAGATTGCACTATAGATCACGATTAGAACAATCAGCTTAATTATAGCCTTTTTGTGCATAATGAGAGTATAATTTGTTATTGGAAATTATCAAAAACTTTTATTATTATTTATTTGTCTATTTATTTTATTTTAGTTTTAGTTTTAAAATATTAAGATAAAAAGCATCTAGACTAAATCTGCGCAGAGTTTACATTTTTTTCTCAGTAGTAGTTTTAAAAAAATGTGATTTTTTCATTGAAATTATCTGTTGAACGTTATATAACACTCATATTGATATTTGTTAAGTACACATGCTCTAGTTGTCCATTGTTATTTATAATCTAATTAAAAAATTTTCATTGACATTTTCAATATTATATGTACTTTTTAAGTAGTCCAAATATTTTAAAAACTACTTTAAGAAAATTCAGACTAAAATAATATTTATTGTTAACTTACCAGATACGAGAATTATGTAAGGATCAGCAAGCAGTTTTATAAAACTTGTGCCTACTAAAAGACGCTAAAAAAATAAAAGTTAATATTATTAAATAACTAAAACTAATTTTTTTCAACATTAAAAATCTATGTACAAATAAATGTTTATTTTAGAAAAGACATTTAGATACTTTGTGAAGAAGTTAAAAATTCGCAACATAAACAGAACACTGAAATTAAATTTTGATCAATAAATGCAAACTTTGCATGTTTCTTTCTTTTTCTAGATTCAGTATGAATGTTTATTATTCGATCGTCCGGAACGTCGTGTCCGTTTGAGAAAATTAATTCGTGCCAAAAAGTTCTATCATTTAATTATTAGCTATTTTTTCCGATATTTAATGTATAGTAATTAATGGCCAAGATTTTCCGGTACGAATTGATTTTCCCAAACGGACACGACTTTCTGAACGACCCAATACAATACCACTATTAATCATTGGCACTCCGTTGTCTCTGCTACGGAGACATCATCTTTCCTACCAAAATTTGTTTTTGGCACCAGTAATAAAGGAAAATAAAATCTCCCTTAATTAATCAGAGCATTTTTGAAATTGTGTGCTTCAAGGGAATTTCTTTTGAAAAAGTGGTGCTAATCAATTAAAATTTGTATAAGAGACGACGGTTGGTTGGTTGGTTGGTTGATTTTTGTCGTCCGATTATCTACGCTAATGGGATATAGGACCAGGGGGAGTGCCCTCCGTGGGGGTCTTTCTAAGGGAACCTAACCCGTATTTACGCAAGGTTCGAAGAAAACCACGGAAAACTCCGAACGGTTAGGCCGACAGCCGCGATTGGGTTCGAACCCAGCACCTGCCATCTACCAGTTGAGAGGTCCGAACCTCTCGGCCACTGGTGGGGCATAAGAGACGACGGAGTCCAAAGGGTTAATCTGTAAATTAATGATCGTTCTACTAGGTACTGAACATTTAAAAAATGAAATAACATGTAAATGATGACAACTATTGGAATCATTCTTGAAAGAAATGAATGTAGAAACAGGACACGATTAACTACTGAACGTAAGGAAATTCATTATGACTTTGGGATCTCTTTCGTATGGGAAAAGGTTTTTAGATTCGGCGTAAATAAAAATCCACCAATGCAAAGATTATCTTCCTCTAATGTGGTTTAGCCGAGTTCACACGTTTTTTTATTAAATATAGATTTTTGCTTGTTTCCTGTATATCCTATAAATAGAGTATCTTTCGACTATATATGTAGGTTATTAGGAAATGTCCTAGTATAATAAGGCCAGATTACCAATGGGGCAAATATTTATTAGTAAAAAAGAATAGAAATTTTTGCATCATTCGTGACAGTAATTTTTTAACTTTCGTTTATATAAGACGAAAATTTCTATTGCGATTTTCCGGTGGAAATTTGTCCCACTATTAATCTGTTCCTTTCATAATTGGATGTTTTATATTTAATACCTAATACAGTTTTCGTTTATTAAGTATTATTATTTTCTTATTATTATTTTCCAGTTAGATACGTTTACCAAAGTACTGTGAATTTTCTCTTGAATTAGGCAAGCTCACCTCACCCACACTTCCAAGAAATTAAAACAATATAAAAAATAAAACTGTAAATAGAATCCGCCTTTTTCAGTCCTTTTTGACTTCTTTTAAATTTCAGAGAGAAAGCAAAAATTTAAAAGTGACTTGCTATTATGTTGGCAATTTCTTTACTACTATTATGTGTTCAAAAATCACTTATACAGAGTGCTGCGCTGTTTCAATCTGGTAAAATAATCAAAAGTCCACTCATTTTTTTTAATTCCAGGGTAGTTTTAGCAGTATTAGTTTCAGGCAATCCAGTGCCATCTTTTAGGGATATTGGGAAGTAAAGTATAGAATCATAATAAAGAAATGCCTGATTTCGAACATTACTCTATCTACATAAGTATAGCTTCAATAGTTATTACCAGTTGCTTGTCACTGAATTTTTAAAACGTTGAAATCCATTTTAGAACACCCTGTACATTTTACATAAATAAGAACCATGTAGGTGCATGGTCAGTGTGCATTTCAGCTGTATTAATTAATAGAAATTCCAATTTATCAAATATCTCATATAGTGGGATATGTCACAGTCTTAATCTTTTGCAGAATTATCATATCTGAACAGCATTTTCAAAATCAATTACGTTCTTTCAAATGCAAAAGGTAAATGACATTTTAAATATGAATGAAATTAATTACATACTACATGTATGTTGAATGAAAATGTATTCATTCAAAAGTTTATATTGATCTTTTGAAAATAACATTAATTGATAGTTTATCTCTCGATTTTATTTCTATTTAGCGTTCATATTGCATTTATTCCAAATACTTTGATTAAAGCCGCAGTGAAGAAGAAAAGGAAAACATCACGTTTTGGTCCTCCACTTGTGAAGTTCAAGGCCAAATCAGATTCTCTGCTACGCTATAAAAGTTATGTAGTTTAAAATTTGGAATATTCATGTTTGAGAGAAATGGGTGATGTCGAAAATATTATTCATGAGAAGCACGCACCAGCGTGATTGCCCGTTCGGTGTTCTTTAATCCCTTTTGTGTCCCAAATTAATAGTATAAAAAAAATTAAATTACTAATGTAAATAATCTAAATAACTTTCTCGCAAAATATTTTGAAGATTAATTTCAAAATTTGTGTAATAATAATATATAAAAATTACAAAGGAACTTTTCATTTAAACTGAGTTATTGCGCTTTCATTAAACTACTTATAAGGAGGACATTCAGTATACAGTGTGTCCACTCTCAACGGTGGCCAATGGCCAATTTCTAAACCGTTGGTTGTAGACTTATAGTTCCAATTGAAAAATGCTTTTAAAAAGGTAAAGAATTGTTTTTAAGCGATTTAGATTTAAAAAAATAGTAAAAAAATACGAAAATTAAATCTTTATATGATTCCCCGGTCGAATAAGTGATATTTAGTAAATTTTAACCACTACTCTAACAAGTTAGACAAAAAAAGACCCGTTCCTCTGCGATTAAAACTGACCGAGTAATAGCTGTTTAAAGTTGAAGCATTTTTTTTCTGCAAAATAGGGTCAGTTACAAATTTACAGGAAATAAATGTCAGATGTAAATTTTAACATTAACATTGAGAGTAAAATAATTTTTACAAAATTTTTAAATTTATGTTAATGTTTACATATTAAAGCAAAATATACAACTTGTACTAAAAATATAATTTATAAAATAGCAGAAATTTTGTTAAATTAAATTATGAAAAGCACATATGAAGTCACAATTCGTTACAAAATCATACGTATTTAAAATTCTATTAGATTGATTAAACTAATAAAATTTAGTATACTCCTATAAAATAAATAAATGGTACTACCTAAAATCGTATTAATATTACATTGTCATTTGATATAAATAAGTTTTCGAATTGGACCTCGATCAAATATTTGGAAGTGAATTAAAATTTTAATATAAATTTTGAACTAGAAAAACATACATAAGAAAGTCATAAGTAAAATTAAAGCTTATCAAAATAAAACACCTTTTGAAAATAAAATCATGATAAGAAACAGCGTCATTTCCTTACAAAATAAAATTTAATTAAATAAAGTAGATTTTCCAAGTTAACACAATAGTGACATAGGACAACAAGTTATAACTATAAAAAAAAATTGGAAGCATTCGAAACATGTGGTCGCAATTAGAAGTTTTTAGTGATTTCCCCAAATTCGATTTTTTGAATAAGGCGAGTTTTGAAACTCGCGAGCTCAAAATTAATTTGCTATTTAATGTTCCTTACTATAATTTTTGTCAGATATCTTATGAAAATCTCTTTACAAAGAAGGGGTGCGCGCAATGCGGCGAATACACCCAAAAATGAAAAATAAATATCTGAGATTTAGGTGTACGTTATACGCTGAAGCGCCTTATAAATCGGAGCCTTTTATACGCCGGAGCGCGTTATATGCCTGTATATATGGTAGTTAAAAAATATTAAAAAAAATTAAAATTGCCCCTCTTAAACATTAAAAAAAGCTATAAATGTACACGTTGAAATAATATCATGTGGTAAAAGCAATTTTACCCATTTTTGAAAATTTTTAAATTGTTTCACAAATTGCAGATATGTAGGATGGAATTTTAACAGTGGCATCTATGTATGTACAAGGAATACAGAAGAAGAAGGGAGGACTTTTATAAGACTTCAAAGTAGTAACCAGATTGTTTAGCACACGTTTCGGAAGCTGCAGGATGTCATTGTCAGCGCTGTGAACAACAGAACAGTGCATGCTGTATTATTTCTGCCACTGGAGCGTTCTACAGCCAGCAGAATTTATGGAATTGTATAGCAGCGAATGCCACTGTACGGTTTCTTCATCTAGGGGATTAAATCAAAGTCCGGGGAATATGGGAGATTTTAACTTTCCAACAGACACATTATGCGCTGGATATGAACGAGCATTGTCGTGTAAAAATATGGATAGATTTCTGCCATGATCATCCTTAACGATGATCGACGGTTGCGTTCCAGGAATAAGCAATAGTACGGTTCATGGTTAAGCTGAAAGACAGACAGCTAACTAAAACATGGCTGTGTTTGTCTTGCCATCGATGCATTCGCTTCTGTAACAGAGTTGCCTCTATTGAAGTTCCATCCCACTCATAACATAAATTCGACGAAAAAACCTCTTACTTCGGGTTCCAGCCTGGGTCTAACGAAAATAAGCAGCACAACTAAAATAAAAGAAATATTGATTCAAATAGACAATTTTCAAATCCATCTTATGATATAAATTTTAATTAATTTACCTGATTAATTTACCTGAATCTAGAGCTATTAGACTGGCTAGTATAAGCAAGGGATAAGTTTTTCCTACAAAGTCATACATGATACTTCCAAATGGGTAGCCCACTAAAATACGCAAATTTATTCCAAATTACTTAAATAATCAGTGTAAAAATATTATTTAAATTAAACTGAAAGATATATCGGCATCCATACTTAATACTCCAGCAGCGATTCCACTCATAGTTATGCCCATCATTTTGCTACGATCCTTGTCGTCGGTATATTTGTCAGCAATCATAGCCATACCTAAAAAAGAAAAACCTTGGATTAATTATGTACTGAATAAATCATAGTTCAAAACATCTAGACCAGGGATGTCAAACTGCGGCCCGCTGGGTATCACAGAAGTTTTAAGGAAATTATTGACAAGTAGAATCTCAGAAATTCGATGATTAGTTAAGGCAAAAGTAACTGTAAAATTTTAGTGGTATTCGTCGGTCCACAGTTTGAAACCCCTGCTGGACTACTAATTCTGGATAACGAGATCTATCCATAATAGTGAGACAGTGGGTCAAATTATTATATATTATTTATGTCTGGTCCAATATAGATAATACTGACATGAAATATTACTCTAATATTCTAGTGTAGACATTTTGACAATATTGCACCAATATTAGCAAAAATATATTTGTCTGTTTCATCGCCAAAAGGTAACCTTTAACTACTTTTAACGTCCTTACAGAACGCTGTTTTTCCCCTTTTCCCTATTAACTTGTAACTTTTAGTTTAAAAATTGACACTAGAAAAATTTTGTTTCGTTTGGAGCCCTATTACTATTGCTAGATACTTCTGCATAGTTGAATTTTGATTATAAAAATACTGTTCATAAAGTTTAATGCAAAAAAAGTATCATTCGTGTTGAACTTGTCTTTTAACAGTTAAAAATTTAATGTAAGTCCATCTGTAATGTTGGTGCTTCATTACAAATATTTCTAGAGTAAATCCAATGAATTTATCCCAAAATACTTATGTAAATCGAAAATTTAAGCAGAATTGATATTTATTGGAAGTATATCCAATGAAATCACTGGCCTCAAATGAAACAAATAAATTTTTTTTTATTATTATTATACAATCGACAGTAAATACAATATTTTTTTATCCTGAACACATTGTTCGCTATCGTACTGTTTGTCATTATGGAAAGTTTCTACTCCGTGTGGTTGAAACTTTTTACTTGTCTTTACTTTTTACTTGTTTTTACTTGTTGAACTTGTCTTTTAACAGTTAAAAATTTAATGTAAGTCCATCTGTAATGTTGGTGCTTCATTACAAATATTTCTAGTGTAAATCCAATGAATTTATCCCAAAATACTTAAGTAAATCGAAAATTTAAGCAGAATTGATATTTATTGGAAGTATATCCAATGAAATCACTGGCCTCAAATGAAACAAATAAATTTTTTATTATTATTATTATACAATCGACAGTAAATACAATATTTTTTTATCCTGAACACATTGTTCGCTATCGTACTGTTTGTCATTATGGAAAGTTTCTACTCCGTGTGGTTGAAACTTTTTACACACACACATAGATATTACATATAAATATAGATATGTATATGTACGCACATACATATATATTTATAAGAAACGAACATTTTAATGATATAACAGTTACAGTTAATTCTAAAATATGCCACCGACAACATCCATATACGATTGGTAACATCTACACTATACTGCAATTGATTATGGGACACTTGCGATTTTAGACATTTTACTAAATATCTACAAAAATACATGAGGAATCATCTCGAAACTCTTAGTGTATAAATATAATAGTATAAGTCATACATCTCCGTGAAGATTTTTTCCCGAAACTCCAAAGGGGACCGTCAACAAATTAAAAAAGAATGAATATCTTTTGAATAACCCTGTCAAAACTAATGTAGCAAAAGCGCTCAAACTCTAGATTGTGATTGAATGCCTTATTGTAATACGCCTTGTTCATTTTTATGCAAATAGCATGCATACTCGCAGAGTAATTAAGGTTTTTATAAAAATGGTCCCAAATTTTTCCAAGTTTTTTCCTTATAATTTTCAGAGTTCTTAATATAAAATAATATTTTTTTCAGAAAATATGACAAACAACATTGCACACAGTACCCTGTAATCAGAATTAAAAAATAATGAAAATTGTATAAAAAATGAGTTGGTTTACTAAATAATGTTTTACTGCGCATGCGTCAACGATATCAAAATTTCATTTGCATATTATGTTAGCTAAATGTATAGAGCAACTTTTGTGAAAGTCACAAAATCATAACTTGAAAATTCTGACAATAATCGCCAATTGAATAAGTCGAAAATCCGTTATTCTCAAAATGAAGCAAAAACAAGAGGGGTTGTATCCATATATTCATTGATTAGTGTCAATATAAAATACACAATATGGGATGTTCTATTGCATTTGGATAAAATCCCTCATTTTTTTGCTTTATTTTGGAAATAACGGATTTTGTCCTTTTTCTATAGACGATTACTTTCAAAATTTTCAAGCTATGATTTTGAGACTTTTACAAAAGTTGCTCTATACATTTAGCTAACATAATATGCAAATGAAATTTTGATATCTTTGACGCATGCGCAGTAAAAAATTATATAGTAAACCTACTCATTTTTCATACAATTTTTATTATTTTTTAATTCTGATTACAGGGTACTGTGTGCAATGTTGTTTGTCATATTTTCTGAAAAAAATATTATTTTATATTAAGAACTCTAAAAATTATAATGAAAAAACTTGGAAAAATTTGGGACCATTTTTATAAAAACCTTAATTACTCTGCGAGTGTGCATGCTATTTGCATAAAAATGAACACAGTGTATTACAATAAGGCATTCAATCATAATCTAGAGTTTGAGCACTTTTGTTACATTAGTTTTGACAGGGTTATTCAAAAGATATTCATTCTTTTTTAATTTGTTGACGGTCCCCTATGGCGTTGCGGTAAAACATCTTCACGGAGATGTATGACGTATACTATTATATTTATACACTAAGAGTTTCGAGATGATTCCTCATGTATTTTTCTAGATATTTAGTAAAATGTCTAAAATCGCAAGTGTCCCATAATCAATGGCAATATAGTGTATAAAGCAATTGTAGTGCTCTTTCAAAAATTCAAGGAGCGATTTACGAAACAGCGATTGTGACTCCGATAAGGATCTTACTGTAACACTTTCAACCGCTGCTGCAACTCTTCGTAAAACATGAGAGTCTTCTAAAAAGGTCACAAATCACATGCTAAGACGCTCCCCAGCTTGTATCTTTATTAGTGCTGAAACATCTGAGCACTTACTTTACTTGCTAGGTCAATAAAACGCTTGTTTTCATTTCCACAGCATTTCTTTCTTTTCGCCAATATTTTTCATTTCACACCCTACATTGCTGTGCAAAAATTGTTTATGCATGTGTACCTTAGAATTTGGCCCAAGAGTTCAGGGACACTCTATACAGGGTGATTCAAAAAAGATGGGAAATATTTTAAGTGGTAATAGTATACATCAAGACAAACTATATTAAATAGGAAACCAAGAGTCCCAAGCGTTTTCCAAAGGAGATACCCGCCATTAAAGTTTAGGGTCCAAAATTTCAAATAAACATAAAAAACGGAAAAATTGGTCGATTGAATCGCGGCTTTCACTAAAACTATTCTTTATGTTGTTATTTTCTTGAAAATAAATTATAAAGATAAATTCCGGAAAATGTCGATAGAGGGCGCTTTAGACTTTGGAGTAACGAACATTTGTTTTTGCCGTTATTTTTTGCATCGCATTAAATGGTTTCGCAAGCTTAGACTTAAATTTTGAGCTCAAAATCTGAATAGTTGGAAGTGGTTAAGTAGCTCAAACTGAACTGTGTTCAGAGGGTTCAAATTTCAAATGATTATAAAAAACGGAAAAATTGGTCGATTGATTTGAGGTTTTCACTAAAACTATTCTTTATGTCGGTGTTTTATTGAAAATAATTTTTAAATTTAAATTAAAAAAATGGCGATAGAGGGCGCTTTAGACTTTGGAGTTATGAAAAACTATTTTTTGCCGTTATTATTTGCATCTCGTTAAATTTTTTTAGAAGCTTAGACATAAATTTTGCGCAGAAAATCAGAATCATTGGGAGTGGTTAAGTAGCGCAAGCTGAACTATGTTCTATGGGGGTGGGGAGTTTCAAATTTCAAATGATTATAAAAAACGGAAAAATTGGTCGATTTGTTTTCGGTTTTCGCTTAAACTATTCTTTATGTCACTATTTCCTTGAAAAGAAATTTTAAAGATAAATGTTTAAAAATTTTGTTTGAGGGTGCCCTTAACTTTAGAGTAACCCAGAACTATTATTAAACGTTATTTTTTCTATCTAATTAAATGCTTGCAAATGCTTAGACTTAAATTTTGAGCTCAAATTCTGAATAGTTGGGAGGGGATAAGAAGGGCAAACTGAACTGTGTTGAAGTGTTACTCTTCCCACCCCTCGAACACAGTTAAATTTTGCGCTACATAGTTACTCACAACGATTCAGATTTTGAGCTAGAAATTTAACTATAAGCTTTTACAAGCATTTATTAGATACAAAAAATACCAGTTAAAAATAGTTGTTGGTTACTCTAAAGTTTAAGGTGCCCTCTAATGGAATTTTTTTTAATTTATCTTTAAAATTTATTTTCAAGGAAATACTGGCATAAAGAATAGTTTTTGCGAAAACCGTAAACGAATCCACCATTTTTTCCGTTTTTTATGATAACTTGAAATTTGAACCTCCCCACCCCCATTGAACGCAGTTCAGTTTGCTCTACTTAACCACTCCCAACGATTCAGATTTTTTGCGCAAAATTTAAGTTTATGTCTAAGCTTCTAAAAAAATTAACGAGATGCAAATAATAACGGTAAAAATAGTTTTTCCTTACTCCAGTCTAAAGCGACCTCTATCGCCATTTTTTAAAATTTAGCTTTATAATTTATTTTTAATAAAATACCGACATAAATAATAGATTTAGTGAAAACCGCAAATCAATCGACCAATTTTTCCGTTTTTTATAATGATTTGAAATTTGAACCTCTGAACACAGTTCATTTTGTCCAACTTAACCAGTCCCAACTATTCAGATTTTGAGCTCAAAATTTAAGTTTAAGTCTAAGCTTGCGAAACCATTTAATGCGATGCAAAAAATAACGGCAAAAAACAAATGTTCGTTACTCCAAAGTCTAAAGCGCCCTCTATCGACATTTTTCGAAATTTATCTTTATAATTTATTTTCAAGAAAATAACAACATAAAGAATAGTTTTAATGAAAACCGCAAATCTATCGACCAATTTTTCCGTTTTTTATGTTTATTTGAAATTTTGGACCCTAAACTTTAATGGCCGCTATCTCCTTTGGAAAACGCTTGGGACCCTTGGTTTCCAATTTAATATTGTTTGTCTTGATGTATACTATTACCCTTAAAATTTTTTTCATCTTTTTTTAATCACCCTGTATATTGCTAAAGCTGACATTCTTAAAAGTACTTGAAAAAATTCCGGGCGAAAATTGAAAAAATAATTACAACACAGCAGATAGTCGTAAACACAAAATATAAGTAAGTTCGTACGGGTGCTGAATTTTAAATGTTGGTATTTCTAAAAAATAATCAATGCCATACTTAATTGCAGAATAAGCAGTAAACCGAAGATTACTTTTTAGAAATAATGGTATTCAGAAGTAAGCATCCTTACAAGCGCTGTGTAAAAACTTTAAAAGAACATTTTTTACATTTTTTTTTTTTTTTTTTTTTTTTTTTGCAATTTTTTAGTGTAAATATTTAACGACTACCATATTATATTATTAATGTAATGCATGTTGCATGTCTAACTGACTTAAAATATTCAGAAAATTTTGCTCCACACATCAGAAAAGAATTGTCAGATATTAATATGCATATACTTGTATGTGTGTTTAAGTATCCTTATATTCCCAAAAGGCATTCTTTTCAATAACTTAAAAATTCTTTAACTTAAAAATTGTTAAATTTTCTTCGTTTACTCAACAGTATCCGTAAACATCTGGGAATTATAATGTTGGTCACACCTTTTTGCTTCCGGTAATTTCTCCATGAGGCAGTATTTCCATAATCCAGGCATTTCATCAATCTCCACACTGTTTTCAGCTACCCCTTTTACAGATCTAAATAGGATGTAAATTTCCTTTATCTCAGCAAAATGTGTTTGTATGCTTGCTAAATTTTATTATTCCATTTTTATGAGAAACTTTTAATTACTGTAAAATATTTTTTTAAGTCAAGAATCAGTAATATATAAAAAAGAAAGAAAACAGAGAAATGGTTAAATTAATTAATCCATTAATTAGTATATAAAACCACTAAAACTCTGAAATATTCCAATAATTTCTAAATTAGAGTGTATTTATAGAACATTAAAAAAAATTAGTTCAGAAGATTGAAGCGATAAATTCTTTAAACATTTATTTGTAACTCTTTTTTAACTTAAATAACCTTTCATTAAAGTATAAAACAGTATTTTATGAATTATAAAAATTATATTACGATTAAAAAGTATCCAGAATACTAAATTCAAAATACATGTATCATAGATATCATCTGCAAACTTTTATCAAAAATTTTTACGATTTCTTACGTCTGGCAATAATCAAGAATTTATTTAATTTTATCGTCTGAAAATAAACTTAATGAGATAAGAATTTTCACTTGCTGATTTTCTGAAAATAAGAATGTTATTAGCCCGTTCAGGACCAGCATCTTTTTTACGAATTTTATTCGAACCACTTTTTGTTAATTATTTGACCTAACTTTATAAATCACGAAAATGCCGTAATTAAATAAAATACATTTTACTTTTCATTTTGAATGGTATCGAACTCAAGTGCTGTCAGCACTCTTTGGGGGTATATATATGGAACCATGGTCCCGAACGGGTTAACCCCTTGATGGGGCGGTGGTATATCTATGAAACTACTTAATTTTAATTCTTAAACGCCACATTGTCATCGGTATTTTGATTTTTAAAAATTCGGTTCATTGAATGCGTGAATTTAATCGTTTTCCCATTTACCGATAAAGCTGTTTTATAATTCCGGTGTCAGTCATTAATTTCTACAACTAAGCAATGAATGCGCTCTGCGCCGCAAAGGGTTGAGCAAAAAACATGTATTAAATTTTCTTGAAATTTCTGATACAAAAATATTTGAAAAGTTGAAAAAGTTTCAAAGATGAACGTTTAACAAACACAGCATATTTGATTAGTATAAAATTTTAAAGATAGTAGAGAATCCATCGTAAATGATCTGAAATCTGGTAGAACATCCATTTTCATTAACGATCACGATATGGATAAAGTCGGTGGATTGTGCTTGGTAATCATCTATTTCAAAATAAGAGATTATGGATGACGATTCCAGAGATTATAGGACATTTCCAACACTGTTTGGTCCCTGTTAAGCAATTGTAAAAGATCATTTAGGGCTCCTTCTCGAACTAAGAGTTTTGAGTTTTTTCAAAAACACCATGTTCAGGTAGCTCGAGAAAGGTTTTCGCATGGCGATCCCTTTCTTAAAGCATTATTACTGGTGATGAAACTTGACTTCCAACTTGAAAAAAATTACAATATTAGGCTAAAGAGTGAATTTGGATTGCTTTTATAAGAGGTTCAAATTCGCCTGTGAACTTTCAAAATCAGGGAAACACGCGAATTGCCCCGTTCAAAACAAAATAGAAAAAAAATTACAAAATCTAAGATGGAAACTAATTTGTAAATCTCCACGTGCAATAGACTGATCTAACCATCACTAACACATACAAACACACACACGCACATAAACAGACAAAAACTTTCTTCTACTAATATAGATTCGTCAGTATCGCCTACAGTATCATCAGTTGGGAATATTTTTTACTAATAAAAAAAAACAATTTCCTTGTGTTACTCGTGTATAAGATAGTGTTTAGTAAATGCGTGACACGTAAAAACTGACGTGGTGAAAAGCAAAATCAACCATAATAAATTTAATCTTTATTTGTTTAAAAGTTTCATAAAAAAAAAGCATCAATCTTCAGAAAAAAATAGCCGGGAAAAAATCCGTAACATAACGTATACCAAAGTAACTACTTTGCGGCTAATGCTTCTAACTTTTTATTTTCATTAATCTTATGTTGAAAATGGATTCCTATTATGAAGCCTCAAAACTTGTAAAAATCTTGTGCTATTTATGTTTTTCTTTACTTTGATTTTGCATATCATATTTTTATCTCAAGACAGATATAGGGAGTTTACATATATCGTATTGTTTTTTCAAATGCTCTGTGAGGTGTTTTAAACCAGAAATGCCCATCCTGCTTTTCGTTGCGGCAACGTATAGTATTAAATTCATGCTTGGTAAGTAAGAGCAGCATTCTTCTATTTATCCGCCAATTGAATTACAATTGATTATAAAAAATCCATTTTTTTTTATTGCTTTGCATTTTGTACTGCTATTTAGCAGCTGGGTTTTTTTACCAATGTGATAGCTTTAAATAAATAATCACTGTATTTTTTATGTATTTTTCTTTGTTTTGCGAGAGACAGAGGAAGAGAGACAGAATTCGGGTTCAAGATAACTGCTTTTGAGACATCTCTTTTCTAGGGCTCCCACTCGGTCCGTTTTTCGAACACCATTATTTCTTAAAGAAAAATCTTTATGAATTTCAAAGCAACTGTAAGCGCGTTTTTCTTGTAATTGTTGGAGAAACCTACCACGAATTTTTCTCTAAAAACATTCTGGTTTTCAAAAATCGGACCAGTGGGAGCTCTGCTTTTCTGATTATTAACATCTGTTATTTTGTTTTAAATTGTGATTTTATTCTCCTTTCATTGACATAGAAGATTGAAGAATGGACATTATGCACGGGGTTTTAGAGGAATTTTTCAATTATGGCTGTTCTTTAACGCAATAGGTAGATTACGTTTTATGCAAAACAGGGCCCAAACTATCTTTTTTTGGACCCGGGGAAAACATGGATTTTGGCTCCCCTCGCTCTCCTCCTATAGATTAAAATCTTGAAAACAGAATTTTAAAAAATCTACTTTATTCAGGGTCCTTAATACTGAATGATTGACTAACTTTAAAAATTAAATTAAATTATTATTCTTAAAAATAAATTTACGGAGTCTTGTGTATTTTTAACGATGTTAATTTACAGAATCTAATGTAAATTTACCGAATAATGTCTCTCTTATTTGACAGAATCTCTGTAATTTTACATAAGATTTAAGATAATGGATTACCAGTAGATTCTCTGTAAATTCACACAGAAATTTTTAAAAGTGTACTTTATAGTTCTGGAATAGACGATTCTATGTAAGTAAATAAAAATAATAATTAAGTAAAAAATAATTTAGAACATAAATACTTAAACTCACTTTTCTCAAGCATTAATTTTTTTTTAAACTAGTGACAATGATTGTTTTAATTCTGCTGAATTGAAACACTTCTAATTTTTTTCTGCTTTCTTTTTCTTTTTTTTTTTTTTTTTTTTTTTTTTTTTTTGTAAATATTCTGTAATTTAACGAATACTATTTTCCTTCATTATTCTCTTCTTTTTCTTTGAAATTATCAAATGACTATCCTTTTTTTTAAAAAAAACCTGTTTTCATGCATTTTACCGTCCAGTCACTAGAGTAAGCCTTTTTTTAATTAAAAAACACTTATTATTTTAATTTCCGATGACATAATTTCAAGAAAATAAAACCGAGAAAAAATTTCAGAACAGTTACTATAATTTAAAAAAATCCCTGTCGGCCTGGCTTACAGGAGGAGGTAGATTTCGAAGTTAAGTATTCATTTCCACACACAAAAAAAAAAAATGAGATTAGAGACAAATCCAGTTTAACAACTTTTTTTTGGCCGCTTTTGAAGAATTTTTAATTCAATTTTTCTGTGAGAGCTGATTTTATCAGAATCATCTTAAGCGAAAATCGGCTCAAATGCCCACTTTGACAGACTTTTTTGAAATATATTATGACTTTATGAAAAAATTGAGCAGTACGGCACATTATATAGTTCCTAAATAAGAGAAACTGCCAACTGAATGTGTTTGAAAGCAAAATTGAATTTAAAATGAGTCAGAAAATAAGCAGTTTGTTATTTGAATACATCTTCAATTATTCAATCACAATCGCTTCGGGAAATTCTGCTGAAAATGCGCACTTTAACAGCATTTTTTGAAATACATTTTACCTTTATCGAAAAACTGACCAATACGGCACATTATACAGCTCCTAAATAAGAGATCATGTCAATTGGATGTGTTTGATAGCAAAAATGGATTTAAAAATGAGTCAGAAAATAAGTAATTCTTCATTTGAATATTTAATCAATTTTTAATCACAATCGCTTCCGGAAATTCTGTTCAAAATGCCCGCTTTCCCAGTTTATTTTTAAATATATTTTGCCTTTATCAAAAAACTTGCCAATACGTCACATTATATAGTTCCTAAATGAGAAAACCTGCCAATTTGATGTGTTTGAAAGCAAAATGAATTTAAAAAGGAGTCAGAATATGAGCAATTTGGATTTGAGGTTTTTTCTTCAATATCTATTTTTGTTCATTTTTTTTTTCTATAAGTAATGGTTCTATAAAAAACTTGTCAGTATAAAAGTTGTTGATATTATTGAGTAGATGTATAGTAAATTTAATCGGATTTGATATCTTAAGAATTGACGAAGTTATGGATTTTTTTCTTTTTCCACATCCACTTTTTTTTTCTTTACGATATGTGTTACTCCTATCAAAACCTTGTAAATACAAAAGTTTTAGATAATATTAAGAAAATGTATAATAAATGTAATTGATTTAATTGATTTGATATGTTGAGAATTAACAAAGTTATAAATTTTTTTCTCCCAAAAACCCTATTTTTTCGCCCTTTGAGCCCATTTTTAATTTTATCAAAAATCTGTCATGCATAAGCTTTTGGCCCATTGTTTTAGAAATAATTTAAACTTTAAACTGATTCGATATCTATTCTATTTTAATTAAGAAGTTACGGGGTTTTTTGTCTGTTTCCACAAAAACCCTCCCCATTTCCACTCCTTTGATCCGATTTTCGCCTTTAACGAACCACCAGGGGCTTTTAAATGGAATGTAAGAACGTGGGAATAACTAAGTGAAAAAATAGTTCCAAAAATGAAGATTGGATTAAGAGAGGGCAGTTTAATAGCAATTTATGGTACAAAATCTTCAAGGGGCCAGGAACTTATTTCGCATGTAGTTGGGTACAAAATATTTTTTGTAGTTATTAAAGTAATGGAAGGACGCTAAAGCAATGTGAAAGAAAATTGCAAGCAATCCGGATCATTTTTAAAGAAATTGCACCAACGGCCCCAAGAACGTGATTAATATTCAAAATTGGTGGTAGCTAGACTATGGCGGTTTCTTAGTAGCTGATGGATTTAAGAAGTTGTTTAAAAAAAGGAGTTAATTGAACCATTTTAAAGGGATTTATAATAAGGGCCCAAAAAGGACAACTGACAGTTAAAAAGAGGGCCCTAACAGGAAAACATGTTAAAATATCTTAGTTACTTAGCTCTTTGGATCTACAATTAGTCAAAATTAATCATAGGGTATGAATTATTCATTTTAATAATATTTTATCGAAATGCACAAATTGATTCGGAAAATGTTTTTAAAAAAAGTCCTAGCCGCGGATGAAAATATGAGAATCTTGTCCCTGAAAGAAGAGTCCAAGACTCAAATTAAAAAAAATTGCACTGAGAAGGGGATAAATTTAAAGAGTGAACTATGTTTGCCCTCACAAAATGTTCAGGTGCCCTAGAGTGAGCCCTGTGATTCCACAGGAGGCCAAAGTGTCTTATATGGAATGTCAAAATATTAAAATATCTAAATGAATAAAGAATCCTAAAAATGAAGATCGGATTAAAAGAAAACAATTTATTAACAATTTATTATTACAAAAACTTTAACTCGCCCCAAGGGGCCAGGAATTTATTTTGCATGTAGTTGGCTATAAAGATATTTTTTGTAATTATTAAAATGATGGAAAGACACTATAACTATGTTAAATAAAATTGAAAGCAATTTGATTCATGTTTAAAGAAGCTGCATCAAGGGCCTCAAGAAAGCAATTGACAAACAAAATTAATGGTAGCTGAAGTCTGAGAAATTCTTTTGTCGTTCATGTAATAGGTAGAGATAGGGCATAAAAAATTAATAGAAAAAAAAAAAGCTAGTGAATTGTACCATTTTAAAGGGAGCTATAATATGGGGCCCTATAGGGACCAACTGACAGTTAAAACCAGGACCCTAATATGAAACCATGTTAAAATATTTTAGTACATAGCGCTTTAGATCTTTAATTAGTCAAAATTAAGCATATAGTAGGAACTATTCTTTGGAATGATGTAATTTTTTAAATGTACCAATTGATTGGGCAAATGTTTAAAAAGGGGCCCTAGGGTCCGAATAAAAACATCAGGTTTTCTGGATTGGTTCTGAAAGAAGAGTCCCAGGCAAATTTAAAATTTTGCACTAAGAAGATCAGAAATATAGGAAGTGAAATATGTTTATTTCACAAAATGTTGAGGGGCCTGGGCTGGACCATATGATTCCACAGGGGAACACAGTGTCTTGTATAGAATGTCAAAACATTAAAATATCTAAATGAATCCTAATCCTGAAGAATCCTAAAAATGAAAATCAGATTAAAAGGAAGCAATTTATTGACAATTTATTATTACAAACACTTCAAAGGGGCCTGTACCGGGCCCCAAAGGGCCAGGAAATTATTTCGCATGTAGTTGGGTATAAAAATATTTGTGTAGTTATTAAAATAATGGGAAGACGCTAAAACTATGTTGAATAAAATTGAAAGCAATTTGGATCATTTTTAAAGAAGCTGCACCAAGGGCTCCAAGAAAGCGATTAATATTCATAAATAGTGGTAACTGAAGTCTAAAATTTTTTTTGTTGTTCATGTCGTAGTTGGAGGACCTAAAAAGTTGTTAAAAAAGGCTTGTGAATCCGACCATTTTTAAGGGAGCTATGATAGAGGCCCCATAGGGGCCAACTGACAAATACAATCAGGGCCCTAACATGAAAACATGTTAAAATATTTTAGTCCATAACGCTTTAGACCTTTAATTAGTCAAAATTAAGCATAGAGTATAAATTATTTGCAAGAATAATATTTTTTTTTAAATGCACCAATTGTTTGGGTAAGCGTTAAAAAAGGGGCCCCAGGGCCCGAATAAAAATATCAGGGTGTTGGTCCTAACATAAGAGTCCAAGATTCAGCTTGAAAAATTTGCACTAAGAAGGTGAGAAATTTAGGGAATGAAAAATGTTAAGCGCACAAAAAGATCAAGAGGCCCTGGGTCGGCCCTATGATTATCTAGGAGGCCCCAGTGTCTTATATGGAATGTAAAAATTTGAAAATATCTAAATGGAACAGGTATCCCAAAAATGAAGATCGAAATTAATGGAAGCAATTTATTAACAATTTACTATCACAAAGACTAAAAGAGGCCCTAAAATGACTCCAAGAGTCCAAGGTTATAACTGAAGAGTAAAAAGGCGAAAATATCTAAAAGGAGAAAGGTACCTCAAAACGGAAAAGATTAGATAAAAAGGAGTCAAGCTATTAACAATTTGGCGCATAAAAATTGTAAAGGGCCCAGGGCCCTGGCCCTTAAAATATTAAAAGTCTGAGCCTCAGGTGCATCAGGACCTGTCTTGGACTATCTTCACTTAAAATTTCAGACTTCTATGTGCGGTAGATTTTGCTAACCATCGCAGTCACACACTCGCATACATATACGCAGACATACACAAACAGAGCGTTTTGTTAACTTATTAGTACAGATAAGAAGAAAGATTTTCTGGAATTTTTTAGATGCTTTTTATATTATTCAGTCGATTAGAAGTCCATATTTTCTTCCTTATACTAGCTTAGGCGGGATCAGCAAACATGCTGGCGCGACATGACACATTCGACTCGACATTTTGCTGTCTGCTGTAGAACTCCTTTTGCATGCGAAGCGTAAGGAGTGTATTAACACACAAGCAAAAACAGCTATTCTAGCACTTTGATCTAGCACTTTTTTTTATTACTAACTTTTAGGTATGTGCTGGACATTTTATATAGGAACTTTGACTAGAAACTAAAATCAATAGTTTTTTTAACCATCAGTTTGGGGCCCCTCAGGCTTGGGGGCTTCGGCTGCCCCGGCGGTAGTTACGGCCCTGCTCATAGTAATATAGGAGATTGTCCGCGTTGTCACGATGTGGAGGAAATGCAGGGACTGACTATCGCCAAAGTAAACTGCCAGAAAAAAGGAATATATGTTTCTGCCATTATTTAGCATATGTCTCACGTCAGTATTTGCCAACCAACCAAAGCCATTATTTATGAAGGAAAGTTTGCAATAATAACAAGTTTAAATAAGGGAAAAAATTCTATTTAAATTTAATGATGTAAGTTTCTGTGAGTGATAATCAAACACTAAAGCGGTTACAGATGAAGATTCATTATTTTAAGGTTATGTCAGTGTCAGTTCCTTTTTATAAATAGTTCCATGGTATAATCTCGTAATTTGTCGGCATCCAAGTTCAATTTAAGTGGCATTGTTTTAGAATATGATCAGAACGCCTAGAATTTTGAATATCGGGCTTTTTGTCTGATGTTATCAAGAAAGGGCACTTCTCAAATATATCATAAAACAATCTAAGTAATGCGTTTCGATTTGTAAAACCTATTATAAGTATTAAGCATCCATGTAACGCATTTATACTATTAGTATATTTATACTTTAGTACAGTATACTTAGTAGATATTAGAACTTTGTAGAAAGATATTAAGGATCATAGGCGTAGAGTTTTCAAAATTATTGGAGGGGCTCAGTCAGCGGCGGAAAGAGGGGGGGGGGGGATCCGCCGCCCCCCCCCCCGAAACTAGAAACTAATTATTTCATGACGGATACAAAATTAGTAATGATTTCTAAGATGAAATTGCAAGGAATCAAGAAAATTTCGGTTTTAGAGAAGTTTCCGCCTTAGCAGGTAAATTTTTAAGGTATTAATTTCGTTATAGTTATAAATGTTTCCGATTGAAGCAGGATTCTTTTACAGACTATTTCCGTTTAAACAGGTTAAATATTTATGCAGTAAAACGTGTGAAAATCAAGTGTAAAGGGCCGAAAAATGTGTTTGACAGGCTTCTGCAGACTTTAGCAGGTTTGATTGTTTGGTAATCCTTTCGTCGGAGCACAAAAAGTTTTCATTTAAGACAAGAATTTGTTATAGACAGACTCCATTTTGGCAGTTTTAATGTACATATAACAAATATATAAAGATGTATGCAAATGCAGCAAAATCTGTGATATCGGAACCTACCTTAATCGGAAAAATGCCGTAGTTCCGTTGAAAAAAGTACCGTGCAATTACATCTATTAAGATAAAAACCCGTCAAGCGGAATTTTTCGTCTTCAAATTCCGTCTTAGTAGGCTTCATTATATATATATATGACATGAAGAAAAATTCTGGACGCCTCCTTTTTCTTTTCTGAGAAGAAATCCTATGGCTGCGTCACTTTTTTATGCGTAAAAAATAAATATGCGTGCGTTTGTGTATTTGGAATATAAATAAAGTAGTTTAAAAAGTTTAAAGTTTTTAAAGTAGTTTCAGGATTCGTATTGGTCCGTTTTTTGTACACCACTAATTTTTAAGAAAAAAATTCGTGGTAGGTTTCTGCAACAATTGCAAGGAAAATGCACTTCTAGACAAGTTTCCATGAAAATGGTAAAGATTTTTAACATTCAAAAATCATAAAATTATAGTTACAACCAATTACAAGAAACCTCTGAGTTAAAGAATGTAAAAATATATAAGGAATAAGCTTACATATAATATAAACATCACTTTAAAATATCAATTTTAATTTAAATGCTTTAAGTGATAAATTAAAATAACATAAAAAGATTATAGCTTGACATGTTTCATTACTCTTACGACAAAATTTTCAAAAGCAAATAAAATGATAAAAAGGAAATTTCCCGAAATAAACAGAAAAAAACACAAATCACGTGAAACATGAGCATATAAAAATAATTATAATTTAACTAATTAATTAATTAATTAATAATTATAATTATATTTAAATAATTATAATATGTTATTTTTATATGCTCATGTTTCACGTGATTTGTGTTTTTTTTTTTCTGTTTATTTCGGGAAATTTCCTTTTTATCATTTTATTTGCTTTTGAAAATGTTGCCGTAAGAGTTGAATTAACTCTTCTGGTTTAATTTTTGGATGTACGAACATGATCATACTGAAAATAAGCTTATCTGATTAGTTTTGGGAAGGGACGATTACCCCCCCCCCCCCATCCGCCCTAAATTAGATAAATGGGTTTTTGTGCAGAATTATCCAATGTGTGCCAAATTGTAGATATAGGTTCTTTCTGATAAATCTTATATATAGTACATAATGCCTGAAGACATTTGGGAGTTTCAGGGGCGTGCGAAGTTAAAACTGCGCCCGGGGCAAAGTCTGAATTTGGCGCCCCCCACCCAGAACTTTTTCTTGAGACAGACTAAAAATAATTTTCGTAGTATAAATTTGTGCCCCCTAAATTTCCGCGCGCGGGGCGACCGCCCACTTCGCCCCCCTTATCGCACGGCGCTGGGGAGTTTAATGGTTAAGCATAGAGGAAGGAAAGGGGGAATAACCTCTCTTAAGTGTGTTCCTAAATCAAAAGGGGTAATTTTGTGACACGTGCTTTAATTTATTTTCGTTCGGAAATACATGAAAATAGAAGGTGTTATTATTCAGAAAGTGTCTAATTGCACTCAATTTTCTGTTTTTTAAAAACACAATAGATTTTTCATAACAAGCCGTCAAAGTTGACACTTTTGAGCACATTTCTCGACAAAAGCAGAAAAACCGGTCGAAAAGCTGGAGAAAAACGGGTGATTACGTCATCGAAATACCTCAGAACTGGATAGGTAATTTAATTATGATAAAATGGAAAAGTAAGTTCGATTATAAATCGCTTTCATAGTCAGGCATTCCAATTTTATATCTTTCTGTTAAAAAATGAATTTGTAAATGTGACAAAACGTTTTGCGCTTGTTGAGCGGAGCATTTGAGAACACCCTTAAATTAAATTAATAGCTTTTCACACAGAATTATCCGATTTGCTTGGAATTTCGGACATAGTTTCATTATGATAAGACGTATCTCTGGATAGTTATGGGGTACTTTTGCTTATTAATAAAGGAGGGGACGGGCAATTATCTCGCCTCAAATTAGATAAATCGACTTTATGCAAAATTATTCGATGTATTTCAAATTTTAAATGTAGATTTTTCTAATAAGGTGAATCCCTGAATAGTTTTAAGGGTTTTATGTCTAATTATAGAAGGGTAATAGAGTAAAACCCTTCTTAAATTAAATAAATTGCTTTTTACGCAAAATTATCGGATTTGCTTCAAATTTTGGATGTCGATTCATTATGATAAGGCGAATCCCTGATTAGTTGTGGGTTATCCCCATTTCAAAAAAAAAATTAAGGAGGGGGGTCAATCGCCCGCTCCCCCTTTTTAGTTGGCAAAAGAACCCTATAAATAATCAGGGGTAAGCTTTATTATAATGAATCTACATCCAAAATTTGAATCAAATCGGATAATTCTACGTAAAAAGACATTTATTTAATTTAAGCGGTGTTATCCCCCGTTCCCCCTCTATACATAGCCATTAAACCCTTAAAACTATTCAGGGATTAGCTTTATGAGAAAGAACCTATATCCAAAATTTGAAATATATCGGATAAGTGCGCATAAAAACCGATTTATCTAGTTTGAAAAATGATGATTGCCCATCCCCCCTTTATAATCAGCAAAAGAATCCCATAACTAATCAGATATGCGTATTATCATAATGAACCTATGTCCAAAATTTCAAGCAAATTGGATAATTCTGCGTAAAAAGCTATTAATTTAATTTAAGAGAGTTTATTCCCCGTTCCCCCTCTATACTAAACCATTAAACTCCCAAAACTCTTCAGGCTTTATATAATATATATAAGCCTTATCAAAAAGAACCTATATGCAAATTTGACAAATATTAGATAATTATGCATAAAAATCCATTTATCTAATTTAGGGCGGATGGGGTGGGGGGTGGGGGGTAATCGTCCCTTCCAAAACTAATCAGACAATCGTCTTTTCAGTATCAACGTATATCCAAAAATTGAACCAAAACAGTTAATTCAGCATGAAAAACCCATTAACCTAAATTAAGAGCCTCCCCCCAAACCCCTTTCATACTTAACTAATGAACCCCCAAAATCAATAATAAATCCGCAAAGTCAACTCCTTGTCACTTTTTTTCCGGTAACTTTTTTCCTTGTCACTTTTTTTCCGGCAACTTTTTTTCCGCTTTTGTAGTTTATGTCACTTTTTTTCCGATAACTTTTTTTCCGGACACTTTTTTTCCGTTTACCATAAAACTAAGTAAGTAAAGTCAGCTCTTAGCATGTTCATTAAGATTTTTAATGAAAAACAGCGAAACCGTGAAACTTTATTTTCAACTTCCTAATTGTTTTCATGAAAAGTGTAAAAAAAATCAATCCAGTGTATAAAGCATGCAAGGTGGAGTTCAGAAATAAATAATAAAAGCTTAACTATTATTTATTATTTTTTATAAACTAAAAATTGCGAGGTGGCCCATTACTGGAAGGTGGTCCATTACTGGCACATCTACCCTATATAGCGGATAATTTAAAATAGATATAATGGAAACTCCTGTACCACCGATGCTAGAAGCATATTTCTTCTAATCACAAAAGTATACAAATTGTGAATAGATTTTAGATAAGGCATTTTTTTTTTCGAAATGACATATATATATATATATATATATATATATATATATGGATGATTCTCAAAATAGGGGACGATTTCAAAAATGAAATCTTAAAAAAATTACTGTTAGCAAAATTTCTGAAAAAAATAGGTGTTGTTGATATAGTATTAGGTATACTTTCCATGTAGTCAGCAGAGCTCAATATTTAAAAATTAACTTAAAAAAATAATTAGTATTTTTTGAGCCATGCTAATGACAAAACGAATTGTATGGAATAAATATATTATGAAATTTTTATTTTCTTCCTGTTTAAATATTTTTTTTTCTATATTTATTAGCCTTCTTTTTCAGCAAATGGTTTCCATTTTTACATATATACATATAAGGAGAATAAAAACGTTACCAAAGAGCAAACTTTGTTTACATGAGCAACATTCTGACACTAACAATGTAAGAAGCTGTCTTAGTTATTTTCCTACAGATTTAATGAATATTTTAGGGATAATAAATGTAATACCTAAATTTATGCGTAAAATTAAACTTTATAAAGGATACAATATAAGCACTGGTTACATTTATGTACATAGGAGTCTTTAGTATGGACAGAAAAACCATGCTAATGACACTGATATCTGCCCATGCTAATGACAAATTTTAATTTAAATAAGATTATGAGCCATAATATAATCACAATGCAATATTCCTTTTTGGGGCTTTTTAAAACACAAAAGTTCTATGCAAATAAATAAAATAAAAATTTTAACTATAAAATAAACATGAAAATTATTATCCATTCTAATGACATACAATTGATGTAACCCCCTAATATTCAACTTCTATTCTTAAAATGCAATACATGCTTCTATTTTCTGGCTGGTTTAAAATGACTACTTGTTGCCATGGAGAAACTTTATATTTTCAAACTATTGTCATATGTGAAAATGAAATTTTGATTAATAACCAGCTGCTTTAGTATGAACTTGTTTTGAAAATCGAATATGGAGGACAAACTTTAATTCTTTTTTTATGTACTATAATTTTATTTTTAAAAAGAAATTTATTGGATAAATCCTCTCCTTGATTAATATAAAGAAAGAATAACATTTGTTTATTTTATAAACATGATATTAACTCATGCTATAACTCATGCATAAACTAGCACAGCTGCTGTGGACATCCATGCTAATGACATTTTGAATCTTTATTCTGTTCTTTTAAGGTGTTTTTAACTAAAAAGTGAGTAATTCTTGAGTGCAAATAGTGAATAATATTAAGAAAAACATATCTAAATATAAAAACATGACAGAAAACCTCTCAATTTTTTTTGTATGCCGAAAGACATAAATTGTCCCCTATTTTGAGAATCACCCATATATATATATATATATATATATATATATATATATATATATATATATATATATAATATATATATATATATATATATATATATAGCACGCCACTCTCATCCTTTAATTTGTATTTCCAAGAAAAATTTTCCCAGAGTCAAAGAAGGATATTAAAATAAATCCTGTTCTTTGACAAAAAATTATCTAATCAGGATATTTTGAATTCTATGAAATTTCAAATTTTTCAGATACTAAAAATCCCGTCTTGCCATTTTTAGTGCAGGAAATCTCGGAAATAACACAACTGGTAATATTTTACCGTAAAAAAATGGGATTTATTTTTAACTATTTGGAAAATAGTTGTTGTCCTCAGTAGAGAACTGGGAAATCTGAAGTATCTCTGAATCCTTTTTTTTTGGGGGGGGGGGTTGAATTCCGCAACTTATTTTATTTTATTCGTTTTTTGATTAGTCTATATTTAATGTCCGAAAATGGAATACTTCTTATGACACTATGACAAAAAAGTAATAAAAACTTTAAAATAATAATTTGAAAACTAATAGTGACAAAGATTTCAGACAAATTTCATTTAAAAGTGCATTTTTTTTTCCAACGCAACGGTATAAAAATATTAAATGTGCAATATTTAGTTTAGTAGTTAGAAAAATAAGTTAGGCCCGGTCCGATACTCCAGGGAAAAAATAAGGCCCGAACCCAGCCTAAAAAGTGGCCGGCATAAAAAGATTAATGACTAGACCCGGCCCGAACGTCAGTAATGGAAATCGACCTGCAAGCCTGGGCAGATTTCTAATGTGAACATCGAAACGATAATAATTAATCAAATTTCAGATTAATAGGATTTTTAAAAAATGTTCAGGCAAAGGAGATGAGTGTGTGTGTGTGTGGGGGGGGGGGGGGAGGCCCTGACTTTACCAGGTTGCGGTCAATGAAAGGAAACTGGCCTGAATTTGGATTTCGGGCCCGGCCCAGGTCTGTTCAGACTTTTAATCAGATAACTCAGATAACTTAAGGTAACGTAAAAATAAATTCTCTAAAATAAAAAGTAGGAACATTTGAATACATACTATTTATTGGAACTACTTGTTCCTTGGGATTCATCCGTTACTGCAAGAAACTGCTGAGTATCTTTAGATAACTTTAATAGTTGTTTCTCCATCTGCAGTTTACATTTATATACAAATTTTATACTTTATGCCTAACATCAGTATAAAAGAAAAAAATTCCCATCCGCATTCGTTGCCTTCAGACACTACTTCAGACCAAAGCAAAACATTGATCACACATCCACTGAATCACATCAACACAATCAATCACAAAACACATCATCCACTGAAAAAAAAAAAAAAAAAACTCCATACTCCCCCACGCTTTTCATGTTCTTTGAAGCTCTTACATTAGGACCTTTATAAGGCCGGAAGGCCCATTCTTTGTATGTATGGGGAAAGGCAAGCATCTTATCTATGGTTTTGTAATTTGATCGTGTTGGACTCGTCGTCTACGTTTTTAACGTAACGACGTGTTAATTTATTGCCCCCTATGCAGGACGTCAGATTTAGAAAAAGGTACTTTTCCTAGAAACTATGCTCACTGTCCAAAGAAGAAAGAAAGGGAAAAAAAAAAAAAATCCTGGGAGACGAAGAGTGCCCTACACTATGGTAAAAGTTTTCTTGGGTTGTTTCAGCCGTTTATAAAGAATAAAAATAAACAACGAATTTAGGGAAAGAAAATTTTCTCTGGAAAAAAATATACTCAGAAAAATTCTATAAATTATTATAAATTCCAAAAATTGTGAATTTTTCTGAATTGGTTGACGCCAAAAAATACAGCCCATTTGAAAAAAATTATTGGAGGGGCCCGAGCCCCATGGGCCCATACAATTCTACGCCTATGTTAAGGATGCAAGTTACTCAGCGGCCGCATTCCCCTCGGTAATATTAAGGGTCCTGTCCCTGCCCGCGAAGACACTCGCGAGCTAATGCTATTCCTATGGGGAGGCATTTTTCTAATAACTCTTTCGCATTTTGAGTTTTTTTTTTTTTTTTTTTTTTTTTTTTTTTTTTCATTGGGTGGCTGAGATTTTTCTCAAGCTCGCTCCTTGATTACTTTTTCGATTTTGGTCGAAGATATTTTCAATAAAGTTACTTTCACTTTCAGAACCGGTTCAGAAAATGCGAAAGAGGTATTAGAAAAATGCCTCCCCATAGGAATAGCATTAGCTCGCGAGTCTTAACGAGCATGGACAGGACCCTTAAGTATATGGGCGTTTGATGAATTTTTATATTCAAATATCTCCTCGGGAAATAATTATTTTTAAATTCTTTTTTTCAAGGTTCTCTTCTTAAAGGATGTGTCGTTTTTTCTTAGTTTCCAAAATATCTCTAAAATCTAAGCAAAATTTTACATGAAGTGTTAAAATTTTGCTTCTATTTCGTCAGTTTTTAAAGTAAAAAATATTAAATTTAACATAAATTTTAAAAATACTTCGACAACTAAGAAAAAACTGACATACTTTAACAAGAGAACACGGAAAAAAGAAGTTCAAAATAATAATTCCCTGAGGAAATATATTGAATATAAAAATGTATGAAACGCCCATGGAGAGTACCCATTACTGAACGGAATTCGGTCGCTGAGGGAATAGCACCCTTAAGGACAAAAACTATATGTAAATAAAAATGGTGATATGTTATCATGTTCTTTGTTTTTAATAAATAAATAAACACTCACAATTGAAAACAGAAATATTAATATATTTGGACTAAATTTTGGTGAATTTGAAAATTATAAATGTCTTCATGTAGTTCAAATCTCTGAAAACCACATTAGATTTAGATACATTAATTTGATTTAAACGAAAATAATTATATTAAGATTTTTTTTTTAACTTTAAGAAAATTATTTCATTTTTTTCCCCTTAAACATTGTTCTGAAATCCAAACTCTCTACTTTCTGGCATATTCAAGAACTCGTTTTCATTCATGACTGCGTCAAATTTGAAAATATTCTTATTCGGGTATAATAAAAAAGTGGATAAGATTTTCCTTTTTCCAATAAAGACAAGACTAAGAAATTTTAAAAGAAATTGCATGAAATTTAGAGTTTTAAACAAATTTTAGAGGCACAAAAAAATCAGAAAAAGTTTGTCATTGATTGGGCAGAGGGATTAATATCAGCGTATTATACACGCTGCTACGTAAAAATGGCTTTTTGTATGTGTCGGAAAGCAATGGCAATTTTCCTTTCAGAACAGCTTAAATGAATTGTGTAAATTACATAATTCATTTTGTATTTGTTTCTCTCTTTGTTGTCTATAGTAGATAATCTGATCTGAACATAATTACAAAAAATACATAATCAGACTAATAAATTTTAACTTTATTTTTTCAATTAATTATACTATGCATTCATTTAATTCTACAATTGAAAAAGCAATTGGAGGAAAAAAAAGCTAATTATAAAATTTAAGAACTTTATAATCTAAAACTGTAAGAACTAAGAAAGATGTAAAATTTTATAAAATATAATAGATGATAAATAATAATGTATGATGAATAAGTAATATAGAATTATAGTCACACTGCATTAAACTTTGAACTTTAATTAATTTACTGAATAAAAAAATGTATTTTGTATCCGAAAAAAATTTTGTTACGTAATTACACATCTAATACTGATAATGCTACATCTCTGTATTTGCTTTTACTACTGTGAAATTTTGTTTCATTTTTACACTTTATTCTTAGACATTTTTCACTTTGTAGTCTCACTTTAAAAATCCTTATTAAATAGCATGTGTATGTCTTATTTCTTTTAAAACGGTATGATTTACAATCAATGTCTTTTAAAATTTGAAACGAAACCATTTAAATGTGTATAATATCACTAGATGGCGCCACAATTTATGCATGACAATAATTATAATAAGTTACAGTAAATTCTCTGTAAGACGGAAATGCGTCTACTCGGAAAGATTTCCGACTGTCTGTGAATCCATAGTTAATTAACAGAGTAAAATTTGTCTAAGGCGGAATATTGTCTACTACGGAAAATTTTTCCTTAAATAGAGTTCAATGAATTCATATTCAGTTTATACACATATCGGGGCTCCCACTCGGTCCATATTTTAAACAAAACACCACATTTTTTCAAAGAAAATTCTTTATAATTTTCGTCTAAACTTGCTTCGAAAGACGTTTTTGTTTCAATTATTGCCAAAAATTTTTCTCTTAAAATATTCTTATTTTCAAAAACGGACTAGAGGGAGCATGAAATATATACATGGAAATAATAATGATTTTCGTTAAATATAATTAGACTGAAAGCAACTTAATTTCATTATATTAATGAAATTAAACCACTATAAGGGAAAAAAATGTTATCCTAAATTATTTTTTAATTGGAAAAATCACATGAATTTTAAATATATTTTAATTTTATGCCGAATCGGCTTCTTAGGTGCGTTCGTAATTCCGTAAATAAGTAGCACCTATAATCGTTTGTCTGTCTGTCCGTCCATCCGTATATAACAACGCAAAAACTATCCAACCGAATCGCTCGAAATTTAAAATACATAACTGTTGCATAATTTAGTCGAGTCATTTTAAATTTTATGAAAATCGGATATGTAGTTGAATTATAGGGATCAGGGACAATCAAAAGTATTCCGTTATATTACAGCCAATGGGAAAAAATAGTTTCAAGTGCTTTTTAATGATGTTACACTCTTTTGAACATAGTAAAATTGATGTGCATCTGAGAAGTATATACTAAAATATACATTCTGTATAATCTACGGTGTAATGAATATTTCTTATTAATTTACTAGACCACACAAATGTATTCCATTACATAATGGCATAGGGGAAACCATTGTTTGGGGCGCGTTTTAATTATATTAAATAATTTCACATTTTATTAAACTAATGTATATTGCTGAGATTTACTACAAGTTACTTCCTGTATAATAGAAAGTAGATAGTAATTACAGGGACATACAAAAGATTTTGGATACTATACGGCATCCGAAGTACTGTATACTATTATACTAAGATCTAAATATTTTGAAAACTTTGTTATAGAACGAACGCAACTCATTTGCTACATCTGGCATGCAATTTACAATTTGTTTTTCTTTTAGACGTGTGTGATACTTTTTCAATAAAAATCCAATTTGGATGCTACGTGCTAAATTAAGAGATCGGTCATAATCTTATTTCGAATAGGCTGTTTGAATAAGAATATTTTTAAAACTATGTCAAGTGCAATCATAAACTTGTTTAAGTATACAAGAAGTCCGATAAATCTGTTCGCATTTTAAAAATTTACTTTAACCCTTTGAATATCGACGGTACTTATAAGTACCATTAAAATTACTTCTTATAAAATTCTTTTAAAGCGTCAATTAGTTGTGATACTGTTTAGAATGAGTTACAGATACATTACTTTATCTTGTTCCAAAAGCCTTATTGGTTATAGAAAACAAAAATATTTTTAAAAGGGTGATTTCTTTTGCCTTTGTATCTTTTCAGCATTCTTGGCGCTGAAGTAAAGGGGGGGGGGGGGATTTTTCTATTTGGAAATATTTATATTTATATTCTAAGAACATCATATTTGTGCATTTTATAACTCTACAAAATACTAAGAAAACAATTTAAAATGAAAGATTTGAGTGGGGTTATAAATATTGTGCAAAATCCCTGTAAATTCAAATTTAATTAATCATTCTAAATCCATCCATCTTTCAAAATCCTTTAAAAATTTATTAAATGATTATGTGAATCTTTTAATTTAGTTCAAAAAATATACATAAAATGCTTTAGAATGCAAAATTTTCATGAATTCATAATTCGGTAGATAAAGGTTAAAAAAAAAAAAAAAAAAAAAAAAATTGTATCGGAGTATTGTTTGCAACGTAAGACTTGTAAATGTGTCTAGTTTTTCTGTCGCAACGAAAAATTAATTCAAATTTCGTTTAAACAACTTTTAGTACGACTCATTAAGTAATTTTTATTACATTTTTTAATGAGAGCGAACTTATGGGTCTCTTAAAACTGCTTTTTATCCCTTTCTTATCGCCAGAAAAAGTGCTACTTTTAAAAAAATCTTGGGGTTAAACAGCATTCTGGTACGACAATTTGTTAATTTTTTATCAATATTTTAAATTCGCTTCTGTCTAATATTCCTTAAAGATTGAAAGAAGTTAAATCTTCGACAATAAAATAAAATAATATAATAAGATAAAATAATTTATATTAAAAGCTGAAAAGATAATAAGTTAATATTATAAACTATTATAGTTACTGAAGAAACAAGTTTGCGTTCTCAGCATGAAACCATATTTTTATATTGTATATTTTTAATTCATAATTCAAAAAATAGACTTAAGTTTTAAACAAACTGTAGAACTTATTGAATTCTTTCAATAAAGCTACTTTCAAATTTAACATAAAAAAATATAAAAAAATAAGAAACAAACAAATTCAAACATAAAAAAAATTAGAAAATATATTGTAATAACTTTTTCCCGCATCTTCATTGTTAAAAAAGTATGATGCCATGAAGAACAAAAACTAAATTTCAAAAGTTTCATATGTGGGAATCCAAAATTACAGCTCTTTCTTCTAAGAAGTTTTTGAGTTATGTTTGAAAAACTAACCGTATTGCAATCCGTTTTGCCACCATCACAAACGGATCCAACATTTTTAAAGCTAATAAGCTACATCTCCCAATCACTTCCCTTTTGTATGCGTAGCAAAAAAGTTAAATATGCTCAGGGCCCGATTAACCTCCGAAGCTACGGGAAGCACAATATCATTTTGGGGGCCCCTTTCAGTCGGGAAGAGTTTTTAAAATTCGACATAATCTAGAAACTTACAAGTGCCACAAGTATTATTTCAATGGGTTGCTCAGTTAAGTTCACCTATATTTCATTAAAAAACTTAAAAGTTCCTCTTATACAAAAATTGGATTCTTTCAAGAAAATATGCAAAAATGATTTAATAATAAAAATGTTAGTTTGATAAAAAGGTTTAATTCAACAAGTATGCACAACATAAAATATCAATATTCTGAAATATTTCTCTAAGTTTTTGTAACAGCCTAAATTATTAATATTTTATATAATGCATACAAGCCAATTTCAATAATAATTTTAAGGGAAGGACATGCTTCTTGTGCCTATTCAGTAATCAGGGCCTGAATGCTGTCAAATTAGGCATCCTAATTGAAATTTTCGTATTTAGGTTTTTTTTTTTTTTTTTTTTCAATTTTACCATAAAGATGACCTCTAAGCTTTCTTTTCTTTACAAATATTTAAAGAAGACATACCGTAAAATACTGAAAGTAAGCCCCCCCCCCCCCTTATCTCAAATATTTTTCAAGCTGCATAAATCCTGTGAAATTTATAAATTCCAAATATATCCCCTCATCCTACTAATTCTATTCGACAATTCCTAATATATTTCACAAAAATTTCATTTATAAACAGCCCTTAAAATTATTAGAAATTCTTCTTTGCTAAAGGAAGACTTACTTTCGGTACCTTACGGTAATTTTCAGTTGAATGTTTATTTCCGTTTCTATCTAGAACAATATCGTGATTAAAATGTATGGAGTGTTCTTTCTTTCTCTGTTTTCTTTTTCTTTTTTTTTTCTCTTTTTTAATTTGCGACTATACATTTAAGAGATGATTATAACTTAGAAAGACATGACTTAGAATAATGCAACCCAAAATGATAATTCAGTCTGGAATTGTGTCTGACTTATACTGAACTGCTCTTTTCAATTTAAAATGTCTGAGTTGATAAAATTATATATTTTCATTTTCCATATTATGTATTCGTACATTATTTATGCATACAAATATTTTTTCTTACAAATAAAAAAAATCTTTTTGATAAAATGCTTTTCAATAAATACATTAGCTTTTTATGTTATTTTATTCATTATGATTAAAACAGACATATAAATTTTATACTTAAATGTAAAACGTTAAGTTTCTTTTACATTTGATATCGGAAGAAGTCATTATTTTTAAAGATTTGGAAAATAGTTGTTATCCTCGGTAAAGAACTGGGAAATCTGAAGTATATGTGAATCTTTTTATTGGTTGAATTCCGCAACTGATTTAATTTATTTGTTTTCTCATCGGTCCATGTTTAATATCGAAAAATGGAATACTTCTGTTTTTTATTTTATTCGTTTTCTGATTGGTCCATGTTTAATGTCCAAAAATGAAATACTTCTGTTGCCACGATGACAAAAAAGTAATTAAAACTTTAAAAAATAATAATAATTTGAAAACAAAATGTGATAAAGATTTCAAACAAATTTCATTTAAAAGTACATTTTTTTCTCTACGCAATGGCGCAAAAGTTTAAAATGTGCGATGTTTAGAAGTTTAAAAATTTGCAGTTCCGAAAATTGTAAAACTGAAATTTCATTTAAAATTTGATTATGATGGGTTCAGGAATATTAATGTTTAATCCAGGTCGTACGTAATATGAGGCGTTCAGAAATCAGTCTAATTAACTCCATCAAATAAAAATGTACATTTTAAACGTTAAAGTTGTACATCTAAAAACTACTGTTTTTTTATCATTGGTCTAGGAATATTAATGTTTAATTCATGGTGTACGTAATATATAACTCGTTATCATCATCATAAAAATGATGTTTATTATTATTATTAATTAAAATATAGAATTTATTCATAAGTCTTTAAAATTTTAGTCTTTGAAAATATCATTTTCCAAATAGTCGTAATTTGTTAAATTACAATTTTATTATTATTTTTTTTTAATTATTTTCATTAAAAAAAATTTTTGGTAGAGAATATTTTCTTAAAACACTCGGCCTCATCCTTTGTGCAAACAGCAGTTCGTAATACAATTTCTTTTGAAGAAATTTTCTCTTCATCTAGAATACCTGATTGAAAATATTCCTTTAACTTAGGTAAGATTGTAATTCTAAATTATGCTAGTCCGTTTGCCACCTTTTCGGATCAAAACCAAATACCAGACAACGATTTTGGCATTTGGCAATAGAGCTGACTGATCGTTTTCGTTTTTGCCAACTCGCCAAGACAGGTCCTGAAAACGAGAGCCTTCCTGAAAAACGACCGGGTCTTAAAATTTCGGTCGGTCCAACGTCTAAGAAGGATAAAATAGAGTTCCAAGGGTCAGCCAAAAAATAAGTCTAGTTTCATTATATTTTGTTATTATAAGTCATTATATTTTGTTTTTTCTTTCTATAACACTAATTCTTTATAATTAAAAACAATGTTAGTATATTTTTAGAGTTACATTTAATTGAAACATATATACTCAGTACCCAAACTGAATACTTCACCGAGTATATACCCATATTCTTATATGGAAGAGGCTTTATGTGGAAGAGGCAAATGAATAAAGAATATCTAGATTTTTTGCCCATTTAAAGAGAATTACTTCTACACATATATTTTCCATATATATGTTGAGTAGAATATTTTTACGAATAATTTATTTACAATGAAATATTAATATTTTAACAAAAACTAACGAAAGCAATTGAAAACGAGTAGGATGTGGCAATCTCATGGTTTTCTTCCATCTCATACATGTTAATACTTCCAGAAAAATGAAGCATACCAGCGTCACCGGTTAGGTTATTTACACCAAAATCTAACCACCAACTATTTATTTCTAGTTCTAACTGAATCTGAAGTTTTATGAAAAACCGTGCGTTAGTTTTTGAGATAGAGCTAGTGCAATAATCATGATTAATGCCGCAAAGCAGCGTCACCTGTAGGGTAATTAACTCCAAAAATTAAAGAATGCTAATTTATATCAAGGACTAACTGAATCTGAAATTTGATAAAAATTCGTGAATTAGTTCCTGAGATAGAGCTAGTTCGATAATCATGAATAATGCCATATAGCAGCGCCACTTGTTGGGAGATTTACACAAAAAAGTAATCAGCATCATGATATATCAAGGACTAACATAATCTGAAGTTTTGCAAAAATCGGTTCATTAGTTCGTTGAGATTGCGGAGTCTATTTCGGAAATCGTGAAAAAGGCAGCATAGCAGCACCACCTGTTGGGCGATAGGCGCCAAAAACTAATCAGCCCCAGTTTATATCAAGATCTAACTGGATCTAACTTTTGTGAAATTCCGTGCATTAGTTCTCGATATAAAGTTCCCAGGAAATTTTTGTCAGATACAGAGTGACAGAGTGACAGACAGACATTTTGTAAAAACATGTTTTTGGGGTTCTCTGATACCTAAAACGTATAAATCCGTCGAAAACCGGAATTCGAAAATTTTTATGAATATATAAAAAATAAACAAAATAAAAATATATCAACAAATATTTAATAATAATATATGTATGAAAAAATTCCTGAAATTTTTACGCATAAAGAAATGAAATAACTTTTTAAGAAAATTTGCGTTTCCAAGCTGAGAAAGCGAACACCTTCAATCATAAATTCGAACTTCTTTTTAGAAAATATAATGTTTATAAAAAAATCTGCCATAAAAACTCTGCACTAAAAACTACAAATCCTGTATAAACTGCATATTCTGGCTGATTTTCAAAGATTTTACAAGATTATTACGAGATTTTTGTAATACACAGTGACTGCCAATATTGTTTCTCTTATTCAATTTGCTGTTGGATTCAAGTTACCTTCGGGACTAAATCTTTATTGTGAAACATGTTTTTTCCTTCCCCGAAGTGCAAGAAAAATTCGTCATTTCTCTAGATGGATACGTCAAAACATCTAAAATCGAAATGTTTTATGCCCTTTGAAAATGCAGTATATTTTTGAATTTTCTTATTTATTTTATAATTCAATAAAAAAAAGGTAAATTTTAAAAAGTGAATTCATTTATTGTCTTTTAATAATCTCAAACAAATGGATTTTAGAAATCTGAGCTGAGTTCCGAGATTCTCAAATTTTATGACCCAGCGGAACTCAACTAAGATATATTTGTGAGAGTTATCAAAGTATTAAAAATTATCAAATTATCAAAATTTTCAAAAGATTAAATCTTTCTTTCATTTTTTATCTGATTGAGAAAAGTAGGTTATATATGTTGCAAAAGCATTCAAAATAAGGTAATGAGACAGTTACTTTTAATTTTTACATACATTCATTCGCAAATATATTCATTAGCAAAACTGGTCAATTGGATTTTTTTCTTTTAGTCAAGCAAGATCGTTACAAAAACTACATACCTTCTTTTAAAAAAAAATAGTAAATTATTATAACGGTAAAAAACTGATTTATATCATAAATTTGTATTATTTTTAAAGCTATTTCATCAGTAAATATACGAATCTTTGACAAGTTTAAAAAGGTTTTCTTTAGATAAAATAAAAGTGTAAACAGGTGTTCAAAAAACTTCATTGTAAAGTACTTCAAAAGAAAGGCAGCGATTACGTAAAAAGGTAAAACGTAGTTAAAAAAAATCATTTAAAATTGTTTTCTTTCTTCTCCCAGTATACAACCTATATATTATAATAATGTTTTCGTAAAGACTTTGGCCAATAATACTGGTCCAAGCATCGATTATGCTTTGTTCAAAGTCAACTGCATGGGCATTCGGAATGTCTTACGGATTTACATTTCTAATGTGAACTATTCCTCATTCACGAAGAACACTTTTTTTAGTTGAGTATAATTCATTCCCTTTTAACGTCCAATTTTTGGTAATAAGCTTTTTGTAGCCAAAAATAAAATTTTTAGTTGCCAAATTTTATATAGAAAGTTCATAAACAAATTTTAAAAGGTTCAATATTTTGGAAATGCCTGGCTGTTTCTGTTTCGCCAGAGGGGTGGTAGAATGTTAGACTAAAAGCTTGTAATATAGCATGACTTTAATTTTTCAGAAATAAATGCGCACTAAAAATGGTTTCTAACAAATTCAAAACCACAAATGAAATCTGAAATGAGCGTATAAGTTTCAAAATACGTATTTTGAAATAAATCATAAATTATGATAAATAAATCATAAATTATGATTTATTTAGAATTTCAGCTCTCCTTAATTTAAATCTAATTTTCGTCTAATGCAGTATAATAATGAAGTTTAGTTAAACTGTCGCTTACTCTTTTAATTATTCCTAAATATGTAATTTTTCTAATAAAAATAAGCACAAAAATATCACTTGGCATTATTTAATTATTACGCGAGCAAACCGCGGGTTTTGCTTGTAATTTGTCATTTATTTATAAGGCTACCAATGAAACCAAATACAGAGTATAAGATTGGAATAAAATATTTTAGTTTATTTCTATTTGTAATCTAATTTTATCCTTATGTAACTTTAAATAAGTTTTTTCTTAAAAGTTCAATTAACGTTACAAACTACAAATTAGATAAATATTGTCAATAAAGTATTTTATTCCAATCTTTACAATGTTTGTATTTATTTTCAATTCACGCTCTGAAAGATGTGATTTTTTTAGTCCATAAACTAACATAAAAACAAAAGAATTCACTGCATAAAAAATGAACATTAACTTCTACAAAAGAGTGACTATTAACTGGAGTCAGGAATGAAAAACGCACTCCTTTAGCAAGAGTATACACTCAAGAGCCAAAACATTATGACCACTCCTACATTTTTCAATGAACTCGCTTGGAGGACGTGGAAGGCACGTGATATGGTGGAAGTGGTATTTAACTGCTCCTGGAGAGTCTGAAGAATTATTCTTTCACTTACTTCTATGTGTGATGGGAAAGGTTGCGGATCTATGCGAATTTGATCGAGGGCAGATTGTAATGGCCCGAAGGCTCGGAACAAGTATTTCCGAAACTGCACGACTCGTGGGTTATTCGCGATCTACAGTTGTTAGTACGTATGCAAAGTGGATGAATGACGGTGAAACCAGCAGTAGACGACATGGTGTTGGACGCCCACACGCTATCAAAGAAAAAGGTCGTCGGAGACTGTCTCGCATGGTGAAGCAAAACCAGAGCCAGACAGTGGCACAGCTGACAGCCCAATACAATGCAGGGCCAAGTAGAATAGTATCGAAGCACACTGTTCAGCGGACACTGTTGGATATGGGGCTACGTAGCAAACGTCCCACTCGTGTGCCTTTGTTGACCAAGCATCATCGCCAACTGCGTCTGCGCTGGGCCCGGGAACATCGCAACTGGTCCATGGATCAGTGCGAAAGAATTGCCCGGTCAGATGAATCACGGTTTGTGATTCATCACGCCGATGGCCGTGTCAGGATACGCCGTCTTCCAGTAGAACAGTTGCTCCCTCAATGTACTGTAGGTGATATACAGGTCGGTGGTGGCGGTATTATGCTTTGAGAGACGTTCTCTTTGGCGTCTCTGGGACCCGTGATTGCGGTAGAGCAGACTATGAATGCTACAGGGTATCTGAACATCATTGCGGACCAATTACATCCTTACATGGACTCTGTTTTTCCAGCCGGAAATGGAATGTTCCAACAAGACAACGCCCTGTGTCACAAGGCTAAAACTGTGTTGGAGTGGTTCCAGGAACATGATACTGAATTCCAGTTACTGTCCTGGCTGCCTAACTCACCGGATCTCAATCCGATACAAAACATTTGGGATTTCATCGGACGGCAGCTCAGAGTTCATAGACCACCAATTCGCAATATCTCGGATTTGTGTGACCATTGATTAAACATCTGGTACAATCTGTCTCCGGCTATCTACCAAGGACTTGTGGCATCCATGCCAAGGCGGGTTGAAGCTGTGTTGCGCGCCAAAGGTGGAACAACTCGTTATTGACAGGTGGTCATAATGTTTTGGCTCTTGAATGTATAGTCAGTCCTCCAAAAGAGTGATTTTTCATCCCTGTTTAGAATGTTCACCTCTCAGGAGTGACTATTCACTCTTTCAAAGAGTCAACAATTCCACTTTTGCTTAGAGAAAATAGTCGCTCTAAAAATGTTAGGCATGTTTTGACTCGATAGAGTGATGATTCACTCCTCCGGGCTGAATAGTAACTCCTTTTTATTAGTGTAAGATTTTATTATTTTTTAATACTTCTACTTGTCCTAAATATTTAGACATTTTTGTAATAAATCTAAAACATACCCTGTAAAAACAGATCCAAAAAGATTGTGTCAAAATAAGGGCGTTTAGTTACTTTTATCATGAAAAAAAATATATCGTCTCGTGGAGGCACGAAGATCGCAATTTTTTAAAGAAATAAAATCAGTCGTCATTGCACTGTCATACATTTTTGTAAACTGGTACATCTCAAATTACGCTAGCGAAATGAAAAAAAATAGAAAAAGTCGAAATCCGTTTTTGAAATTTTTTTCAACAAGTTAACAACAATATTTTTTGAACTGATTGCGACGTTTGAGATATAAAAGTATAAACTTTAAAAATATGTTGTCCATTTTTCCTTATTTTAAACGGCATGGCTGTTATGCTTCAGACAAAATGGCAAAAAATGTTTACTTCTTCTTTCCTTTGCGTGCGAAAAGGAGGTTCAGGCCATGCACGAGCACGTCTCAGCTAATTTGCAACTTTTATTGTTTTTTTTTCTTTTTTTTGTAATTAATATCTCAGGCAATTATCAAAAAGTTAAAAATCTGAGAGTCAGGTGACATAGGAACCTGCACTGTCCACTGACTCTCAGATGGGAATAGTTAATGAACTATTCCCAAACAAAGGAGGTGGGTCAATAAGGGCTATTTTTTGCCCATCATATACCCGGAAAAAAAAGTTTCGAATTCAGATGATTGTTCAGTGGCTTTTTATAGTTAAAGATATGTATTTTTGTTTAATAGAAGTTTTACGTAATAAATAAAATAGTAGGTCATGGAAATTATAGCCCGAAAGTAGAGTGTTTTGGCTTTTTTCTGCATTTTTGACGTTTTTTGTGTCTTTGAATTAATTTTTTATTAAGAAGCGCTCGATGGACCCAATCAATTTTAACATACAATGATTCTACTCTTTATAAGCTTTTATATGAGCATTATTTTATTTAAGTTCAGTGTGCGCTTCTACCTGTAAAAGAAAAAAAATGTATCATGTGAGAGAATCAAATGCACTACTATCGGAGCGCGTTCAGACTTCTTTTGCCGTACTTAAAAAGTATTAACGTTGTTCAGACGTCAATGTTGTTTTCTAAAATTGTTTTCGTAAATATTTATTAAAGAAATTACTAATAAATAATGTTTGGGTACCAATGTCATTCTTGTAAAGTCTCGCAGAAAACTTTTCGTATCTGTTCTAACAGAAAAGTTATATAGATACTTAGATACTAGTATATTATAGATACCAGTTCGAAAAACTGAGAGTTACAGTGTGGTTCTAAATAGTGCTCTAAATGCAAATAATATGTATCTCGTGCTTTCCAGGCTCTAAATAATTCTATTTCTTCTTTTGATGTAGCAATAAGAGATTATGCGTCAACGATTAATGGTGATGAGACCACAAATAAGAAGCCTAATATACATTTGTCAATATCTCATTTTCACAACTCTAACACTTGTTGTATAATATGTAAAGGTAAGAACTGCCTCGTTATTGTAGCAAAAGCTATTGAAACTCAAGCCTTTATAGAAACTAGAATCTATATTTCTTCGCGAAAACGATGCTGTAAAACTCATATTACTTGATCAGTAAATTGCAAGATTTAAGTCCTGTAAGTGAGAATACTTCGATGTATGAAATACGATGCATGAAAATATTTAAAACAATATCAGAAATGTAGCAAAGAAGGCCTCGATTTTGATACACCGGGACACTTTTCCGAAATCTATTATTATATTCTCATGGGTATATTTATGTCTGATTTTAACTATATTTTTAAACTTATAAAGTTCAAAATACGTTCCTCAAAAAAGCGGTCATCTCGTACTTGCTTTGCAGTGTTACTCATAAAACAAAGAACTGGTCTCTATCAGGGTGTTCTGCCTGCGTTATTCAATATAAGAAAAATAATAATATCTTCTGTAAAATACGAAAAACAGGCTTTGATTGAGAACGTTGTTCAAAAACACAGTAGAATGGAACACATCACCAGAACAAAAGTTATTGAAAAATATATGAGGCCTTCAGCAGGAAGATTGTTTATTCCGGATGACGACAATGATACTGTGATTATTTCTTTCGATATCGCGTACATTTATATCCAAAAGAGTGTGAATTATTCCTTTCAAAGACATTCCTTCTGGCTATACGAAGAAAGACCTTTCATTAAGCATATGGTATTCGTCACTACTTCAAATTACATTTTGGATGTGTTCGTTTCTTACTTCGCGGAAACAAAGAACAATTACGCTAACATACTTACAAACACATTAAAAAATATTCATATAATATCAAAGAGTGGCTGAAGCCAAATGATGTTGGGAGTATTGATAGATTTTACCGGAATTGTTTAGAACGAAATGAACATGAACATAAAATGTCAAGATTCTTAAATAAGCAGCAACAGTTTTCAATAGAGGATGCTAAGGGATACCTCTCGTATTGGAATTTGATTTTTTGGGGCACAATTTCGACAACCTATAATATTTGGATAAAAATACAGCGAAACATTGTAACATAATGGTACTGTCAGTGTAAAATACGCGAAAGTGTCGTAGAGTGCTGGGTGTTTGTTGTTTTCATATTATGGTTTCTGGCTTACAATACTACTGTAACGTGCCATAGCTCAATCAAAATTAAAAAACCAAATATTGAATAAGGTACCCTGGGGTAATAACGCCAGGCGGGGTAATAACGCCAAGTGCTTATATTTTGTATAATTATGAAATAATCAGGTAAATGACACCCCTGTGCTCTGCGCAGAAGGGTTTTGAGTCATATAAATCGCAAAAAACAGCTTCGAGTTAATTTGTTTCATTTTTAGGTCTTATTGTTTTTACAAGCAACTAAAATTAACGATTGATCTAAAATTTGCGAGATAAGGTTTTTTATCTGAAGACTATATTTTTTATCCTGAAATACTTTGTTTATTACATAAATTTGTAGTGCATTTCATGTACTTTCAAATTGTTTTAGAAGAATTTGGATATCTTCTCGAGATAATTTTTAGTTTAGGATTTACTACGCAATAAGTATCCCGGGGTAATAACGCCAGGGATTGGCGTTATTACCCCGGTTGATTCCCAACAGTGGCCGAACTATATCCGAAGGGGGTTTATATATTAATATGGGACAGCATTATCATCATTGTTAAAATGGTAAGATTAAGGGGTAGGGGTGCCCAATACTTAAAAATAATCTCTCTATTTTATTTTTTATTATAGTATCATTATTATTTTTTTTTACAAATGTAAAAAATAATTTTTAACTCTTGTAAATAAAACTATATCAAAATGTTTTCGAGATTCAAATTCGAACATCTTCAAAATCAGGTTTCTATTAAATTTCCACTGGATTGTTCAATTGAGTTCGAAATTTTAACTGTCCGCTTTCTCAGCGTTCGGTTTTTCAAAACCTTATAAATTTAACCTTTGACTGATGTGACAGAAATTGTAACGTATGAATGTGATGCGGTTTGTGAGACCACAAAATTGAAAGATGAATAAAAGACGGGAATAACTCATAGGATTGTGTTTTTGTACTAAACTTTTTACACAAGAGTATTATACTTAATATTCACCTATTTAGTCTCTGGTGATAGTACTAAAATTTCAAATGAAACAAAATTTCGGTAGTGTTTACAGTTAAACTGAAAATTACAAGTTAAACTAAAAAATTAAAAGAAAAATAGTGGTCTACGAGACCGGTAACATTAGTTAAAGGTTAAAAAATCATAGAATCTAAACTTTTTGTACAGAATTAATTCTAATTAAATTTAATCTATTCAAATATTTCTAATAATATTACGAGAACTCCAAACGAAAGAGAATTTCAGTTGTAACTATAGTTAAACTGAAAAATACAAGTTAAACGCTATTTTTTTTTTTTTTTGGGGGGGGGGGGTACAGTGTTCAGTCAGATTGCTAACAGCAGTTAAAGGTTAATTTTGTTGCTAATATAGAGATAATAATATATAACCATATGAATTATGTATAAAATTGAATAAGAGATTTCTTTGGGATAATATTTTTTAATCAAAAATTTTATTCAATTTATTAAAAATTTATTAAAGCATGCTCTTTAAAACGTTGACAATTTAACTGTAGGTTTGGAGAATCCGCATTAGTGTGGAGTTATGTGTTAAAAACTATTTACTAGATTACTATAATAGTATTAACCCTTAACTGCTGTGACAAAAATTGTCGCATAACTTACTGTGAGCGGCCTGTCAGACAGCTTAATCTAACGATGAATAAAATGTTAAATTAACTTTTAGTATATTATTTTTGTATTGAACCTTATATACAGGACTATTATAAATAAAATTCAGCTATTCAAAAGTTTCTAGAGATAGTAATAGGACTCCAAATGACACAAAATTTTCCCGGTATCTATAGCTAAACTAAAAATTGCAAGTTAAACTCTGAAACTTGAAAAACTCAGAAGTATGTGAGACGCTAACAACAGTTAAGGTTTAACAAAAATATTTATTACATATAACTCTAGTTATTATAAAACTGCACATGATTAAAATATTACATTATGAATGGTTAAAACCATGCAATGTTTCTTATAATGATATTTAAGCGGGGCTTTTTAAACAAAGAGAGACCCCTCACTCCTTTTTCCCTCACTTTCACAAAAAAATCAATATTTTCTATCGAATAGAATGCATACATGGGAATATAAATACTGATTCAAATAATCCGTGCAATGTTTCTAATAATTCTATTTAAATGGTCATTTTTAAGCAAAACGTAGCTTAGAATCTGATATTCTTTTGCCTCCTCCCCCCGCCACCACCACAGCTTTCTTTTTCTTTCAGAGTCACAAAAAAATTGTATATTTACAATAGCTTAGATTGCAATTTGTCAATTTCTAGAGCTGTAGAGTTTGTATTTTTAGAATTGGGCAATCTACATGCCATTATCCCATCTTATTTTATAGTTTTGTTTGCATGGCGTTATTACCCATATAGGTGGGTATTAACGCCAAATAGCATTGGTCAAGAAAAAACGCCATTACATTTTATGAATACATATCTCTTAAATTATTTTATTTTATATAGATAGTCAATGAGTTGCTGTATCAGATCCTATATTTGTTTGAAAAATACAATCTAAAACTAAGCCGTGAAAATTGGTAGAACCTTAACGTGGCGTTATTACCCCAGGATACCTTATATTCATATACTATACAAGACGCGGCCAATGGATGGTCCATTAGGAATTTTTGGTGAAGCAATCAATAAGGAAAATAATCTAAAACACATTGTCCAAAAGGTCTGAAACTGTATGATTATTATTTTTTTTTTTTTATTGATTATTTCCGATATTTCATGTATTGAAATAATAATCTTAGTAAACTCCATTCATCTTAAATTTACACTTATTGTTGTATTTACTATTGATTATATGGATTAAAACTAATGACAATAGTGTTTATTTCGTTAATACACATATTTACTTAAATCTATATTTTATTTTTTTATCAATTATTAATCTTTCATTCAAGATATTATTATTTTCTTACTTGTTATGAGGTATACTAATGAAAAAAATGTATGTCACGTCTAGGTGCTGATATTTGAAAAATGGCCCTTATTAGCCCACTTCCTTTTCAGACTTCTGTGTCCAATAGATTTTCTTACCCATAGCCCACTGACATACACAAACAGAAATCTTGTGTTTTATTGGTGTAGATATATAGGTATTTATATTACATGTAGAGTAAAACCTGTCGAAACGGAACCTATATACAGTAGAATTCTGTCTTAAATGGAAATTTTAGATGTTCCAGAAGGAAAGATTACTATATAATTTTACTAAATTAACCAGAAAACTGTCTTAAACTAAATATTATTTCGGTCACGTGCGATTGCTTTCACAAAGATTTTACTGTATGGATATAAGGTTAACCTGTGTAAACGAAACCTACCTATAATGAAATACTGTCTTATAGTAAGTCTTTCGTGGTCCCAATGAGAGGAACATTTTGAAATTTAACCTGCTAAAGAAGAAGAAAATCCGTTTAAAGAGGAAATTTTCACCATTTATTTGTAATTTTGTCTTAACAGTTTTTACTATTTTTATATTCATGTTTCGGTAGATGAATTCCTTGTTCTAGAGGTGTCTATCACAACCTGGCAACGTCACTGACTGAGCCCCCTCCACCATTTTTGAAAAATGTTTCAATTGTGTTATGTGTTCAACTGTACTAACTTTTAGTATTCCCTGTGTTATGCATACATATCTGTAGATCATATACAGGGAGCACAAAAAATCGTATATTTTAATGACTATTCACGGTAATAACAAAAATCAGGTTTTCAAATGCGTTATGTTTTGTTTTTTTTTCAAATTGTTCATGTAGACATCTTTCACCTTAGTAAACTATGAAGATTTATTGTAGTGTTCTGAATATGTAGAAAAGTGTACCATAATCTATACTGTAAGCACGATTTTTTGCTCTTGTTTAAAATCTTGTATGCGATAAGAATATTTCATGATCCGTTTAAAATCTCCTCATGTGTACTGGTTATATTAGCCAAATCACATTTATTTATTTTTTGCTTATTAGTTAGTTTGTTTGACAATTTATGCACTATTACAGTTATTTGACTGAGCAATATTTTTAGAATAAAATATTTGATTATTATCCTATAAAAATTTATGAAATTCTGACAAAGAAGATAAATCCGTCATTACAAAGAAAATAAAAATTACGTTATTTTGAAATCCTTCATCTTTTTGTTAAGATGCGAGATTTCTTTTTTAACAAAATATCCTATTTTGAAATCTTGTATGTGAGAAGAAAATTCCACGATCCATATAATATCATCGATTGAAAATTTTGGCTTCCAAACGGAAGTGAACCAAGTCGTGATGATGAAAAATGACCGTCAGCATAGGTTCGGGGACGTGACTTGTGTATGTGTACAATTTTAGACACAATCTTTATAAGAGATCAATACGTCTCTTTTCACCATCAAAAATAAAATATAATAATGATATCGATAATTCTTACATCTAAAATCACGGTTTTGTGTAATAAAAGTTTTCCCTTATTTCAGTATTAACTATTTTATAATACATCTAAAATCGAATGTATAAATGGTGTTAATATAATATTATTCATATTTTTTATTTATGTGTTAAATCTTTACATCAAAAATGATTCACAAAATATCTGCTTATTTCAGCATCAACTATTTAACAAAATTTTTTTTAATAAATAAAACAGATTCAGAATTAATTAATGATCTTACTTATTTAATACAAGAACTTTATCCAGATTTTACACTCGATATTTAATTCTTGTATCTAAAGTAATGTGCATTTTTCGTGATTATTTCAGCATTAATTATTTAGGAATAACGCTTTTAGAAAATCAAATACATGAAACACAAGAACTTAATTGTTTTAGCCGTTGTATATTATACTTATTCACATTTTACATTCGATACTAAACTGTTATTTGCATAGTTTTTGTTTACTTAGCCTTTTACCTGTTTAATAAGAATGGTTTAAGAAATTAATCTGAAATAGAAATAATTAATGATCTGATTTATTAAATATAATATTATTCCTATATTTTATATTCAAAACTAAAATTTCTTATATTTATAAAAGCGCGATTTTATAATATGCTTTGTAATTTTTTTATCATGGGAATTATTTCCTATTTAATAGAAACGCCTTAAGAAAGGAAATTATAGAATCGTAGATAAAATTATTATATCGCCCGCAATCCTTATATCGCCTCTTTTTTAACATTAGCATCACTATTTATATTTCCTGCTCTTTTTAATTGTATATGTCTAATGTAATTCGCTTCTATCTTATTTTATATTTTGTATAGTTTATCCGCATGGGATTAATTACTTTTTTTGAATTATATAATAACAATAATAGTAGTAATAAAATAGGTGAGTAAAATAATAAATTCTAACAATCAGGATACTTTATAAGGCCTTCTTTTACTTTCAAGAAGATATTAGTGTTAAAATAAATTCTATAGTCGGTATTTTACAACTAAGATAAAAACTAGATATTTGAAAACATATATTCGATTTGTAATAATCATAGATAGATTCAGATTTAAAAAACAAAAAATATATATGTTGCTGAAAGTAATATTAATGTAATGGCACCATTTAATTCGACCAACGACTAAAAGCAATAAAGATAGATGATTTAATTATAAATAACAAAAAAAGCCCATCAAATTGTATTAGGGTTAGAATTATAAGCGCATAGAGCGAAATTCCCAGTAACTTACACCTTATTTTTTTTTCTTTTAAAATGACCATTACAAAGTTTTAAATTTATTTTATATTTACCCTTTGTTTTTGAAATTGTAGTAGAGATACATTTAAAAAAATGTTGTTGACTTTTTTTTTATTATACATAAATTATATTTTTAGGGTTCCGTATTTAAAAGGGGAAAACGGAACCATTTTAAGATCACTTCTGTGTCTGTCTGTCACAGCATTTTACTCGTAAACTATGGAACGAGGAAAGTTCAGATCGGTAATAAACATTACTGACAGACATATTTACAGATTATTAAACATTCACAAATCTGTTTAGGAAAAACGTAGAGACGCTAATTAAATTACTTTAAAAAGTCTTTTTTTATATCGTGTGAAAGCTTTCGAAACGCTGAACCCAGAAATGCATTATTTTAATTTTAGGTATTTAATTTTTAGGAATATCATCGAAAATGTAGTGCAAAAATATGTCCCCCCCCCCCCGCCTTTATATCCTAATCTACTGAAAAGAAAATTATGAAAAAATTAAAGGTAGCCGACGTTAATTTAAACATTGCAGAAAAAATATAGCGATTATTCTTGGTCACGTAGTTTTTAAAAAAAGCGCATTTTTCCGTTAAATACAAATTTCGATTTGCGGTCATTCCGCAAGGGTGTTGAGGAGTGCTGGAAGTACCTATCGTAGCAGAAGTATAAAGGGATTGTTGATAATGATTTTCGAAAAAATCGTCAGTAATTAGCCGAGATATTGACCCTTAAAGACACGGATAGTTTGAACGTACATAATGACATTTCCGCGTACTACATGTACCATCGACTTTTAAAGCTTAGATAGCAAATTTAATGGTATATTTATGCAATGCAATGCCCAGTAGCAGTATGTTAGCAATAAACGTCAAATTGTTAAAATCAAACTAATTTATTTAGAATGAATCGCATAAATGCTATGTGTTTCGCGAGTAGATTGCACTGAGTTACCTCTTAATATACCTCCCATGTCTTTAATAGTAAATTAAAAACCCATCTGGGAAAAACGTGGCACGGACCAATGCGGTGTTGTAATTTTGCGACCTCGTTTCGAATCGAACTTAGAACAATGCCAAACTTACACTTTGAACAAGTGTTTTGTTTTAGTTACACTGTTAAAAGTAAAGATTTACTACACCGACTTACTTGCTTATAAAACTAAGCTACATTTAGTTTTATGAAATGCCAAATAGAGTTTAAAAATGCACTATATTTATTGTCAGTATCGAGTTAATTACATAAAAGAAAAAAAAGGGATATGATAAAGAAAAAACTATACAGAATTTGATATATTTGATATTATTTAGGCTTCATATATCTTTGATCTTTTATGGTATACCCATTATACTTTTCTAATATAAATTGCTATAACCAACCCGTATATTTTTTGCGTAGTTTTATTATTCTTTTGGCAACAATTTTTTTAATTATACAGTTAATAATTCATGTATTTATTATACGGAACCCTTTAAGCGTGAGTAATCCTCGCATTTGACCGTTTATTAAGAAGGTCCAGGACACAAAAATATTGAAATTTTCTAAAATATTTATAATGCTCTAAAAAGGTCTTTGTTTAATTTTTTCTGCTTAAAATGAAGTTTAAATCATGTCTCTAACTTAACTGAAAATATTAATATTTTCGTTTTGATTTGTTTTGAAAATCTACCTTTCAAGCAATGGTTGTCATGATAACAACTTCTTGTGAAAATGCGTTTTTCTTCATGATGGGTTATTTCACAGTTTCCCGCATTTAACTTGCTATAACTTAAAGATAAATAGTTCAAATTTGGAATAGGTCTTTTCAATTTTTTTTACTTCAATTTTGATTCAATAAATTAAAAATATAGGGTAACGTCCCCAGTAATTGGCATGCGCCAGTGATTGGCACATTCTACAAACATGTCCTAAAATAAGATTTATATCCAGTCTTTTAAAAATGCAAGACCATATACCAGTTATATGCTCATTTACTTTACAGATTATAACTTTGATTTATGCTACTAAATGACAATAGTGCCTAGGAAAGAGAAACAATTATGGCTTGTATCAAATTAGCCATTTTTGTTGCAAATGCTTCTTCTTTGGCTTAAGGAAGGCATGCATTTCAATTCATTATTATCTGATTTATAATATATTTTAAATTTTAATTGACAACAGTTTTGTTTAGTTAAAAAGGGTTACTTTAAGTGTGTAAAAGTATTTTCGACACAAATGTTTGGATTTCTGAATTAATGATAGATGCCAATTAATGGTGCTTCAATTTTGCTAGTTCCAAGTAATTGGCAGCTATTCCAATTACAAGGAATTCGCGAGGAATTTGAGATTAAACCACTTATTTTGGAAGTACTTTTAAATTTATAGACTAATTTTGTTTATCATTTGTTTTTATTTGAAAATATGAAATATTATCAGTAACTGGAATCCTTTAAAGCTTCATATGACAATTACTGGAGACAGCATGACAATTACTGGGTATTAATATAATACCCAGTGTATTATATAGTTTTAAAGTGCTCACATTTCAGACTAATATGCTGATTTCTTACACTCAAAAACCTGAAATATGGCATCTTCATCTACAATAAATCCATTTAAAGCGATTAAACCCAATGCAAAATGTAAAGTTTTTTTTTTTTTTTTTAATATAAACATGTGCCGATTGCTGGATCACAAGGTGTCATACATTGGTGCTCTAGGTGCCAATTACTGGTGATATCAGCAACTTTTTATAAATATATTTTTATAAAAATACTTTTTCAGTTTTTTTTTTCTTTTAGTGGGCAAAATAGATGCACAGATATGCATTCTTTGATTTAAAAATATTTCCAAGTAAATATCTTATTTCTTTGTAATGAAAATTGAAGTAAGTTTAAAGACAAATTCTTAATGTGCCAATTACTGGGGATGTTACCCTATATTTTCTTTTAAAAATGTGATTGTTTAAAAAGAGTGATACCATTTTCTTAAAGATTTTTAATTTAAATACTTTTATTTTTTATTGAAATTAATATTATTTAAAACGCTGAATCAAAATTAAAACTTATATATTTCTATTTATTTAAACGAAAAAAATGGAATTCTAAAAATACTATTTCGAGTTATAATCATTTTAAATAACCCTACTTTTTTAATATGTTTTAATTAAAAAAAATTAAAATTTGAGAAGTTTTATCGTGTGATTTCCTGTACAAAAATATGGTTAACCTTCACAAAAAATTTAAAAATTTCAACTCAACAAAGAAAAAAATTTTGAAATGTGTCCCGGACCCCCTTAATACTAAAAATTAAATTTTTTCATAAGTATGGTCAATAATTCCAGCAGCTGACGCCTTACCTTTTCTGAAAAACTAATAACTAAAAAGTAAGTTATAACATTTGAGACATTTAAATTACAACTAAATAGCATTATTGTGCAGAATTTGACGAGAGTTTTTGCTCAAGTATCAGTTACTATGGTTAGGTGTCAATAACTAATGCTTTCACATTATCGCTAAAATTTCGATTTTTAGTATTAAAATTTTATTGTTTCAAAGAACATCTTTGCCATTTTATAGAGCAAATTATGCAAACTTACGCATTATATGCCATACTTGTGAATGCATTTTCATAATATTTTATTTTATGATTGCGTTTTTAAATTGCAGTAAGTTTCAAAAGTTTTGGATTATATGAGAAGCTCACAACCAAAAAAGACCCAATCCATTTTGAGAAAAAAATTAGATAGGCCATTTAGAAGGGGCATATCCAAAAGTATCCTTTATTGTGTTAAATTTCTACAAGATAAGGCTACCAGCAATACTTCCAAATCAATTCTAAACTAAATCAATATAGATCTAGGAAAAATAAGAAAGGTATGGGAATTGAGGCTATTCTATTTAAATGTATGCCACTGCGCGTTGTCTCATGCGGATTACTGTGTATTTGGACTTTTAAAACAAGTTCTTTACACGCCTCATATAAAGACATTGGATGGACTCTGGAAAATTGTAGTCAAAAAGTGGAGCAAAATTATCCTTGATATTTTAAGAAAAGTTACTTTATCTTGGAAATTAAATTGTCATATAATAGTTCAAAAAAAAAGGTTTATAAGTTTAAACATGTTAAAAATATATTCTTATCTTTGTTAATGCATGTCTTTTTCAAAATAGTTACAAAAATCTATTGACATCCTTTGCATTTGCAGTGAATCGCAGTATTACAGAAATATTGGCTTTACATTAGAAATCTTGGCAATTAAATGGCAAAATATTTTTTACAAACATTGAAAACATTCATAAAATGGAAACACCTTTATGTTAGGACAGTGATTCATTACAATATAGCAAACACTGGCCAACGTGTAGCAAATAAGCTACTAGATACTTTCATGGTTGATTAAAAAATAATAGGTAAATATTTTACTAAGGAACAATGATCTTCTTTCTTACCTGCGACAGATATACAAGCCGATCCTACTCCTTGAATACTGCGTGCAAGGAACATAACTGAAAATGTCTCTCCATAAGCATACACTAAGAGAGTATGAAAAATCAAATAAACATGATATAGTAATTTTTTTTATATAGAATACAGATAATTTATATTTTTAAATTGTATTTAAATATTTTATCAAGTAAATAATGAATGTATCTCAATCAAGTGATTAAAAGGTTTAATATGTGGTTTCAATATCAAAACTTAACGTTTATGAGTTATAGCCTTTAGTCTAAAGATTTGCTTTGATTAAAAAAGTCGAAGCTAAAGGATAATAATAATAATAACAACAATAATAATCGTAGTAATAATAATAATATTATATCTGAACTTGGTTTCATGTAAAAATTGTTTTTCGAATAAAATTTGCAGGCAAACCCACTGAATGCTATTGAAAATTTAAAGGCTCATATTAGAAGAGAGTAAAAGCATTTTCAAAATGCATTTTCATACAAAAAGTAAAATTTTTACTGAAATATACAAAGTACCTCTTTGCTTTCAACACTGAAACACACTACATAAGCAAAATTAATGACGGTGCACAGTAATTTTGTTTTTATTCAGATATAATTTTTCTTATAAAGATACAATTACACATAAAATGTTTTCGAAAAAGAAATCCGAAGCAGGTCCGAATCTCTAGGCAAACACGTATGGTATGACAGCAGAAAAACCAAATTAGTCGGTCAATAGGGATATACCGTCTAACATATGAACAGGAAACAAAAAAAATTATATGGGATCAAGACATTTAATAAAAGGCTAGTTAAAGCATTTTTAGCTTTAAAAAATTTTCACAGTAGACTGACGTCGGTTGGAGCAGTTTGTGGCCTTTCATCAAAACTAAAAGCTTAAAACTTATTGTAAAGGTTAGAAATGCAAGCTTGGTGCTTTAATCTTTTGATGAACTATTGTTAAAATTCATAAAGATTATGGTTACTTAAAAAAAGTCTGTAGATGCAATGAAAAGTATTTTAAGTTAGTGTAATTCAACAATTTAAAACTTTTCATCAATATTAATATTTGAAACTTGTTGCAATAGTTACAAACGTAAACGGAATGTGTTAGTCTTTTGATGAAGTATTGGTAAAGCCTATGAAGACGTTTGTTATTTTAAATGAGTATGTAAATGCAACGAAAAGTAAGAATAAAGTAAATCAACTTTAGGATCATGTCAATCAACTATTTAAAGCCTTTCATTAGCAATAAAGGTTGAAAGTTAGTGTAAATATTATAAATGCAAAAAAATGCTTTATTCTTTTGAATTGTGGAAATATGGTAGTTATTTCAAATGAGTTGCGAAATGCAACGAAAAATAAAAATGTTTGGGAATCTTGTAATTTAAGAATTTAAAGCCCCTGAGACTTCACACACTTCAGTTCCTTTAAAATTTAGTGAGTTAAACAGAAAAAACAAATCCGCTTCCAATGAGGATTCAACAAGAATGGAAACTCATTTAAGTGTATTTATAGGACAATATCTATTAATTCCGTATGAAGACTTTTTTCATTTGTGTAAAAAGGAGATTGCAACAGTGTATTTGTTGAAATGGTGAAAAAAGTAAAAAAATCACAGCTGAATATTTGTACACTAAAGTTGTTTACATAAAACAAAACAAGCTTTGTTATAATATGTTTTCCTAAAATGTATAATGTGTGTATATACATTTATATATTTTTTTTTTTTTTTTGCTCTTTTAAAAAATAACCCTAAAAGAAGGGAAAAAAACATATTTACCATCCTTCAAGAACATATCTCAAAATAATTTGAAGCAATTTGTGATAAACAGGTACTGGGGTCCTCTAACCAGGGCCGTAGCTAGAAATAAACAATGGGGGGGGGGGGGGGGGGTCATATTTTTTTTTTCTCTCTCTCTGTCTGCGGCAGAAAAATAAATTTAGTGCATATTCACATTGTAGGTACTATATTTCTCATTAAACTGTTGTAATAACTTCATTTTATGCTAAGAAATGTATATGATGATGAAAAATTCGAGTGTATAACGAATGCAATATTAAATATCATGTTAGCTTCCTATGTACATATAGGATAAGCAAGTACTGAAACACTTATTTTAGCGACAATTTAGTAGTTCTGCAAAACTGTGAAAAGGCCTCAAAACTAAATTAGATTTTTGAACAGGATTTCATTTGAATTTTCGAAACAGAAAATCATTTAGTGACCTTGGAATGTTTTCCAGGGGGGGTCAAAATATTTTAGGGGGGGCTGAGCCGCCCATAGCGCCTCCTTAGCTACGGCCCTGCCTCTAACTGCCCTCCTCCTGGTGTATTTCGGAAGTACCTCGGAATAACATGTCTGCAGTCGGTTTGAGAAGGACCTCATTTGATTAAGAAAAATTTGGGCAGAGGACATAGAGGGGCAGCCTTGGGAGGAAGAAGAGGATTTTCAATTAAAAAAATTTCATTACTAAGACTTAATTTTGACACCATATTCTTCGGTAAGTTTTCACTTAATTTACAAAGCGGGAAGTCCTTTGGTCAAGTAATTTAGAAATTAAGCATCAGATTTAACGTTCGGCACTAATGTTATAGTTCTTTTTAACCATAGCATGAATAAATAGAGAAAAAAATTCTTCTTTGGAAATTTCCGGTATGAAACCGAAAGTTTTGAATAAAAAAACTCCATGTTAAAACTGTTGTTAGCTTTCGTTTTTTCAAAACTAAAAACTAAAACAAAATCACTTCACCTTTTTCATTTACGTATAAAAAACATTTCATATTTATTTACTTAAAACAGGTGTCACAAATAAAAAATTTAAAAAGTTGACATGTTTCGGTTCATTCATAAGAACCGTATTCATAACACATAAAATCAGTAGAAAACTAAATGACACTGGATATAAATATAATTTAAAAAACCCAAAACACAAAACATTGCTCCCCCTATGATCGTGAATAGCCATTGCCACTGCGGCATATAAACATAATATATATTGATCAAATATTAAATTTAATATGTATAAAATTAATATTAATAAAAGTAGAAAACAAAATGACACTGGATATAAATATAATTTAAAACCCAAAACACAGAATATTGCGCCCCCTATGACCGTGAATAGCCAATGCCACCGCGGTTCCCCCTATTAGACTCACCCTCTAAATATTTATTAAGTAATTCTAACCACAAACTCGGAATGTCATAAGAATAAGAATCATTACAAACCCAATCCCTCCTAGAATATATCTCTATGGATTCACGGATGATTAATTTTCGGAATAAACTTGAAATGAACACTAATCTACTATCTTTAAAACAAATTTTAACCCCCCTCTTTAAAAATAATCTTGATAACGCAGTCTTATCCCTACCAAATTTTATGTCACATTCATGCTCTTTCTTTCTAACCCCAAACTTTCTACCTGTCATACCGATTTAAAAATTAATATCCCCCCCCCTTCATTCTCATATACCCCCCGCTAGATCATCCTGTGGAACCGGATCAAAAGCTCTGTACAGAAGATGTTTTAACTTACAAGGAAGGTCTCCATTGGGGGCATACTCACAATTTTTTGAAAAAAATACGAATTAAACTACTCATGTAGATAATAAAAAATCAGTGAAAATTAGCGGCGGAATTACATTATTAGATATGTAAAAAAATAAAATAGTTTGGAATAATTGGCTTGAAAAGTTGAAAGCGACGCGGGATTTGGCAAGCAGTGCATTTCTTCGCCAAAAGCAGACGATTTTAACGAATCTGAAAATTGATTTTTATTGACTTCACTGTTAAACATCTGCAGCATTTACTGCAACGTCACTCCACTACTTTTACAGAATATCTCTCTTCTAACCAGTGAGAATGCTCCATAGCACGGTGAATTGACCGTGTCATACACTGTTAAAAATCTGCTGCATTTTGTTGCAACGCACTCCACCGCTTGTATTTAATATCTCCATTCCAACCAATGATAAAGCTCCATTTCACGGCCAAGTAACCGTTTTCTATACAAGCAAGGGAGTGCGTTGCAACAAAATGCAGCAGATTTTTAACAGTGTATTTTTCAATTTGGAACAATTTTAATCAATTTAAATTGTGTTTTAAATGATAAAATATATTAATTTCATTTTGTTATAAGTACATATAAACGTATATGACAAAATTACACTTAAAGTAAAGTAAAAATGCAAAACTAAAATTACTTAAACTAAACTTATTTAGATAAATTGAACATAGAAAGTTTTTCCTTTAAAAAGTATTCGAAGCGTAAAAGCGTAATTTTCAAAATTTCGTTTTTTCGCCAACCGGAGATAAATCGCCAAATAAACGAAATTTTTATTATTTTTTTACGGACGTTATAAGGAGGTTCCGCCGAAATTTTTTTATAAACATATATAACTATATGAGAAGAACATTCTGTAATTTTTTTCAGATTTTTCTGAGTATGCCCGTATGGAGACCTTCCTTGTAAGCCACCTCCCTAACAAGGAAGGTCTCCATACGGGCATACTCAGAAAAATCTGAAAAATTTACAGAATGTTCTTCTCATATAGTTATATATGTTTATAAAAAAATTTCGACGGAGCCTCCTTATAACGTCCGTAAAAAATAATAAAAATTTCGTTTATTTGGCGATTTATCGCCGGTAGGGCGACAAAACGAAATTTTGAAAAATACGCTTTTACGCTTCGAATACTTTTTAAAGAAAATACTTTCTATGTTCAATTTATTTAAATAAGTTTAGTTTAAGTAATTTTAGTTTTGCATTTTTACTTTACTTTAAGTGTAATTTTGCCATATACGTTTATATGTACTTATAACAAGATGAAATTAATATATTTTATCACTAGCTGACCCGCCCGTCGTTGCCCGGGTCCGTAATAATAATGTTAAACGAACTTGAAAATTTTATGATTTTATCTTTAACTCGAAATACGTGTAAATACACTGTTAAAAATTTGACCCTTTTGCTGCATCGTCACTCCACCGCTTTTATAGAAAATGGTTACTTCAGCTTATTATGGAGCATTCTCATAGATCAAAAGAGAGATATTCTATAAAAGCGGAGGAGTGATGATGCAGCAAAAGGGTAAAATTTTTTACAGTGTACATTATATTAAATACGTACCTCCTGACTGTGTCAAAAATTAGTTAAAAAAAAACTAATATTTAGCTCCAAAAATATCCAAAATGACTGCAATGGGAATCGCAGGAGGGAATATGTGTGCAACGATTGCGTGATTTTCGTGTTAAAGTGTTAATATTTATTCTTAAAATTACTGTTAAGTGACTTAACTAAATACTTTTTTCACATAGATATCCCAAGTGAAATATTTTGAATTTCAAACTAATTATATCACTCTTAAATCCGACTATACCGTGAATGAAATCGATTCTCGATGATTAGCTAAAAGGTTAGTATATAGTATTATAATTTCAGAGCCATTTTACAAAAATATGTGTATATATTTTTTTCAAACATGCGTAATGTTCATTCTGTGAGCAAAATCCTAACCGTAACCTAATTGTATTGTAATCATAACTTGTCTGTAACCTAGCTGTATCGTAACTGTAACCTAACTGTAACTTAAATAAACCATAAATGTAACCTGGCCGTCACCTTATCATAACCTACCCATAATCTAACCACAACCTAACCGCAACTTAACCTTAACCTAACAGTAACTTAACCGTAACCAAGTTATAATTTAACTCTAACTTTAAACGAAATATCTTAACCATCTCGCGCTAAGTACTTAGTTTCACATTCCACCGCTACGGAGCGCATTATGTTTTGTAGAACATCCGAATTTTAGGTCCGGATTGGATTCATGTTCATGGAAATTATTTTGTCTTCTTCGGATACGGTTATGGTTGTTTGGAATATTTTTGTTCAGTTTAGATTCGGTTCAATTCAGATTTCGTGGGGTTTTTTTTTTCCCTTCAAGTGGGATTTTTAAGTTCGGGTCGGGTTGTACTTCCATGGAAATTATTTTACCTAGTTCCAATGAGGTTATACTAAACTGAAATATTTTTCTTAGGTTCAGATTAGGTTTGGTTCAAATTTCGGGTTTTTTAGAATTTTTTTAGTTCGGATTGGGTTTATGTCCATGGAAGTTATATTGTCTTGTTCGTATCTGGTTATAGTTATTTGAAATATTTTCGTCGGATTCAGATTTGATTCGATTCAGATTTCAGGTATTTTTTCAAATTGATTTTTAAAGTTCTGGTCGGATTCATGTCCAGAGAAATTATTTTGTTTTGTTCGGATCCGGTTTTGGGTCTTTGGAATATTTTTTTCGGGTTCAGATGTCGTTCAATTCAGATTTCGGTTTTTTTAATGCAATTTTTAGGTTCAGGTTGGGTTGCGCATCAACGGAAATTATTCTGCATTGTTCGAATAAGGATATGCTTCCCTGGAATATCTTTGTCAGATTCAGATTTAGTTCAGTTTTTTAGGTTCGGATTAGGTTCATGTTCATGGAAATTTTTTGTCTTGTTCAGAGCCGGATATGGTTCTGTAGAATATTTTTGTCAGGTTCATATTTGGTTCGATTCAAATTTCAGGTATTTTTTCAAATGGAATTTTAGGTTCGGATCGGGTTCATGTCCACGGAAATTATTTTCTCTTATTCGAATCCGCTTATGGTTCTTTCGAATATTTTGATCGGATTCAGATGTAGTTTGCATAAAATTTCAGGTCTTTTTTCAAATGGAATTTTTTAGGTTCGAGTCAGGTTTATGTTCACGGAAATTATTTTGTCTTGCTCTTATCGGATTATAGTTCTTTTGAATATTTTTATCGATTTCAGTGTTCGTTCTGGTCATTTTGGGGTTTTTTTCAAAGAAAATTTTTAGATTCGGGTCGGGTTACATGTACACGAACATTATTTTTCCTTGATCGGATTGGGGTAGGCTTCATTTGAATATTTTTGTGGGATTCAGATTTGATTCGGGGCAGATATCAAATCCATTTTTTTTTTCAAATGGAATTTTTAGGTTCGGGTCGGGTTTATGCTCATGAAATTTTTGTCTTGCTTGGATCGGAGTTTGGTCTGTTTTTTTTTTCTGGTTGGGATCGGGTTATGTGTTAATACGCCTAAAAATTATGTTTTGCTACTATTCTTTTAGTGACTATTTTTGATATATAATTTATTTTGCTATTTGATAATTTATTACTGTGTATGAATCGTCTGCCGATTCGAACAATTGTACGTCAAACAGCCATTTCATTTTTGTTTTAAAAACAAAGTCTTAATAAAATATTAACTTAAATAAAATGCATTCAAATTTAATCAATGATTAAAAAAACTGCTTAAAAAGCCTTATATATACATATATTTACTGCAGCATAGCTAACCACGCATAGATTCTAATGTACGAAGTACCAACGATCTGACGTAACAGCTGTATTCAAAAATCCTAAGTTAAATTGACATTTTGCCAGTCTATGAATTTTAAAGGTCTTTGGGAGAAAAAAACAGTCACTTTTGAAATGTCAAAATCTCAAATTAGTTTCTTTCATAGAGTAAAAATAAATTAATAGAGTGGAAGTATTATCTCTGGAGGTGCTAACAACGTAACCCTACATTAAGTCCAATTAAGTACCAACAAAAGCACGTGATTTGACACGCCTATCAATTGAAACAGGTTTAAACCCGTACTTTTTTGCTCTTGTTTTTTTTTAAAGAACTAATCTATCGCTTCACCGGTAAAAAATTATTAATTATTTTATCATGTGTGTTTTAAATATCAATATAGAGAATTATTTTAACGTTTTGCTTGAAAATATAACATTCTTTTGTTAATACATAAAAATCGTCTGCAGTCAGAAATCTATATTTTAGATTAATATTTATTACTTAAGTTTTCATACATGATCTTTAAAGAATGTTTTCATCATTATATTTTAAATATTTATTTACATGCAATTATTAAGTCATAAACATTTTTCATCTACGTTATAAAGTATTTAAAATTACATTAAAGAAGGAAACTTTTAGTTATACAATTTTTAGTTCGTATCAAATGTTTTCAATATCTTATTTAATTTTAATTTGATATTTAATTATTGCTAATTTTCCAATTTCCTTCATTTTAAAAACGAACATTTATTTTAATAAATAATAATTGAACATAGACCATTTTTAAAATTTGGTATTTCCTCTTAAAATATGCTTCAATTGTAATTCATTTCTTTCAATTTCTCTTATAATACAAAATCCCTTCCACGTCCTTTTATTTGGCACATTAAAATTTGAGCGATAAATGGTTTCATATTGCAAACCTTTTTTGAGGCTTACTTCATCTCCATTTATCTCATTCCTGCATGGGTTTCTTTAATTCTGTCTCAGCTTTCTTATTACTTCTGCGAAAATTTTTACACAACCAACCAACCGTAAAAAAAACGAAAGAGAAAAAAATGGGAAAAAGATGATTTTTTATGAGAGTGACCTCTCGATTTCAATTAATTACTCAGTTAATAATTGGAATTTCGAAATTCTGAAGCTCAGGTGCATCAGGAGAGATTTGGGGCTGCTCTCAAAAAAATTTTGAGCTTCGTACGCGCTGTGGATTTTGCTAGCCATCGCAGACACACAGACACATACACAGACACACACACACACAGACAGAGCGTTTTGTTCTTTTATTAGTATAGATTTAAAACACAATTTAAATTGATTAAAATTGTTCCAAATTGAAAAATACACTGTTAAAAATCTGCTGCATTTTGTTGCAACGCACTCCCTTGCTTGTATAGAAAACGGTTACTTGGCCGTGAAATGGAGCTTTCTCATTGGTTGGAATAGAGGTATTATATACAAACGGTGGAGTGCGTTGCAGCAAAATGCAGCAGATTTTTAACAGTGTTGCACAAGCTACAACACCGCTAAAAATGTGTACCATTTTCTGCAGCGTCACTCCACCGCTTTTATAGAAAACGGTCAATTCACCGTGCTATGGAGCATTCTCATTGGTCAGAAGAGAGATATTCTATAAAAGTAGTGGAGTGACGTTGCAGTAAATGCTGCAGATTTTTAACATTGAAGTCAATTAAAATCAATTTTCAGATTCGTTAAAATCGTCTGCTTTTGGCGAGGAAATGCACTGCTCGCCAAATCCCCAGGTCAAAATTTATGCTTGTACCAGCAACAAAAATATGCTAGTTATTGCTAGGTATTGCTATGTCTGCTAGATTTCCAGCAAAGTGGGCCAATACACACCATGAATTGCTGGAAACTCTATGCTATTATAAGCTAGCTAGCATCACATGCTATGTCGCTAGCTTGCATAACAAAAGCATGACAAGCTATATGCAAGCATCTCATGCTTATTTCCAGCAAAGTGGACCAATACACACCATGAATTGCTGGAATTTCTGCTGGAAACAGCAATGTGTAACGCTAGTTTATGCTATTTTACTTGTTGGGTTATAGCACTTGGCGCTTGTCTAGCAAACAAATACCAGCATGAATTTCGACCTGGGTCCCGCGTCGCTTTCAGCTTTTCACGCCAATTATTCCAAACTATTTTATTTTTTTTACATGTCTAATAATGTAATTCCGCCGCTAATTTTCACTGATCCTTTATTACCTACATGAATAGTTTAATTCGTATTTTTTTTTTCAAAAAATTCTGAGTATGCCCCCGATGGAGACCTTCCTTGTTTTCCTTGCAACTTATTCTATTTTAAACTTTTTTAATTTAGCTTTAAGCCTCTCAAAATTACCCTTTATATAAGGAAACGATAGTCTTTTAACCCCAATCTCTTCCCCCTTCTCACATGCATTATCAACCAAATTACAATTAACCTGAGAATTATTTTTACCTCTATAATTTTTAACCAATTTATTAATTTTATCCTTTTTGTAACCATTCAACTTAGCAATATTAAAAATATAATTCAACTCCTCATACAAAAATTCATCAGAACAAATAATAAACGCACGATTAACCATGAAGCTGACCCAGCGGGTTGGTTGGTAGCGTCAGCTCCTCCCACACCGCTGGACCCTGGTTCGAGTCCAGCTAGCGCCATGGGTGTCTGTGTTGTCCCTGTGATAATGTATGTACCGGATATTCTGTAATAAAGTGTTCTATATGGTTTTCTGTGATCATTGGAGGTTATGCCGGCGAATAGCTGTAGCGCCTACCTCAAAGCAAATAAATGTTCAAATTAACCATGAACCGGAATGTAGAAAACGTCTAAAAATGAAATAGCACGATCATTTTCCAATTCAAACGTAAATTGAATATGTATGTAAGAGGTATGTTGACGATGTGTTTTTAATTTGGGAGGGGGGAGTTGAGTCTTTCATTATTTTTGTAGATGAAGTTAATAAGCTGGATGGGAATATTCAATTTACGTTTGAATTGGAAAATGATCGTGCTATTTCATTTTTAGACATGTGGCTTATTAGGGAGGGTTCTATGTTAAAAAGGAAAGTTTACAGGAAGGATATAGCTAGTCAGCATATTATTCCATTTTCTGCGTATTCACCCTTTGGGTATAAGTTTTCTACATTCCGGTTCATGGTTAATCGTGCGTTTATTATTTGTTCTGATGAATTTTTGTATGAGGAGTTGAATTATATTTTTAATATTGCTAAGTTGAATGGTTACAAAAAGGATAAAATTAATAAATTGGTTAAAAATTATAGGGGTAAAAATAATTCTCAGGTTAATTGTAATTTGGTTGATAATGCATGTGAGAAGGGGGAAGAGATTGGGGTTAAAAGACTATCGTTTCCTTATATAAAGGGTAATTTTGAGAGGCTTAAAGCTAAATTTAAAAAGTTTAAAATAGAATTAGTTGCTAAGCCACCTCCTAAGTTAAAACATCTTCTATACAGAGCTTTTGATCCGGTTCCACAGGATGATCTAGCGGGGGTGTATGAAATTCCATATGAGAATGAAGGGGGATATTAATTTTTATATCGGTATGACAGGTAGAAAGTTTGGGGTTAGAAAGAAAGAGCATGAATGTCACATAAAATTTGGTAGGGATAAGACTGCGTTATCAAGATTGTTTTTAAAGAGGGGGGGGTTAAAATTTGTTTTAAAGGTAGTAGATTAGTGTTCATTTCAAGTTTATTCCGAAAATTAATCATCCGTGAATCCATAGAGATATATTCTAGGAGGGATAGGGTTTGTAGTGATTCTTATTCTTATGACATTCCGAGTTTGTGGTTAGAATTACTTAATAAATATTTAGAGGGTAGTCTAATAGGGAGAACCGCGGTGGCATTGGCTATTCACGATCATAGGGGGGGGCGCAATATTTTGTGTTTTGGGTTTTAAATTATATTTATATCCAGTGTCATTTTGTTTTCTACTTTTATTAATATTAATTTTATACATATTAAATTTAATATTTGATCAATATATATTATGTTTATATGCCGCGGTGGCAATGGCTATTCACGATCATAGGGGGCGCAATGTTTTGTGTTTTGGGTTTTTTAAATTATATTTATATCCAATGTCATTTAGTTTTCTACTGATTTTATGTGTTATGAATACGGTTCTTATGAATGAACCGAAACATGTCAACTTTTTTAATTTTTTATTTGTGACACCTGTTCTAAGTAAATAAATATGAAATGTTTTTTATACGTAAAAAAACTCCATTTCTATTTCTTTTCATGTATTTCCTGTATTTAACAGATTTACTAGTTTTACGAGAATTTTCTTATTCAAAAATTTAGATTTCATAACGGAAATTTTCAAAAATGAGTTTTTTAAAGAAATCATTAAATGTCTGTTTTAAATGAAGAAAAAATAGGAATTATTTGGTATGAAAGATAATTTTTGAATTAAAAAAGGTGTCAGATTGGTCTCCTGATGTTTCTACCTCCGCGTCACTTGCAAGTCTATGTAATAAATGATTGCTACAATGTTCTGGACCAACTCCTAAAGTTCGCACCATGAGTTTAGAATCATTATGTATACGTAAAGGTATAACAAAGTTTTTTACGAAATTCAAACTTTTATATGGAGTAAACCAGCATATGCCTTCCTCTAAAACTCTGCTAAGACTGAAAAAACACCACCGTACATTTCTGCAAAATATTAATGCTGAGAAAACAAATCGAATCTTCAAATGTGTGCAAACTATGTTTAAACATGGAAATGTCATTTATTGATAAAATATGTTTACAATATTAGAACAATTATTACCAAAATTTAACGAAATACGTTTAAGAACTCTGTTTAAAAATATTTTTTCTAAAGTTTAAGTATTTTAAAAAAAGGTAATAAGTTTAAAAATGTTTACTTGTCATGTTTAATTTCTTGATGATGAAAAAAATTATAGTTGTTTTGTGGATAGTTGTTATTGTTGTTTTGTGAAAGAGTTGTTTTGTTTTAATTCCTCATGGGTTGACAAAGGTTTGTGGGATTGAAGAGGGAGAAAGTTGTTTTTCTAAAGCACCACCTTAAAATATTAACAAAAGTATTTTTGTTTAGCTGAAAATTAGATCTTAGTTTAAATGTCAGTTTTCCTTGTATTAAATTATATCAGGTATTATGGGCACTCATTCCCACATATAGTAATCTCCAAAAGCTGATGAAATGATAAATGGAATAATTCTTTTGGTACAATATTGAAAAAAAATTTCTTCTTACAAACAAGATATTGAAATTAAAAAAACGATACATTTAATAAAATTAATATGGAAGGCATCGTTAAAAATCCCTGTCGGCTTGGTGTATAGGCGGATGTAGATTTCGAAGAAAAGTGCTCATTTCTACAGCAAAAAAATAAAGTATGATTAGAGATAAACCCAGTTTAACAATTTTATTTATCCGATTTTGAAGATTTTTTAATTTCATTATTTCCGTAAGAGCTGGTTTTGACAGAATCATCTTAGCGAAATTCAGCTAAAAATGCCCCTTTTGATAGTATTTTTTTAAATATATTCTGAATTTATGAATAAATCGACCAATGTGGCACATTGTATAGTTCCTATATAAAAGAAACTGTCAATTTAATACGTTTGAGAGCAAAATTTAATTTCAAAAAGGAGTAAAAAAAAAAAAATAATTCGTTATTTGAATAAATCCTCAATTCTTCAATCACGTTCACTTAAGGAAATTCTGTTCAAATTGCCCATTTTGACAGCATATTTTTAAAATACATTCTGCTTTTATCAAAAGACTGACCAATACGGCAGATTATACAGTTCCTAAATAATAGAACCTGTTAATTGGATGCGTTTGAGAGCAAAAATGAATTTAAAAATGAGTCGGAAAATAAGTGATTTGTCATTTGAATACTTCCTCAAATTTTCAATCACGATCGCTTCGGGAAATTCTGCTAAAATACCCTTTTTAACAGCATTTAAAAAAAATATATTCTGCCTTTATCTAAAATCTGGCCAATGCGTCACATAATACAGTCTTGAAATAAGGGAACCTGTCAGTTGTATGCGTTTGAGAGAAAAAATGAATTTAAAAATGAGTCAGAAAATAAGCAGTTTATTATTTGAATACTTCCTCAATTTTACAATCACTATCTCTTCAGTAAATTCTGCTCAAAATGGCTATTTTAAAAGCATTTTTTGAAATATATTCTATCTTTATCAAAAAAACTGGCTAATGCGTCACATTCTACAGTTCCCAAATAAGATGTTGTTGTTGTTGTATGTATGTCGGCCAATTATCTACACTATGGGATATAGGCCCTAAAGGGTGGGATGCCCTCCGTGGGGGTCTTTCTAAGGGAACCTAACCCGTATTTACGCAAGGTTCGAAGAAAACCACGGAAAACTCCGAACGGTTAGGCCAACGGTCGCGATTGGGTTCGAACCCAGCACCTACTCCCAAATAAGAGAACTTGTCATTTGGATGCATTTAAAATCAAAAATTCATTTAAAAATGAGTCATTATATAAGCAGTTTGGATTTGAGATTTTTTCCTCAACTCCTATTTTTGTTTAATTTATTTCAGCTATAAGGATTAGTCCGATAAAAAACTTGTAAGTGTAAAAGTTATAGAAATTATTGAGAAAATGTAAAATAAATTTAATAGAATTTGATATTTTAAGAATTGACGAAGTTATGGATTTTTTTCTTTTCCCTCCCCCCCCCTCCTTTTTCCCAGTAAGAATTGGTTCTATCAAAAATTTGTCAGTACAAAATTTTTCTATAATATTAAGTACATTTATGAAAAATTTATTCAGATTTGAGAATTGACGAAGTTATGAAATTTTTTTTTCGCCCCTTGAGCCCACTTTTAATTTTATCAAATATATGTCATGCATAAACTTTTTGCCCATGTTTTAGAAGTAATATAAACATTAAAATTATTCAATATCTATTTTTCTTAAGAAGTTATGGTTTTTTTCTGTTTTCACAAAAACCCGCCCTATTTCTACCCCTTTGGTTCGATTTTGCCCATTAACGAACTCGACCGAGATTTTATGCCCCTCGATTTTATGTAAAAGTTTGAAGGAGATCTGAGCATAATTATAAAAGTTATCGTATCCATAAAAAAGTGATATAGACCGATAGATAGATAGATAGATAGATAAATTGATTGATAAACTTTTTTACTGATGGTAGTTTCGGGGTCTAGGGGTTATGATTGATTGCAGTTCTGCAAAAATGTTTCAGAAATTCGAACATGGGAGCGACCGCAATAGGTAGTATTTCATACGAAATCTACCTAAAAAACTCTAAACTATGAAATGTAAAGAATGTGTGAAGTAAAGTTTTAAGCAAATTATAATAAGTTGTTTCACAAAACTGAAATATCTGAAAGAGGAATGCCGTAGAAATATGTTCAGTTAAATGGTAGATAGACTAAACTACTCTGAAGATCATTTTAACTTTAGCTATCATTGAGAAAAATTACACAATTTCCCCAATAATAGAAACTTTATAATTCCACCATTTTATAAAAGCTTCAAAATTACAAATTTTTACAAAACTACAGATCGGATAAACAATAAATGTGGTAAATATTATAATTAATTATGTAAAAGATGTTTCAATAGGTTTTTTCAGCTTTAAATGCACGTGGATGAGTCATGAAGTTATTGTCGTGGTAGAAAACTTTCTATTTACAGAGCATGTTTCAAAGAATTTTCCGAAATACTGCAAAAGCACCTCTTCTAATGTATATCTAATTTGTGTACATAAGTGGTACTCAGTGTAGGAACACGATTTATGTGTGCAGAAAAGTAAAAATGTAATGAAATTCACTGCCATTTGCAGTGGCGTACTGAGAGAAAGAATTTTTGCGTTGGAAAATAGTGTTTATTATTAAATAACTGCAACAGATCCATTAACGATCATTAACGAAGAAAGGTAATCCCGTTAGAAATTATTATTGTTAACAGACAAATTATAGTCACTATAAATTTGAAATGGAAATTTCACTTGAAACCGGATAAATACATTAATTCTAAATATAGATACTACATCCAAATGACACAACATGCTTGATGATTCAAAACAAACATAGTGATACAGCCATGTTAATAAAATGAATTTTTTTCATTGCTTTATCGATTTTCGTCAGCAAATGGTGCATAAACAAATTATTATCAATTGTAGCATGATCTGCAATTTAAATAATACATTTAAATGTCTCCTGAAACTTACTTAGGCATGAAGTTATCAAAATGAGAGTCCCAACAAAAAGGGGAGTAGAGCAGCCCATTCTGAAACAAATTTAAATCGCATAGAAAAACAAGTAAATTATGAAAGTCTTTCTGTAAAAGTAATATAATTCTAAAATATATATTCAATCCCAAAACAATATACAAGTAAAATTATTTCCTATTAATAGTAATACTTTTGCGGAACACAGTAACTGACAAAGAAGATCTTCTTTAACTATTTCATTCATACTTGCCTCATATGAAGACAGATAAGTATTACCTTATAAAGGGAAAAAAAATCACCATCCATTTATGGAGATCTTATTTGTGGAAAGATAATAGCTAGCGTGCAGCACAATAATAAAATTATTCATAATGGTCTCTCATTTATCACGAAAGGGATAATAATGAATAGTAACCAATAATAATGAAAAATAATTTATGCATGAAATCGTTAAACACATTCTCACAAAAATTATGAAAAAAAAACATCAAAATATCAATGTATGTGTACAGTAAAATATCAATCAAATTTAACTGGCTGATATTTCTGAGAGTAAAATTAAAAGCTTTTAAATTTATTACTTAAGCCTAGTACAATTTTATGAATAGTATGTTGATGCGATTTACGAGTCAAAATTTGTGAAATGTTTGAGAACGTATCGACCACTGCTTTTTAAAAGTGTAAGTTTTGCAATTTTCTTGAATTAAGATGTCACTGATAATGCATAATTTATGTATGTTTAAATAATTAAAGTAGATTAAGATGACCTTCAAGCACTTAATTTTCAATTTGATACATTAATATTTATTTTATTTATTCATCTCATGGGGAATCTTAACTGTGCATATCAACCTACAATGAATCCCACCATTGAGGATAAACCACTCACTGTTTCCTTCAAATATTTAAATGGATAATATTATATACTTATATAAACTTTTATGTTCACAAGAATGATCTAGTTCATATTAAGAAACACAATAGGCTAAAAAAATGGGGTAAAAAAACATAACATTTCAGTTTGCATAATTTATATGTACATAGAAGTTACAAATTTAACAGCCAAAGGCTGAATATGGAACTTAATTAAAATTACGATTTTTTCCATCAATATTTTAAAAATAAAGAGTGTAATTTTTTGTTTTCCTTAAGATATTAATGCTTCATTTTCAAGTAAAAACAAAATAAATGTATCGTTGAAATTAGCCCCAGATTGAAATAGCTGTGAAAATTCTAATTTTTGAATTAGATATTCAAAAGATGTACATTTTTATTTAAATTAAACAGTAATTTGAAAAAAGAACAGCGTATTAACGAATACATTCAACATAATATTCAAAATAATTAAATGATTGGCAAAATCGCAAATAAATATGAAAGAGAAATAAAGGAAACTCAATTTCACAAGCATTAGGAAAGTCACTTGAGAAATAACAAAAAATTCAAGGTTAATGCTATAAAAATTGTTGCATAAACTTGTACAAAAATAGAAAGAATTGGTAATATACAAAGTATTTATAGAAAAACGGAATTACAATGGCGTATAACTAAAAGAAAAAAAATAATCTCTAAAGCAAATCAAAAGCAAAAAATAAAATTTTTCTTAAAATCAAATTACATAGTCTCAATAAAATATTATCCATTAAAAAATAAAACTAATTCTACGTTTTTGGAGTGGCGGTCAATGCTGTGTTTGCCGGAAAGTTGTCAACGTCTTCCTCAAAACAATTCTTTTATCATTGTCAAACATTGGAGTGATACGATTCATGTCAAGAATTGTCTACACGGTCAAGATTGTCTCATACGGTGTGAAATATTTGCTTTTATTTATGATAGAATCAGAGATAAAATGAAGTAGGTGGATGTAGTTTTTAAAAAAATCTTAATTAAAATGGAAAAATTAGTTTTAGGCACTTCTTTTGAACATTTATCTTTCAAAAAGCTAACGATCCTAAGCATACAGCTATCATTTTCAAGTCGCGATGATTGTGCAGTCGCAAAAGCAACTGTTCACACAAACCTTAGTCTGGAGATATAAGAGTAGTTCAATAGGCTCGCTCCTAATTGTAAAATATGTTTAAAAATATGCTATTACAAGCAACTAAATCTTAGAAATATTTCGATAAAAAAGAGGCTAAAATATTCAGCAAAATAGCACAAATTTTTATCAACGCTGTATCCCGCCTCAAGAAAAAAGTTTTCAAGGTAAAATAATATAGAATAAAATATTAATTTATGTATTTTTCCTTATAATTACTTATTCTAAATGTATACTCAGTAGACTTTATAAGTTTGATTTAAAAATTATGCTAATCTAAAAATGTTATGAATTGCACACTGTAAAAAAAAATTCAAGAGGTTACTAAAAATTTCTTAGTAGATTTGTATTCCACAGAATTTTTTAGTAACCATTACAAACTTTTTTTTTTGCAAGTGAAACAAGCATTTCTTTTGTAAACTGAACAAAAGAATTTTTTGTATAACTAACTTAAAAAATTTTAGTATGAGCCACAAAGCAAATTTTAGTAATAGCTCAAAAATTACTTTTAATAACCATTACGTGCAACCGAAGCGGAAGAGCTTCCTTCGAGCTGCATCCAAACTTCTGAAGCGGAAGATTTTCGGCAAAACCGCAATAGATGGCAGCACTAAACATTCTTAACAGCTCCGACAGGATTTTCATAATCCCTTTATTAACGCGACACTATAGAAATTTGGGGTGTATTTGGCGGTGGCAAGTTTCGAACCCGGGACCTTTCAGCCTGGAGTCCGTTACTATAACCACTATGCTATCAAGGCCACACCAACTGAGTTTTAGTAAGAGCTATTAAAAATATAAAACTATTAACTCTATTCGTTGCTAATTTTTTTCTAGTAATTCTTACAGATTTTCTAGTAACCGACTAAGATTACTAAAAAATTTTTAGTAATCACTAAAAGGATCACAAGGATCACTAAAGTTTTTTTAGTAGATCGACCTTTTTTTTTTTTTTTTACAGTGCATATACATATATCTGCATTCGGGGTTTATAACCTCATCTGTTTTTGATTATTCACATCCCTCATCCACAAGAAAAGTCAAATTCAGTAATATTATATGTATCACAGGAGAGTCTATACAATACTATAATATTTGAGAAATATAGCACAATATTTCACAATTTCAATCATAGAATTATAATACGTAGCTCTGCATTGATCTATAAAAACGTAAATAAAACGTAACAAACCTTAATAATAAAGATGTGAAAGATATCGGACGGAGTGGGTAAATTTATTCTTACACACAATTCCAACCCCTTCTGTGGTGACAAAGGGATTTTAGAGGTCTACACGGGCCGGAATTTCCCGGTCCGGACTCGCCCCGCCTGATGTAAAAATCAAAAGTTCGGTCAGAGCCTTGGCCCGGTCCGATCTGGCTTAACACAATTTCTACTGTTTTGAAAAAAAAATCAGATTTTTATCATATAATTAAGATCCCTTTAAAGAATACTGTATGTATATATTTAAAAATCCCTGTCGGCTGGGCCTATAGGCGGAGGTAGATTTCGAAGAATGCTCATTTCAACAAAAAAAAATAATAATAATAAAAATAAAATAAAATGATTAGAGATAAACCCAGTTTAATAACTTCATTTGGCCGTTTATGAAAAACTTTTAATTTCATTTTTATGCAAAAACTGGTTTTATCAGAATCATCTTAAGAAAAATTCAGCTCAAATGCCCATTTTGACAACATATTTTGAAATAGATTCTGAATTTATTAAAAAATCGACCAAAACAATACATTATACAGTTCCTAAATAACAAAAAACTGTCAGTTGAATGCATTTGAGAAAAAAATTGAATTTAAAAATGAGTCATAAAATAACCGATTTGTTGTTTAAATACATCCTTAATTTTTTAATCATGATTGCTTCGGTAAATTTTGTGCGAAATACTCACTTTGACAGCATTTTTAAAAATATATTCTATCTTTATCAAAAAACTGGCCAATGCCTCACAGTATATAGTTCCTAAATAAGAGGATCTGTAAATTGGATGCGTTTGAGAGTTTTTTTAAAACGAGTCATAAAAAACGCAATTTGCTATGTGAAAACTTCCTTAAATTTTCAAATCACGAAGACTTCAGGAAATTCTGTTCAAAATACCCTTTTTGGTAGCCTTTTTCAAAATATATTCTGTCTTTATCAAAAAACAGATCAATGCATCACATTATATAGTTCCTAAATAAGAGGATCTGTAAATTGGATGCATTTGAGAGTAAAAATGGATTTAAAAACGAGTCAGAAAAAAACGCAATTTCTTATTTGAACACTTCCTTAAATTTACAGTCACTATTTCGGAAAATTCTGTTCAAAATACCCTTTTTGGTAGCCTTTTTTGAAATATATTCCGTCTTTATCAAAAACTGACCAATGCATCGCATTATATAGTTCCTAAATAAGAGGATCTGTAAATTTGATGCGTTTGAGAACAAAAATGGATTTAAAAACGAGTCAGAAAAAAACGCAATTTCTTATTTGATTACTTCCTTCAATTTTTCAGTCCCGATGACTTTCGGAAATTCTGTTCAAAATACCCTTTTTGGTAGCCTTTTTTGAAATGTATTCTGTCTTTATCAGAAAATTGACCAATGCGTCACTTTATACAGTTTCTAAATAAGAGGATCTACCATTTGGATGCGTTTAAAATCAAAAATGAATTTAAAAATGAGTCAGAATATAAGCAGTTTGGATTTGAGATTTTTTCTCCAACTCCTATTTTTGTTTAATTTCTTTTTGCTATAGGAATTGGTCCTATGAAAAACTTGTCAATATAAAAGTTGTAGATACTTTTAGAAGATGTAAAATAAATTTAATCAGATTTGATATCTTAAAAATTGGCGGAGTTATGGATTTTTCTCTTTTTTCAGCGCCCTCTTTCTTTTCGTTTTAAATTTTTTCATCGGTAAAAGTTGGTCAGATCAAGAACTTGTAAATACAAAAGTTTTAGACAATTTTAAGAACATTTACAAAAAATTTAGTTGGACTTGATATCTTGAAAATTGACAAAGTTATGAATTTTTATCTCTCAAAATCCCTGTTTTTTTCGCCCCTTGAGCCCACTTCTAAATTTATCAAACATCTGTCATGCATATACTTTCGGCCCATTTTTAAGAAGTAATATAAACTTTAAACCGATTCGATATCTACTTTAATTAAGAAGTTATGGCGTTTTTTCGGTTTTCACAAAAACGCCCTCTTTTCCGACCCCCTTGGTCCGATTTTGCCCATTAACGAACTTAACCAAGATTTTAACCCCTTTGATTTTATGTACCAGTTTGGTGGAAATCGGTGAAGAATTATAGAAGTTATCGTGTCCATAAAAAAGTGAGATATATAGATAGATAGATAGATAGATAGATATACAGAGTGAGTCATAAATATCGAAACAATAGGCTATCTCCTTAAATATTGTCCCTAGACCCATACTTCCAATTTCAAAGTTTCACCAAAAAAGGTAAATTTTTTAATAAGATAAGTTGCAACTCCATGGGGGGTCTATTTTAAAAAATACAAAAATTAAATTTTTATACGGCCCCCAGAGGATAAAACTTCCAATTAGAAAAATTTTCCTTATCCATTCCTGAATTGAACAAAAAAAATTCCATCTTGATATCTCCAAAACTCAGAGAGTTATGACAATTTTAATAAATCGTGAGGTTTCAAGGGATCAGACACAAATTGAAATGCGTGTAATTGAAGAAACAATGTTGCTGTATGTTTTCCAGGAGACATTTATTTTATTTATTTATTTATAGAGTTTGAATTTTGAATGTTTTGTGATGGTTAACCACATAATTTGTAAGCACTATCGCATCATAAGCTTTCTTAAAATATTTTTTTTCAAAAAATTTAGAGTAAATTAAAATTGTCATAACTCAAAATATTATTTGTCGCGTTGAATTTTTTTTCTTTTAATTAAATGAAAATGTTTAATTTTCAATTTGATTCAGCATTTTAAATAATATTTTAAAAAAATAAAAGTATTTAAAATAGCAATTTAAAAAAAGATGCAATTTTTTGTGAACAAATCATATTTTTAAAAGAAAATTTTCTGGGTGAAAACATCTTTCGGCAATTTTTTTTTATTGAGGTGTTAAAAACTATTGAATTGTTACCGTAACCAACGGTTACTGACTTATGATGTAAGTTTAAAAATGAGAAATACTGAAATAAAAACATCTGATGAAGAAAAGTGCATTTAGTTTTAAACAAAGATTGGCTCCTAACGTTTAAATGCTTTTTTTAAAGTGTCTAGGTGATTAACTCCTTCTTGTGTAGTTTCGATTTCAGATTTTGTTTAAGTTTTGCCATTTTCGCCTTCTTTAATTACTGTTTAAATGAGTCAGCTTATTTAAACTTAATTTTTTTTATCACGCCGACTTCAATTTTTTTCATTGTTTTATCCCTGTCAACTTCATATTTTTCTTGTTAAAATTGTCACTACACGATGCGTAAAAGATGCCTATAATTAAGGGCCTCCAAACTGGTAGACGGTAGGTACTGGGTTCGAACCCAATCGCAACCATCGGCCTAACCGTTCGAAGTTTTCCGTGTTTTTTTTTTTTAACCCTGTATTTCCTATTGCATATAATTGGCCGGAATAAAAAAAAAAAAAAAAAAAAACAATCCCCAACGTGTTAACCTCTGTAAGCGGACTCAAAGGCTGCTGCGCTTTTTTTTTCATTTTTTAGAGTTTAACAGACAGTTTTCAGTTCAAATACAAATACATTTTAAATTTTGTTTAACTTGCGAATCAGTTATCTTTTTAAAACAAGAACAGGTGTTTAATGAATCTTCGGCATATTTCATTTAAACGTTTTAAGTTGAAATTATTCAATTAAATTTCTTAAATGATGTTTGGTTTGAACGCATTAAACCTTGATCAATTAAATACACTTAGAATGAAATATTAGTGGGAGCTTAGCATAAAAAAATACGCAACAGAAACGTTATACTCTTCGACTTTAACATTCGAATAAAGATTTTTTTTTAATGCCGTTTGGAATAAATAAACTACTCGGATGTAGCAATCGGAGGACTCTAAAGATACGAAATTCCGTGGATTAGTACAAGATATCACTGAAATCGTGTAAACTATACAAAATTCATTATGAAAACGCCATCCGAAAGATGATTGATACAAAAACGTAAACAAAACCAATTCATGTCAAGAAGTAACTGCATCTGACTTTTTATGGAAATTCCTGCATTAGTTCTTAAAGTAGAGCTATTGCAGAAATCGTAACAAATTCAGTGTTGCAGCACCTCTCGTGGAGCCATATACAACAAAATATAAAAAACGTCAATTCATGCCAAGGAATAACTGAATCTGAAGATTGATGATATTCCTTGCATTCTGGAGATACAGCGATCGCGGAAATCGCACAAAAGCCTTTACAGTAGGGTCACCTGTTAAGCGATTCACACCAAAAACTAATCAGCATCAATGTATATCAAGAACTAAGTAAATATAATTTTTTATTAAATTTTGTGTATTAGTTCTTGAGATAGCGCGCTCGCAAAATGTATATCATATACAGAGATACAGAAGCAGTGACTCACAGACAGACATTTTGTAAAAACATGTTTTTCGGTATCTCTGAGCCCTAAAACGTGTGAATCCGTGGAAAACCGGAATTCAAAATTTTCATGAATCCAATACTTTTCTCTTGTAAAGATAGAAAAAAGTAAAAATATGTTTAAAACCACATAAATTTTGAAGCTGAATAGTACAAACAAGATTTTTGAAAATAGTAAGTAATTTGTTAAAATATATTTCCATTAACATTAAAATGTACAATAACATTAAAATATATTCCATATGATCCAGTTAATAGAAGGGTCATTATCGCTATTACTATTTTTACTAAACTTATTGCCTGCGGCAATAAGTTTTAAAGACACGGTTAATGAGAGTTTAATTAATATCACTTAATTTAATAACACTTTTAATAAGTGTTTAATAAGACGGTCCGGCCAATGGGTCGTGCCAATTACGAGCCTGGCGCCAAGCTCGAGATATTGCAGACATCTAGCATATGTCAAGGAAGTTTAAAGCGAAAAGCTATACGCTTTTATTTTATATTTAAAAGTTAAAGTATTGTCTTGGGTCTACATTTAACAATGCGTAAATTAATGGTCGATCCCTAAATTGTATTTCAAATGAACTGATATCGCTGCACTCAGATGTATGCTAAAGTGGTGTAAGTCACGAATTTTGAAAAATTTTGGATTTTAATATCATCCAGGGATTTGCAGATATCGAGATGAATTTTTTTTTTGTTCGATTCAGAAGAGGATAAGAAAATTTTTTCTAATTGGAAGTTTTATTCTCTGGGGGTCGTATAAAAATTTAATTTTCGTATTTTTTAAAATAGACCCCCCATGGAGTTGCAACTTATCTTATCAAAAAATTTACCTTTTTTGATGAAACTTTGCAATTGGAAGTATGGGTCTAGGGGCAATATTTAAGGAGATAGCCTATTGTTTCGATATTTATGACTCACCCTGTATAAACTGGTGCGATTGCAATAGGTAGTATTTCTTACGAAATCTACCTAATGGGATGATTTTACAGTATATTTTGCAGAAAATACACAATAGCAATGTTAATAATTACTTAGATTCTTAGACTTTCAACATTCAAATAAGGACTCATTATAAAAATAATGTGATTTAGAATAAAAGAAGAATAAAGAAAGTTAGAAACATCATATCTTTTGAAGTTGTATAATAAAAAGTAGATTTATAAAAATATTTCTATATCATTTATTAAAGTTTTTCTCAAATCCAAAGGAACCACTTTCTGATACATTTCTGAGTTAATTTCTTTTCCGAAACGCATAAGATTAGCAGGTGTTCTTATTCAGAAACTATGTAATCGAATGGCGTTATCCAATTTTTGATACATGAAACATATCTTTGAAAAAATGCTGTAAAAATTAGCGTTTTGAATCGAATTTTTGGAAGCGACAGCATGGGAAGGGGAAAAAATCTGCAGACACATGAAAAGAATCTCTTGTATCTCGGCAAGTAAAGTATATACCAAAAAATGGAAAAAGCTATTCGATTCCAAATCCTTTCAATAGTCAGACTTGTCAAATTATGGCTTTCAGTGAATATAAAAATCTAATGAAGAAATAGTATGAATACATAATCCTGTAAACAAGTTATATATACACTATATGGCCAAAGATGACCGTCCACTTGCGATTTTAGACATTTTGTTAAATATCTAGAAAAATACTTGAAGAATTATCCTGAAACTCTAAGCGTGTAAATATAATAGTACAAGTCATATGTTTCCATAAAGATTTCCAGTCAAAACTCTATAGAGGACCGTCAGCAAATTGAAAAAGAACGAATAACTTTTAGATAACCCTGTCAAAACTAATGTAGAAAAAGCGCTATAACTGTAGACTACGATTAAGTGGCTTATTGTAATATAGTGTTTTCATTTTTATGTGGATAGCATGTATACTGGTAGAGAAATTAAGGTTTTTATAAAAACAGTCCCAAAATTTTCCAGATTTTTTGCTTATAATTTGCAGAGTTCTTAATATACAATAATGTTCTTTTCTGAAAATATGACAAACAAAATTGTACATGTACATAATACACTGACATCAGAATTAAAAAATAATAAAAACTGTATGAAAAATGAGCGGGTTTACTAAATAATTTTTCATTGAGCATGAATCAACGATATCAAAATTTCATTTGCATATTGTGTTACCTAAATGTATAGAGCAACTTCTGTAAATATTTCGAAAACATAGCTTGAAAATTCTGAAAGTGATCGTCTATAGAATCAGATCAAAATTTTCTATTACCAAACTGAGACAAAAAGATGAGGTGTTGTATCCATATATCCATTGATTAATAGCAATATAGAATACACAATATGGCACGTACTACTGCAGTTGGATAAAAACCCTGATTTTTTTGCTTCATTTTGGGAATAACGGATTTTGAGTTGATTCTACAGACGATCACTTTCAGAATTTTCAAACTATATTTTTGAAACTTTTACAGAAGTTGCTCTATACATTTAGCCAACACAATATGCAAATGAAATTTCGATATCGTTGACGCATGCGCAATGAAACATTATTTGTTGGAAATCTGGACAAAATCTTGTCCCTCTAAATTTGTTCAATAGTGATCGTTCCGATCCAGTTTTTCTTTTTCCATTTCGGTCGTAAGGGCACTCTCTTTTTTACCTGTAACTGATGCATAATTTTAGTTTCAGTTTATGTACTGAGTAAGTATATCTAGAATGTGAAACATCCCCATATGTGTGCTGTGATGGACAGACGATATAACCGATAGGTTTAGTTTTTGCTCTCTGCAGTTAAGAAGTTTTGCTATGGATGTATGTTAAAACAACGAAGTACCCCGCAAATGCTGGAATTTTATGTAAATAGTTTTATTTAAATTTAACATTCGAGATGAATGAAAATAAACGGATATGTTATTTCTAATTTGAACTGTTTCATAAATGTGCCATATTCTTCACGTCACACCACAGACCTTAAACACTGCGTTTGACTCTGCTCTATCCCCTAACAGTAAACCTGCTCATTTTTCATACAATTTTTATTGTTTTTTTAATTCTGATGACAAGGTATTATTCACAATGTTGTTTGTCATATTTTGAGAAAAGAACATTGTTTTACATTAAGAACTCTGTAAATTATAAGCAAACAACTTTGAAAAATTTGGGACTGTTTTTATAAATACCTTAATTTCTCTACGAGTATACATGTTACCCACATAAAAATAAACACACTATATTACAATAAGCCACTTAATCATAAACTACAGTTATAGTGCTTTTGCTACATTAGTTTTTACAGGGTTATCCAAAAGTTATTCGTTCTTTTTCAATTTGTCGATGGTCCCCTGTAGAGTTTCGGGATAAAATCTTTACGGAAACGTATGACCTGTACTATTATATTTACACGCTTAGAGTTTCAGGATAATTCCTCAAGTACTTTTCTAGATATTTAACAGAATGTCTAAAATCGCAAGTGGACGGTCATCTTTGGCATATAGTGTACATATATATAAACATATTTATGCATGCAAAAAAATTATATTCTTTTCAAACGTTTCATACTGATTGTTTTTTGTAAATAATACTGTTATAAGTAAAACGCTTTATAATAATAATAGAGAGAGAAAGATACAGTGAGAATGTGATATCGAGTTGAACACAAAGTTAACTTACAGCGAGCATAGATTGGTCACCCTCGCTAGTTTAATATTATAATGTAATGATTCAATATATATCTTACAACTTCCGTTTTAACCTAAAATTTTGAATGCACTGTATTAGAAATAAATTATTTAATTATTCATAAAACAGCTGGAAATTTTTTACCTGTTTGTCAAAGGTCCTACGATCGGATTGACGATAAGCTGCACTATAGCTTTCGATGCAAAAAGTAATCCAACTTCCTCATTTTCATTTATTATATTTTGTGGAAGAATATAATCTTCAGAAATTTCTATAACTGAAGAGTTGTGCGTATGTTGACATTTTGTGTGGTTTATTTCTTGGTTGATACAGTCTTCAGGATGAACTGCGATGTTTGTTAAGAAAACATCGGAATATCTAGGTTTTATCTGATTGTTTTCAAGACGATACAGCATGTCAGGTACTATAGGAACTACAAAAAAAACGTATTTCTTCAGATGGTGAACAATTTTTAATAAAAAAAAAATCCTAAATGTTTTACGTTTTGAAATACTATCAGAACTTTAAAATTGTACAGAAATATAAAAATTAATTGTTTTTATTTGCAGTTGTACATAGAATTGCTATTATTTGGAACATATAATATGCAGAGTAATTTAAAACGAATATAGTTATTACAAACGGCTATAACTATTTAATCGAAAAGAATTTGTCGATAATAATTTCACAAAATATAAAAGGAAGTTCAAAGTTCTGTTTACACACTTTATAAACGTTCTACGCTTATAACGTGACTCTTCTGGGTCACACAGAGAACATCTAAACATCCTTTTTGTTCAAACATCAGATACCATCTGCATTGGAATTTTTGGAGCATTCTGTATGTTACAATTTCAAATTTGTAATTTCTGTCATCAGTGTAGCGAAGATTTCGTCAGCGGACATTCAAGCATCTCCAAATCCTAACAGCATACACGTATGGTATAGGATGTTTGAACAAAAAGCATACTTTGATGTCATCCATGTGATTAATGGGAAACAGATTGGATATTCATAAAGTATGGAAACAAAATTTTGAGCTCCCTTTAAAATTGTGCGTAATTCTTAGCAATAAATTCCTTTCGATTAAATCGTTATAGCCGTTTGTAATCGCTAAATTCATTTTGAATTACCCTGTACTGCATGATAATGTTATGTTAATACAATAATATTTCATTTTGCAAATACAAACTGACTTACAGAATAACAGAAATAGAAAATATTAAATACATTTTTAACTTAATTGAAATTGAAAGATAAATAAATCACAATCACTTCCTACTGAGCCTGTAATTAGCAAAACGTGTATATCTACTTTTAATTTTTCTTAACTCAGTATTTTGTTTATTATTATTATTTCTGTTATTTAAGGAATTGTAAATTTCAACATTAATATGAAATATCAAATGTAAAGTTATTATTACTAAATTAATCCTTATCTTACAGATCTTATTCTGATTTTTCGGTATAATCATCTCTGCAATCGGATGTAACAAATCAGTCCTCAATATCCCTTTGTCTTACAAAGCATATTCACGAACAACACACCGATTGTAAAGAAACTTTGCAAGTAGGTAAAGGATACCGAGATAAACAGCTCCAAGAAATTGTATCGACAATCGCTATTTACTATCACAATTTATTTATTATTGCAATTTATTTATTATCGCAAAATAATTGCAATTCAAAAGTGCCATAAAAGGGTACAGGAATCATTGTTAGTGTCATATAATGTTATACTAAGTGTACAATAAATGTATAAAAATATGTTCATTAACCCTTTAAGCGTCCAGATTATTTTTCATTTATGTTTAATGATTCATAAATATGTTTTAAATATCCAGTAGCTTACACCATTTTTATTTTGGAAAGCCAATAACTAAAACGCAATTTATAACAATTTAGACAAGTATGTTACACCTAGATAGCAATATTTTGCGTAGGATTTTACAAAAAGTAGTTGTTTGAGTTAGATTTTTCCTAAAGTGTCAGTTACTGGTCAGATGTCAACAATGAGGGGTTTCAGCTTATATTAAATGATGTAAAGTTAGTGCCTCTGCTGCAAACTTCGTGTTCAGAGTTCAGAACTCAAATACTTGTGAGATAAGCAATCGCTGATAAATGCAGAACATTTTATTTTGCTTAAATATAAAAATAGAAACAAGTATTGACGAAACGATTTTTATTAATTTTTTTTTTCGAAAAAAGAAAAGAATATTTTAAATATATATACCATGTTATATTAATTAGAATATGAACCGAATAATATCTGTCATTCTGCTTCTGCTTCTGTTTGTGGTGTAAGTTGTACTTCATGCCACTACATTCACACTCTCAAACGATAAAATTTTAAATTAATATCTTTTAAATATTATTCTTTTTTTTTACACGACTCGGACATTAGCTGTTAGCCTTCATCCTTAAAACAGAAAAACGAGATGTGATACAAGGTAAAAGTAACATAAAAATTAAATATCAATGCAATTTTTTTCCTCGTAATGTGATTTCAGACGTAAATAATGTGTGAAAGCCTCAATTTTATTTTAGGGAAAAGAGGGGAAGTTAGTGACTTCTCGCGAGTCTTATGCAAATTTCATTGGGATTTACTCTTACCTGATACTTTGATCACGAAACATCAAGGTAAAAACATTACATCATGATAGATAAGATCAGGTAGGGTAATTATAACCAGGGTGTAATTGTGACTACTTCTATATTAGAAAAAATTGTGTACGGTAAAATTTTATTTCCTTCTTAGATATTGACCTCATAATGTATTTTTCATTTTAGATATTCTTTATCACTTGTTTGAAGCATTTTTGTTATCCGAATAGCAATTTGAAGCAAAGTCTACCAAAGTTTTTGATAAAAGGATTTGTCAAATTGGAGCTTTAATGGTCATATTTACCCCCAAACAAATTTATATAGGGAAGTATAAAGAGAAAATACAGTGGTCCTAATTTCTCCATTAGTGGTCTTAATTACCCCAAACTTTTGCGATTGTGAGATTTTGATGGGGTAACCACTCTTTTAATTTAAGAATAAAACAGCTATGAAAATCTAAACTTAAAAGAGGTGTTCTTAAAGGGTCAAACTTACTTCTTATGTAGGGGAGAGTGGGGATACTTGAGCATAGGGGATACTTGAGCCACCCCTATTATTTCTACAGTTGGTTAATTTTTCTTTCTAAAACTGACAATATGGTAACATATTTATAGTTCTGAACATGTAAAAAAGAAATCACATACCTTGGTACCATTTTGATAGTATGGTGATTAATAGTTGGTTTTCCCTATCTAAAGTAAATATTTAGGTGCATGTTTTTTTTATTTATTTATTTTTTTTTTATTAAAAGTTTTGTTTAAAGTTGCAATCATATGGATAAATTTAATAAGTATTATTTCAGTTTTATTTTGAATCTAAACTAGTTCAAATAGCTGCATGCTTTACTTAGTAAAACTCTGATAAACAAAAATGGTGGTAGTGGGGGTACTTGGGCCAGTGAGAATGGGGATACTTGAGCCATGGCTCAACCATCCCCACTAGGAAATTAGACATGGATGAAACAAACAAAAAATAAAATTGCGTCCTTATATTCACTTATTGATATTTAAAAAAAATAGTGACTTAGAAAAAAATGTTTAAAAATTTATATTTTTTAATGAAAATATCCATTTTATTTTTCATTTTGACTAAAAAAATAGCCTGTTTAAATAAATATAAACATAGTTTTCAATTTAATTTTTATTACATTAAAAATTTTTTAAAGTATTTTAAAAATCATAATCTCTAATACTTCAATTAGTCAGGTCCAACATATTAAAATATTTATTTTTTAATATAATATGTTAAGATTAATATTTTATAGTGAAATTGTAACATCATCTGTTACTGTAAGTTTTTTTAATCAAAGAAATGACTATTGTCACCAACAGAGGGCCCTACTGAGTTACCATGTAGCTAAAAGTAAAAAGATTTTGCAATGATCCTTCGATCACCAGCTATAACGACAAAAAATTATCGCATTACTAGCTTTGTTTTCTCAATTGGTTTTGAAGGAGTTTATGCATCATAATTTATCATTCTGTAAAATATTTGTGCAAAAATAAAGCGAAAAAAGTTACTTTTGTAGGTTCTTTTCCGTACTGGCTCAAGTATCCCCTCCATGGGGATACTTGAGCCACGATGTAAAAAAGAAGTAAAAATTAATTAGACATAGAAAAATAGTTCAAAATTAATTAAAAGTGGTTTTCAGTTGAAGAAAAATTATCAAATTTTCATTTTCAATATTTTATTTTGTTCTAAGAAATTATAAAAAATTTAAAAAAATTAAAATTTAAAAAGTGATTTAAGTATCCCCATCTTCCCCTGCTAATAACATCACTTTTCCAAAAAGAAAAAAAAGGTAAAAAAAATAACAATGTTGAAAATGTAAAAAGTGGTCATAATTTATATAAGTATTATCTTATTTCATTTTTTAAAGACATATTTTTCAAACAATCTCTGTATAAATTTTATCACTACCTGATTCTGGGCTTCAGTTCTGATTTCAATCAAGTCAGGTTGTTCAAATCTTATCGACTATATATACTGCACAATATTTAAAATTTATTTCAGTTGCTTGTTTATAAATATTGTTGCATGCATTAATTTATTTTCAAAACAACTATCCATTTAAAAAATGTAAGAAAAAATTACAAGGATAGGCTTTACCTACAACTGTTAAAAGCATGTTGTCTAATAAAAGAGAGATGTAGACGATGCATAAAGTGAATCTTCCAGACTGTTGTATCCTCCATAACTGCTTATCAAAAAACATTTTACAAGTGGGATACCTAAAGAGTACGGTTTTATATTAAAACAAAGTATTGGGTTTGGAAAGACACTAGAAAAGCTAATATATATTTTATGAAAATAGTACATAAAACAATATATGCATTGCAATTCCACAAATGTATGATAAAATTTTTAAAAGAAGTTTATTTCTATAATGTTAAATAGGATAACCTAAAAATAAAAGTCATTCCGTGAACTTAATTCTTTAGTTGTGCTTTAAAAACTACCTGCAAAGAAGTTTATTTCGCAGTTATTTAATAGGATTTTAACATTAGAAGTCCGAAATTTTACATATGCATATTTCTAAAAGTTCTACACCTAACGTTTTCCCGTTTGTTATCTGAAATATCTAAATTTAGCGAAAAAATTAAATATCGGAAGAAAGGTTACAGTTAGCCACTCTAAGATTTGAAGAATTTTTATGATACTGTTTTAATCAGTAAAATTCTAAAAGAAATACCAATAGTAACTATAACGACTTTAATTTAAATTGCTTTTTTAGTTTTTATTAATTTATTTTAAAATATACACTTTACTTTAAAAGTAAAATTACAAAATTACCACTTTGCCCACCTAGATTGGGTAAAGTGGCCATTATAGGTCAATGTACAGTCGTGAAAAAAAAGTAATAAACAACCCCTACTAATTCATCAACAAATTATTGTAGAAGAAAGTTACTGGTACCAAACTATTAGAAATAGAACATACTTTTAAATGATGTGTATAAAATTTGCTTAGAGGGACCATCTACATATTAAAACGAACCCAAACTTCATTTTATTCAATAGCAATACCCAATTTTAACAAGATTTTGAATTATAAACATTCAAAATTTAGTGCTTCTAATGTCAAATTATATTGTCATATTATTTTAATATTTTCTGAAATTTTAATTTTAACGTGATAATTTTTTATGTAGCAATAATGCTAAAATGTCCAAACATATACGTTGAATTTGCAATTTTTATAATGTTATGATATGAATTATGAATTATGAAATTAATATTTTAGAAAACTATGAATTGCAACATACAATTTTTTGATGGATTTAGATTTATTAACTCCTGTTTTATGAAATCCAAAATTTCAAATTTGTCTTCCAAGTACTTTTCAAATTATGCTTAAAAAGCGGCAAAATGATTGGTTAAGGGGCAGGCTACCATAGAAGTGACTAGATATTTTGAAACTTCCTACACTTTTCTGTAATCTAGCAGTCTTCAATGACTGCTTGAGTGGCCTAAGATGCCTTGATCAATATGGGATCTCCCTTGGTCAACAATCAAGTACCGAACTTCAATTTGGATATAATCCTTAAAATATGCTTGTTTTAAAATAATTAATTTCTCGAAAACTTATCGTTTGATATACGTGAAAATTTGTTTTTAATCTAATTGAAGATATCATTTATGCTGTCAGAATTTGTTACTGCTATTGACAAAAACAAATATAGGGTTTTTTAATACTTTGATCTCTAATCAAATTTTATATACATCATTTAAAAGTAGATTTTATTTCCAATCGTTCGGTACCAGTAACTTTTTCCTACGATATATTTTTGAAGAATTAATTGGAGGTGTTTACTTTTTTTTCACGACTGTATAAATAACTTTGATTCAGGAAGTATGCTTAATCATAACAAGCTAAAGTAACACACATTAAGAATCCCTTTTGAAACCAATTGCGAAAGTGAAAGCGTCCTCATAAAAAATATCTGTAAACAAAATAAAATAATAAAAAAACGACCTGCACGCATATCGATCTCAGCTGCAAAATCATTGAAAAAAAACAATGCAAAAAAATCACTTAAAATATTAAAATGCAACCAAGATATCGTTATAAATTTCTTCCGAAAGATTAGCATTAGCAAACGGGTCTTTTCATTTGAGTGAAGTAGCCTCTTAACAGAAATAGAGAGAATTCAGACCGAATTGTAAATCATCTCTATGAGATGTAAAGTGATCTACGTTTGTTGATGTATTTGAAAAGGTTAAAATTCATATTTTAAAAAACCATCCCCAAATTATACCATCGATTTGAAGGAGGTTTCAGCTTTCTAAGCATATTTTTGGTTTGTCGGTACCTTTAAAATTCCATTTTGAGGAGGTGTTACAATAAGGGGGAAAAACGTTTTTCGAAAAAAAGATCTTTTTGAAATTCTTTTTTCAAGGGGTTAATTGCGATATATTTTTTAATTGATTGCAGAATTTGGGGCGTAGGAGTACGATCTTTCAGAAAATGTCTTTCGTTTGAAAGTTTAACGATAGGAAGTTGGACGATATTAATCAATAAATAATGACAAAATAACCCCGAAATTTTTTTTTCGTTTTTTATTTTCGACCAATGTGTATATAAGCCTTCAGTGCATGTGTCACAGATTTTCCAGCCTCTCAAGAATCGAAATGGGTTTTTAATGAGAATAAATTATGATAGTTATTTAACAACTCAAATAATAATGAGAATTTTAAAATTCCAAGTCTTTTTTACATTAGGAAAGGTCTTTGAATTTCTTCACAAAAAAATTGAGCTTCGTACGTGCCGTAGATATTGTTAGCCATCGCACACACACAGACAGAGAACTAAGCTTTTTTTATAAGTATAGATTTTATTCTTTTTAAGCCAAAATGAAAAATTCTTAATATTATTCTCAAATAGTATGTTTTAAGATACCATAACAAATTTTAAGGTGATACATTCAAAATTTTTTTAGAAAGGTGTACTGAACAGACATTTTGTTCAAAAAATAAGTATAAAGTTTAATCAGTTCTTGAAAAATAATTTATGCATGAAATTAATTTCGTATGATTTATATATGGGCTATGATGTGTCTATGCTTTACTGTAATTCATTTCTACCTCTATTTTTAAGTAAAATACATTATGTTAAGTATTTCGCAAAATCTGCTTCATTTTACTTGTCGAGATGTTCCATGTGCCCTAATAACTAATTTTAATTAGTTAATTTACATTTATCCGTTGATAAATTCAATAAAAAAATTCTAAGTAAATGGTATAAATAATGTTTCATTTTTTTATCTTATTGCCCTGTCTTAAAAACGGAAACGGAGCAAAAGTTATATATTTTTAATAAACGCACATGCAAGCGCTTTCTACGAAGCGTAAATAGAGCAGTTTCATACAAGTTGTCAGCATAAGACTTTTTCATAATAGAGTTTGGTGCCCATGCCAAATTATTGTACTGTAGCAGATTTTGTGCGTGTGTGTGGAAAAACATGAAATGCAGTCCTAAAATTAGTCGTAATTTTTCAAAATGGATGTTGAATGCTCATGAAAATGTGGTTTTTTAAAACTATATATTTTTTTATACTTTTCTCTTTTTTACACCACTTATAGTGTATGAAATGGCTTGTTAGTCTCTCGTGAATATTTAAAAAACTTTTCGTAAAGGGTTAATGTAATTTTTTGTCAACGGTTTTCTAAGTTAAAAATGCAATTTAAACTCAATGTGAAGAACCATCAACATCTTTTAAAAAAAACTTCAACTTCACTCAATTAGCAAACGAGAAATTTCGATTTCTAATTACAAAATATTCTCAAATTTTACTTTACAGACTATAATTTTACGAACTACAAAAAATTGACTTCAATTATTGTTATTATTATTATTAATATTATTTTTTTTTTGGAATCCATTACATAAAATTGCAATGTGCAAACAGGTAAAAGAAATATATTATGTATTTCAATAAGTAATTTAATATTAAAATACTTAATTTTCAATTCATCGAAACATTACCTACATTTTGGCTAATATCCTGAAATTTTCTGTATTTTAAAATGTTTATTGCGATATAAATAATTACGTAAATTCAGAGTAAAGAAAATTTTGCATAAATATATCAAGCCTCTGAATGCTATATTAGTTTAAATCTCTTTTTATTATTATTTTTATTTACCTTATAATTATTTACCTTATTATTTATCTTGCCTTATATATTGCAATTAATATAATTCTATTAAAATATTAATTGATTAATGGCTTGATATTTAACTTTAGTTAAACAACAATAACGACAACGATGTACCGGTTGACATTCGACAAAATTATATATACTTACAAGAAACTAGTTTTATCTGTTTCCGAAAGCATATTTTGAGAAAGAAAATATTGTGAGGAGAAAGATATTCTAAAATCTATCAATAAATAATTTTTTAAAACAATAATCTTAACAACATTTAGTTTCTGCTTGTATCAAATATATAATATAAATTCAAAAAGGAAGAATCATCAAATTATTTTATACAAGACCCTAAATAACATGTAACTGAAAAACAACAGGCAGAAATGCCTAACAACAGCTAAGAGAATTGCAAAATATTCTCGAATGTTATTTTATAACTTTACTGTAATAATTAAAACACATAATTTAACATTCTTAACATATTCTTTTAAAAGACGTCTTATTAAAATTCATTACCTTGAATTATGATGTATAAAGCTAGTGAAATAAGTAAAAAATATGTAAGGTATCTCAAAGCTTTCAATATTAAAAATAAATTTTCATTGCCCAGAAAAATCAAGCATGTTATGTCATGTATTTTCTTTAATATTGATTTTAATTTTTATTGCTATGTAAAATTTTGACATAACTATGACTTATAGCGTAAAAACGAATTTTTTAATCTTTGATAAACAAGTCTCTTAAATCTTCGATAATTAAAATTATTATAATATCTTATATTAGTATTTTATTTTCTTCGTTAAAAGTTATTGTTATCGCATTTTTCATTCATACATCATAAATAATATACGTCACTTCTAATTCATATGGTTAAAACTTTCCATGTATCACGAAATCACTAGTTCTGTATTATAAATTCTGATAACAATTTAAATATTTCTCAATTCAGTTTTTAAAAGTATACAAACTATTTTTTACTTACTTAATACTTTTACAATTCCTGTTGTGTAATCCAATTTACTTAACAATTAATTTTCCCATTTGACAAATCAAGGCGTTTCACACAAACTGTTATGCGCTGATTAACTTCGATATTTCATCACTTCTGTGTCATATGCTATTATTAAATTTTAACTACATCTCATTAAGTAAATTTTTAAAAATATGTGTTTTTTACTTACTTAATCCTTTTTATTGTATATCCATATTTACTTAATAATTAAATTTTTCACTTGAGATTTTAAGATGTTTCAGACAACCTCTTATGCGTCGACTACGAAAACTTCTAGTTTCCATATGGTGGCAAGCTCCAATCAACATCTTCTTGTAATCGGATTAAATCCGAAGTCCCTTTCAATTGGTGTCCAGCAAGGGATTATTTAAGCCTACAGAAAACAGTCGCCCCAAAAACAGTCGCCTACATCCTCTGTTTGTTTAGAGAATCAACTCTTGTTAAGCTAAGAATTTACTTGGAATAGTGAGAAGGATTAAAAAAAATTAAGAGCTGGTATATTTAAGTTATTTAAAAAGTACTTTTAACTTTAAAGTGACTCAATTTTTAATGGTTTTGAAACAGAAGCGAAACTGAACGCTGAGCATACTATTTTAGCAAAAATATATAATGTAACACTTGTTTTTAAACAATTTATGTTATAAATTTAGGAATATGTGCAAGAAATTAATGTACACTTGGCAGGACAATGTAACTTATCTTAGACAGACAAATGTAAGCAAATATACAAGAGTAGCTTGATAAAGAATGATCGTAATTTTTATTAGCATTACTTTATTGTCCACAAATTTACTTTTATGTTTCATTGTTAACTTAATGTCATATGAATACGTGATAATGCGTTTCATTTATTTCCAGTAGTTCGTCAGTGGGAGCCATGAAAGTTCAGATTCTTTCTGTATCACACGGGAACGATAAAGGCAACATGCAATGAGAAGTATTCTCTTCCCTGCAGGAGATTTTGTTTTCGCCTGAAACGCCAATTAATGATGCGTATGCTATAGGAAACTTATGGAGACTTATTCCCTGTAGCACAGTTAAGCTGCTATCAGATTCACAAACTTTTCAGCCGATTTTAACCCAAACTTTTTTCCGTTCAAAGGGAAAAAATGGTTACAATTGTCATGACAAAAATCGGAGGAAAACCAGTAGTACTACTACCAGCCGTTAATATTTATTGCCTATTCGCATCAATTGCTTATCTCTGATTGGTTGAAATGTTGAAAGTTGAACAAAAACTAGCGGCTTACGGAGACTTTTTTGAACTGCGGAAAAAAGTTGGGAGATATTGTTGTTTGCTATCACACTGGATGTTGAGACAATAGTTCGCGAAAAGTTGGAGGAAATCAAGTGTTGGCTCGAAAATTGCTCGAAAAGTGTATGAATCTGATAGCAGCTAGACGAAGATTTGCTTAAGACAGAAATAGGAAGTTATTAATTAGATCCGAAAATTCCTCTAATTATGCTTACAGAAATCAACATTAATACGCTTATTATTGTCTGAATAGTTCGTTAGATATGAAAACTGTCAAAAATATTGCAATTACAATTGTGTGCAACTCACACGGTAATAACTTGAATGTGAACTTGAGACATGTTTGTGCGCGGTGAGTTCCGAGATACTTATACCCGAAAAACAAGACGTTCGCATGGAAGTCTGTTCTAAATTAAAGATGATGTTAGCGAAGATGAGACGAATTCCCTAATGTGAAGAAACATCTTTGTGGATGTTGTGTTATAATGAAGGCCGATGAAGTTATAACGAAATTATAATTGTTATGTCTTGGTTGGTTGGTTCTGCCTGTACCATCAACGTTAACTAAAAGTCAATGGGTAGACCCAATTTAAAAAATGTAAAACATGTGATCGTAAAATGCCAAAAATGGATGGCTGAGAAATTGCGTTGTGTTTAATAATTCAAATACTTTCCAAAAATAACTCAGGTATAAGCAAAGTTTTACTTCCGTGGGTTAAGATTAAAACTGTGGTCAAATATGAAGTGACTCAAGACATGTAGTTCGTTCGAACATAAAAATTTATTTAAAACTTAATTGCAGTCCAAACTATATTTTAGGCACCGTGGTGGAATTAAATCAAGGGGAGATAAATACTTGAATTGTTGTTTAACTAAGTTTGACGACATACATTTCAGTCAGCAAAATTAGAACACTTATGCAGCAGACATAAAATAACTTAGTACAATTTAGATAAGGTATAAAAACGTATTTAAGAAAAATCAAAATGTCACCCTTTTTTGTCACGGTAATCCCTATAAAGATAATCCCAATTCAGCGGCTTTCCAAGCACATTTTTGATAGGTGCAAGGCACTGGAAAAAGGCTCGCTATCCTGTAAAACTTGCCCTCACAAGAGCACCAAGGATTGACTTTCTCTGTCTCTGCCCCGGACACTAGCGAAACCCTCGGATTATATGCACGGAAGGGTTGCCACTCCAGAAAAGGCAAACTGCAACATCGTGCGCCAAAATATTGAAAAAAACCCGGGAACCGCCAACATCCACAGGCTAGCATGCCAAATGTGGCAGGCAGACAACGGGAAGTAAAAGTTAAAGTAATTAAACTGGGGATTGCAAAAACTGCGAAGAAGGAATCGCATAGGTAACCGCTAACTAAGTGCGAGGGGGGAGGAATGGACAAAAAGCGAAGCCAAGCTTGAGTTCAGAGGAACTCAAGTCGAAAAACGAAGGCCGTGTTCAAAAGCGGCTTTTTTTGTGCGCGCGCGCTCAGAAGATTCTGCTTGGAGTAGGTGCTATCGAAGAAGAGAATTTTAAACTTATTCAATTATTGTATTATTTTTATGGTTCAGAATTGGTAAATACAAATACCATATCTCTTTATCCTTTCAAAATATGATTTTCGTAACAGAAATACATACCTGTGACCACTCAAATAAAATTAAAAGTATTCCGGAAAAGTATCACGTGACCTATTTCATGTAATTAAGCCCGATTAGCATTTAAAAAATGACAATCAACCCTGCTCAAACCTTGACGCGCGCGACGCAAAAAAAATGATGGGCGATTTGATCACGTGATTGTGCGTTTTGTGCTTATCTCTTATTGGTTGCACGTTGTTTGTTGTCAAAGTTGGTAGGTTGACTGATACAATTTAACAATTGGTGATTTAATTTTTTTAATAATTTTATTTTTATTTATTTAAAAATCATTTATCAGTTGCTTTATACTTTTCGTATTAAATAATAGAATACTGTTGATTCTATTGTTGTAATTAATAGAATGCTGTTGATAAACCAAGGTTGAGATATCCACACGGGGGACTAGCTAAGGGGTGGGGGTACCCTCCCAAAACATTGACAAATGTTGTTACACTTTGCAAATTTAAAACTTTTATGTCAAATTTAATTAAAATTTTAATAAAAACTGCAATACATTTTCTATTTTTGATAGAATTTGCAAAAGTTACAACTCTAATTGGGAATATTATTAATTTTTTTACAAATAAGAATTGTATTACATTTTCAAAGTGCGTTAACTTGGCAAAATTATAAAACGAGTTGGCGAATATAAAAATTTGACTTGACAATATTAAGGTTTTCTCCCCCACCAATAAAAAGTCTTAGCGATGGCCCTGTATCCACATATTACAAGATTGATTTGTAATCTACAATACTGGATTGATTTCAATGGAATTTGCATTGTTAGTTAGATAATTTTTCAGAAGAAGTTTTAGTATGTATATATTTCTTATTTAATGATTGTATATTTTAATACCGTGTGGATAACAGGCCAAAATATGTCATAAAATATGAAAAACAAACAACATCCGAAATTATGTTAGTATAAGCAAAACACTTATTTATACTTTTAATAGAAAAATTATAAACATTCTAATCATACTTTATTCATTATAAAACTAGAAGGCAAACTCCAAATATTTCACTTCTTTAAAATATATGTATGCAGATATTCTTAATTTAAAAAAATGTATATCTTTTACATTTTGCTTTTATAATATTTTCCATTTTGACTTTAACACCGTAAAATATCCACGCATGCATTATATTTGCATCCTAATCTCAATAAAAAATTACTTCTAAAATTTTCAAAAAAAAAAAAAAGAAGAAGAAGAACATTAATAATTATTTTATGCGTATACGGATATTTTCGCAGAAAACTTTTTTTTTCATTTTCTTAATATATATATAAATCACTTTGGAACGATATTAATATCGTTCTAATTATCCTTTTAATATTCTAAATTTGGAATATTAAAACTTTCTCCGCAAAAATCTCATTTTCTCATATTTAAATAAGTATTTTATTATTATAATAGAAATACATGTGCTTCTGTATTATTAATATAAAATTTACCTTTAATAAAAATGTCTTATTTATTAATAAAAAGCAACCAAAAAAAAAAAAAAAACTACAAACCAACTTTTGGCCCGCGCAGGTATCGAACCCGTATCGTCTGGGTTCAAGCTCAGCATCCTGACCATTCGGCCAGCTAGCTCACTTTCATTTGTAACAGATTATCTTTATAATTGGCACTACAAGTAATTACATCCTTGATCTGTTCTCCATCTGTTACTGAGCGAACAGTTACAGTAACTCGTGGCACAGTAGCGAGGACTGAACGCACATCCCACCAAGTATAAGTATCCACTCCATGTCCGTGGCTCCTAGCGTGCGCGTGCAGCGCGCGTAACAGCTGAACACGGCCAAAGTAAAAGGGGGGGTAAACCAAGGTACATAGGTCGTGAATACGACAGTGGAAAGTATTTTTCATCATTAGAAGCATCAGTGAAGATAGTGGGGGTGATTTTGAGGGCCTTATTATTTAAAAAGTGGTTTTCAGCATATGTTTGATGTGTGAAAAATTGTGGGAAAAGTGAATTGCATTGACATATGAACTACTTCGAATAGCATCGTTAAAATTTAGACGATGAATAAGGATAGGATGATATAAAAAATTATGATAATTCTTTATAGAACAGCCTTCGTATTACGTATTTCACAATGCACTACATTTTAGGGCAATTACTATAAAATAAGATTAGTTTTGTCGTATTTTCTTGTTACAACCATAAACATAACTATTATAAAATAAAGCAGAAGGGTAAAACATGCGTCACAAATATAGACCGGGAGGCGGCAGTATAGATAAATCACCTCATCGAGTTCACGGATGAAATTCAAGGATTTGTTAAATTCCGAATCACATATTAAAACACAATCGGTCTGCCCAACCATATCTAGAGGAAAACACCTAAAAATCCGATTTTAATGGTTAACTCATTGGTTTACGATTGTGTTTTCTTACATCGAAAAGTATGAAAACATGGGAAACCGAGAGCAGGAAAACGTAATGGTAAACCTACGCATCAGCCGCTAAAATCGAATTTTCTGATGTTTTCCACCAAGGTATGACTTGGCAGACCGATTGCGTTTTAATACGAGAATCGATATTTAACTAATTCTAGAATTTTATCCGTGAACTCAATGAGGTGATTGACTGTGTGCCTTCTCCTGCTCAAATAGATTATAAAAAGTTTTCTTATACTATCAGACTATTGTTACAAAAGTTAATTTCTTCATCAAAGAAAGAGGACATCTAAATAAATATTTTAAAAAACGCATAAACCATTTGAAAACCTATTTTCAGTAATCACCACCCGTACGTATTAATGCATTTTGATTCTTTTGCGCATTCCTATAATATGCTTTATAGGTTTTTACATATACCATTTATAGCACTAAAATTCAATTCAGAAATAACGAAAAATACATAACATTAACTGGAAAATACTGGTATCACAGTAGGAATGAAACAAAATTTAATGTGTCAACATTTAGTCATAATATAAAAAAATAACTATTAATTTTCAATCGTTAAACTAATTATTTTTTTTTTCATAAGCCTGCTATTCATCTGAAAGATTCATCGATCTAAATCTTGGAAAGTGAAAGAATGTGACAAATCAAACTACATCAATGAATTTTGGTCGTAGGTTATAAATAAATCTCAAGCGATTACCGTTCCAGTAATGGAACTTACGGCATACATTGGTTTAAAATTAGACTGTCAAAGCGTTATTGGGTAAAAGCTATGAGGTATGGGGAAAAAAATTTCTTTTTACAGTTTAAATGCGAAGAGCACTGGTGACTATTAGAGCAAATTTTCTGTAATTCTGGAAATTATAATGCAGATGAATGCATAATATTTGAAACACAATTTCATTGATTTGCAATTATGAGGGGTACTAAAACTTGCTTTCTGTAGAATGTGATGTGCAATTGATTTATTATCCATCAATGCCACACAAAAACTTCAATTACATAATGATCAACGGGAAAAAATCATTTGAGTCGTGCTTTAATGATGCTACACTATTTCAAATACAATGAAATTTATGTACATTACTGACGTGCATTACAAGATTCTTACAGTAGAATATAAAATGTGTAGCCTTATATATGTGTCATTTACGCAGGTACACATGATATGAAAGAATTCTCCTACAATACTGACTGTGAGTTATAACTTCTTGATGTGAGTTTTCAGCTGTGATTGCTGAATGTATGCTTTCATCTGTGATATGTAATTCAAAACTTAATTAAATTTTGTGTGCAACCTGATTAGTGGATCCTTTACTACGCGGAAGAATTCACAAACATTAATGGCTTTTGACAGCGATTGGTCAAAAAGATTTTTACTACCTTATGTGATTTTTAAAAATATTTACTTAGATTTCTCATTTGATATACAAAGTTACTTTTTTTTCAAAAACTACATTAATTAAAAAATGTATAACAACAAATGAAAAATTAATTTTTAGCGTATTGTGAGATGAGTAAGTTATTAAAAGAGCTGCAGAAAGGAGAAGGGGAAGGAATTAGCCCCGGCACTTTCTCATATTTTAAGAAAAAGAAAGATTTCGTTTAATTTGGAGTCTCAATAACTAAAACTAATTGGAAAAATGAGTAATTGTTCGAGTAGATCCTCTTTGGAAACTTGAGGGTTAAGCGCGCACAGTAACATATAAAACTTTAGTTAGCCTTTTGATAATGCAGGACTGGAGATTCATTTTTATATTTAATCGTACTATAATTTGCAATTTAAAAGAATTCCTAGTATATTTCTCTTGATACTATCCTAGCATAAGTGTATAGCAGAGATTATTTTTCCATAAGCGGTATGAATATGGTAATTTTAAACAATGAAAATAAAAGTTCCCCATTAAACTGAAGGCATTGAGCTCACAGGCTATACACATTAATTGTATATTATACTCTTATTTGTAAGAATAATGCCTCTCGAAAAATAAATTAATGGCGGTATTAGCTCTCCTATTTACTCCCTTTATATTCAACCAATGAACTTTCAAATCTAAACAGAGAAGCGCCTTATCAGAATACACCAATACCAAATTTGAGGCAAAACGAGTAATTCCGCATGGAAAACTCATTAATCTAAATGTAGGGGTTGGGGTAGATCCGGCACTTTCTTAAACTTTTCCTCATATTTTTTATAATTTTTGGTTTATTTTGGTTTACCTCTTTATTTTTGCGAGCAGTACTTGACAATTTTTTTCATTTCTTTATTCCCGAACTTATGTAAAATTTTATATTAAAACAATATCAAATTAAATGTTTGGGATGATATTAAATAAAATATCTTTGTATTCATGGGCGGACCACTAGATCCAATTTAACAAGATATGAAATTGAATCTTCTTAGTATCGAGATTACCACTATAAAATAATCCCTGTCGGCTTGGCCTATAGGCGGAAGTAGATTTCGAAGAGTGCTCATTTCAAAAACAAAAAATAAATTTAATTACAGATAAACCCAGTTTAACAACTTTATTTGTCCTCTTTTGAAAATTTTTCAATTTCATTTTTCTGTAAGGACTGGTTTTATCAGAATCATCTTAAGCTAAATTCGGATCAAATGCCCATTTTGACAACATATTTTGAAATAATTCCGACTTTATTAATAAAAATCGACTAATACGGTACATTATATAGCTCCTAAATAACAAAAGACTGTCAATTGAAGGCGTTTGAGAGCATAATTGAATTTAATATTAAGTTATAAAATAACCAATTTTGAATACAGCCTCAATTCATAATCATGATAGTTTCGAAAAGTTTTGCGCGAGTGCCTCCTTTGGCAGCATTTTTTAAAAATATATTCAGCCTTTATCAAAAAACTGAACAATGCGGGGCATTACACAGCTCCTATATAAAAGAACCTGTCAATTGGATGCGTTTGAGAGTAAAAATGGATTTAAAAATGAGCCAAGAAAAACGCAATTTGTTATTTGAATACTTCTTCAAATTTCCTATCACTGTCACTTCGGGAAATTCTGTTCAAAATACCCTTTTTGGCAGCCTTTTTTGAAATATATTCTGTCTTTATTAAAAAATTGACCAATGCGTCATATTATACAGTTCCTAAATAAGAGTACTTGTAAACTGGATGCGTTTGAGAGTAAAAATGGATTTAAAAATGAGATACCCTTTTTGGCAGCCTTTTTTGAAATATATTCTGTCTTTATCAAAACTCTGGCCAATGTTTCACATTACATAGTTCCTAAATAAGAGGATGTGCCATTTGGATGCGTTTAAAATAAAAAATGAATTTAAAAAATGATTCAGAATGTAAGCAGTCTGGATTAGAAGTTTTTTCTCCAACTCCAATTTTTGTTTAATTTATTTTTGGTATACGAATTGATCCTATGAAAAACTTGCCAGTACAAAAGTTGTAGATATTATTGAGAAGATGTAAAATAAATTTAATTGAATTTCATAGTTTAAAAATTGACAAAGTTATGGATTTTTTTTCTTTTTCCAAACCCCTTTTTATTTTCGTTTTTAATTTTTTTTACCGGTAAGAGTTAGTCCTATCAAAAACTTGCAAATACAAAAGTTTTAGATAATTTTAAGAATATTTTTAAAAATTTAGATGGATTTGATATCTTGAGAATTGACAAAGTTATGATTTTTTTTCTCCCAAAAACCCTATTTTTTTCCGCCTCTTGAACCCATTTTTAACTTTATCAAAAATCTGTCATGCATAAACGTTTGGCCCATTACCTAGAAGCAATATAAACTTTAAACTGATTCGATATCTATTTTCATTAAGAAGTTATGGGTTTTTTCTGTTTTCACAAAAACGCCCCTTATTTCGACCACCTTGGTCCGATTTTGCCCATTAACGAACTTAGCCGAGATTTTATCCCCTTTGATTTTATGTACCAGTTTGGTGGAGATTGGTGAAGAATTATAGAAGTTATCGTGTCCATAAAAAAGTGAGATATATATATATATATATAAACTGGTGCGAATGCAATAGGTAGTATTTCATACGAAATCTACCTAAAAAGCCTGGATGTACGTATCACAACACCATATTCAAAAGGTTAAAAAGTGTAAATAAGTGCATCGAACTACTTTTTTTTTCAAGAACTACGTTAATTAAAAAATGTATAACAACTAACAAAAAATAATTTTTTAGTGTATTGCGAGATATGTTGGTCATAAACAGGGCTGCGCCATATAGGGGAGACTAGGAATGGTTGACCATACGAGAGGCTTGACAAACCCGTCCATTTTCATATTTAAATGTGTTTCAGACTTTTATCGTTTCATGCAAATAATTGAAACAGGTGTAAATAGAATCAGCTCTGAAGTGCTTTCAACATAAAAGGTGAGTTTTTTAGAAATATTTGTAAATTTTTCTCAAATAATATATGCTATAGAAATTAAAATAAGTAGGCTTTAATTTATTCACAAACATTGAGCTTTAATTCTAGGCTTGAAGTTTGTACATCAAATACGGCTTAAAATAACTATGTGCTATTCATTACAAAATGACTGTGTGGGGAAGCTTGACCCAGTCAATGTAAGGGAGAGTTAACCATGATCAAAGCTCCCTTAATTAAGTGTTTTTGGTAACCTTTTTTTGTTGTTGTTGTTGTTGTTCTATTCAGTATATAATAAAGTGTTAATAATTATATTTTTAAAAGAATGTAAATTTAATCTGTAAAATTACAGGAGCGATAGAAAAAATATGTTTTAAATTAACCTTTAACGGGTGAGACAGAAATTGGCTCATAACTACTGTGAAGCGGTCTGTGAGACTGCTCGATCAAAAGTGAATTTAAGGCAATATTAATTTATAGGATGGAGTTTTTGTACTTAAAAATTGCGTACAAAGGCTGCTATAATTAAAATGCACCTATTCAAATATATCTGATGGTTTTATTAACACGTTCGCTGCTGCTTACGTGACGATGTGATGACATTTAATGCCGCACAGTAGAAGTGAGTTTTTCCCAGAAGCCGATTTACTTTTTATAACAAAGAATTAGTGAAAAATTTTCCCGCGCCAGCTCATGACTGGCTATTGGACATCAGCCCACAACACACCCTGGCGCGCGCGTGAGTGGCTCCCTAACGTTGGCGCAATATCACGCGCTGGCGCGTGATCGGCAGCGAATGTGTTAAAGTTCCAAATGAAACAAAATTTCGGTAATGCTTGTATTTAAATTGAAAGTTACAAGTTAAACTATAAAAATTTAAAAATGCAGCTGTCTTTGAGGCCAGTAACATCAGTTAAAGTATAAAGGGATTCTGGGTTTCTGAAACTTATTTTATTTGATTTAACCTTGTAGCTTAAAGCTATTCTGTGTTTTTTAACTTTTTTTATTTGTTTATACCTTTTAGAATAAAAGTATTCTGCATCTTTAAAACTCATTTTATTTGTTAAAATCATATAGAATAAAGGTATTTTCCATTTTTAAAACTTATTTTACCTGTATATTTGTTTATTATTGTCAATATTTCAATATAAAATACAGTATGTCAAACCTCTCTTATAGTGGGTCAAGCCTTCTATATGTGAAGAGCCTTGACCCATTATTTTTACATGATTAAAATCGATCTTTTTTCAAATTTCTTATGTATTACAATTATGTCATTCTGATAGCTGATTCTATAACGAATAAAATGATAAATAAAATTTTGTTCTAGGTTCAACATTTAAAATGTTAAAAATCATTTAGGAAAAAGAGAGTCAACCATCCCTAGTCTCCTCTAATCTACTGGTATTACCTACTATGAACAGTGATTCTGAAAATTGATTTTTACGACGTAATATACTTTTTAAAAATATTTTTTTAGAATTCTCATTTAATTATATAAAAATGTTTTTTTAATTTTCAGTCTAAAATTTAAGACAATTAAAAAAGGTGTAAATTGTTGCTGTAAACTTTTTCTTTTGAACGGAAGGTTTAAGCGCGCTCAATAATACGTAACAGTAAAACTAAAGATAGTGATTAAATGCGCCAAACTATTCTGTTAAAAATGAATTAATTAAAAAAATTATAGCAATAAATGAAAACAATTCCGTGGGACAGCCTTGAAAGGTCTTTTGTGTTACTGAGCACGTTCACATTCTCTGATCAAGGACTCTGGGTGCACTGTAACGCATTGCTTAGGTGAGAAAAAAAGTATCAAAAACTCATTAATTAGACATTGAATTTTTTTTTTTTTTTTTTTTTTTTTTTTTTTTTTTTTTTTTTTCATGTCTGATAGAAAACGCAGATGAAAAATTGAATGTGATTGAAATTTTAGGAAAAGATAAATAATAACTTTTTATATCAAAAAATATAATGAAACTTTCTTTTGAGCAAGAATTGATTCCTGGCGTATTCAGGGGAAGGCGAGGAAAAGATGACGAAAGCTTCTACAATTTTTCCTATCCATTGTGAATAGATTTATTAATTGATATTTGTACGAGAATTTCGTCCACATCTTGCTTGATATTATGAATATTTTCAATTACCTCTTTTAAGTTTAAAGAGGCAAACAACGGAAAGATTATGCAAAAATGTAATTTTCATTATAATTTTTCAGACATGAGGATAAATGACGAAAATTTCTTTTTTTAAGTACTAACCAAGACAGTTGCAAAATAAATGCATCAAATTCGTAGGTCTTGAGTAAATTACGATGGCAAACATTTTAGGGAAACACACTGAAAACGAAATAATGCACATAACTTCCTTCAAAGTGGGAATGACATGGTTATCTTAGTGATGTGTATATCCTGCACTGAGAGAAAAATATAGTTCTGGCATCTAGAATCTAAATTGTAGCTCGAGAAAAAATAGTTCCATGTCATCCTTATAAATTCTAACTCCCTTAGCTGGCGAATTCTAGAGTCTCCTACTAGAATTCAGGAGCATTTTCCTATATTCTCGTTATCAAACTTATTTAAAAATCTCTACAAATAGATGCGAACATAAGAGGTTTGATTTAAAAACTATAATTCTAGTTTATGAAACCATTCCCGAAATTAAGCGAGTATTTATTGTTACTGAAACGATTCAATATCGTTTCGTCACCTAGAAAACCAGAGACTAGAAATGGTAGGTCATTTCATCCATTCAGCTTAGTTGTTTAACTTATTCGGATAGATCAGTCATCTATAGCTCTAGTTCAGGTATTCAGAAAGTGACTAACTTTTCATTCTAGTTGAAGGCGGTATATTTTTTTTTTCTCAGTGTGCCTCCAGGGAACTCTTTTGGTGACTGCTAACGTCTGTGATTAACTGTTAGAAACACTATTTTCGTCATTTTTCCCCATTCATAATCTTATCCCACATTCTTCTATATTTTAACGTCTTAATGGCATTAGTCAAATAAAATTATATTAAATCTGTAACTGATACTGAAATTCTATTTACGATACTTTTTAATAGTTTAATATATTTTCGGTGGCATTTAATGATACTGGAATATGTAAAAATTTTTAAACCTAATAAGTTAAGCAAATCATGTAGTTCATTTTAGTCGATTTATTAATAAAGTTTTAATAATAATTCCTGCATCAGATAAGTTGTCAAATAAATTGCAATGTAACTTCAATGACAAAGGATAATCATAAGAATGAGAAAAACTATATTAATAATTTATAAATCATTGAATAAATTATCTCAACTTTTTATACAAAATTTGTAATTTTATTTTTAAAAAATTGTTAAATGAGTATTTCCATGAACACTTGTCGTGTAAGTACATAACGTGTCGTACATAATTAGTAACAGTTAAGTTGTTGGCCACCGTTATTTTCAAAAGGTTTGCATGGCCTTATTCAATTAATGAAATCAAATAATGTATTCAATTAATGAATTAATGAAATGTAATCTCTGCTAAAATAAGTCACATTCTTCCGTTCTAAAATACTGGTATCTAAAATCGTAATATGTGACTTACACGACATGTGCTCATGGAAATACCTAATTAAGTTTAACTGAAATGAATAAAAAATATATCTAAATCCAGCACTTTAATATCAAAATCCAAATCTTTTCCATCTGAAAATAAACTTATTAAATTTTGATTTAAGAGAGAGTGGGGTACAGAGGACCTAAGCGCACAGTGGACCACCCCTTATATTTTACTTTTTTTTCTTTTTTTCTTTTCTTTTAGGCTAATTGATTACAGCGCTGAATTGATTACTTGCAGCCTTCAAAACACAGCGCTAGCTCATACTGATCCATTTTATACTGACTGGTTGTTTTGAGCATCTAAAAGTAAAATTTTTCATCATTGTATTTTCCTTTAAATTATAATATTAATATAATTAAACAATTAAAGGTAAGATAAGCAAAAAAAACAGCTTTTTTGTAAAGATAAGATACTTGTTTTAGTTTATTATTAAAGTTAATATGCTTAAAATAAAGCTTTAAATAACAATTTTATCAGAATGTATTGAATTTCAACATGGGGCACAGTGGATCATCCACTGCTGGGGTACAGTGGTTTACAATTCACTCTGTTGATTTAATGTAGAATTTCCAAAATATTTAATAATTTCTTATTCTCTACATAAAGATACCGTTTTAAAGTATTTATTTAACTATAAAATATAGTAAACAAAGAAAATGCCAATTTATTTAACATAAGAAATATTTTGATTTGCATTTATTGCTTTTCGAAACAATACAAATTCCTATTGAGTGTAGCTGTTATTACTAAAAAAATTTCTGGTAGATTCTGAAATTTTATTACTCATTTAAATGTAACATAAAACAAATTTGGAATCAAAACTTTATGCCGTTAACCTGCTGTTTATATCGGTATTATCGTAAAATCACCCTCAGATCTAAAAAAATTCCAGGAAAATTTCAGGCTCATAAGTATTTTGGAGTTTCATTTTGAACTTCGACTGAATTTTATTTAATAACTTCACTTTATTTCCATTTTTTCCTGTATCTTATTGTGATGTTACTTAAAAAAATGATGTTTTTTTTTTTAAAATAATTTTTCTGTTTAATTTTGTGTATGTTTTGTTCAAAAATGTTGCTCGCAAATTTTCATTATTATATTATTTGGGTGATAAAGAGGATTTAAATTAATAAAAAATCGATTTCATTGTATTTCGAATAATATTTACCACTCTGTTACCACTGTCACCAATTGGACCACTGTGCCCAATGCTTCTGAAGCACACAGGTCCACTTTAAAATTGTTTGCAAGTATATATATATTATATATATTATATATATATTATATATATAGTTATATATACACTATATTGCCATTGATTATGGGACACTTGCGATTTTAGACATTTTACTAAATATCTAGAAAAATACATGAGGAATCATATCGAAACTCTTAGTGTATAAATATAATAGTATACGTCATACATCTCCGTGAAGATTTTTTACCGAAACTCCATAGGGGCCGTCAACAAATTAAAAAAGAATGAATATCTTTTGAATAACCCTGTCAAAACTAATGTAGCAAAAGCGCCCAAACTCTAGATTATGATTGAATGCCTTATTGTAATACACTGTGTTCATTTTTATGCAAATAGCATGCATACTCGCAGAGTAATTAAGGTTTTTATAAAAATGGCCCCAAATTTTTCTAAGTTTTTCCCTTATAATTTTCAGAGTTCTTAATATAAAATAATATTTTTTTCAGAAAATATGACAAACAACATTGCACACAGTACCCTGTAATCAGAATTAAAAAATAATAAAAATTGTATGAAAAATGAGTAGGTTTACTAAATAATTTTTTACTGCGCATGCGTCAAAGATATCAAAATTTCATTTGCATATTATGTTAGCTAAATGTATAGAGCAACTTTTGTAAAAGTCTCAAAACTATAGCTTGAAAATTCTGAAAGTAATCGTCTATAGAAAAAGGACAAAATCCGTTGTTTCCAAAATGAAGCAAAAAAATGAGGGATTTTATCCAAAAGTAGTCGTAACATCCCGTATTGTGTATTCTATATTGACACTAATCAATGAATATATGGATACAACCCCTCTTGTTTTTGCTTCATTTTGAGAATAACGGATTTTCAACTTATTCAATTGACGATTATTTTCAGAATTTTCAAGTTATGATTTTGTGACTTTCACAAAAGTTGTTCTATACATTTAGCTAACATAATATGCAAATGAAATTTTGATATCGTTGACGCATGCGCAGTAAAAAATTATTTAGTAAACCAACTCATTTTGTATACAATTTTCATTATTTTTTAATTCTGATTACAGGGTACTGTGTGCAATGTTGTTTGTCATATTTTCTGAAAAAAATATTATTTTATATTAAGAACTCTGAAAATTATAAGGAAAAAACTTGGAAAAATTTGGGACCATTTTTATAAAAACCTTAATTACTCTGCGAGTATGCATGCTATTTGCATAAAAATGAACACAGTGTATTACAATAAGGCATTCAATAAAATCTAGAGTTTGAGCGCTTTTGCTACATTAGTTTTGACAGGGTTATTCAAAAGATATTCATTCTTTTTTAATTTGTTGACGGTCCCCTATGGAGTTTCGGGGGAAAATCTTCACGGAGATGTATGACGTATACTATTATATTTATACACTAAGAGTTTCGAGATGATTCCTCATGTATTTTTCTAGATATTTAGTAAAATGTCTAAAATCGCAAGTGTCCAATAATCAATGGCAATATAGTGTATATATTAATGCATTTAAAGCTATGTTAAATAAAATCAAAGCTACGTTCACTAAATTCAATCAAATAAATTCCAAGCTAAGTTCTGAAAAAAAAATTGAAGCATGTAAATATGCTTAAGGAATGTTTAAGAATGCTTTCAGGCAGATTGTACTTTCCATTAAAGAGGGGGAAATGCAAATTCCAAAAGTGGAACACTACCAGTCTCCCCTGTGTATTATTTAAACTGCACAAAATCAAAACTAAATTTCTTACTCAAGATGTCTGCAAAGCTATTGTATTGATAGCATTTAAGGACTTCTTACACATATATATGTAATCTTATCACAGCACGGAACAATGTAATAAAAAACAAATTCAATACTTTAAAAATCTGATTAAAAAAATTTAAAAAGTGAAAAAATTCACATCGCTCTTCATTTCATTTTATTTTATTTATAATTTTTGGGGGGAGGGGGGCGGACAATTATGGACGATAAATATAAAAAAAAAATACTTCCAAAATATTGATGTATAGACTTCAAAAAATTTCACCAAAGCAAATTACCGAACATTCCACAATCAAATAGCTAGATGATAATTCAGGTTAAATAAAATTTTCTTAAATACTCAGAAAACAAGGCTTTTCTGGACACGTTAATATCCAACACAATGCGGCAGAATATATTTAGGCAATTAAATAATACACATTGTAAAAATCACCGTAAACTAAAAAACAAGGCAGGACGCGTTTCGAGCTAAAACAATAACAACTCGTCATCAGCTGAAGCATACACGTGTACGTAAGGGGGACGATCTCAAAGATGAACATCGTCTCTTTCCAAATGAATAAATTGCCTAAAATGAACAGTTCATCTCTGACGTTGTTCCCTTACGGACACGTGTATGTTTCATCTGATGTAGAGCTGTTATTGTTTAAGCTCGAAGCGCGTTCTGCCTTGTCTTTTATTTTATGATGATTTTTACAAAGTGTATTATTTTAATTATTAATTATCGCCAGTATATTCGGTGTTTTTTGGCTACATTTAAGTGCTATTAATAGGCGGTTTTGTGAAGCAATGACTTGCTCTGTTATGCTTTTTAAAGGGTTACTCTCTTTCTCTCAGTATAAACAATATGGTATAGTATATATGTAAACATAATATTACAAGTCATATATTTCTGGGAAAATATTTTTTCCCGAAACCCCATAAGGGACCGTCAACAAATTGAAAAAGAACGAATATCTTTTGGAAAATCCTCCCAAAATTAATGTAGCAAAAGCTTTCAAACAGTAGATTATGATTAAATAGCTTATTATAATAAATAGTGTTCATTTTTATGAGAATAGCATGTGTACTTATAGAGAAATAAAGATTTTAATAAAAACAGTCCCAAATTTTGTCACGTTTTTTTTTGCTTATTATTTGCAGAATTCATTAAAAAAATGTTCTTTTCAGAAATTACGACAAACAGCATTGTAGACAATACCCTGTAATCATAATTTAAAAATAATAAAAATTTTATTAATAATGAGCAGGTGTACTAAATAATTTTTCACTGCATATGCGTGAAAGCAATCAAAATATAATTTGCATAATGTCTTAGGTAAATGTATCGAGCAACTTTTGTAAAAGTCTCAAAAACATAGCTTGAAAATTCTGAAAATTATCATCGATAGAATAAGCTCAAAATCCATTGTTCCGAAATAAAAAAAAGCTAAAAGATGAGGGATTGAATCCAAATACTCACGTGGTATATTATTTATGCTGTATTGACACTAATCAACGGATATATGGATACATCCTTTCATCTTTTTGCATCTTTGGGGAACAATGGATTTTTAGCTTATTCTATCGACGATAAGTTTTAGAAATTTCAAGCTATGTTTTTGAGACTTTCACAAATGTTGCTCTATACATTTAGCTAACACATTATGCAAATTATATTTTGATTGCTTTCAGTGAAAAATTATTTAGTAAACCAGCTCATTATTCATACAGTTTTTATTATTTTTAATTCTGATTATAAGATATTGTGTACAATACTGTTTGTCATGTTTTCTGAAAATAACACTTTTTTATATTAAGAACAAATTATAAGCAAAAAACTTCGGGACTGTTTTTATAAAAATATTAATTTTTCTATGAGTATACAAACTGTCCTTATAAAATGAACAAACTATTACAATGAGACAATCATAATCTTAAGTTTGAACGCTTTTGCTAAATTAGTTTTGACGGTGTTATCCAAAAGATATTCATTATTATTCAATTTGTTCACGGTCTCGTATGAGGTTTCGGGAAAAAATCTTCGAGGCAATATATAACGTGTACCATTCTGTTTACACACCTGGATTTTCCTGACATTTCCACATGTATATTTCTAGTTATTTAACAAATCGTCAAAAATCGTAAGTAGCCTGTCACGTATGGCCACATAGTATATAAGCCAAATATACATTAATTATATATGTTATTACTAATCGGTTGGTACCAGTCACATATTTGCATAGTGGTTTGTAGCAGCGTTAATAAGGAATGGATCTTTTTTTTTCTTAGTATAATCCAACAACATAAGCAAAACGGAACATGTTAGGTAACATGGTGAATACACACTTAGGTTTCAATACTCAACAGAGCTCGTTTAATTATGCACGGTACAAGAAATTTTATGAACGGAAATGCTTATTAGCTTCTAGCTCCACCCGGATGTTACTTTATGCTTTGACACTTACAACATTTATGTCAATGTAGATAATCTGAACATCACTGAACTTTGCAATCGGCATGTTGAGATTTAGCATACAAAATTTCGCGATTAGTATCAGAAGATGTGGGCGAATAATACATAGAGATTTAGCCTGGAGATGTAAAATTTAAATGAAAATGTACAGATTGTTACGTGCCAAATTTTATCCATCTGTAGTACCATGAAGTAGCCAAAACAAATGTTACATTTCATATAAGAATAGATAATCAAAATGCATAAACAAAATAAACAAACGCCGAATGAATGGTTTCTGTAGCATTTTAGTAGAAAGATAAATTACGTTAAAATTATTGACACGATATAACTATTTGGAACTACTTTGATATACCCCCCAAATCGTAAATTCGGCGACTTTTTTTTCTCGCCAAGCAAAATACCCATTAAGTTAAATTAAGTTAAATACAAAAAATAAAATTAATTAAAATTAAATTAAATACATTAATTAAAAATAATAAATTAATTAAAAATACATTAATTAAAATTAAGTTAAATACAAAAAAGGAATACCTAAAAAATACAATGAATACATAAAAAATACAAATGAAGGAATGAAGCTGAGTAACAGCAAACCTAAAAGGTCCGTAGGAAAAGTGCGTAGGGAATGCCAGATTTGGCGCGTAATTTTTGGGGGGGTATATCAAAGTAGCACCAACTATTTTTATAACGGTTATAGAAAACTTAAAAATGCAGAGCAATTTTTTTTTTTTTTTTTTTTTTTTTTTTATGCAGACAAAGATGAATAAGTTTTTGAAATCAAAAATAATTTCTTTTTTGGAAAGTGCATTTGTAGGTAATAAAAGTAAGGTAACATTTGTACTTCTTTTATTCTTTTAAATGTAATTTAAGGTACTAAATTATATACGTATAAAAGATAAATTATATTTAAATATATATATAGATATTATAATTCCTTAATAAAATGGAATAGTAATAAATATATGTGATTAGAGGATCACAAGTGGTTTCTGAATAATGGAACTTTTCCACATTCAGCAAGTGATGTTCTGAACTCGCTCAGGAGTCACCACATAATCTTGTAATGAGAAAAAGCTTCGTGAATTATTTGAAACTTTCTTTGCCAGTACCACACACGCTGCAATGCCATTTCACATTTTGTTTGGAAAGAGAAATATTCATTTACGGGAATATTTATTTCAGATTTTTTGCGTAATCAAAAAAGAATTGGTATTTGCCTTGTATTCATTTTTATACATATATCCAAAGGACTATTTATATTGTTAAAATTAATTTTCATGTTAGTATAATGATATAATATATTGAGAAAACTAATGAAAATATTCAACTAAAAGTAAAAACAGAAAATACGTTTAACTCAGAAAAGGGACAATTGTTATGCCTGCTCCTCCCAAATCACGCATTTTCACAAACACCACCATCACATCCCTGAAGCTCTGACTTCACCCCTTGACTTGCTAGAGGCCTGAATTAAATATTAAATCTATAGAAAATAAAAAAAATAAGGAAGAGCTGAAAACAATGATAATACATGTATTAGGATCTGTTTCAACCGACTATGTAAAGTGTGTTTGTTCTATCTAGAACTTCGAACAGAAGCTTTCTTTTGTTGTCCTCCCAAATAAAGAATACTTTTAGAAACATATATTTTAATTTCTTTTATTCTCTAGTGCAAATCATGAAAATCTGAAATAAAAATCTTTTCCGTTTTTTTTTTTTTTTTTTTTTTTTTTTTTTTTGAGATTGCGTGAAGCATTCAGTAATTATATTTTTCGAATCGCCCAAACATGATGGATAAATAAATGATAGATAAACTGAATCTATCTTATCTCAATTTTCCAAGAAAAAGGTATTATGGAAACATCTTAAAAACAAGCTCTACTTACTGTCAACAAAGAAAATCTCTTTCAAATTGATTTCTTTTTCTTTTTTAAGGAAACAATTTTAGATGAAAGGGATTTAAAATTTAACCGCTTTTTGAGTTTTTAATCTGTTGCTTTTTAAGGGATTGAAGATGCGGGATAAAATATTGTTTTCGCTATGCCGGTTTATTCGCTGCTTTTATTTAAATTTTGAAAATTATTAGGTATATCCATCAATATACGATGTAGTACAAATATTTATAGTAAAACATACTTAAAATATCCATAAATTTTATTCTACGACAGTGAGATTAGGAGGAAAAGATAAAATTCTCCATCATTTGTTCAACATGAACTTTGTTTTAACAGAAGGTTTTTAAAGCCATTTTAAAATGTCATTTATTTTATGTCCCTTGAAATACATTAACTTATAAATACAGGACTTCCATAAATTAATCATTCGATAAAATGTTTTTACAAAATAAGTTTAATAATTCATAGAAAAAATTCATTACTGATTCCTTTCAGCAACTCAAGTATACAGAGTAGACATAAATTTATTGTGTTATTAGTACATTGTACATATTTATATTGAATGAGAATACCGCATTTTCCGGCGTATAATGCGCAGATCAAACAATTTTGTTTCGATCCAGAAATTTTATTTAGTTATTGAAGCCAAATATGCACCGCGATCTAAAAAGTTACATCTTATTTTTTTTTTTTTTTTTTTTTTTTTTTTTTTTTATTCTGGGTCGAAAATGATTGTTTGGTCCGAGGATTATACGTCGGAAATTACGGCACACATGGCTACATGAGAGAGTGAAAAACACAAAGTTTACTTTTATATATAAGGTACCCTGGGGTAATAACGCCACGTTAATGTTCTACCAATTTTCACGACTTAGTTTTTGATTGTATTTTTCAAACAAATATAGGATCTGATACAGCAACTCATTGACTATCTATATAAAATAAAATAATTTTACAGATATGTATTCATAAAATGTAATGGCGTTTTTTCTTGACCAATGCTATTTGGCGTTATTACCCACCTATATGGGTAATAACGCCATGCAAACAAAACTATGAAATAAGATGGAATAATTGCATGTAGATAGCCCAATTCTAAAAATACAAACTCTACAAACTTAGAAATTGACAAATTGCATTCTAAGCTATTGAAAATGTTCAATTTTTTGTGAAAGTGTAAGAAAAATAAAGGTGTGGTTTGGGAGGGAGGGATGAGGCAAAAGAATATCAGACCGTGAGCTTCTTTTTGCTTAAAAAGGACCGCTTAAATAGAAATATGAGAAACATTGCACAGTTTTAACTGTGTTTATTTGAATCAGTATTTAGAATGTAGCTCGGCCACATTAGGGAATCAACCGGGGTATTAATGTAAAGGATTGGCGTTATTACCCCGGTATAGTTATTGCGCAGTGCATTTTAAATTACAAATTATCTCGAGAAGATATCCAAAATCTTCAACAACATTTTAAAAGTATATGAAATGCACTACAAATTTATGTAATTAACAAAGTATTTCCGGATAAAAAGATAGTCTTCACATCACAACACGTATCTCGCAAATTTTAGATCAAGCGTTAATTTTAGTTGTTTGTAAAAACAATAAGACCTAAAAATGAAACAAATTAACTTGAAGCTGTTTTTTTTCGATTTATATGACTCAAAACCCTTCTGCGCAGAGCACATGAGTGTCATTTACCTGATTATTTCATAATTATGCAAAATATAAGCACTTGGCGTTATTACCCCGCCTGGCGTTATTACCCCAGGGTACCTTATATATAAATATTCGATATGGCTTTCCTTCATTTCTTGCAAATTCCACTTTGATTAATCCCGTCTTACAATTTGTTAGTGAGCATGTTCACTACAATCTAACCAAGAGCAGTACTGATTCTGATTATAATCCAGAAATGAATTTTTAATGTGGCGGACAGCAAACCTCATAAACAAAACTCCATATACTGAAATCTATAAGAGAAATGTTTTCTGATCTGGGTGTCACGAAATAACATCTTTAAGACCAGTCCAAACCAAGACTTCACCAGGAAAATATGGTGTAACCTGCGACTTTAGAGCAATCTATCCAAAAACTTATAATGCTGTACACTGAAAAAAAAAATCTGCAAAGGTACTAAACATTTTCTAGGAAACTGGTATTCCAAGAACTTTTCATGTAACGATAACAGGAAAAATTCATGTAATCGATTCTGAAACTTGAATTTTTGCTGTTACCGTTACAGGAAAAGTTCTTGGAATCCCAGTTTCCAAGAAAAAGTTTAGTACCTTTGCAGATTTTTTTTACAGTGTACCAAAGGGTTTGTACACTTCAAAGAATTAAAGGTTTTTTTTTTCTTTTTTTGTACCATGAAATTTGTAAAGTACTGGCCGTTGTATCTGAAAATAGAAATTTTTTTCATTAAGTAGAACAAATATTTCTTTACGAAAATTCAGGTAGGAAGTGCTTGAAAATCCTTGACTAATAATATAATTTTGAACTTATATCTTAAGGCTGACAGTTACTCAGTTTCCAAATTCCCTTCACTATTGTTAAACCTATGATCATTTGAATCATTCGTATATTTAAAATATCTCCTCAGAAAATTCAAATTTTTCATTTCTTTTCTCTATATACTTTTCTTAAAAGATGTCTCTTTTTTCCATAAGTCTCAAAATATTTCTAAAATGTATCTTTAATCTTATATGAAGTGTTAAAGTCTTACCACAGTTCGTCAGCTTTTAACACTTAAAATATTAATTAACAAGGTTCGCACACTCCTTATATTTTTAAGGACTTTGCACTGTAAAAAAAAATCTGTAAAGGTACTAAACATTTTCTAGGAAACTGGGATTCCAAGAACTTTTCATGTAACGATAACAGGAAAAATCCATGTAACCGATTCTAAAACTTGAGTTTTTGTTGTTACCGTTACAGGAAAAGTTCTTGGAATCCCAGTTTCCTAGATAAAGTATAGTACCTTTACAGATTTTTTTTACAGTGTGGAAGCACTATTAATGATACGAAAATTTATATTTAATTTTTAAGACACAACATTTACAACCATCACTTCTATTCTCGAATTTCGCAATATTTTTCTGCAGAGAAATACTTTGAAAGTTCTGTCAGAATTAAGTAGTACAGTTGTCTAAGACCCTGACTAAGCATAGATTTTAGAAATATTTTGTAAACTAACATTCATTAAAAACATTCATTTTCTGAGGAGATGTTTTAAACGTACAAATGCATTCTATGCACATTGACTTAGCGTTAGTTAAAAATTCGGAAGTTGAGCGAATAGCAGCTTTAGTATTAATATTCAATTACAAAAACTATTCAGTTAACTATTCAAACTATTCAATCACAAAACCACCCAAGTAATTTGTGTCCTCCCTGTATTTTATGAAACGTTTTACAACGTTAAAACTTCTCAATAGACTTCAACATGAATACCGTGCATTGCTTGCAAAATTTGATGCTCTATTTAACCACACTGTAAAAAAAAATCTGCAAAGGTACTAAACCTTTTCTAGGAAACTGGGATTCCAAGAACTTTTCCTGTAACGGTAACAGCAAAAATTCAAGTTTCAGAATCGATTACATGAATTTTTCCTGTTATCGTTACATGAAAAGTTCTTGGAATCCCAGTTTCCTAGAAAATGTTTAGTACCTTCACAGATTTTTTTTTACAGTGCACTTCACGACGAACGTCTCGGATACGACTTTTTAATTTTAAATAGCACTATTAACCTATTTATCTGGAGAAATTCTGATATCGAGTAATGTGAAGATTACTATTGATGGAAAATAGAGGTGCTTAAAAGTAAGCATTGAACGCACCTTTACACTTTTCTACGTTATTCTTGTTCTGAAGATTTTAAATTGTTTAATAATTTGAAATCTATACATAGTGAGTTTCAGTCATTCAAAAACAAGTTTAGTCGTATAGTATTGAAAAAAGAGTTTCCTCCCTCGCCCAATCATCTATGGATAAGTGCTATGATATTTTTATTCCTGTTCAACATTTAAACTTCGTATAATGCTCAATAACGCTTGTGAAATACAGCAACAGATGGCAGAGCCATTTCTTTTCAAATCTTCAATTTAAAAATCTACCTTTAAGAAATTAGTTCCTGTTCTGCACGAGAAAAGATTTTCTCAAAGATTTTCTCCATATGAATATCAACAAAAATGTCATTTTTTTCTATCTTTTAACTTTTTATTTTGTGGTAAAGATGTCACAAGTTTAAATTTTCGCAAAAACTAATTAATAACTCTTAGCAGTAAATTTTAATGCTTGTAACCATTATATCAGGGTAGTTTTGTAATATTGTAATAATGGAAAATTTTGGAAATTTTCAACATTATTTACTCTTAATAATCTATTTCAAAGCCATTATAAGTACCATATAATAGTTTGCATTCACTTAAAAATTATTTATTTGTTAGAGGATTAAATAATATTCACTTTCTAACTGAATACAGTTGCGCGGCCAATGAATTTACTACACTGTAAAAAAAAAAAAAAAAATCTGTAAAGGTACAAAACATTTTCTAGGAAACTGGGATTCCAAGAACTTTTCATGTAACGATAACAGGCAAAATCCATGTAACCGATTCTAAAACTTGAGTTTTTGTTGTTACCGTTACAGGAAAAGTTCTTGGAATACCAATTTCCTAGTAAAGTATAGTACCTTTACAGATTTTTTTTTACAATATAGGATCATGATTAAACTTCTTTATTTTGAGGCAGAAATATTTTCTTTTACGTTTACCTGTATTTTTGTGATGCAAAACATTTTGATCTCTTGAAATTGTTTAAACACCATTTAAACGATCTTTCCTTGTTTAAACATTATGAAATTCACATTTTCGCTTTTAAAACATTTGCTGCAAAATAACGGAAAATATACTGATAATTCTTTTGAAAATTTACACATAGCTAAAAACCTAAATATAGTTAAAAAAACAGAAAAACTAATCTTTAAATTTATCATAGACACTGTATATTTACATGAATAAAAATTTCCAAGAACCTGTAAACCTGATATGATAAAAGTACTGAAAATTTTTTCCATTTTAAATGAGCAATGTGCTTTTGTCGCCAAAACTGTGAATAAATTGTAGTACGCTATATGCGATTGTTTTTTGCTGGCACATTACAGCATAAGCGGTCAATTTTTTGAAAACAATACGAGAAATGCATTGCTAGAAAAACTCGCAATGGATTGAAAATTGTATATTGTAGGCGTAAGTTGAAATGGATTATATCTGCTCTATTCATATGTACAAAATCTCTTCTAAAGACTTTAATTTCTTATACTAATGTATAAAAAGGTGTGAACTGCACTGTAAGAAAATCTGTAAAGCTACCTAACTTTTTCTAGGAAACTGGGATTCCTTGAACTTTTCATGTAATGATAACAGCAAAAATTGAAGTTTCAGAATCGGCTACATGAATTTTTCCTGTTGCAGTTACATGAAAAGTTCTAAGAATCCCATTTTCCTAGAAAAAGTTTAGTACCTTTACAGATTTTTTTAATGTGCAATCATCAATAATCTTGATCAAATGCTTTTAGTGAGGATTTATCGAAAATCTCTGCTTCTTTTCTGCTTTCTTACAGAAATATTTAACATTTTGAATTGCTCTAATATCTGTTAGTAGATATTTTCATTTCCAGAATCAAGAATACACATTGTTTTTTTTACACACGTTGATAAAAATCTTTTATATAAAGAAACGTATTGAAACAGATTATTTTTCACTTACTTTGTAAAACTGCATCTTAATGGAATTTATAATTCAGTTATTAAATGACGACTGACTCGGTGTAACGCATAATAGAGTTTGATTTGGTATTACTTTTCAATATCGGTTTATAAAAAAGCATATCATACTACTAGAATAAAACATTTCCTTTACTAAACATCATTGGGTTGCTTGGGTGTCCATCTCGGGACCTTAGCTTTAGCTTTAGCTTTAGACTGTAAATGCATTCCTGAGGGGAGATTACTATACATCCTAACAAATATATTTTTTTATAACATATGCTATGCACAAGTACCTCTAAAGTGCAATCTTTATTGAGATAAGCGCTTTTACTAGCGCGAGTACACTGTAAAAAAAATCTGTAAAGGTACTAAACATTTTCTAGGAAACTGGAATTCCAAGAACTTTTCATGTAACGATAACAGGAAAAATCCATGTAACCGATTCTAAAACTTGAGTTTTTGTTGTTACCGTTACAGGAAAAGTTCTTGGAATCCCAGTTTCCTAGATAAAGTATAGTACCTTTACAGATTTTTTTTTACAGTGTAGAATTGCTGAAACATTCCTAGAAATCGTATAACGAGATGACTTTCACTGGGACTTTCGTAGCTTTCTAAAACTTAAATGCAATCTTGAACAGGGATTTAGTGGAGGGTATACGGGGGTATACGTCGTACACCCTATGGATTTTTTAAGAACAAAGTACACCCTCTGTTTCTCAAGAAAGCTACAGTATATACACTCTAGGTTATACCCTCTGTTTTGAGCGTATACCCTCTAATTTTTTTACAACTACACCACTGATCTTGAAACATCGTCCTTTGAAAACAACATCTTCGACTGACACAATGGCTCTCTCGCCGAAAATTTGTATTAACATTTACAACGTTTCTACAGGATATTTCCCTAAACAACGACAAAGTTTGATATTCGCATATTGTTGTTCAAGCGCCATTTCTGCTTTGGACGAATATGACAGTTTTTATTGATTATTGATTATTATAGTTCGCTAACACATATGTTCTAGAAAAACTCTGTACTACGAACATACTTCTTTTAGACAAGATCCCACGTCCTATGTGCTTTGATATCACTATAAAAATAGTTTTCTTGCTTCCAATTGGGTTCGTCTACTTGAGTCTCTGGACTTCAAGTAGGTACCCTAGTAGTGAATATTAACATATTTGTTTTCGTACAAAGAGGGATTATGTTGCCTACACATTTTAGTTTCTTCAAGAATAATCTTGCTCTATGTTTTTATGATAATTATTTTGTAATTTTCACTGAAACTAACAAAGTTGACTATACCTCCTTTACAAATGTTGCTTAATATGTAAATTCCATTTACAAAAAGAACTCAAATAAGATATTTACATGCTATTTTTTAATAATAAGAAGTTGGAACATCAAACTTTTTAAGCACGATTTCCAGATTTATAAAAATAAAGGTATTGGCTCAAAACTTATTAAAAAAAAGTGCTTGAAGTGTTAATTATAACTAACACTGTAGATTATTTTCAAATTTTTATTCATAAAGCCGATTCACTTGTACCCTTTCTCTTTTAATTCGTTATCTTTAATTTTCGAAATATATTTTTCATGAAAATCAAATAAAAATTAAATGTTGAAATTACACAAATCAGAAAGATATAAAAAATATACTACTTTCATTCATCAGATATTTTCAATAGTTAACAAGAATTAATATTAAAATTTCAAGCATATCACAATGATGAATAGCTGAGTATATCTTAGTAAAGAGCGTAACAAAAATGCAAGAAAATCCTTCTCTTAATCCTTATCTTATTTAAACACTCCTTAAGAGGGTGTAATAATGGATCTAAGCTTCCTAGAATAAAGCCTTCTTTGAGTTAAGATTTTAAACCACTATCTTCCTCATATATATTGAAAGAATTGTTGTAAAAATAACGTTACTAATCCAATATTATATTCGAAGAAAAGGCACTATAACAAACTAATAAATTCTTTAATGGGAAATTCTAACATTATCTTTCATCTAAATAAATACAGCAACAAAAAAAAACGGAAATAACGTATAACAAAAACGTTATTTCAAAATTTAAGCTATATTTTGTGGATTAATTAACTTTTAACTTAATTTAAAGTGACTTAAAATTAATTAAATGGTTAAATGAATTAAATTAATCATCGTTTAAAACTATTTATGTTTATTGATAAAGATACTAAATGATTATTTTACAATTATTGTGTAATTTCTACTATTGTGAGTTGAAATTATACAGAAGTATAGCAAGTTACTCAGAAAAAAGAAATTTGAAGCCTTAGACCGGTAGTTTCCAACCTTTTCTTCGCAAGACCACATCAAAGTATCTATAAAATCACCCCCCTTGTACCTCCACACACACAGACACACACGCTGTAAATTATGTCTCTTATTATAAATAACACTATTTAAATTAATTAAAATCCTTCCAGAATTTTTGGAATTTTTTCTAGACCGTTTTAATAATGTCTGCATATCATAAACATCGATATATTGACTTCTACATCTTTGGAGATGTTTCATAATAATTTTTAACTGGTTTTTGTGGTCCCTCGTAATATTTGTATCAGGACTGAAGATGTTATTTAAAACGAGAACTCTGTTCACACGGAAAAAGCGTAATAGTACCTAAACGATAACTATTCATTTCACATTTTTTTAAATTATCAAAGAAGTGACTATTCTGTCATAAATGTGTTTTCACCCTAGCACTAAGAAGAGTTTTGTTGTACTTTTGTTGTACTAATTTTCCTCGATGTTAACGTAAAATGTTATACCGTCTGCATTTTTATCTTCACAAAACATCTTGAAGAGAGGTTTACATTTAGCATAAAAATTGATAAACATTCACATATTTTATATTTCAGTTTTTTTAAACGTATTATGAATTGGGGGAAAAGTTTCTGATGTATGGTTAACACAAAATACAAGAAGCATTTCAAGACTTTCTCATAATTTTGTAAAAAATGATTTTGAAGTGTCAAAGCATTGTTTGCCATGACGTCTATTACTACGTAAGGAATTGTAATAATTTTGAAACTTTTCAACTGATATAGCCAGTTTAATAGATTATCGAGTTTATTTTGTATGTCAAGTGGTCAGTGCAAAAGCGATTAAAGTGACTTGGTCACTCTGGCACTTCCATCCTGTCCCCATATGTTGCCTGAAGACGTTTTGTCTCCTCTGGCCACTTTAAAAAGAGTTAAAAGAGTTTGAAAAACATTTGTCCCAAATTTTACAGGACATTTTTCTCGAAATCACAGTTTGTTAAGGTTAGCTCACTCTGGTTTTCAATACCACAGCTGTCTTTCATATGTTTTTTATAATTTAAAATGAATCATCTAATTAAAATGTAACCATCTAAATTTATTTACTAGTAGAGCCATAGATATTTAACCAGGGTTCTCGCTGTCGCTCTCCATTGCGCCAAATTGCGACAAAATGCTCCATTTGGCGAGTAAAAGAACAACTAGACTCTCCAAATTGGAAGTGCTCAATTTCTGCTCTTTTTTCGTGTGTGTTTTTTATGCGTTTGCCAATACAGATTCTCATCCGCGTTGTCGAAAGATTGGATATCGCTTTACATGTTTAATCTTACCATGCCATTTAGATTGTTCTATTTATAGATATACTGACTCAACATCAATTTATTTTAGCAACAACCAAAGACAGAAAAGATTATGGGATATATATTTATCTATTATCAGTTAATCACTATCTATGTACTTTCATCGTGCCATAAGCAGTACAACAAAGTTATTCGAATCACACCCTAAATAAAGAAAAGTTTTACAGCAATGCGATGTTGAAACTAGTAAAAAACTATTTATTAGTCGTATGCGAAAAAAGTCTTTGGTCTGTCAATTTTTTTTTCTATCGAGTCAAAATCTCATAACATTTTATAGAGTATATTTTCGCAACGGTAAGTCAACAATAGTTGTTTTTGATTTTCATTTAGATTTCTAAAAGAATGTTTGAAACATTTACACATTTAGAACTGGGAGACGTTTAGAATGTTTTTGTGTAATAGCTTTTCTTGCAGATAGTCGAATTTATATTTTACAAGCAATTAAAAAAAGGGTTAATTTAGAACATTTGGAAAAAAAGCGATACAATGAGAGGTTATAGATACATTTTTCACGCCGAATCTATTTTGCTAAAATTTCTTTTCATTTGGTGACTGTTTTTTATTTCTTATTCGCCAAATCGCCAGCGAGAACTCTGTATTTACCCATTTCATTTCCTAATGCTATTTAAGATTTATTAATTTTATAACGTTGGTAATACCCTGTTTTGATATTTTATGTATTTTTTAAGTTAAATATGATCAAAACATTCAGATTAATATATCTTTTTAAGTAGTTTTACATGTAGAAGATTCTTCATGTGATACATAGCAAATCCAATACAAGTAGAAACCCTATTTAATAAATAATGGAAAGCGCTAGAAAAACTTATAAAATACAAATTAATCAGAAAAATTATAGTGATTTTTAATGCTGCAAAATGTATGTCAAATATTTTAAAACATTATTCGCATAATTGTTCTGCTGTGGATTCTATTTTAAACTTTTGATTGGGTTTTTTTTTCTTTTTCTTCTACGTTATTTACTTTCAGTTGCCCAAATTTCTTTTCTAAAAAAAGGAGCAAAGGAAACTGATACCAAATGGGTGAGTAAGAAAATTGGAATCGTCCCACGATGAATACCATTGGGTCGATGTAAACTCGTGTTGTTTTACGACTCAATACATAAGCATTTATAAATACAATACATTTCATAATAGTAATGAGAGACATGCTCGACGGAGAAATTATCCATATGAGTAGTGAAAACCAAATTTTAATTTTGGCGAAAATAAAGTGTAAGAAGTATTATGATTATCACAAAATTTACGAAATCCCGTTCGCTGAATACTTTCATCCATCATTTTTTCAAGCTTAAAACAGAACTTGGCGCAAACATTCTTTGTTTCATTTTATTAATGACAGGCAAAGCTCAAAAGCACTTAAATAAACTTTTAAAAAATCAAAAATTAATGTCCAAATATGCACATACATGGTTTTATTTACGTTATTTCGCTCAGTTTTGTTATTGTCGTCGTTTTTGTTAGCAAAATAAAAATCTATTAACGCACAAATAATATCAGTTTTTTTATATTTTCACGTTTATCTAAAGCAGAAGCCTTTATAAAGTGGAACCCCCAAAAGCAAAACCTTTTAAAACTAGGACATATAAGACAGTAAGAGCAGCTATGTCCTTATGAAAATACTTTCACGCTTATTTTTGTTAACAAAAAGAACTTCTTGTTATTTTGAAGTTTAGCTTTTTTAAATCATCATTATTAATCCTTCTGCAATTACTTTCAATTATATTTTCTGGCAACTCCTTGATATTCTAATTAGATGGACACTCTTATAAATTCTGATAATAGCATTTAGTGTGATTAGAATCGCTCTCTCTTACTTTATTTTGTTTTTGATAACTCATTTGTCATCTGTCTAGAACAGATCTATGAATTTAAATTAACGAATCTCATCAAATTGTTAATTTTCCTCTCTCTTTCAATCAGGAATTAACAGTGCAAATCAGCTAAATAATTATTAAGTAGACTACAAGTTCATCATCAACGCACTTCAAAATTTAACCTTGACCTACATATAATATTTCTATCTCAAACTGTAATAATCATAAAAACACATCTATTTAATAACCTGAAATGACATAATGGACGTGAGACGAGACTAATTTTTTATTATAGTAAAAAAAAAAAAAAAAAAATCACGAGAAAAATGTTTATTTGAATCGAAATGTAAGACTAGACAGTGAATTGGGATTTATTTTGCTTAAATATTTATCACAGAAAAATTAATAAACGGTCAAGTGTGAGCTTTATTCGGGCTCAGATAGCTCAATAGAATAAATGTATGATTTATTAACTGTATTTTTAAAAAAATATTTGCTAAAATAATAATATATATATTGGTAAAAACAATGCAATGTAGGGTTGGGTATAGCTATATCTCAAAAAGCACGAAAGGGTATACCATAAAAGTTCAAGAAAATATGAAGCCTAAATAATATCAAATACTGCTATTCTGTATAACTCTTGTTTAATGTTATCCTAATCTTTCTCTCTCCCCCCCCCCCTCTCTCTCTCACTCTTTTTATTATTATTATTATTATTATTATTATTATTAACTAATTTGCTACTAGGACAATCGCTATATTTTCCCTGCAAGGTTTAAATTAACATCTGCTACCTCTAATTTTTTTCATAATTTTAGTTACAGTAGATTCAGAAATAGATAGAAGGGGAGGGGACATATTTTTTTGCACTATATTATAGACGATATCTCTGAAAGTTTAATGCCAAAAAAAAGAAATATATTTTGGAGTTGGGTATTAGAAAAGTTTTCACACGATATATATATTTTTTTAAGTAACTTAATCATCCACTCTACATTTTTCCTGAATATATTTGTGAAGGTTTGATAATCTATAAATATGTGGGTCAATACTCTTTATTACTTCCCCGTAATTTGAACGTTCCACGTTCCATAGATTACGAGTAAAATGTCTATGATAGACTGACAGACACAGGTGTGATCTTATAATGGTTCCGTTTTTACTTTTTAAGTACGGAACCCTAAAATTCGGGTTTAAAATTTTTAAGCATAGAAAATAATAAAAAGTAGACACGATTTTCGACTCTTTATACAGATTTGACAAGAGAAGATAATCTAATGGTTCGAATTAATGTTTTCAAAATTAGACTCACTTGAAAGAGCATTTCAAGAAAATGGAGGCGCTAGGTTTTGTTTCGAAAGTTCACAGAAGGAAAAATACAAGTGTTTCTTTTAGTTATTCTCCTCAGTCTATTGCTTGTATCTTTCTATCAACATTTTAATTCATTAAAAGTGTTATTTTAATTCGAACTTTGCATTTATGATAAAATACTAATGTGCAAAATAATAATACAATATGTGATAAATAAATAAATAATAACAAAGAATAACAATGCAAATAAAAAATTAATTACAGTAAATAATAATGAAAATAATAATAGTAAATAATAATATGGGCAGGTAAAAGTTTTCTGAGGGTATCCCTCTTTCGTTTCATATTCTGTAACAAAATTGTCGTTCTAAAATTTTCATTAAACAACCTAAATTAAAGCTATAACACAGACACATTAACATTGACATGAACACAATTAACAGGATTGTAACACAATTTATTAACTGTGTTCCATCTGTCTTAATATATGTACCTTTAATTAAAAACTAATTCATACGTTAATTTGTGTACTTTAATAAACCTAAATTAAGATTGTCCTTATAGGGTTTCTTGTAACTTTGATCTTTCCTTTTTTCTGATAGAAAATTTGCGAAATAAAAGTAATCATATTTTTTACAAACGCAGCGAGTATTATCGAGTTATACAAATTTCATTTATTTTCATATTGAACTGGTTGAATACCATCCCTTGAGAACAATAGACTGTTTATCTGAATCAACAGAAGTCTTCAAATTTTCGTAGGATCAGGGTCCGACTAAGGCTATGGGGGTCCCCTTCTGTCTATCGAAAGATTTATTTATTTATTTATTTATTTATTTTTATTTTTTTTTTGTAAATAATGTTGAAGCGGCTAGTACTAAACTTCATACATATTGTATGCATATGCATAAATTTTGTACTCTGTGCATTTCACATCTGTAAAGAGGATACCACAAAAAGATAGTCACAGCTTTAAGAAAAAGTACTAGCAGGATAATTGTAGAACAAAAAGATAGGTTGACTGGCAGAAGTATGTCTTTGCAAACTTTTTCATTGCTTATCTACATACGTTATAAGATGGCTAAAAGAAAATTTCGCAAATTGGTTTAACTTGCCACGCTACGAGGAAAACGTTAATAAAGAATTTATTTTGAAAACAATTGAACACTGAGTTGTTATAATAAAACTTTAATTATAAATTTTCTAAGGTAGTTTGTCTTTTCATAGATAAATGAGGTACTGGAAGCAAAGAGAGGAGAAAAATACCGGGGCATTTGCTCCGCATGCCTCTGCGTAAGTAGGGCCCTGCGTAGGAATTAGAGCTCAAATGTACGGTTTCACAATAATGCATATTGAAAGGAACTATAATCTGAAAAGCATGAAAAACAAACGTACTTTCATATTTAGATACGATAAAATAGTTACTTCTAAGATGGTATCAGACATTTTCGAAAATATTACTTTATATTCGATATAAAATGCTTAATACGTAATGCGAAATCTTTAAATGCAAATAAGTTAATAGTATTTCTTTTTTTAAAAAAAATCGTGCAGTTTTAGGGGATTGGAGAAACTGAAATTATTACCAAGTTTTACTTCAAAACACAATCCTACAACTCATTTAAAAAGGGATCAATGCTAAATAGTTATTCTACAGTTTAGCTGCATGCTCAGGGCCAATTATAACCAGTTTTATCTCACTAATAAGCTGTGTAGTAGGTTACTTTTTTTATGGTTATTGTTAATTTGAGAAATTATAATTGCTGAAGCAATAAAATAAGCTCAGTTTGATAGGAAATTGTTAAATTCGAAATTTAATATTTGTACAGCCACGTTTTTATTATTCTTCAACTAGTCAACTATTGTGTTATCAGGCATTTTTGTCAAAAAATTTGGTATTATGCCAGAAAAAAACTCTAGAAGAGTGTCCTTACAAAAAGGTAGACACGGGAAATGTTGACTGTAAAAAAAAAATACAGGAATATGTATTTCAACAGTTTTTGGTAGATCAATCAGAATATTTGCAGCACAAATTGTGACATCTTAATTTTTAAACATGACATGTAATTATTTTTTTTATTTCGCCCTGTACTTTTTTAAACCAACATTTTACTTGGATGCTTTGTAATGAAACACCCTATACAACAGTACTTTTATGAACATTCAATAAATTACATAATCAATACAAGAGAAAGAGAAATCAACTTTCACACTTTCGTACATGAATATTCTTATTCTAATTTTATACGAAAACCATTGCATTTTTCACTATTTCATGCAGACATATTTTGCAGAAATGTATTTTAAAATAAATGACAGAAAAGGTACATTTTCATAAAAAAAATATTCAATCTTTTCGCAGAATATTCTTCGAAATATCTCAATAGTGCATAACAAAAATATGCATTTTTCATTCATTTTAGGGAAAAAATTGTGAATAGCTGTCACTTTTCTTTTCAAAGCATTTATATTATATTTCCCAGATGTTCACCCAAGCCCGGTTACTATTCTGTAACAAAATAATAGTGAGAAAAGCGCTGACAGAAAGTACAGTTTGTTAAACTCCAGACTCCTCAAAAGGTTTCTTGCAGTTTATAAACGAATAAAATGCAACCTCATTTTTGAAAATTTCTCACATTTTTTTTTTCAACTTTCAGAATACGTATTTTCTATGAAAATTTTCAAAAGCAGACAAAACCGAAAATTTTAGTTTTGCACATTCACTGTTAAAAATTTGCAGCGAACTGTCCAGTCCTTTGATCGTTTTTATAGAAAACGGTTACATAACTCTAATGTAACTGTATTTTGACCATAATAAGGGCAATAATATGGTCAAAATAGAATAAATTACAGTTATGTAACCGTTTATGATAAAAATAGTTGATTGATTGTACAGTCTCTTGCAAAATTTTAACAGTCTAGATTATTTCATGCTTTCTAATAGTAAAAAAGTTTCATTTAAATTTCAAAACTTAAGCTGCAATTATACAGCATATAAAAATTCTTTTACAGCAGAGAAAAAACTAATACAAAAAGCTAAGTTTCAGGTCAATCCATTTCAAGTGGTTCAGCACTGGTCGCTCGAACATTTTTTTTAAAAATCTAAATTTTTTTGTACAACAACCCTAACATGATGGAAGTTCAAAATGACTGTTATTCTAGTTTTGTTAATTTTTGTTTGCACATGGCAACCATCTTTGTTTCATCTTGTGCAGCGATTTTCACACTTAGTAGGGTATACGAAATTTTAAATATCTCGTCTTTTATATTTCCAATTTGAATGGGGTTTTCAGCAATTTGTTCAGAATAAAATGAGCTAATAATAGAATAGTTTTTATAAAAAATTCTTACTGGTGAAATTTTAGCATAAATTTTAAGATTTTTTCTCAAATCTGTCCGTTTACAAGAGGAATTTTGGGAAAACTGTAAACGTGACACATTTTTTTTTTTACAAATAGGTCGAAAGTACATGTATATACACACTAATTTCCAGATCTAAAAGTTGATTTTGCGAAAAAAATTCCAAAATTTGTCAAAAATTTCAAAAATCACACTTTTTAGGCATTGATATCTCTGGTGGGGCACGAGATAAAAATCTGAAATTCTGGCCTTTAATAGTATTGTACGGTAGTGTTATGTACAAAAAATTTCAAGAAAAAGATTTGACTACAAGCTGAGATATGACATGGACAATATGTGAAAACAATATTGTCAAATTGTTGTAACGCACTATGCGTTTATATGTACTACAAAAATTTTAAATTAATGATTGATGGAACAAAGTTAAATGTTAATTACAAAGATCTTCTTCAGATGTTTTTGTGTAATTTAAACAATTCAGAATGTATGCTAAGCCAAAGAATTATTTGACCAGATGAACAAAACCTACTAGATATGCTATTAGAGCTTTTGACTCCGAAGTAATTTCAGAAAATGCAAATTACAGATAATGGAACAAAGTTAAATGTTAATTACAAAGACCTTATTCAAATGTTTTTGTGTGATTTAAACAATTCAGAATATATGCTAAGCCAATGAATTATTTGTCCAGATGAACATAACCTACTAAACATGCTATTAGAGCAACTTGATTTAGAAGTAATTTCAGAAAATGCAAATTACAGATAATGGGTTACAACTTATCGTATCGACATGTTTTCAATTATCCTTCCCGAGATTACGTTCATATACCTTTCAAGTATAGAAATGACCAACAATGCTAATGAATTACATAATCGATTTCAATGCTGCTTGCCAATCCCTGAAACAGGTTCCTTCCATAAATGTCTTCCTGTAAATCAAACATTTATACGTTGTTACCAAACATCACCTTAAGTAATTTTCAGGAAAGAAAGATATCCAAGGACCTTTAAAAGTTTATACTGCAGAAAAATGACATTGTTGCATGTGTGTATAATAAAAAGTGGTATCTTGGAATTATTAATGAAGTGAGCCTTGGACATAGTGATTTCAAAGTTCATTTCTATGGACAAGCAGGGTCTAGAAATTCATTCAAGTTAACAAGAGATGACAACATTAGGTTAGAGATGACAAGATTAGACAAGGTAAGGTAGCTTCAAATACAATTTTGAGAAAGATTACCCTTATGAAACTGATTACAGTAATTAGTTGATCTCATAACATCTCTCGTAAAGAGTGTGAAGATATTTCTCAGCTATTTGTTGAGCATACATGGTATCTTAGCCAATTAAATGTTTCTTAATAAACTGTTTTCAACAAATGATATTTTCTGTGTAAATATTGCAATACAGATAAATCTCATTTTCCTAAGGTACTCTAATAGCATTTTATAACATTTTATTCTCAACGTAACTCAGCTTGTAATCTAATCTCCTTCTTGAAATTTTTTGTACATAACACTACCATAGAATACTATCAAAGGCCAGCATTTCAGGTTTTTATCTCGTGCCCCACCAGCGATATCAAAGCCTAAAAAATGCAATTTTGGAAAAATTTTGGAATTTTTGTCGAAGAGAAAAATCATTTCCCAGATCTGGAACATGGTGTGTGAGTACATATACTTTCAATCTATTTGTAAAAATAATTGTGTCTTGTTGACAATTTTCCTTGTATTAAAAATGTCCACTTTTAAACGGACAGATTTTTTCTAAAATCTGTCCTATACATACTAAAATTTCACCAGTAAGAATTTATTTTTAAAAACTATTCTATTGCTATACCTTTAGCCCATTTTATTCTAAACAAATCGCTGCAAATCCCATTTAAATTGGAAATATAAAAGACGTGATAGTTACAATTTCGTATACCCTAGTATGGGAGAAAATTGCTGCACATGATGAAACAAAGATGGCTACCATTCACAAACAAAAAATATTAAAATTAAAATAATAGTCATTTTGAACTTCCATCATGTTAGGGTTGTCGTACAAAAAATTTCGGATATTTTAAAAATGACAGAGCAATCAAAAACATATTTGCTGAGCCACTTGAAATGGATTGACCCTTTCAAAACCTCCATTATTAGTAATTATGAATATTTTAAGAAGAGAAACACTTCGTACAGATACGAAGATAAATCTGAGACAAGGGCTGATGGTATGAGGCAAAAAAATATTGTTCGGATATTTCAATTTGATGTCTTTTACACCCACAGACCATAATTTGACTTACACTAATTAACACTTACAATTTATCTATAGTACAATGTATTTTAAAAGAAGCGAAATGGAATTGATGCAGGGGCATTATCGAGCTATGATTTTCTATGAATTTAATGTATGCCTAACTCAAAAACAATATAGTCAACGTCTAAAATTAAAATTCAAAATGAAGTTGTATCACTTGCACTCATATGGCTTACAGAATTTACAACAGTAATCCGAAACAGTCAGCCGGAAATCTTTTCTGAACGAAGAATACACAGAAAGAACTTTGTAAACTGTAGTTACAGAAAGTATATTATAGAAACGAAAAATTCTAACCGATATAATCTCTGCACTTGCCAAATGATACAGGGATAAAGGAACTAAAAGTTATTCTGAACCGCATTATTCCTAAAATAAAAACTGGTGGTGATAGAACAGTCGTGGGAAATAAAAGTAAACATTCCCTACTAACTTCTCAGCAATTTAACGTAGAAGAAATTTATTGGTACCGAACGATTGGAAATAAAGTCTATTTTTAAATGATGTATATAAAATTTGCTTATGAAGCCATCTACGTATTAAAACGAACCATAACTTCATTTTTTTCAAAAGCAATACCCATTTCAACAAGATATTTCAGATCTTCGGTTCAAACTATACCTATACACCGGATTTCAAGAGATTTGAATTATAAGTTTTTCAATTACAAACATTCAAAATTTAGTGCTTCAAATGTTAAATTACATTTTTATATTTTTATTAATATTCCTGAAATTATTTTTCTAATGTGCTACATTTTTATGTAGCAATAGTATCAAAATACTCAGAGATAAATACGTCAAATTTGCTATTTTTATAGTTTTATTATATGAATTATGAAATTAATATTCGAAAAGTTTATAAATTGCATTTACAATTTTTTTGATGAATTTAGATTTATTAAGTTCAGCTTTATAAAAATCCAAAATTTAGAAATTTTTTTCAAGTAGTTTTCAAATTACGCTTAAAAAATGACAAAATGATGGTTTAAGGGGCCATTTACAATAGAAGTGACTATATATTTTGAAATTTCTTATGATATCCTGAAATCTAGCAGTCTTTAATGACTGCTTGAGTGAACTTTAAGATGCCTTGATCAAGAAGGGGACTCTCTCGGTCAACAAACGAGTACCGACCTTCAATTTGGATACAGCCCCTAAAAGATGCTCAATTTAAAAAATTAATTTCTTAGAAACGTATCGAACGAATTTCCTGCAAATTTGTTTTTAGGTTATTTGTAGTGTGTAGAGTTCATTTATGTTGTCGGAATTGGATACTGCTATTGGAACTATCAAAGTTAGGATTTGTTTTAATATGCAGATGCCTTAGTAAGCAAATTTTATATACATCATTCAAAAGTAGACTTTATTTCCAATCTTTTGATACCAGTAACTTTTATCTACGATAAATTTTTGTAGAGTTAGTAGGGAGTGTTTACTTTTTCTTACCTTTTTCTTGACGTCATTACAAGACAAGAAAGTAAAGTATCGATCTTTGAAGATGACTCCAAACTAATACTGATGAAAAGCTTCGAGCAATGAAAAAAAGTAATGTATGCCGTGTTCTTCAGATATAGAAGACTGGTCAAAGCCCTAAAGCTAGAAAGACAGAAGAGCTAACTGGCACGCCACTAAGTGTACATAAAGATAGACAATCCCACGCAGAGGTGGATATAAAAGCATGCTTATTTTTAAAATTTGTCTAGCATCTGTATTCAGTATGCACGAATTCAGTTAGAGATTCCTTGGTCAACAGTACATAAAAATATCCACTAGAAATAAGTTGAGAATTGTTCAATAGATTAAATTGAGAAACCAAAAAACAGATTCTCTAGAACTCGTATTGTATCTCAAGTGCTGAACAGCGAGAAAAACTCAATCGAACAGACAAATGATATTCACCATTAACCGGATTGAATATGGTCACAGTTGAAGACCCGTCAGTTAAACTGTGGATACCATATGAGTTCATGCGCTTAACCAATAGTTGAGGTAGCGGTGAATTTGGGCGAATTGTGCTTGTCTTACAATGCACTTTATTCTTGTCATGTTGTAAACCATTTTAGTAAAATATTTATGTTGCTGAATAAAACCAAGTAAATTATTTCCCACACTTACTCCGCATTTTTTGTAACCAATCTTGATTCTGTGATTTTATTTATGCGCTTTCTCTAGTTTAAAAATTTCTCAGGAAAAGAAGTTAGGAAATGGTTTTAAAATAATCGAAAAATATTTCACTTTTCATCATTTAATTGTCTGGTGATCATTAATTCTTTTTTACATTGCCTTTAAATTCAATATTAGACACGTCAGATCAAATATTCTGGAACAAATCGATCGTATAAAAAAGTTATGTGAACTCGGCAGCAAAATTTGAAATGTATGACACTTAAGCGTTTTGACATCTACGGTATTCAAATCAAAGCATATCTATTGTATGTTTATAACATTCCCGTTTTACAAATTCGGCTATTTGATATATTTCAGATCTTATGTTTTTGAAACGTTCAAGAGACTTCAAGCAGCATGTCAAAAAAACTATGACTTTCTTTCAAATGTTTTACTGACTTTTTGTAAAATATTGAAATCAGCGATGCAAAACAATATTTGAAGGAGAAATTTTCAAGAAAAAATGCAGTCATGCTTAAATAAAATTATAAATAAACATACTATTTAATAATTTTATTCAAAAAGAGAAAACTGAAACTCTCCTCTTTCTTAAAAACATTATACTGTAAAAAAAATAAGTAATAATAACGTAGTGTAATACATGCGTAAAAATAAGTAATAATAACGTAGTAAAAATTACCTTGTCTACAGATAAGCATATAGCATCATACGTACTACTATACGTCCAACTTTAAACAGCTGTTACTAGGTCGATTTTAATTGTAGCATAACTGGAAATTTTTTCTTATTTGTAAGTGTAACAAACAAATTTTACCAAATATAACTTACAGGATCTGGGTAAAGTATAAAAATTTGAATTTCGTAATTTTTTAAGAAATGTTTTTATTAACCATAATCGCTTTTTAAAATATTTCTTTGCCTTATTTAAAACATTTTTGTGATTGGAACTATATGTCTACGACTAACAATTTAGGAATTAACCATTAACCACTTTTGAGAGTGGACACCCTGTATTTTCAAAAATAATAATTTTAAGGAGTTAAAATAACTAGCTTGTAAGTAACGTGAGTTTTAAAAAATAATTTCATTAAAAGTATTTTATACATAATAAAAAATTACAAAACAACTGGTACTATTAATAAAGATACTTTTTTTTTTTTTTTTTTTTTTTGTATGAAGTTATACACTTTAAAAAAGAAAACTAATAAATTAATTTTGCTAATTTAACATTTATCTAATACGAAAGTTATACAAAATAATAATAATAATAATAATAATAATAATAATAATAATAATAATAATAATGTATATTAATTTAAGAGGTATTATTATGGAATGTTAATAACTGTTCACTTTAATTTATAAAAAAATATATATAGCTTATATGAATTTTAAAATTTATTTAAAACTAAATTTTATTTTATTTAATAAAAATCTAAGTTTATATCTTTTAACATAAATTGAGAGAAAACATAATTTCGAATTCAAATTACTTTTTGCGTTTATTCTAAAATAATTTTGTGAATAAACTGTATTGGACGTTCATCTCTCCCTCTTTCTTTTTAATGCCTACTTTAACCCAAATGAATTTCGTATTATAAATTCATTGTATAGAAAACCAATTTGAGATCATTTTAATTTAATATTTAAGTTAATTCCTTTTAAGTTAATACCGTAATTAAGATACCTTATGAATCATGATTTTTTTTTATATACCGTAATTTCGGGTGTATACGCCGCGGATCAAACAATTCTTTTTGGACCCAGAAATCTTATTTAGTGATTGAAGACAAATATTTACGGCGATCTAACTAGTTATATTTGTTTCTTAAAAAATTCTGGGTCGAAAAAGAATTGTTTGATCTGCGGCTTATACACCCGAAATTACGGTATATAAACGGCCACGTGCGAGTATTACTCGCGCTCAGAGGGTTCCGTACAATAAACATATGAATTATTAACCCATTGGGGACGAGGGACTGGATACTTGCCACTTAAAATTCTCAGAATCCTCCAATATTCCCACCATTTCTTTTTCATTGCAAAGTTTGACTTAGTTAATTGGAGCATTTTTCCGATTCAACTACAGTATATTTTCCATTTTGAAAAACCGGTGGTAAAAGATTAAAATTCAAGCAAACTGCTCTCCCCTCAAAGGAGTTAACTGTATTATTTAAAAAAAAAAATCATTGCTAAAAGCATAATAGGACTTAGTAAAAAACTATACAATGTAGGGCTGGTTATAGCTGTATATACTAAAAAAGTATAATGTGCAAAGAGATATGAAGCTTAAATAATATCAAATATTGCTATTCCGTATAACTTTTTTTTAAATCTTATCCTTATCCATTTATAATAAATTTAATTCGGTTTAAATGCGAACTGAGAATATTACTGAGAATAAAAGTAACGCGCATTTAAACTTCATTTGGCATTTCATTAAACTAAATTCAGCGTAGTAATAATCTTTTCTTTTTACTGTATAGCTAACACAAAAGACCCACTCAAAACAATTCGAATCCCATAGTATTTATGCAGGGATCGTGTGCATATGAAATAAAAAAAAAAATAAATAAACATTTTAGTTCCAGAAATTTTGTAACGTAGTGGCCGCTACCGGATTTTTTTTTTTCCATTAAAAAAGGCAAATAATACTTTTAAAAAAAAATCCTGGTATTAAAATGGCTAATTTTTTTTTTTTATTACTTATGCATACGAACCGTGATTTATGTGACTAATTCTAATTAAATTAGTCTGCTTGCAACAATATGAAGTTTATTGCTGTTTTGGTGCTACTAGATTTCGCATTGTACAAATATATCATTAAAAATTGTTATCTAGGTTTTAAAATCTGATGATATACAGAGTACGCCTCCCCCCGTCATTATGCATGTCCAACCCATTCGTGTATTTAAGGATTAATATCTCGGCTTATTACCGACAATTTTTTAATCATTATCAACAATGCTTTTTTACTTCTGCTACGATAGGTACCTCCAACGCACCTCAACACATTTGCTGAATGGCCACAAATCGAAATTTGTGCTTAGCAGAAATTTTCAAAGTTGTTTTTCAAAGGTTGGGGTTACGGCATTTAAATATATTGCAGTACAATTGCTTTTCTCCTAGTAGCATTTAATTAAAATTATTTGAAATCACTTATCATCTTTGTCCAATTCATAGGGCCTGACTAAAGCAGGGGCACGCGGGGCAATTGCCCCGGGCCTCCCGGCTTGATAGGGCCCCCAAGGACAGATATAAGTTTTTTGTTAAAGAAGTGTCAAATGACATAAAATGACCAAAAAAATCTAAAATTGTTTTTTTTTTAAGTTTTAAAGGGCTTTCTTCTCATACGCTCTTTGTCTCCGTACCACATGTCTCCTTATTGCCTCAAATTTATCCTTATGTTCCTGTAACCGAAAAAAATTGAATTCTATAGTTTCTTAAAGTTTTTTCTTCTGTTATTATGTATATAGATCTGAATAGTACTCGGTACGAAATTTGTGTACACATACAATAGGTATAAATTTTAATTTTAGTTACTTCAGAATAATTTACAAAAAAATTTAAGATATAAGCCCTCCCCCCCCCCCCCCCCCCACTCTCTAAGTCAGGCCCTGCCAATTCAAGTAATAAAAAAAATTGGTTGCTTTAATCAAATTTTGAAATTAGAGAACTAATAATTAGAGTTGCCTTAGCTCAAAAAACTATACATTAATCAGAAAAAATATATTATTCCACTTGATAATTGAATGTTCGATTTAATAACCTTGAACAGTTTAATTTAGCCTTGAATACATCTGGTGATTGAAATTTTTGTTCTCAAGTGTTTTCTTAATTTGAACGCATCCGAGAACATTCAAAATGAACTGGAAGAGTGAAAAAACTTATTATTATGACTTTCTCCCCGCAAACCGCATTTTGTCTCCTACACACACCCAACATTAAGCATTCGAGTCACGGTCTTACATCTCAATATACGCCTTTGATGGGTGCATGTCTTCCTTGCCACACCCCTGTCATACTTAAATTTTTATTCTTGTCGCATCTCGGAATCCGTTATGTGACTTAAACTTCCTCATGTTGATAACGAAATCTTTTCCTTTTTTTTTTAAATCTTAATGTCTTCGACAAGCAATAACTCTTCTTAAGCGTTCGACATGTTTAAGAAAGAAGCAAAGATGCTACGCTGATGATACTTTTTTATTTGATTTTTTATCTATAACCTTCAAGCTATAATGAAAGAGGTGACACGCTACCTTTATTTATTTTGTTAATTTTGTGCATCTGATTTTGAAATTTTTTCTTCAATTCTGACCATGGAAATCAAAAGTATATAAGGCAAATGTGGTGAACACTAAACGACATCACTTAACATTTTTGCTCAAGTGAAGGATCAGAGCAGCATCTCCTCTATCAGTATGAAATTCGTAAGTATTCAACTTTGTAACTATTCTTAGGATTTAAGGGTGTATTCCAATCCAAACAGCTTATTTTTTTATTCATTTTTAAATTCACTTTTGCTCTCAAATACATCAAACTGGCAAACTCTTTTATTTAGAAATTGTATAATGTGCCGTGCTTGTCAAGTGTTTGATAAAGGAAGAAAATATTACAAAAGATGCTGTCAAAGTTGGCACTTTCAACCGAATTTTCCGAAGCGAGATATCTGGGAACGAAAAAAATGTTCATACTGAGAAAATAATTGTTGATAAATCAAGTTCTAATTAATTGAGCGAAAAATGAAATCACAAGGCATCTTATACATCTCTTCAAAAATCACCTCAGTAAATTTCATGTTTTTGCGTTTTAAAATGAATCTGAAAATGTATCGGAAAATTTCGAGCTGTTGAAGGTGGAAATATATTTTTTCGAATACACCTTTAAAAGTCAATCATTGAAGTGCATTCAATTTAAAATTCTCGTAGATAGTGAAACTTTCAATCTTTTATCAAGAATGATAGATGAATCTTTAAGATTATATAGTGATTATAGAATACTATAATAGAAAGGGCAAAATTTAAAAGTTTTTTTATAAGGTGACCCCGTCGGTAGATGATTCCCTTCCAGTAGTAGATCATATATTTGAAATACTGCGCCATTTGAGATGAAAATGAGTTTTATAGGCGACATAAGATATAGTATTTTTGTTTGAATGTTAATAGACCTGTTATTACATTGTTATAAGCTGTATGCTGTAAGGGAAGCTATTGTATCTTTTTTTTTTTTATTAGAAAGTATAATAATTTAGCACTTGATTAATTGGCGACAATTACGGTAAGTTAAAAAAATCCACTTACCCTTTGCTTATTTCAACTAGTATTTTTATAACAATCATTGATAATCGTAGTCTAAAGAAGATATTTTAAAGATTAATTTTTACTTTATTGTTTTATTATTATTATTATTTATTTATCTACCGCTGGGAAAAATTCAATTAAAAAACTATTTATTTATAATTTTGTTGCTGTTTTTCAACGGATTTCATTTTTGTCTATTATAGGACATTCATTAATGTTTCTAGCAATCATGTTAGTTTACATTTAAAGTTTAAAAAGAAGGCAATATAATAAACACACCGTAGCACTGACTTTATTGAATCAACTACAGCCAGGGATCACCCTATCTGCGAGAATGTTTGATTAAATTTTCTCAATTTACATTTATATCATACATATTTTTGATAAGAGTTACAATGGCCGAATATGAAAAGAAAAACACCGAAAATTTTTTTATTTTTGAAATTAACTGTACTCTTGGTTTTGTGAAATGTGTAATTTAAGTATTTATTTCCTTCGACAAATAACAAAAATTTTTAAACAATAATTATGTGCTTTACTAAAACGTTTTTTAAAGTGTAGTATTGATTACATTGAATGGCCACTCATTTTTTAAATCGAAAATATAAACTTGAATATAATCAATAGGAAGTAAAAAGTGAAATATTAATCCTCTTATAAGGGATAATTTCATATGAAGTTGTAGTCAAATCAACCTTCAAAGAATCGTCAATATAGTATTTATTCATTTATAGCATATTAACTTCATATGATGTTTAATAATGATTGTTAATTGAAACAGTCGATACTAGAACAATTTTCTATTAGAATATTGAGTTGGAAAATGCGCTTTTAACAAATTTACTTCTGTTCTGCGCAAACATTTTAAAAAAATGCTTTTCAATTTCCACTTTGTGTTAATATATCCAAAATTTAAACTATCGCAAAAGCTATCTGATAACTATTAATAATGTTTGAAGTAAATCTTATATCAAATAAACCTTTGATTGGTTTCATAAATTTGTAATACATGTAATAGACCGGGAGGTGGCAGCATAAGCAATCACCTCATCGAGTTCACGGACAAAAATCTAGGATTAGTTAAATCTCGATTCGCATATTACAACGCAATCAGTCTGCCAAATCATAGCTTGGTGGAAAACACCTAAAAACTCGATTTTATCGATATTTTAGATTTACCTCCATGTTTTCCGACTCCCAATCTTCCATGTTTTCATACTTTTGGGTGTAGGAAAGCACAATGATAAGCCTATGAGTCAACAGTTAAATTCGGGTTTTTAGGTGTTTTCCACCAAGATATGATTTGGCAAACCGATTGCGTTGTAATCTGCGAATCGAGATTCAAGTAATCCTAGATTTTTAATCGTAAACTCGATGAGGCGATTATCTGTGTTGCCACCTCCCGGTCTATAATGCATTTCTTTATCGCTATTTGACAGTCAAAAAAATCCTTTTAATGGCAAAATTTATTTTAAATCCATTTGAAAACAATTAATATATCAAAGGATTAATTTTGTACTAAACAAGCTCATAATATGGTAAATTGTAAAATTAATTCTATAGTTCTAAGCATAGTACAAAGGATGTATACGTTTAGAAAGTTAACTGCATTTAATAGTAAATCGCAAACGGAATTTATAATGAGAGAGAGAATAATAAAGAGCTAGTTTTATTAAATTTCATTGTTAATATCCATTTATATAAAATAAGATTTTCAGTCATTTTTAAGAATGATGTATTATTAGTAATAATATTTTTAATTGCTTGTAAGCTTCAACTGAAAGTAAAACGAATAGCCAAAAATAATCAAGATACCTATAAAAGACATGATTTGAAATTTAATTATTATTTTTTGTAAATTATTTTTCGAGAGAGAGCGAGAAATAGATCGAATGAAACTTAAAGTTGTCTCATAAAGAATAATTTTTTTTAATTCATGATTTTACCATTATTATTTATTTATTATTATTTTTTTTACTTTATATTTATTCTCTTTTTACTTACATTCTTAATTTTTAACTATGCCCAAACCATTATATTGATCCCATGCTTAGAGAATGTCAATAGTAATTATAGTATAGTTTAATATTTTCTTCCATTTTTAAGCTCAGTTTCTACAATACAAGTACAAATGAAATTGAAAACATTTTCGTAATGAAATAGAAAACATTTACTAACTAAACAACTTTAAAGCGGAATATGACGAATAGTTTTTTTAATAAATGCGATTTCAAAATTACCCTTTTTTACCTTTTTAAAATTCTTTTTCAGTACATATCTTTAGCCAGAACAATAAATATATCCATCACAGGATTTTGCTGCGATTTCCTGCATTTTATTTGCTTTTAAATGTAGTTTTAACATGTTTAGCGTCAGGCAAAAATATTAATTAATTTTTGAGTTATATCAGTTTAAAAATTGGAATTCTACACTTATTATAAAGCAAAAATTTACTAAATGATCTATCTCATGTCAAAATTGTAATATACACACAATATTAAGCTGTTTCACAGCAGTCGACCACATTAAACTCTCTATTGTAAAGCGTCGTTTTAGCTTTTGTGGTTCGTCCACAGGGTCACAAAAAACATACCGAATACATTTACAGCCTATGGATATTTACAGAGTAAGTAGTGTTTTAGTATTTTATATTTCAATCTTTACGAAGCTTATTATTTTATTTGAAAAGTGAATATGTTTTCTAATATGATAAGTTTGGATGATATATGATATGTTCATCCAACATTTTTGCAAGCATGTTAAACTTACCACCGCTCTCCGTCTATGTCACACTTTGTGGATCCCTAACGCTCCCCCCCCCCACACACACTTCTTTATGTGAGTGGGAATTCATGTTTGGCCCTTTAGCGACAACCGTTAAAATAAAATTTGCAATATATTTACAATATTACGGAGTTACTTTATTACAACAATATGGAGTTTTAAAGTTACTTCTTTTTAACTATCAATTGTAAAATAAATCTGATAATTAAATTATCAAGTACCTAATCAATCACTTTTGTTATCATTATTGAATAATTTCTTGAAAAGTTTGGTCTTGTCAGTTACGAGAAATAATTTTCAAGCGACTGGAAAATCTATATATCTTCATTTAACAATAAAGAAAAAATTGTATTTTTGCATTTGTACAATTGTTTGAAAAGAATGCAATTTATTAAATAGATTTCCTGAAATCATGTGTTAATACTGAATAATTTTTCCATAGTATTCAGTGAATCTTATTTACTTTTCTTGATTTTATATCCAGCAATTAATTTAGGAAGTATAACAGCTCTTAAGATATCCGAACACCTTTAAAACGCAATTTTCAATCAAAATATCGATTTTTCATTTTTGCAATAATATTAAATTTGAATCTTTTTTTTCTATCGAAATCTGCTTAAATTTTGTTTGTATCTAAATTAGAACCCGAGTTACAGCCATTTTAAATTATATCTAGTACAGCTTTTAAATTGTCTTTGAAAGTTATTTTTAGTTTTTTCTCAAAATGAAGTTTTTCAGATTTTTACAATGAACAAAACATCCTAAAACGAAAAACTGTGCATGAAATCCATGAAATGTTCTGTACTTCTTTTAAAAATGTCTTTTGAGGGAGTAGACTAAATTCATGATAATAAATAAAATAGTTTTATATTTATACTGGTATAAATGACAAACTTGAGACAAATTTTGCGAATTTTTCATTACATTAGTACTTTAACTGCCATATCATCTGAGATAAAATGCGATTATAATGTGTATTGTCTAAGTCCTAAAGAAAGTTATTCTGTTTATTATGCAATTTACAAAATGTCAGTACATTGTTTTATTTTTGAGTTATCACGTTTTGCGGAAATGTCAATTTTTTAAATAATTTCGGATATTTTTTTTTCTTTAAAAAATTATTTCTGGGTAATTGCTAAACTTTTTATATTCTTTTTTTTTTCAAAGTTTTAAAGTAAATTTCATTATAAACAATGGCTAATAAGAGAAAATTTTAAAGAACACTTCCGAAGGTATGTGGATAGCTTAATGCAGGAATTTTTCCCTATTAATAAGAATTTACAAATTAGAAAAGATTATGTGCTATGAAAATTGTCTTAGTTCAGGGAGTCATGATTGCATGACTTTTGATAATATTTAATATTAGTAAAAAACCGCTTTATAGTCAATAATATATTGTCTGATTATTTAACGGAATAAAACTATTTTTCCAATATATTCATTTACAAAAATCTTTGTATTTTTTATTACACAAAATTTTTTTAATCAAAACATAACTACAATAACAAAGACATATTGGGAGCAATATTTCTTGTAATAGCTAGACAATGACCAAAATTGGTAATGGGTGTTTTATGTAATATATCCAATGCTGCATCAACAGTGGCGAGAAGATTTTCATAAATTCAATGCGAATATTTCCAATATGCATCCAATATTTCTGCATATTCTTCCCATTTCGTTTCAATCATTTCAATTATAAAGCATATATTTTTTTTAACCCCTTGAGGGGCAAAGCACTTATGTTTCTAAAATGTTCAAATGATTGATTGACACCGGGATTCACAAACAGATTTATATGATAGAAATTAAGAGCTGTTTTTCGCGTACATTGTAAAAAGCAAATCTTAATACTAAAATTCCGGTGCCGATGTGGCATAAGGGAATTAAAATTAAGTGGTATATGTAATATACCGGTGCCCTTCAAGGGGTTAATTGTGACATTCCATTTCAGAATTTTAACAATGCAAAGCCAATATTTAACCAATATTGGTATCTCACTGGAAATACTTCCTATGAATCATTACTCGCACAATATTGCGAACCAACAAATACAACTAGTATAACTGATCTTGGCTTTTACTAAAGCCATTTCATCAATTTAATTTAAAAATATAAATATTGTAACCTTTTTTTTTTTTTTTGTTTCCTTTCAGTTAATTTTTCCACTTTTGTTTGCTGTCGCTATGGCAGCTGAAATCGGCGTAAATCATGCTGGTGAGGCCTATAATTTCCATTATTCTGCTGGAGATGCTGGTGGCCATCAGCGTACTGAAAGTGGTCATGGTGACAAAGTGTCTGGCAGTTACAGCTACATTGATCCCAATGGCAATGTGAGAACTGTCAGCTACACCGCTGGACCTGACGGCTTCAAACCATCTGGAGACATAGGTGTTGACAAAAAGACAGCTGAAAATGCCGCTGCTATAGCTGCTTTAGCTCCTAAAGCTCCTGTTTCAGTCGATACCGCTGTTCATCCACAATACTTCCACCATTGGAATCCTTATTATTACCACCACGGACCTGCTGCCTGGGTACATCATAGCAGCTTACCTAACTATGCACATTGGGCAGCACAATGGTAAACGGACTGGCGACTTTCGGACATCTTTACATAAATAAAATTCGAACTATCGTTTTTGCTAGAAAATAGCTTTGGGTCCAAAAAGTATTTGGCAAAATTGGTATGGTATTGTTCATAAAATCTTCCTCAGAACGCTTGTAATTTTTCACAGCTGTAAATTTTTCAATGCTGAAATAAATTGTATATTTTTTATATATTTGAAGTAATTTCATCATTTCAGATACCACACGATGGAAAACTATGATATATAATTTTGACGCCAAATTAAACCATGCTATAATTTACATACGTCTAAAGTTTTAAAAGGAATGAATAAAATTTGTTTTTTTCTTCCTATTCTTGCATACTATACGGGATGTCCACTCTCAACGGTAACCAATGGCTAATTTCTAAATCGTTAGTCATTGACATATAGTTCCAATTGCAAAAAGGTTTTAAAGAAGGTAAAGAATTGTTTTTCAAGCGATTTAAGTCAAAAAAAATTATTAAAAAAATACGAAAATTAACTTTTTATACGGCCCCCCGGTCCTATTAGTGATATTTAGTAAAAATTTTCCATCACCCTATTAAGCAATATAAAAAAGGTCCCATTCATCTAACATTAAAATTGACCGAGTTATGAAACTTTAAATTTCATGACTTAAACCACTTTCCTGTAGCTGAAAACGAATGAGTTGAACTAAGTTTTCAGGGAACGTATACTAAGTGCTAAAATTATTATAAAGGGCGTCCATTTCCAACGCTGTCCAATAGCTAAAACCTAAACCATTTGCCATAGACCTATAGTTCCAATTACAAAAATGTTTTAAATGAGATAAAGAAATATCCTTAAAGCAATTTAACTGAAGATGATACCACCGTATAAGTTTTACGGTAGTGTTAATTTTTATTAATTAACTTCTAGATTGGTTAAAATAGTTGAAGACGTGAGTTTTAAAATTCTCTTTATCGAGAAAATCAAATGTTGGCAAATCGCGATTTTATTTTAAAAAAGTGTGTTATTTTGATAAGCTTTTATTTTACTTAAAAAATTCGTATGTATGTTTCCCTAGGTTCAAAATTTCTATTCAGACTTTAACTCACTTCCAAATATCTGATCGAGGTTCAATTTGCACACTATTTTATATCCAATGACAATGTAATATTAATACAATTTTAGGTGCGTACCATTTATTTATTTTATAGGCTTACACCAAATTCTATTAGGTTAAGTAATCTAATAAAATTTTAAATATATGCGTATTTTAAATATATCATTTTGTAACGAATTGTGACTGTTGCTTTTCATAATTTAAATTAACAAATTTTCTGTTATTTTTTTACATATATTTTTAGTGCATATTTTGCTTTAATATGTAATCAACATAAATTTTAAAATAATACTGTAAAAATTATTTTACTCTCAATGTTTAATGTTAAATTTTTTACCTTGCGTTTATTTTTATTTCCAGTAAATTTGTGACTGACCCCTAGTTTGTAACAAAAAAGATGCTTCAACTTTAAATAGCTAATATTCGGTTACTTTTAATCGCAGAGGAATAGGACTTTTTTTATATTACTTGTTAGAATAGTACTAAAAATTTACTAAATATCACTTATAGGACAGGGAGACCATATAAAGATTTAATTTTCGTAATTTTTTAATATTTTTTTTTTTTACCTAAATTACTTGAAAAACAATTCTTTACCTTTTTTAAAGCATTTTCGCAAATGGAACAACTACAGTGTCTCACAAAAGTGATGGGACACTTGTGCTTTATAAAAAGAAACTGCAATAAAATAAATAAACAAACATGTGCAAAATTTTTTTGGGTGTATTTCATATTTAAAGTTAGTAACAATTATTACATAACATACATTTTGTCAAAATATTAAAATATTAATTTAGTAAAAATACAATTGTTCAGAACGGAGCAAAAATGGCTCACATAAGTGATGGGACACTTACTTTTCCATCAAATATTTATCCAAAAATTTTACTTTTTAAAAGGTTTTAATATTTTGTTGGCTTTCCTTTTACTTTTAAAACATGATTTCATCTTTTTGGGATTGATTCGACTAATTTTTTTGTGATTTCTGGAGTGATTTTACCCCATTCTTCTTGAAGCACCGATTTTAGTTGTTGTTTTGAAGAAATGGTGTGTTTGCGAATTCTTGATTCCAATTCTTGCCAAATATTCTCTATGGGATTTAAGTCTGGAGATTGTGGTGGTGTTTTTATTATTTCAGGACAGTTATATAGCAGCCAGAGTCTAACGTTCAGAGCAGTGTGCTTAAGGTCATGTCCTGGTAGAATTTAAAATCGTTATGAAGGCTCAATTTTCATGCTGAAGATTTCAAATTTTGCTTTAAAATATCAATATACTTGTACTGATCCATTATACTGTCAATAAAAACAAGATTACCAACTCCAGCGGACGACATACACCCCCATACCATAACTCCTCATCCACCATGTTTTATTGTTGGTACCAAGTTCTGTTTGCGAAATTCTTCCCTGGGTTTTCTCCACACCAAGATTCTACCGTCAGAACCAAATATATTAAATTTACTCTCATCAGCAAATATAACTTTATTCCAGTAATCAGAATTCTTATTTATGTTGGATTTTGCGAAAGCTAGTCTGAGTTTGCTATTCTTTTCACTTACGAAGAATTTTTTCCTGGCTACTCTACCGTGATATCCAGCAGATCGAATTACCCTTCTAATAGTCTCAGGATTAACAATTATTCCATATAATGCTTGTAAATCAGCAGCAACTTTTGAAGGACTATTTCTTGGATTTTTTTTTTAATATTTCGAACGATAATTCGCTTTATTCCATTGGATAGCTTTGATGGTCGGCCAGGTCTTCTTTTATCCTGAATCATATGATTCTTTTTATATCGTTTAATGATATTGAAAACTGTTGAACGACTCAAGTTAACTGTTTCAGCAGTTTTTCTAATAGATTTTCCACGTTCAATATGCAAATTAATAACTAATTTTCGAATTTCAGGCGAAGTTTCTTTTCGTTTAGCATTCATGGCTACACAGAGCTAAAAAACACAAAAATTCCAAAACAAACTGGAGAGAAATACTGCAGACGATTTTATAAATTATTGCCAATTGCTTTTAAGTAAAAATAAAACCCCCAAAAATATTTTTATTGCTTATTTCAGGCGATTTTTGTTGCATATATGATGGTGTCCGATCACTTATGTGAGCTATTTTTTGCTCCGTTCTAAACATTTGTATTTTTATTAAATTAATATTTTAAAATTTTGACAAAATGTATGTTATGCAATAATCTTTACTAAATTTAAGTATGAAACACACCCACAAAAAAATGTGTACATGTTTTTTTAATTTATTTGATTAGTTTCCTTTTGTAAGTTTAGAAATTAGCCATTGACCACCATTGAGAGTGGACACCATATATACAATTTTTTTATAAATAAATTCAATGCAAATAGATATTAGCCAAAATTTAAAATTAAATAAGACCAACAGATAAACTCTATTTAAACATGTATAATGAACATGAAAAATTTAAACATCTATTTCAAATAAATAATACAGATCACCATTAGAATTATAAAGTTCTATGAAATAATTATAAATAGACACGACAAGCAATTGGGTGAAAAATAACGGAAAACTTATGTTGTAAATCACTTGTCAGGGGTATATAATTTACAAATATAAGCAATAATCCAGTCAGTTTATGCAATAAGTCGAGCTATAAGTTAAGAAATTTGACCTATTATGCACCCTACTGACTATATGAAAAAAAAAAAAATAAAGAAACAGTGCTAAATTTGAAAAGTATTAATATGGAGTAATAATAATAATTATATGTATATCCGAAACTTTTCCGAATATCACTAACAGGAAAAGAAACTATGTTATTATAAATGACTATTTAAACTCACAAAAGTACTACTTTCTGAGATCTTAAAAGATAAAGATTTTTGGAATCATGGGTAACTCTGAAATGGTTATTGTATATTTCCGGTTCTGGCTACATTACATTTTCGTCGATTGGGAAACATTTGTGCATTGTTATTAATTTTAAGAGTGTACATTCCGCACTGCAAAAGAAAAAAAAAGATCCCAAAATTATTACGAAATTTAATACAATTGTCTAAAGCAGGGGTGCACAACCTCTAGCCCGCGGGCCAAAATGATACCACTATTTTTATGCAGAATAATTTTCCTTATAGTAAAGACAAAAACTTTGAGATTAAAGAAAAGAAACTCCGCTTTTCAAATATTCTGGTGGCAAACGATTTTCTGGTTAAAAAGGTTGTGCATCACTGGTCTAAAGCATAATTGTAACATCTTCCGCGTTACCCGTTATCTGAAGAGCTTTCCTTTATCGTCCGAAACCTCAGAAAATATTAGATTTAAGTAATTTAGAGAAGCAATTACACTAGCCAAAAAAAACTTTTTGCATGCTTCTTTAATGAGAATAGTCAATATTTACTAATAGAGGTCAAGGAAATCTAATATGACCTCATTTTTAGCCATTCACTTAGCTCTGATTTTTAAAGCCCCCGTCCCTGCCCGCGAAGACACACACGAGCTAATTCTATTCTAATAACTCTTTCGCATTTTTACATTTTTAAATTTTTTTTTTTTTCATTGGATAGCTGAGGTCTCTCTCAAGATCGCTCCTTGATTACTTTTTCGATTTTGCTCGCAAGTATTTTTTATAAAGTTACTTTCATTATCTGAACCGGTTTTGAAAGTGAAAGTAACTTTATAAAAAATATCTGCGACCAAAATCGAAAAAGTTGTTAAGGAGCGATCTCAAGAGGGACCTCAGCTATGCAATGCAAAAAGAAAAAAAATATAAAAATGTCAAAATGTCAAAATGCAAAAGAGTTATTGGAAAAATGCCTTCCTATAGGAATAGCATTAGCTCGCGAGTGTCTCCGCTGGCAGGTACAGGGGCCTTAAGATGCGGTACTACTGTTATACGAACTTGTATAGTGAAAATATGTAGGGTGTTATTATGATATCTTCAATCTGTTTTTTCTGCCTGTAAACAATCTATAGTGATTTTCGGTCGATAATACAGGGTGTCCAGCGAATAAGACCCTGATTTCAAAATTAAATTTTTCAAAAGAAAGATCGATAGAAATATGCGTTAAGCAGTTTGCTTATTAGATAAGTTATAAAAATGTTACACAGAAGTTTCGAATGGGGAATATTTTGAAAAGATTGTGTTCTGATTTCAAAGAATTCTCGATTTGACAGTTTTATTGTTTTAAATTGCTTGCAGAGAACGAGTTTTTCATCGTACAGTACCATATTTTAACGACTTTTGGAACTGACTCTTTGAAATTTCTGTACAACATTTTTTTTCTTTTTTATTTTATACTAATCGATTTAAGGTGAACTTAATTCGGTATAAATTATAAAAAACAGTGCTTATTTAAACTTCGTTCGGCATTTCATAAAACGAGATTCAGTGTATTAATATTTTTTTTCTTTTACAGTGTAGCTAAAACAAAACCCTTGTTCAAAGGCTAAACTTGGCATTGTGTTAAGCGTGCTTTGGAAGTTTGACGCAAATTTTTAACACCGCCTTATTCCGTGCTGGGTTTTTTTAGATAAGGTTTTTTATTAACTTTTAAAGACACGGGAGACGTAATGAGAGATCCACTCAATGCAAAATAATTGCGAATCCCATAGTATTTATGTATTTAATTCTAATTAAATTAATCCATTTTTACAACTTGACGTTTATTACTTTGATACTGCTACTGTGCATTGCATTATACAAATATATCATTAAAAGATGTTTCTAGGCTTTAAAAGCCGATGGTACATAGAGTATGCCGCTCCAGTCATTATGTATGTTCAAACCGTCCGTGTCTTTAAGGGTTAATATCTGTGCTAATGTGTGTGTGTGTTTTCGAAAATTATTATTTAGAATTATTAGGCATTAAACAAGGCTTTTATACTTTTTCTACGATAGGTACCTCAAGCGCTCCTCAATACCTTTGTTTAATGCCAGCAAATAGAAATTTGTGTATAACAGAAAAATGCACTTTTCTCAAAAACTAAAAGACCTAAGAGAAAAGCTATAATTTTCCTGCAAGATTTAAGTTAACATCGACTACCGCTAATGTTTTCATAATTTTAGTTTCAGTAAATTTGGAATTAGTGGGAAGGGCATATTTCTGTGCTACATTTTCAATTATATCTCTGAAAATATAATATCTAAAATTTTAAAAGAAAGTAATTTTGAATGCAGTATTACGAAAGCTTTTCACACGATATCCCACGCGATATACAAAGAAAAATTATTGTTTTCGAGTAATGTAGTTTGTTCTTTACAATTTTCCTAAATATATTTGTGGGTGCTTAATATATGGGTTCAATAGTCTTTATTACTTTTCACAATCTGAACTTTCCACGTTTCATAGTTTATAATTAAAAAAGCTGTTACAGACAGACAAAGGAATGACCGTATAATGGTACCGTTTTTTCTTTTTATGTACGGAACGGGAATCTTAAAAATGAAACAAAAATAATTTTAAGTATAACTGGATCTGAATTCGAACTATAAATGATTACATCAAACCAGATGCGTTTCCGAACTAAATCAGCACACTCAGTTATTAAATCATATTAAATAAAATTAGATCTTACCTTTTAATGAATCCCATTTTTTTAAATTCGCAAATTATGAAATAACCTCTGTATCTATATTTTCATCCATAGTAAAGAAAGCAATAACTAATTTACGAAGGATCTACTCCGTACTGTTTCATAAACAGCTGTGAGACTTTGATTGTCGTGTTACTTCGACAGTAGAATTGTTTGATATATTTGCAGAATGAACATTTCGGAATTAAAAAGAATATATCATAAAATATAAAACAAACTGCTTTTGGCTTTTTTATTGATTAGATGATTTCTTATTCTCAGGAGTTATTCCCTGCTTAAATAGTAAAATGATTCTTTGAAAAAGGTCAGCATTTTAATTATTTATTAGAATTAAATCTATTAAATTAATATTTAAAGTAATTTAAATATTAAAATCTCCTTTGGCTTTTTTAATCATTAGAATGATTTCTTACTCTCAGGAGTTATTCCCTACTTAAATAGCAAAATGTTTCTTTGAAAAAGGATCAGCATTTTAATAATTTATTAGAATTAAATCTATTAAATTACTATTTAAAGTAATTTAAATATTAAAATTCCCTTTGTCTTTTTTAATCATTAGATGATTTCTTATTCTCAGGAGTTATTCCCTACTTAGATAGCAAAATGTTTCTTTGAAAAAGGATCAGCATTTTAATAATTTATTAGAATTAAATCTATTAAATTACTATTTAAAGTAATTTAAATATTCAAATAATTTTCAGAAATTAATGATTTTTTTACTTAATAAACAATGATATAGTACAATTAAAAGTACAATTAAAAATAATTAAAAAGTTCACTCTATCTCTACTATAAACCAATATTTTTTATACCCATATTGAGATTTTGTACTGTATTCGTCATACATACTTTCAATGAAACACCAATATTGGCTTTACATTAAAAATATTTGCAATGAAATGCTACCATGACTAAGGATGATTAAACGCCCTCTAAATTCGAGAACCTTCAATAATTTGGAAATAATAATTCACCCAGTTTATGATTTAAACTTCTTATTATATTTTTAAAATCTGATAAAATAGTGTGATAAAGTTTAAAACCTCATAAATTTAAATTTATAAAATCTTTTAAAAAATGACCCGTTAAAAAATTGATCATCGTAATTATTACTGAAATATTGCCTTATAACTCAACATATTATAGGAATATTATAGCAATATAATATAATATATTATATAACATAACATTTTATATAATAAAACATATTATATAACATAACATATTGTATAATATAACATATTATATAACATAACATATTGTATAATATAAATACTTTTATAAATACAACCAAAGTAAGTCAGACAATACCATTCAATAAACCAATGAAACCAGTATTTTTACAATCATATTATTGAAAACAATTGAAGTTTGAAGTGAAATAGAAAACAACTATAACATATTATAGCAATGAAAAACCCTTCGATATTGACAATTAATGTAACTAAATATTGTCCGAAATGTTGGCAATAATAAATAATATTCAATCAGAATCGTTTTGCTGCTTGAGATCCATTTTATTTTTACGAAATATACCATACATACTAACAATTAACACTATTTCACGGTACACTAACACAACAAACACTATTTCACTTAATCCTGCCGATCTGTTCGCATTTACTAAGCGAATGCAAAATACTATTTAAAAATATACAGGGTGTCCACTCTCAACGGTTGCCAGTGGCTAATTCCTAAACCGTTAGTCATATAATAGACATACAGTTCCAGTTACAAAAATATTTTAAATGAGGTAAAGAAGTATTTTAAAAGCAATGTGGATGAATAAAAATATGTCTTTAAAAATTACGAAATTTAAATTTTTATACGGTTCCCTGACCCTTTAAGTTATCTATACTATTAAAATAACAAATGGCTCTGTCTGTCGTGCGTGTGTGTGTATACGCGCGTTTTCGCGATGGCTAGCAAAATCTACGGCACGTATGAGGCTGAAAATTTTTGTGGAATTAGTCCAAGGTCTCTCCTGGGTACCTGAAGCTCACAATTTTATTTTTTTGTTTTGTTTCCGAGACATTAATTACGAAGAACAACTCACTCCCATCAAAAAGTCAATTCTTTGATGCTTGGAGGGGGGGGGGATGAAAAAGCATGCACTGGCACACAAACACATTTACGCAGCGAACAGCGGGAAGAAACACTTTTCCGAGATTATTTATATTTCTGGATCAGTTTGTTTAAAACCAAATAAACCAAATTGCTCGGCACAGTTAAACTTGAAAGACATATTTCGAAATATCGTACTTACAGGTATCAAATGCAATAACCAATTCGAAAAAATTTTGCAGTTAATTCTTTGAAAAAAAAAATCAAAAAGGGTCGTTTTTCCCAAAACCATTTTTTTCCTTTATGTGAACGCCCCTCCAGGGTGCAATTTTAAAGATATAAACAAACCAGAAAAATGCTCTTAAAGTTGAAACTTTTTTTAAAAAATCGATGATGTAATCGGTTTTTTAAATTATAGATTTTAACCCTTTCAAACATACTGGGAAAAGCAGGTCACTTTGCGACTCACGGATAGGATATTATTTAAACGCTAAAAGGTATCCAAACGTACATATTTCAACTTTTAAAAGCATCTCAATAGACCAGACCCCTACAAAAATTTCGAAACGTTCGGACGGGTATAAATAATTTTACATAATAAAAATGTGCGAAAACTTTGACGAAATCAATAAAAATCAGATTATTCCATTTTGGTTTTGACCCTCTGGGGCGCAATTTTATAGGTACCGACAAATCAAAAATATATTCTTAAAGCTAAAACCTTATAATCAATGATGCAATCGTGTTTTTAAAAATGCGATATTTAACTCTTTCAAATACACTGGCAAAAGCAAATCACTTTATGGAGACTATATTTTTTCTACTTTAAAAGTAACTAAATGTCTGTATTTTAACACAATATTTTCAATAAACCAGATTTACATCACTTGCAAAAATTTTGAGACGTTCGGATAGATCGATTTATTTTTTACAAAATAAAGTGCGAGATGATTTCTACGAAATCAGTAAAAATCTGAATGTTTCGTCGCGATGTCTTTCACTGTAAAAAAAATCCGTCAATAAACACAAATTTTTTCGTAAAATTTTACGAAATAATTTCATTTTCCTAAAAAAACAGTAGAAATTCCGCAACTTACACTTTGAGATTACAAATCCATATAAATTCAGTAAGTTTTCTGTAAATTTTACGGAATATTACTTTCAAAACACAAGAAGATCCGAAAATGATGTTTAGAAATAATTGCTGTGTTTCGTAAACGACGTAATTAATTGTTGGTAAACTTGTCTTACAGTGATACTATTTTCAAAAAAACTTTGATAATGGCTAAATGTGGCTAGATATTAAAAATATATCCAGTGATTGTTCAATATTGGGCAAATATTGGTTGTAGGTAAATTTTCAAGGAAAATCTATTGCATTGGTGGCGCCATCTATTCTAGGTATTTTAAACAACTCTTTATTATGTTTCTTTCTTTCTTT